>CM072804.1:38835000-40035000 GCA_037013495.1 Hippophae tibetana | reverse complement strand
TTATTTCTATGTAAACTAAATTAATGTACAATAGGGTTTTCAAACCAAGTTGTTTTATGCTTTGTCTATGTCATTTCAGTTATTACAACATTCTTGAGTTGCAACAAAGATGCACTCACCGGACCATTGAATAATTTCTCTATGGAATAAAGTACATCAATATATTTCACTCTATTTTTATGAGTATCATATATTGAGGGAAAAGATTTGGTACATGAAATCTTATCTCACATGCTGCAGCCAAGGGAATAATATCCATAGTAAAAGAGTCTCCATGTGCAAAGCATTAATGATTTTGGCAAAAAGGGTATTCATGAGGTAATATATATATAAGCCTTTCATACAGAAGTTGTAAGAATTCGCACACTAAGAAAATTTGTGGTTATCTGCATGGATTGAAAATAATATAGGTGATCAATTGCAAATGAATTTTTGTTATTTATCGGTTTTTCGGCAATGCCCTTAAATTAATTTCTATTATGTGTGGATCTATTTAATATTTTATACTCTTACATTTTAGTCAATTTATTTATATTTTCATGTTCATATACTTTCTTCTTAATTACGATATATACTTTCTTCTTAATTACCATCTTACACATTTAAATCAAATAGTTATCTATGTATTGATTATTTGGATTTATTTATTAAATTTAAAAAAAAACTATTTTTATAAAACTTGTGATTAATCTTCCTATTGTAGGATTTGTTAATTGATTTAATTTAATTGACGTATAATTCAAATCATCTAGTTAGGATTAATCATTACTAAATCCATTCTAGAACACACACCGGTAAATGTGTTTTTGTGCTAACCTTGGTTGTAGTTGCTCCATGAATGTGTTTGATTGGCGGGAAACTTATTGGAACATTGGTCTGAATATCGCTCACATTCTTGAAAACTGTGAAAACATAAGTGAAGTACATTGGGATAGTTTTCTAGAGAAGGTAACATAAGACCGAGTTTATACTTAAATGTTTGGTTTTTATATTGAAAAGTTAGGTGATATAATAAAAATGTGATTTTCTTTTTAGATCATAGTTGTGTCTTAGGTTATTTTCACTTAAAAATATTGTGTGTTTTTTTTAATTTTTACACTTTATATTTATATGCGATTGCATTTCTGACTGTTTTGTTTAAGGTATTAAATTATAAATTGATAAAATTTTTAAAAAATCTATTCATCTCTTTAGATAAATTAGATCCATATTTTTTAAACTTTTAGGATCAACTTCATGTCATTATATGAGATATTGTAACCTCATTTTTAAGTAATTCACAATTGTCTTGTTTGCTTAACAATATATAAACCAAGTTTTGCTTAGTTCTCACACCAAAAAAGCCATGATATTTTAATCAATGCTTACACCTACATCTACAATCTAGTATCATAGCTCAAAGCATACAATAAGAGATTATTTCACGTAATAAATATATTCTTTTAATAAATGATTTAGTTATTCAACTAATTTTACTTTTAAATCTCATTAAAGAAAACATATATTTATTTTTATACAACGTTAAAAAATACATATTTATTTAAGTTTTAAGAAAAACGAACATATTATTTTTTCTTGAAAAAAAGTTAAAGATAAATCTATTACATAAAAGATTATTACATACAATTAAACTTTTTTTTAAGTTTATTAGTTGGAACATTTTTAAAGCATACTCATACTATTATCTAAAAAAATGAAAAGGAGAAATTGAATAGTACCTGAAGCAGCATCAACAAATTGTCCATTAATAAGATGCTGGGTATAATTTATGCAAACAGAAGGTGTGATTAATTCTTCAGTCGCAGCAGTAGTAGTACTAAACCTGTTCGTACCTCTTCCATTGATCGACCTTCTCCCTGAATATCACATTTTTATGTGGTGAAAACGAAACCCAAATAAAATTACTATTTGCTTCTTATTTTGTCATTACTTTTTTTCTTCCTCTAATTTAGTTGACTTTTTTTATTACCTAATAAAACTAATGAAACAGTACTAATAGTAGAAATGATTGATAATAATAATGTTTGGAATCTGAAGAAAAAGTTAAACTTTCAAAGTTTTATCATTACCAGACCCAATAAAGTTGATAAGCGTCAAACGAATATTAAATTTAATTTCAGTTCCTTTTTCCCTTGGCATGCACCCTCTCTATACAAATTATAAAAAAAAATGTTTGCACAAATCAACCACTGAAGTTCTTTCCAAAATCCCAGCATCGAGATTCATAGAACAAAAAGCCTTGTAAGTTTTAACCTCAAATAAAAAGAAGACAGAATAAATGAAAATGTTGCAATCTTACACAATTTGTCAAACCCAGAAACATCATAACCCAAAATTATAATTTAAATTAAATTAAAAGGACAAACAAAATACATGTTAGGAAAATTAATCAGTATCAACATCATTTTTGAAGGTAAAAGAAGAAAACCTATTACAGATTTAGCAGGGGACTAAAGTAAACGAGAAAGAGAAAAGGTGGCAAAAATTGAAAAAAAAGGGTAAAACTTCACCTACCCAGAGAAGATGAAGCAGATAAATAAGAAGCATAGAGAGAGCGAGAAAGCAAAGAGGAAACTTTCCGAGCTGCCATAGCCACAACACTACCCACGAAGTTTATCTGTTAAAAACAGAGTCCCCTATTCTGCCAAGTTTGAGTCCCCTGTTCTGCCAAGTTTGAGTCCCCTGTTCTGCCAAGTTTTAGTCCCCTATCAACTTCTTATCTTTATTCTTTAGCTTTAGACACACACATCTACCTTGTATCTCTCTCTATATTATTTTTGAGCCCTCCCTTTCTTCCACATCAATGAAACTGCCTTATTATCTCTATATATATTATTTAGGAGCTCACTCTTTCTTCCACGTCAATGAAACGGTCTTATTATGTGACCACCCGACCCCAAAAGCACAAATATCACTCTTATAATTCCTTATTAAACACAATTATATATATATATATATATTTAATTATACTTTAACATATAATTTAAAATTCATTATAAAATTTTACAAAACAAAATATTATTATATTAAAATGTTCAAAAATATTAAAGTAATTAAATTAAAGATTCATTATTAAACATTTATGGGTTGTGAAACATTTGACAATAAAATAATAATAATAATATTTGAAGATAAAGTTTTAATAAATAAATAAAAACAATAATGAAAAATAAGAGGATATGTGTTAAGAGTTTATGCACATAAGATACCAAGCAACTTTATGTGATTCAACACTAACTTGAGTGCCTAATCTATAAGAGGGTTTTCACCCTTACTATTATCTTCAATGTATTAAACCTTCTCAACCCCCATTATGCATATTATGCATTGGTTGATCGCATCATATATAAGAAGTGTACACTCACCAATCTAATCTCTCACTCGAGGTAACGAAGCTCTTAGAAAACTAACAAAATCAAGGAATAATATATTTGTTGTAGTTGGTGATCATATCTATTTATATCACATAGAATGATTCCTTATAGAAATGTGTAATCCTCTATGTAACCTTTGCATAGGCATATTTAGACTCTCTACTGTACACCAGTGAAACAACCACCTTAGCAATTCATTGATGCTTTGATCACTTTAGAGGATATATCAGTCTTTTAAGTCAATTCTCACAAAGACCATATCTAACATAAGTCCTTGCCTTAGCTTTATCAAGCTCATCCTTCACCCACACGAAGCAATTCAAGACAACCTGAACTTTCTCGAGGGTACTACTTTCGTAAGCATATATGTTGGATTATGAGTTGTAACGATCTTGACCATGTGTACACTTCTACCAGTAACTATCTCTTTTATGAAGTGTATTTTTACATCAATATGTTTCATTCTTTCATAGTACATAGGGATTTTAGCAATATAGATAGCACTTTGGTTGTCATAGTGGATAAGAAATGCCTTTATATCAATCCAAACTTCTTTGTTAAACAAGACAACCATATGGCTTCTTTTACAGCTTCCATCAATGCTATGTACTTAGACTCAATGGTTGAACGAGCTACCATATGTTATAGAATGGCTTCCAAGACACTACATTCCCAAGTATAGTAAATTCATAACCTGATTGTAATCTCCTCTTATCAACGTCACTAGCATAATCATCATCTACATAACTACACATTGTGTTTCCATTTATCAAGCATATATCATATACCAAATCCATATTCAAAATACCACTCACATATCTCCATATATATTTGATAGCAACATAGTGCTCCTGTCAAGGGTTTTCCGTGAATCTACTCACCAAATTTACTTAAAATGATAAGTTTAACCTAGTATAAATCATTGTAAACATCAGGCTCCAAACAACACTTTCATATGGAGTCATACTCATAGACTCCCTCTCTTTATCATCCTCTAGACTGTTTGAAATGTGAGCCTAAGGGAATTGAGATAGATTTCTCAAAACTTTCAACGAATGACCACTTTAAGATAAATATAGCTTTCCCATACTTCTATTCATCCTTATCTCCATACCTAAGATTTCTTTGCAACCCATAAGTCCCTTATATCAAATTTTAATGCCAGTATTATAAGTTCTATGATTATTTGCTATTTTCATGAACACAATGTTTTCCTGTAAATCTATCAAGCAAAGCCAAAGAAATATTCAAGTTCTATGGTAATCCTACTTCAGATATATTGATCGTAATTTAGGTATATCTTTTATAACTATAATGTATAGTATTACACTCATGCATTTACTAGCAAATGTTCACAACACTTAAAATTATCTTTGGTGCTAAAGTTTGTGTCGGTCGATTGATCAACTTATGTTATCAATTGATAGAGAGGTTAGATTGATCAAGTTATGCTTAATTTCGATCGAGTCCCCTTGGCTAAGAATTGAGTGCATAAGCTATCCTTGATTGATTGATCGAGTCCTAAGTCCATTGATCAAGCCCAAGGATTTTCATTTTAAAATATTTATTCACACTCGAACCAATTTGTGAAATTACCACTTATCATTTCTTTAATATTTTAATGTTTTTAAAATATGTCCTAAAATATAAGGTAAGATATAGCGTAAAATATTGGATAAGATAGAGCCTAAAATATAGGCTAAATTATAACCTAAAACGCTTAAAAAAAACTCTTCTTTAAATAAGAGTCTTCTTGATTAATGAGTATTACTAACTCTATTTAAAATAGAAAAAAAATTTATTAATGACCTTGGATTAGGATTTTAATTTTTTCTATAAATAAAACTTATTACTTATGTTTCATAAGAGTACACAAGATGTGTTAATAGAAGCTATGTTTATTGATCATGTTCTTAAATAGTTCCTCTAGGATTGTGATAGATTTTCTTTAAATTGGTTTTGATTCATGAATCTATTTGCTTAGGGTTTATTCGTTATTAAAATTAACCTACGACACAAACTAGTATTTGTGTTTGTTTGCTAATCTTTTGTAAGTTATTGAATGTTTCTAATTGGTGAGGAGCTAATTGGAATATTATTTTAGATACCAATCACACTAATCTTAAAAACTATGAAAATAGAGCTGTAAGAGCTCGTATATTAGGTATATTAGGGTATCTTCCTAGGGAGGGTAGCATAAGACCGAGCTTGTCTTGTACATTTTATTTTCATAGTGAAAAATTAGGTGGTGTGGTAGACCAATGGTTTTTCTCTTACATCATAGTTGTGGCCTACAATGTTTTCACTTAAAAATATATTGTGTTATCTTTATTTTTCCCACTTTATGTGATTGCATTTATGGTTGCTTTGTTTAATTACAAATTTATAATTTAATAAAATTAAAAATGACCTATTCACCCACTCTAGGGTTATTTGGTCCTATGATGAACTTTCAATTGATATCAAAGCCTATACTAGACATACTTAGTGATTTTGATTTTTAAGGATGCACATACTCACTTATGAACCTAATGAAAAAAAAGTGAGTAATCTGTTTGACCCCATCTCTTTGATAGGTATAATTACCTTTATTGGAAAGCTCACAAGTAGGCATATCTTAGACAAGATGAAAAAAGTTTAGGATTCCATTCTTGAAGGTTGGGAACAACCTTCTATAACCAAAGATGATGTAACAACCATAAACACAAGAAAATAATAGACCATTGAAGAAAGAAGCCTTAGCGGATCAAACCAAAAAGGGTTCAGTTCTATCTTTGTTGCAGTGTGGATGGATGAGTTTCGTTGCATCTTTGACTATGAGACTGTAAAAGGTTTATGGAATGCACTTGTCCTTGTTCATGAGGGAACTTCCCAAATGAAACAAACAAAACTAAGATTTTTAACATCTTAACTTGGATCTCTTAAAATGAGTAACACTGAAACCTTTAGTCAATTTTATGATCATTTTTGTGATATTTCTAATGTTTTCTCTACACTTTGTGAAAATATTATTTAGACTTATATGCAAACCTATAAACTCATTGGCAAGAGATTATAAGATGTAGGTTACTGCTATAGAGAAGAGCAAGAATGTTGACACCTTGAATCTTCATGAATTAGTTGCATCTATCCAAACTTATGAGCTTATTCTTGAGCCACCCAATAAATAAGGATATGGTATTTAAAATCTATAGAAAGGTAACTTCTGATAGTGAACATGATTTGGAGGTTTAATCTATTGTTTTATGTGCTCACAAACTCAAGAAGCACCTATGGACAAAGAACGAACAACACACCTAACTAGGGATAACATAATCGGTTGAAGGACAGGTTCAAAGGAACCTAACTCCAAAGGTTCAGATGGTAAGAAAACAAAACCTTTTTGGTCCTCAATATTTTACCTATGGTAGTTTTGGTCATATATTTTACAAAATGTGCAAAAAATACAAAGAAAGCTAGAAAAACCTTCAATACTACACTGAGTGATACAAAGAGTGAAAATAAAAAAAAGATAATAATTTAAAAGATAGTGAAACCAACTTATGTGCCTTCTCTAAAAAAGCCACTAAATCTTCAAATTACTCCAACACTAGTAAGATGAAAATAATGAAGGAATTAACTCTTCTTTTGTTTAGCTAAATATAATGCATCTAGTTTTGTAGAATTATTTATGGATTGCATAAGTTCTAGGCAACAAAGAGGCAAACTTCTAATTGAAGTGGAAAAATTGAATGCAGTAATTAATGTGCACAAAACCAACATTTTGACTTAGAAAAAGAAATTTAAAAGTGTCTAAGCATATTGATACTCTTAATCTAAGTCTTGTAGGAACAAAATAATAAAACTATAGACTAAAAAAACTTGCTTCTACCAAAGAGACTATGAGGAACTAACCATAGGTGCTAAAAAAATAGATAAAATATTGAAGATGGACAAGTACCATGGTGATACACGTGGGCTTGACTATAAGGATGAGAGTTTCACACCTACAACATCAAATACCACATTTGTAAAGCCTTCTAATTCTACTCTCATTATTATTAATTATATACAAAGAACCATTGCACTTGTGGTAGGAAAAACTACTAAGTTTTTGCCTGTCTATCATCTTTGTGATAAGAAATGTCATATTAGGACCAAGTGTAGTTTGTTATTGACAAATACCAATTATAATAATACCTTATATGTTTCTAGTTATAGAACTCATTATTATCATCCATCTATGCATATTATATACAATAATTTTGTTAAAAAGCATGAAGTTGTAGGTTTAAAACAGAAAATGAAAATCAGTACATTTACTTATAGGTCTCATTATTATCATCTTACCATACATGTTGTATCTTTTCTTAGGATGAATGTGAAAAGTAATATCAAGTCAAAGAACATGCCTATAAAGTCAAAGGTAGTTAAGTTCAAACCCAAAGACAAAAAGAAACCAAAATTCAAGAAAATTTAGGTTATGAAAAATTATCTTTTTTCGATCACCTGATCATCCCTTATTATGCACCTAGTTACTTTTGTTTGAGTGCCTAAATGACCCTAAGTTGACAATTTTGTAGAATTGTATTTCTTTTATTTTTCAGTAATTTTATTTGTTAAAATTCAAAACAAGAAAAAAGAAGAGTAGAATCATTTTTGGCCAATAAGATAATGAACTTATAAAATGCTTGCACATATAGAATCTTGTTTTTAATAGCTTAACTCGTTTTGATGTTTATTGTATAAATGATTCTACGATTTTGACTTTTGCACACATATATTTTTACATGTGTTGATTGATGTTGACATGAACTTATTCACATACTCACTTAACACACATGTATGTTATGCATGAAGTTTTTAATTTATCTTGAAAGATTCTAGGAATTCAACGAATCTTGACTGTAAAATTATGCTGAGTTCTATTTCTTGTATTTTAAATTTTTACTGTAGGGTGGTACCTAGTATTGAGAGGACTATCTATTGTCATGTATGCAACTACTGTAGTGAGCATAGAGGACTACTTTATAACTACTGTGTACGTCATCATGCTAGGCTTATGACTAGTGCATGTCAAAATTTAAATCAAAAAGATTATGCATATACCACTTTTATAAAATAAAGAGAAACAAAAAGTTTTTTTTAATAAATATATATTTTATTTTGTGAGATTCCAAACTTAATTACAATTTTGCATGATATGTGATATTTCTTCACTTTTGGGTTCTTCTTGATTGATCATAAATGAATCGATTGGCATACTAGTGGAGTTCAAATATGTATACTATTTTTAGTGAATGTTAGTATGTCATTATATGTGTTAATGTATTTGTGTACCTTGCCTAATTTACTTATTTATACAATAAATAATCAAAATTTTAGCAAAAATAAATTCTTAATTGGTTGTGTGCTTGTTTTTTGTTAGATAAGTTTATTATTTTACATGGCTATTTATAAAAAGAGTTTTAGATTTTAATTTGTTTTAATTACATCTTCTTCTTGGTTATTCCTTATTAAATTAGTTTTATACTTAGAGTGCCTTAAGACTTAAGAGACATTATAATTCATTGCACCTTACCTTTAGGGGGATTTCTACTTCATGACAACTTTGCATGCATTTTTCCCAATTTTTCTTACATGGTTTTCCTTTTTTATATGTCAAAAAGAAGAAGAGTGGTTTAAATCCACTTCATTCTATTCTCATGTTTCATGTTGTTAGGATAGGGGAGAGAATACATATATAGGAAGAACATATTTAGGAGGAGAATACTTTTCATCATTATGTTTTATGGTGAGATTGATTCATATGAATGCATACACTAAATGATTTCTTTCTTCACTTTGTTTATTTCTGTACAAACTGAAATAATATATAATGAGACTTCCAAGTCAAGTTATCATATCCTTTGTCTATATGGTTTTAATTAATACAATCTTGTCAATTTGCAGTGAAGATGGATTTACTGGATCATAATATAGTTCTACAATAGAATCTAGGACATCAATGTCATTTTACTTCACTCCTATGAGTGTCATGTAGTGAATGATAGGTTGTTTTACACAAAAAATTTCAAAGAGTGAGTTTGTAAGATGTATGAGTATTGACTATTTTCGTGGACAAAATGTTTTCTTGTAAACATGTTTCTAGGCTCGTTATCAAGTCTATCAATAAAAGTCAAAGAAATTCTTGAGTTATTGATAGTCATACTTCAGGTATATCTATTATAATTATCTCATATACTATTACACTTATACATTCACTAACACATGTTCATGACATAGAATTATTTTTGTTGCTAAAGTTTGTGTTACTAGATTGATTGACTAAGGGTATTGATCGATTGAGTCTCCTCAAGTAAAAATTAAGTGCACAAGTTATCATTTATCAATCAATCGAGTCCTAAATCGATCGATCAAGCTCGAGATTTTTTTTATTTTAAAAATATTTATTTAAACTCAAACCAACTTGTAAAATTACCACTTACTCTTTATTTAATGTACTTCAAAAACTTTAAAATATGTCCTAAAATATAGAATAAATATTATATAAGATATAGGCTAAATTATAACCTAAAACATAGGCTAAATTATAGTCTTAAACATAGGCCTGATAGGCTAAAATTTAAAGGAAACTACTTCAAAAAGAATTATTTTTTATAAGAGTCTTCTTGATTAATGAGTAATACTATTCCTTTTTGTAACAAAAAATATATTTATCAATAACCTAGGATTAGGATTTTAATTTTTCTTATAAACAAAAATCATTGCTTATTGTTTCAAAAGAGTACATAACATATAATTCTGAAGGGCATAAAACTACAAACTTTCAATTTATATTTTCTTTGAAATACATCATGATCATATAGATTTTTCTTCTTAGGAATTTTATTGTTTTCATCAATTCTACACATATGTGATCATACTTTATTGAATTGAATATTTATGTTAATAGAAGATATCTTTATTGATAAAATTCTCAACTCACTATTCTAGGGTTGAAATAGATTTTCTTTAGATTGATTTTGATTCATGAATCTATTTTCTTTGGGTTTATTCATTATTGAAATCCATCTAAGAGACACACTAGTATTTGTGTTTTTTGTGCTAATATTTTGTAGGTTATTGAACATGTTTAATTATTGACGAGCTAATTGGAAGGTTAGTTTAGATACCACTCACACAAATCTTAAAAATTGTGAAAATAGAGCAGGGGTTCATAAGTTGGGTCTATTGGGAAAGTATCCTAAGAAGGATAGCATCAAATCAGGTTTGTACTTGTACATTTTATTTTCATAGTGGAAAGTTTGGTGATCCAATGAACCTATGTTTTCCTCTTAGGTGGTGGTTGTGGCCTAGGTTATTTCCACCTAATAATATCGTGTGTCATACTTTACTATTTACACATAATTGCACGTTTGACCACTTTTTTTAGGTTATGAAATTATGATTTAATAAAATTTAAAATAACATAATCACCTCCATCTAGGGTTATTTGGCCTGATTGTGAACTTTTAAGTACCTTCTCAGTCTATTGACTTCTAACATATTCATGCTTGCAATTAAAATGTCATCCATATATAGTAAGAGACACACTGATGGCTTAGACTACTCCATATTGATATAGACCGAGGGATCAAATTCACACCTTTCAAGCCTCACCTAAGTGATAAAACTCCATTGTCTTGGTAACTACCTAGGGCCATATAGAGATATTTTTAGCAAACAAATATGATCCTTCTTTCCTTTGCATTCATAGCCTACATGTTACTTCATCGATATCTTCTCTTCCAATTAACCATGGAGAGAAGCTATATTAACATCCATTTGCTCTAAATGTATATCAAAATGTTCCATCATTGATAGCAACAATCTAATTGAAGTATACATGAGAATAGAGAGAATATCTCATTATAATCCACTATACACTTGGGCTATAATTCTTTCTTTATACTTTATGGATTAAACCCTTTCTAAACCATCTTTTAACTTATAGAGCCATCTAAACCCAATAACCATAGAACCATTAGGCTTAGGGAAAACAATCGATGTGTAGTTCTTCATCAATGACTTGTATTATTCATTCATGGCCATTATCCACTTCTTGGAATTTTTGGATGTAATGACTTCTTTATAGTTTGATGGTCCATTATTTTAGGGTTCTTCACTAGCTTCTAATGCATGGTGAATTAAATATGGTTATGTAAACTTCATTTTGTTCTTTATTTTTTTTTGACTCTATCTCTAGTAAGTTGATAATTTCTTTCTGAGTGTTCAAAAGGCTTAGCTTTTGCTTCAACTTTTGTTATTGAAAGACATTATATTATGACATTAGTTGAATAGTGTCTTCAAGTTCAAGCACATTCCCACCAGTATATTCATTTCCAGCTTGACTATTTGGTAGGACATCATACTAATAATCAATCTCCACTGTGGTTGTCTTTCTATTACCTTGGGATGAGATTTCAACATTTCTATCATTAGAGGGCCCCAAATCATTATTTGAATTATTGATGTCATTTATAGTTGTATTTTTATTAAAAATATCACGGCTAATTATTGTTTTCTTTAACTCTGAACACCATAGTTTGTACCTTTAACTCCCTTTGGATAACCTAGAAATATACACCTATTTCTTTTAGCCTATAACTTGCCTTTACTAATATGCACATAAGTAACACATCCAAAGACTTTTTTAAGTAGTTATAAGGCTTACCATACTATAGTTCATATGGGGTCTTAAAATCAATTGCACTAGCTAGACTTCAATTTATCACTAGTGATGTTATATGCATGGTTTCCCCAAAAAATAGCTTAGGAAACTTCACATTTGAGGTGTCATCCTCACTATTCTATGTCTCTCTATGCCCACTATCACTATAATAATAATTGTGTTCACCATTGTAGAATTTAAAACTATTGTCTATCCTCAATCATTTAATTCTTCTTTAAGTGAGATTTTCAACAAGTTTTTTCCACTACTTGAATTTATCAAACACTTTATACTTCCTTTTCAGCATATGAACCCAATGTCTTCTCAAAAAATCATAATTTAAAGTCAAGAAGTATTTGTTACCTCGCATTGTTGAGGTGGTTGCTGGTCCCTAGAGATCAAAATGGATATATTCTTAACTTCCCTTTGGTTGTGTGTATACAAGTTGAAAGCTTAACTATTTTTTATTTTCCTACAATGCAGTGTTCACATAAGTCAATTCTTATAAACTTATCTCTACATAATAGTCCTCTCTTGGATAGCTCTTCCAATTATTTATCACTTATATGTCCCATGCATTTTTGCCATATTAATGTTCTATCTTCAGTGCCTTTATCAATAACAACACTGCATAAGTTAGTTTGTCTTTCAACACATACAAACCATTTTGTTTAACTACTTTCAAGAGAACCGGAGACATCTTAGAGACTTTTGTATTTCCACTTTCTACTTTAATTGAGTAACCTCAAGAGTCAAACATACCAATAGATATGACATTCTCTTTAATCTCAAGAACAAATCTCACATTTGATGGTAATTTTTCTAACCCATCATTAAGATTCAACTTAACCTTCCCAAAGGCCTTTACTCTCCATTCAAAGTTATCATTGTTGGGATGTTTCAATTTACAAAGAGAGAACATAGATAGAAATCAGAGGATTTTATAGAATGTGGGGATTTCTTATAAGGTATATATATATAAAAAGCATTACATATACACGTGTCGATTACATAGGGTGTACATGTCACAACATGTCAAAGAGGTACAAGAGTAAAAGAAAATACATTTAAGCTTGAAGTTGACAACTCTATAGCTTAGGCTGATAGTCGGCCTTTGATGAGCAAAACCGGCATCGCCGATCCTACCAATACTTTGGTTTTATATTTTTAAAACTCTCGCAAGTGCACGAATCATTTCATAGAAAATGATAAGTATACTCCCAATTTCGATCTAAGGAAGGAATATATGTGGTTTTTAATTTATTATTCAAACTTTTGAAAACGAAATAAAATCCTAAACATCCTGTCATGATAATTTGATTTTTGTGTTTATAATCTAATAACATAAAAATAAACATAGATTCAATAAACATTTATGCAAATTTTATCATTTATAATAGTGAAGTATTTATGGATATAATAACTAAGTAAATTATGCTTGCTCATATTATTTAGGTTATTAAAGATATGAATTGATATTTATTGATTCTCCCTGGGGTTGATAACTAATTTGTATAATTAAATTAATTCCTTTTTCTAAGAGATTGAAAATGAATTATTTAAATGCCACCTTTGGTGGGGTTAGACAGTTTAAACTTTATTCAAGTTGTCCAAATTAAACCTAAGAATTTAATTATTCGAGTACAAACTTTCAAGTTTTAAACCCACTTATGAAAACATGTTGTTAATACATTTTCAGATAATAATTGTTACAAAAACTTTTGAAATAGAGCTTCACTCTAACTACCGGTCGATTGTACCAACAAATAAAAGAGCACTACTCTAAATTAGACCGGATGACTAAACCTTAAAATCTAATTTTCAGATTTAAGTTCGTAATGAAAAATAATATATTTCTCTCTAACAATCTTAATATAAAATCTTGAATAAAAACAAAATCAATTCATTTTAGAGATTTTTACCTATTTAATATTTCGCAAGCATAACAATGTTATTATTATATCATGTTTACAAACAGCCGACAAAGTTAAATTTAATCACAGACAAATTAAATATAACATGTAAGAATAAAGCATAAAAATAACTTTAAAGAAAATAAAATCCTTAAAGTACTGTGATGTATTGCCTCCAGTATTCCTTTTTAAGTCTTTAAGTTACATTTTTAAGCGAAAATACCTAAAAAACAATAAAAATACAAGTGATTCCGAAAAGATATATATATATATATATATATATATATATATATATATATATATATATATATTTAATCAATTAATGTGCATAAAATCATGGTAATTTTAGTGCTTTTTGAGCACTCATCAGCCTTCCAATACCAAAGCTCATATGTGTAGGCAGGAACATACTACTAATGTCTTTATGGGCATAGACATAGGTAGGTTGTCCTAAGATGACTCTTCTAATGGCTTGGGCTGTTAGTTGGATCGTGCTCAAGGTCGATCCATATGTTCAAACATCCAGTCCCCTTACTCGTTCAACTCAACTCCTCAATAGCGATGGAAAAGTAATCAGATAGTGAATTTTAAACGTTCAACTTGCCCTAATAAATTATTTTTAGTTAATTAGAGAGACAAAACATGCACCTTTATATAAGAAGGGCCCTAGGCTTCTCTTTATTTCAGCATATCCTATACATCAAAAAAATAAAAATTGGAACAAAAAATGCTCTGTCATCTAAGCTCATGCCATACTAGCTCGGTGGTAATAAAATCATTATGGTACGTATTTTACTTGCTCGAGATTTAAAGGAAACCTTCTTGAGTCTAAAGTTTTATGCTTTCTTTTTAGGTTAGTCTATAAAATTATTCCTCTTTTGTTTATAAAACTTGACCTTAGGTAACTTCTATTTCTTGTACCTTAACATTTTATGTTTTGTAATATTTTGTAGAAACTAGGCATAGATAGTGCACTTCCAGCTAGTACTCTTAGGAGAACACAAAATATCCCAACTTCTCGAGCCAGGTAGAAAGTGATGCCCTAAGGTTCGTTGACGAGACAAGCACCTTGAGTGAAGAGGACATATTTGAGCCTCCTCATTCTGCTTCTATGTCTTGTCCATAGGCCATACCTACAATTAGGTTGAATGTGCCATATACCCAAATATATGTCTCTAGGTTATAAAGGAAGAAGATGAAAAAAGGCACCGGTGAACCCACAAGTTGTACCAAAGATTGGGCAGCTAAGGTAAAACCCAGGGAGTTATCTCATGAGGATGAGGAAAGGCTAAGAAAAAATGTAAGATATTTCCTTCTTGAATCAGATAATGATTCTCGGGTCGGGTGATCTTAACAATAATCTATCTCCAGTTCGGTGGATAGCTTTTCATGAGAAGACCTTATGGCTAGGGTTTAAGTTTTCACTATACTCTTTCATAAGGAAATTCTTGGCATAACTCAGCTCGTGTTAGGCCAACTCATGTAGAATGGATGGACCTACTTACTTTGTCTCATGTAATATGTAGAGAGCTTAGGGTCAAGTTAGAGATTCTCGAGTTCAATAAGGCATATGTGTTAAAGCAGAATCCCATAGACACAAGGAAGGTCTACATATCATTCAAACAAGCTGGGGTATAAATGTGATCCTCCCCGAGAATGAGAAGAACCAAAAGGAGTACTTTTTCTATGTATCTGGTCAGTAGGACACCTCAGACAGTGATACCAGACTGATAAGAAGAACCTGGGCTGACACCAAGGTTGTGATAAGGAATATAGGTTCCTTTATCATAACCTTAAGCCTTGAGAATAAGCAACGATTGGCTGATATCAAGAACTATCTACATGAGAAGATTTAGTATAGGAAACTAATAAACACATCATGCTTTGTTGTGTGTGGATTGATGAAGTAAGGCTCAATAGAGCCCCTTCACAGGATAATCCGTAAACCTTGGGAACCTTTTAAGCACCTAACCCCTCCAACAGACCATGAGGGACGATCATAATGCTCTTAGATATGGTGAGCTAGAAAAATAATTCATTTTTTATTTAGCCTAACCCTTTTTAAAATTAACACCACTTTTTCTTTATCTTTACAGATACCATGGAGTTCAGTGCCATTAATCTTTTGGCACAACTTAGAAGTATGGTCGTTAAATAGGGAGTAAGCTCTCAAAATGTTACAGGTCCCTCCCAAGGGACGAACTCCTCCAAAGGTAAGAAAAGGAGTAAGTTATATGGATAGAAGGCCACTCCAACCCTATCCAAAAAGAAGAAAAATATGACCATTGATGAGCTTGTGTTCATGACTACATCTTTGAATTTTTTTCAATCCCACACTAGTGTTCTCATGTCAAAACATCCCTACACCTGCCACCTTGACAAACAAAAACCTACCCTCCTGTGAAGGACTCAATGACCTCACTATAGTTGATGAGGGAATGGCCTTATACATGGGTATAGCACTAGAGTGTTTGGACCACTATGTGGACCAAATCCCTTACATGGAACATGGGAGACAACTTGATGCTATATGCGAGGATGTGTGCTCTAGGTTATGCTCAGCTAACTTTTTTACTGGGAAAGTGTTAGCCTAGCCTTATTTTTTACTAGGCCTCTAGCTATTATATAATGACCTCATATTGTTTTTCTTATATTCAAGCCTAGATCCTTCATGAGCTTAGTAGAGTTTGAGGTATGGAAAGGTTGAATCACAACCTCACGATGGAAAAAGAGAGCCACTCCTCAACTCTAGCCAAAATGCTGTGCACTTGGCCAACGCCAACAAGTGGGAGGGTGAGGCCAATGACAAGGAAGAGAAGCTATCCAAGGCTATACACTAGTGTAATATTAACTTGAGGCACTTTGAGGAGCTTAGGGAGGCCTAGAGAAAGGTTGAGGCTAAGGTAAGAGCCTATAGATGTGAGTTAGAAGATGTGAAAGACAAGTGTGCCCTCTATCAATAAAAGGTGAGGTATGAGCTTGATGCCATGACTGAATAGCTCTTCTAAAGTGTTAAGATAATGTATAACTTAGCCATAAAATCCTTCAAGGAAGAGACCAAAAAGTGGGGCCTTGAGGAATACTACTATCAAATCCTCAATATCCTAGCCACTACCCAGTACTCGTCCACTCAAACCCAGGATGAGTAGTGATGGACCCAAGGTGGGAGATGAAGAAGGGGGAATTGGGAGTCTTTGATTATGGCATGGGCCCAAGCCTCTTCATTAAGTAGCTTTCTCTTTTTTTAAAATAAAGCTTGAAGTCTTCTACAAATTGTATAGTTTCAAGCTCATCCTTATAACCCATCATTATTAATGAGAACCACTAATTTTGAGAATAACTTGTATTGTATGGGTAATTATGCATTTACAACATTTATATTATTTATTTATGATGTTGACCCAATTTCTTACTTTCAAGGACATGTGTCATTAAATTTTTCACAATATCATTCCCTATAAAAAGGGGTTAGAGATACTATAAAATTCAAACATCCTTTTTTGTTTAAAGAAGTTGAAATTTTTTCCTCCATATTTCTTGTTCAAACCTTATGGATTCTAACAAAGCAAATAGACATTTTGCATAAGCTTTAAAATAGGAGAATGGTAGGCTCAAAATTGAGGTAAGATATTAAAAACTGAGTTTTCTAACCACAAGGATAAGCTCTCTATTTATGAAGAGGCCATGTGTGAGCTCACCTCTTATAAGGAGTAGTTATCCCAAACTCAAGCTCAAGAGAGAAGGATCATGGCTGAAATGGTTGCTCTTGTTGACATGGAGTCCCATAAGGAAAACTTCTATATGAAGAAATCTGAGGAGGCATTCCTCAAGGTGATGGGTGTTGCTGAGGAGTTAGAACATTCCATACTTAACTAGGGCTTAGCCGCTATCGAAATAAGGGTCAATATCTACAAGAAAGTTATCAAGATTCAATCCAAGTTGTTGAACTTAGTGGAGGAGGAAAACAACCAAGACAACGGTTGCTCCTCCAAACATTTGAAAAATATTTAATATTTTGGGAGGCTAGGCTCTCCATTAATAAATTTTAAAAGCTTTGTAAGGTCAAACAATAAAATTTTAATTTGAGTAGGATGAATCTATAATGCTTGATTAATGTACTTTGTTTTTGATAGGACGAATTGATAAAGTTTGGTTAACAAAATAGACTCGTAGCCTAACCCCAAAAACTATTGTAGTATGGTCTACTCGATCTATGGCCAATGTGATCTACTTATGACATGTATCCTTAATAGAGAGTGTTATACTTGGTCTGTGGCCTAGGTGATCAACTCTCTCTTTCAGAGTCAAAGTACTGTACCTAGTTCCTGATCGAGATGATCAACTCGTTCATGTAATATTGGAGGATAGTGTTTTACATGGTTTATAACCATGGTGATCAAATCTCTCTTTCAGCATCAAAGCACACTACCTGGTTCTTGACTAAGGTAATCATCTCATGACATGTGATATTAGGAGATAGTGCTTTACCTAGTCTGTGACTAAGGTGATCAACTATCTCTTTCAATATTAGAGCACTATACTTGGTTTCTAACTGAGGTGATCAACTCATAAAATGTAATATTGGGGGAGAGCACTCTACTTGGTCTGTGACCAAGGTGATCAACTCCCTCTTTCAGTGTTAGAGTGATCTACCTAGTTTATGACCTAGGTGATCAGCTTCTAACATGTAATATTAGGGGAGAGCGATATTCTGGTATGTGACCAAGATGATCAACTATCTCTTTTAGTGTCTGAGAAGTCTACTTGGTTCCTAACCGAGGTGATCAGCTCGTGACATGTAATATTGAGGGAGAGCACTCTACCTAGTTTATGACCAAGGTGATCAACTTTCTTTTGGTGTTAGAGCACTCTTCTTAGTTTCTGATCAAGGTGATAAGCTTTTGATACATAATAGTGAGAGTGAGTCATTTTTTTTTGTAAAAAGTCACTTTATATATATATAAGGATGGTACATGAAGAATACAAATCAAAGTACATTAAATGAAATTTTTTCAAGTGTAGACCATTCCAACTTGCGCTTTCCTTAGTTCCCTTAATGTTTCTCAACAACTAGACCTCTCATGGTGTCATGTCGATTATTTGGTATGGGTCTTCACAATTTGCACCCAACTTTTCAACCATCAATTCCTTCTTATTGTAATAATATGTTACTCTCCATTTTTGCTTGACTATCTTTGTCAAAGCTTTATTCTTTTTTCCCTTCTATGAGGGCTAGTTCAATTTCTCAACTTATAGTGCTTTCCTCCTTAGTTAGGGATATTACAGTGGGCATTATGATCTCAGTTGGTAGCCTCATTCCCATATACTAGTAAGAAAGATGTCTCATTAGTGCTCCCTTGGATACCAATCCTGATAGCTCATAATGCCTCAAGTATCTCTTTAACCCATATTCCTTTAGCACCTTTCAACCTTTTCTTTAGTAGGTTGATTATCATATTGTTAGAAGACTCTTCTTGACCGTTAGCTTATCAATAATATGACATTAAATGGCACATCTTGATTTTGTACTTGATGGAAAATTCTTTGAAGTTATGACCTATAAATTGTCTTCCATTTTCGGTAGCAAGCTCTTTGGGTAGGTTGAAGTGACAAAATATGGCCTTCCTCATGAACCTAATAACTTCCTCTTCCTATATTCTTCTCAGAGGTTTCACCTCAATCCACTTGGAAAAATAATCTATGGAAACTAATAAAAATTTCTTTTGGCCCTTTTCTTGGGATAAAGGTCCTACCATATCAAGCCCACATTTGTAGAAGGACTATGGAATAACTATCCTTATCATTGTGGTTGGTGGTGCATGTGATAATGGGGTGAATATCTGGCATTTATCACATACCTGGGTGTACTTTATGAAATTTGCTAGCATAGTAGGCTAGTGGTACCCCTATCTCATAATTCATTAGGATAGCCTTTTTCGCTCGAATGAGAGTTGTACTCTCCCTTGTAGGTATCAAACATAATTCTTTCAGACCCCTCCTTAGCTATGCATAAGAACCTGGGTCTAAGTGTAGTTTTTTTTGTGTAATTTATTTTTTTCTACCATATATCAACCTTCTTTAGCCTTGATTTCTTTCGTGAGCTTCTAGTCTTTGGATAAGTCTTCCTTTTCAAGAAGTCAAACATAATTCTTCCATGCTTCCAACAATTTTTTCACCTTCTCCAAATTGGAATTTTTCAGGATTGTTATTGAAACTACCTAAGTGTGGTTGGCCTCACGGACAATAGCTAATATGGCTAAAACTTTAGTATGACCATTCTAATTTTTAGATATTTGCTCGATATCAAAGTGTAAAAATTTTGAACACTCATTTCTTAGTCTCCCCAAATATCCCCCATCTTGATATCTTTAGCCTAAAACATGCCCAAGTAGATTAACCACCAATCGTGAGTCACTATGCAAGGCGATGCTATCAACTCCAAGTTTTTTCCACATGGAACCAAATATAGTTGCCTCGTACTCTGTGACATTATTAATTTCTTACAAATCCATCCTAACAGCAAAGTCAAAATAGTTTTTGTCTTGATAACTATGACCACCCCTATCTTGGCACCATTGAAGTTTTGCATGCCATCGATGAATGCCTACCAGGCTGGCCTCTCTCTTTGATCCATGCCATATACCTCTACCTTTAATTCATCACTAGTAACCGCTGGTGACTCACTAAACTCACTGTCAAGCTCTGCCATCACTTGTCCCTTAATTGAAGTTCTAGACATATACTTGATATCATACTCTCCTAGCTCTATGGAAATTTTTACCAGTCTTCTTATGACCTCTGAAATTTTCAATACATTCTTAAGCGGATGCATGGTGAGTATTACCACTGTATGTGAGCAAAAGTAATGTCTGACCTTCCGTGCTGTCATTTTTAGGGAGAAGGACAACTTACTGATCATTGGGTACCTCCTTTGGGCATCTGTCAAGATTTGGCTAATGTAATATATGGGGTATTAGACCTTATTTCTTATTTCTTTCAGCTAGGTGTATAGCACTACATGTTTTAGGAGCAATGGAAAAAGACAAATAAAGTGTTTCTCCTGAGAAGGGGTTGACTAGTATTGGAGGCTTGCTCAAGTATTGTTTAATTCCTTGAAAGACTTTATCACAATCCTTGTTCCAAAAAATTGATGTGTTCTTCCTAAGCATTTTTTACGAATGGTAAACACTTGTCTATGCATTTGGAAATGAATCTATTGATGAATCCTCTTCAGACTAGTAGGAGGCTTCATATTGACTATGGCTTGTACCTTGTCTAGGTTGGCCTCTATTCCTTAGGTAGATATAAGATACCCCAAGAGTTTTCCTGAATAATCAACACCATACCTTTGGATTACGCAAAATATTTTTTCCATGTCTTTAAAATGGTTTACTAGCTGAGCTTACTTAACCACTATGTCATTTATATTAACCTTTAGATTTCTTCCTGAATAATCAACAAACATCTTATTGATGAGGCGGTAATACATGCCCCCTCATTCTTCAAATGAAATGACATTCGAGTGTAACAAAAGGTTTCTTTCTTAATAATGAAAGATGTTTTCTCCTCCTCTTTTTGGTGCATTCTGATCTAATGGTAACTAGAATATGCATCCAAGAAACTCATCAACTCAAAATTGATGCCCAGTTGATCAATACTTGGGATAGGGAAACAATCTTTTATACATGCATCATTTAAATCCATAAAGACCACTCACATATAGTGTGATTCGCAAGACGTTTTCACTACTACCACATTTGACAACCAAGTTGGGGTAGTTTACCTCTCTAATAATTTCCATCTCTTTAAGTATGGTGACTTCAATTTTAATCACCTCATTCTTTTCTCTAGGAAATTTTCTCTTTCTTTTCTTGATAGGTCTAACTTTTGGATCAACATTCAACTTGTGACTTATGATCTCTTGGTCAATATTGGGCATGTTTGCAAGCCTCCATACAAAGACATCAGTATTTTATTTTAGGAATTGAGATAGTTACTCCCTAACCACTATTGTCAAGTTAGCGCTCACCTTCAGAGAGTGGTACTCCTGCTTGTCTCCAATTGGTATATCTCACACCTTATTTGAGTAGACAGTTTAAACTTTATTCAAGGTTTACAAGTTAAACCTAAGAATTAAATTACTCGAGTACTAACTTTCAAGTTTTAAAACCACTATTGAAAACATGTTGTCAATACATTTTTAGATAATAATTCTTATAAAAACTTTTAAAATAGAGCTTTACTCTAACTACTGGGCGATTATACCAACAAATAAAGGAGCACAACTCTAAATTAGACCGGATAACTAAACCTTAAAATCTAATTTTCAGATTTAAGTTTGTAATGAAAAATAATATATTTCTCTCAAACATTCTTAATATAAAATCTTGAATAAAAACAAAATCAATTCATTTTAGAGATTTTTACTTGTTTAATATTTCGCAAGTATAACAACGTTATTATTATATCATGTTTACAAACAACCACCAAAGTGAAATTTAATCACAGACAAATTAAATATAACATCTAAGAATAAAGCATAAAAAATAATTATAAAGAAAATAAAATCCTTAAAAGTGTTTTGATGTTATTCTTGTTGCTGGAAAACCTCCAAACGTAATTTGCACTTCCATTTATTGAATCAAAAAGCAAATAAATTATAAAAACATAATTAGTTCTTCTCAAAAAGAGAAGAACTATAAAACTAAGAAAAGACTAAAAACTAAGAAAAACTAAAAACTAAGAAATGGAGAGAAAGAAAGAGAGAAGAAGATGTGTTTTAGGTGTGATTTGAAGTGAAGAGAATGAGGGTATTTATAGGTGAGGAGGGGAAGAAAAAGTGGGTGAAAAAATGATTAAAAATGGAGAAATCGTAGAGTAGTGAATGATGATGTCATATTACTAATGTCATGGTAGTGTGGGGCATGGCGGCGCATGTATATGAGGCAGATGGGCGCAGCGGCATGCGCGGATGGGGCATATAGGGGCAGCGGCGCACGCAGACTGGACGCGGGCGCACGTGGAATGGAGAGCTAGCGTGTGCGGATTGCGCATTGTGCTGGCTCAGCGCGTGCATTGCTCGGTGCGGTTGGGCGGCTGCGTGCACGATTTCCTCCTTTTTGAAAATTTTGACCCATTTTGTCTAATTTTTCCATCTTTTTTTACTTTTCCTCATTACTTTATGAATATATTTGTGATGTATTGCCTCCAGTATTTTTCTTTGAGTCTTAAAGTTACTTTTTTAAGTGAAAATACCTGAAAGACAATAAAAATACCCGTGATTCCGAAAAGATAAATTTATATAAATATATGATAAAATCATATAAGTATATATGATTTTAATCAATTAACGTGCATAAAATCATGGTAATTTTAGTACTTTTTGAGTACTCATCAAACACGAAAGTGACTGTCTACACAGATCATTCTGTAATAAAGTATCTCATGATGAAGAAGGATGCCAAACCAAGATTGATAAGATGGATGATCTTTTTAAAAGAATTTGACTTGGAATTCTTGATAAAAAAGGAACAGAAAATCAGGTAGCAAACCATCCGTCTAGACTAGAGAGGGAAGCAAAAATGGATGATAATATAGTGATTGGGGAATCTTTTCTAGATGAGCAACTATTTCTATAGCTCAAACAAAAGTTCCATGGTATAGAGACATTGCAAATTTTCTCGCTGCCAACATTCTTCCACTAAACCTCACATGGCAACAAAAGAAGAGGTTTTTCCATGACGTTAAACAGTATTTTTGGGATGACCTTTACCTCTATAAAGAATGTGGTGATGGTATTTTTAGAAGGTGTGTCCCTAATGATGAAGTTGAAAGTATCCTTTACCATTACCATAGCTCAGACTATGGAGGTCACTTAAGGAGCACAGAAAGAGCAGCTAAGGTGCTTCAATCTGGTTATTTTTGGCCCTACCTATTTAAAGATGCTTACAATTATGTAAAGATATATGAAAAATGTCAAAGGATAGGTAATATTTCAAAAGGAGATGAAATGCCTCTAAATAGTATACTTCAAGTGGAATTGTTTGATGTGTAGGGCATCGAATTTATGGGACCATTTCCTCCATCATTTCGTAACCAATACATACTTGTAGGAGTGGATTACATGTCAAAGTGGATAGAAGCCATTTTTAGCAACAAATGTGATGCCAAAGTTGTCATAAATTTCTAAAAAATATATTTTCACTAGGTTTGGAACTCCTAGGATCATTATTAGTAATTGAGGAAGTCACTTTTGCAATAAAATATTTAATTCCTTATTGTCTAAGTATGGGATAAATCATAAAGTGTCTACCCTTTACCATCCCCAAACAAGTGGGCAAGTAGAGGTACCATCCCCAAACAAGTGGGCAAGTAGAATTTTGAAGAAAAATGTGAACATCTCTAGGAAGGATTGGTCATCTAAGTTGGATGATGCTTTGTGGGCGTACATAAGTGAATTTAAAACACCAATTGGTACCACCCTATATAAGCTAGTTTATGGAAAGACTTCTCACTTACCATTAGAATTGGAGCATAAAGCATATTGGGAATTGAAATAGCTGAATATGTCCATATATGTAGTTGGTGAGAAAAGAATGCTTCAAATAAATGAATTGGATGAATTATGGTGGAATGCTTATGAAAATGCCAAGCTCTACAAAGAAAAGACAAGACGATGGCATGACAAAAAAATTGTGCATTGTATCTTTGAACCGGTTCAAAAAGTGTTACTGTACAACTCAAGACTCAAATTGTTTCTGGGTAAATTAAAGAGTAGATGGTCAGGACCATTCATCATCATTAAGGTAACCAACCATGGAGCTATTGAATTAGAAAATAAAGATAAAGAGCGATTTATGGTTAATGGGCTTACGGTGAGGCATTATTATGAAGATCAAGTATCAAATGAAACACTTTTGATAACCTTAGTGGATGCACCTTAGGACTTAATAGGACCATATATTCAAGGATGTTAAACGTGACGCTGGTTGGGAGACAACCGAACTTTATTTTACATATATTTTCATTTTTTTTGTTTTGTAGGTGAATAAATGCGGATAGCAATGGCACAACAAGAATGAGCATTTCAGTGACAAATGTGGTGTGCCATGACTAAGGGAGTTCTCTTTCCTTTTACCTTTTCATATTTATATGTGCACATTGGAGACAATGTGTAACTTAAGTTTAGAGGAGGGAACTTCATTGTCTACATTAGTAGTCAGTATGCATTTTAAATTTTTAGGATGTTTTTAATCATCATTTGGGTAGAAATTGATAAATATATGGAAACTAAATGCATACATACTTGATATGAAACATATGAACTCAATGATAAAAATTGGTTGTCATGACTAGGATAAAGAATGTAACATATTTGTTAAGATATTTACATTAATCATGTGATATGCTTGCTAGTTTTGATTTGATTGATTCAAAGTGTTGCATGTGAGTTACTAGATATTTTGTTCCTTGGTAGTCTAGAGCACTAAACATGCCTGGAGGCTTATCGTGCTTTATTTCATTAGAAAAGGGGGAGACACACAGTTGCTTGCAATCCCTATCCACATCACAGTACATCTTACCCTTGTCTTGACTTTTATATTCCCTTTTAAGGGTTTAGCCTTAATTTCTGTTAGTTTCCTCTAATGCTTGAAATCGTGCCACCTAGATTTTTCACTACTATAGCAACTGCTCATTACTTAGCCCTATCAAGCTAGGAGAGGGGTCATCCTCAACTATGTTATCACCTTGGGATGGCTCAAGTACTACATGATCTGGCCTGATCCCATCAACTAGATTAATGGCTCAACACTTAGGGACACCAAGCCTAACTACAATCATAGTGCCATGTTTTCTTGCCTAGTCTCCTTGAGCCCCTTCTTACAAAAAGTTGGCATGCTAGCTTTTGATGGGGATTTTTCTCCACTCTTGCCTCATTATGGGCTAGCAAGATGTGGTCCTATACTGATGCTGCCTATTCGTTAGCTAGTCTCAATCTTTCCTTGGTTCACGTTCCTACCATGAAGAACATAATTCTAAGGAACTATGCTCACTTACTAAGTCTATCTCTCAAAACTTGAGGTGAATCCTTGAAAATAAGGGATCATAAATCAAAGCTTAACCTTTAAATCTGAGCCCCACAATAGGCGCCAAAATATTGAGATGGTCTATTTTTTAGAAAAAGAAACAAGAAAGAAGTTAGAGAATTTTGTTGAATGTGTGAATCTCTTATAAGGTCCATGCATATATAGAGAATTACATGTACATGTACCAATTACATAGGGGGTACACATCCTTGAATGTCATAGGGGTACAAGAGTAAAAGAAAATGCATTTAAGATTGAGGTCGACCACCCTATGGCTCGAGTTGATGGTTGGCCTTCCAACACCGAAGCTTAACTGCATAGGTAGGCCCATATTACGGTTGTCATTGTTAGCATGAGCATATGAAGGTTCTCCTAGGTTTACTTGTCTGATGGCTTGGGCTATTAGTTGGTTCAGGATTAGTGTCGATCCATATGTTCAAATAATATCTAAGAAGCACTTTATCTTTATCATTCTCAGTAAGATCCATAAATCAATGCTTAATAGGGCATGGCATGTATGGAATAAACACCCCGAATCTATGATCCATTCTCTTTCATAATTACATGTTGAAATTGCAAGTGCTCTAGAGGCATCATCTAAAGCAGTAACTATATCACTCTCACCATTATTATGTTTTGAAAACCCTTCTTAATTATAAGACAATCATGCCTATAATGATCCTCTTTTTGATAAGCCTAGCACATAATACATCATTTTCTTGATTTCAACCTTTCTTTAGATTGAGACCTTCCTTTTCTTCTTAAATCCATTCTCTCTTGACTAATCTTCTTCTAGTGAACAATGATTCTCCACTTCCATTATCGTTCTTTTCAGATCTTTCAAGTTTTTTTTTTCTTTTCTTGCTTCAATTATGCATCTCTAGTTCATAGAGAGGCTATAATAGTATCAAACTTCAAGCCTTCACTAAAGTGCATTCTTTACTTCTCTATCTTAGGCACTAAGTTAATAATTATGATAGCTAGATTTTCATCAAATAGATCTTCTCCAGAAGCTATAAGTTCATAGTCATACATATTAACTCATCCAAGTTACTTTCAAGAATTTTAGACGTAATCATTTTGAAGCGAAACAATTGCATCTTTATGCTTATTCTAGATGACAAATATTTCACCTAAAATAACTCATCCAATTTCTCTTAGGCATTGAGAGCAATATTTTCCTTATTGACCTACCTAATGAAATTACCAACGAAGTTCAAGATGATGCATATGTATGATTTTTAAAAAAAACATCTTCTTGTTTAGTGTAGTGAACTCTTCAATGTATTCAAGATGATATGAAATACCTTATACCACATCTTGTTGAACCAAAACTGAGTACATCTATGCTTTTATAACCCGAAATCACCAGGATTATCAACCTTTCCAATGTCTTATCTAGTATACCCTATCTTTTTTGATTTCTCAAGGAAACTTCAAGAAAGCAAAATTAGTTCATCAAACTAGGAGGGTGAATTGATCATGCTCAAACCACTACAACAAAACTACTTTTACAACCCATGCCATAAGGCTATGATACCAAATTGTTAGAGTTTATTCACTTAAGAATGACATAAACATATTATAAAGCAATCAAGGACAAGATATCAAGAAATTTAACATGGTTTAGCACTCAAAGTGAATGCCTAATCTACGAGAGTGGCCTCACTCTACCAATTTACTATGATCTTTAATGTAATACACCCTCTCGACCACCCTTAATCACCTCACATACAAGAAGCATACTCACTAGTATAGTCTCTCACTCAAGGTAGTGAAGCTCGAAGAAAACTAACAAAATCAAGGAATAATCTATTTTTTATACCTAGTGATCATATTTATTTATATCATATAGAATGACCCCTTATAGAAATCACTTACGTAACCCTTATAAAGCTAGGCACAATTACACTCTCCACTACACACCAGTAAAATAACCACCTTGGTCATTCCTTGATTCTTTCATCCCTTTAAAAGGATTTATCAGTCTTATGAGTCATTTCTTATAACATGCGAATCATGATAAAGAATTAATTTCATAAGAAACACAAAAAGTTCGTCTATTCTTTTTTTGATATAAAATGAAATTTTAAAGTCACTGATAACAGATTATAGATAATATTTTATTGAGTTTAAGAATGAGATGTAATTAATTGGTATTCAATACATTTAATATATTAAAATTATATCACAATTATGAATTTATGAGTTTAAATTGTCAAAAGAAAAAGAAAAGTTACGTGAGTCTCAAACTCTCAACCTAAATTCAAAAGTTACAAGACGTTATGTTTGATATTAAATTATTGGTTGATCAAAGAAAGTGTTGCTCATTCAAAGATCCAAGAAATTATTGTTTTTTTTGTTTATTTGATAATACTAGTAGTGGAAGGGATAAATGAGGAGACTGCTAAGGAGGTGAAAACCTAATTAGGATATCCCAATGCACCTATTGACATTTGTCACCTACAACTTTCATTAAAAAAGGAATTTTATCTCTTTCATTTCAAAAGAGTCAGAGCTTTGTTTAGTTATTAGGCAAATTATCACAAATATAATGGGTTTTTATCTTTTTTTCATATAAATTCTTAACGTTTATAACTTCACTATAAATACTCTCGACTTTTTATATATTATGATCATCGATATCCTTAAATTGGTAGTAATGGTAATACTTACCTTTAGTTTCTTAATTTTTCATGTACTAAATTATCACAAATACAACCTAAATTTTCCTACTTTATCACATACATCACCAACATCTATAACTTGTCACAAATATCCTCATCATTTTATATATTATCACTAATATCCTTAAATTGTTAATAGTTTCAATACTTATCATTAGTTTCTCCATTTTTCATGCACTCCTAACACAAATTTAGATTTATAATTAAAAGAATTAATATTGTGATATTAAAAATTATGGTTTTTATTAACTTGATTTCTTTTAGCCTTAATTGATTGGTTTAGTTCAATTCTATGCCAAAGATATTAGAACTTTAATTATTTAACTATTAAAGGTTATTACATCTTCTCTTTTATTCAATAAAGAATAACAAAAAACCATTATATTAGATTGTAGATAGAAGAGCAGGAAAACAACATCTAGAAATGGCTGTTAATACCCTATAGATTGAGGAACAAAAGGAGAAATCTACCCGTGAAAGGGCTCACATCTAATTAGCTAGTTGGTAAGACAATAGCTTACCAAGACGATGACATAAAATGAGGTTGGCTTGGACATATGCAAAATTAAAAAGCAAATACATGATTTTTATAAGAATTGTATTAATGAGTTATATTAATATTTTAGATAAAACTAATTATATTAAATGGTTTAGATTAAGATTTTAATATGAATTAATAGAGAAGTTGAGGATTTGAATTCAAAAAAAAAATCACAAATAAAAAATTATAATTTTCATCCAAATTCATCATTTTATTAATAACATAAATTATAATTTTCACAAGTTGAGGATTCTGAACTTCCAACATTATTTGTGGATAAAATTCCCACTTACTTCCGCGCTAAACATTGTGGAGTCGTACCATATGACATGTATACATATGGCGAGCTAACAGTTGAAATTATTGGCCAAGGATAACAATTGTGCAACGATTTGAAACTTTAATGCCAATTGAACAAAAAAAGAGCTCAAAACAAGAAGGCTCTAGGTGATTTCCATCAACAATATGGCTATTCAAACATGATGAAAGATTCTTATCAAAAAAAGACAAAAAAAATACATAAGAATTGGCCTAAAAGGTAGCCAAAGACCTAAGACTTAGTAACTCTCAAAGTATAGAAACTCTCATCTAGCAACATATAACGCATGGTAAGATCTATCCCTCGATGTTCTAGAGCTTTAACCTTATCAGGTACTAGTTCTCAAGCCTTTACGACTAAAAATAAAGAAGTTATAAGAATAGAAGAAGTTGAAAGACATCTCCAAAATTAGAATGTTCCTAAATATGGAACATCTAAAGTCTATAACAAAGGTAGTTAGGTTGTTAAATCAGATTATATAATTAAAACGGTTGAAGAAACCCTTCCTCTAATAGGGGAATCATTAGATATTAGTCTATTATCTCAAAGTCTTATAGAATTTTTAGATATTATTCTATTATCTCATAATCTTATATAAATATATAGAGAAAGATACAATTATTTACATATAGGGTTAGTACAGATAAAAGTCAGAGATAAAAGACATAGAAGATTTTTAGACTCGTTATTAAGAGTTGTAGAAACATCATTAAGTTCAGAACTAGTATACTTTAATTGTTTTCCAAATTTTTTGGTCCATATTAGATATAGTAATATTCAAAGGGCCTTAAAGGTTGACAATAAAACACATAGGTTTGATATGGAAAAAGAAACTAGAAATATAGCTCTTATTTATAAAGTATATTTTAAGGTCATGAATAGTATTAGCCTATATGTTAACCTGAATTCTTTATAAAAGACAAAAGATGAGGGATAACATTATTTCAAACTAACTTAATAAAATCAAGATTAGTAGTACCTCAAACGGGACCATGGAACCAGATCACTCTACCAGAATCATGGTCCGTAACTCAGGATAAATCGACAATAGTTCCAAAAAATATAGAGCTCATTAAAATAATTGAGCATTCAATGGATCAGTGGAAATCAATTTTGATTAGGCTATAAGAATCAAACTAAATGACTAGAGTTTCCAAAGCTTCAAACAATTCACACCATCCTCTTTAATACCATCTCCATTAGTTCTAAAAAGAACTAGAAGCAAATTTCAAGGTATGACTAAGCTCTCCATTATTCTTAGCCAACCGATCTACCAATCAAACCAAAAAGATGATAGCCTAATAGGCAATGCTCCTACTAGTCCTACTTTATCCGATTTCAGTCTTGACAAACCTAATCCAAGGTTTTTATACATTTTCATGATGGAAGTAGTAAAAGAAGAAACCTTTAATAAAACGGTAACATGGAAGTTTCAAGATCCACAAAACTCTGAAAAGAGAAAGTATTTGATTCTCTAAACAGAGAGAAATAGAAAAAGATTCTATGATGAATATAAGGCATTCTTAATGTATGCCAAGAAAACTAATAGGACTCCTCATTTAGATTTCTTTAATTTTATTCAAAGATATGCATAACAAAAAGGAATTCCCTTACCATCAGTCCATAATGTTCAAAATATTCATAAACAATTCTCTTTATCTATAGGAGAAAAAATAATAGTCATTCATCCTCCAGTAGCTATAATAAAAATAACAGATAGAGCTCTTGTAATTCCTTATAAGCAAGGTCGTCCATTCCAAATTCCTTAGTTATAGATGAATTGATCAATTAGATGATAGAATAGGCTAATCACACCAACCTATTCCTACAAACAGTTGGTAGAAAATTAACTCGTATGGAAAGATCTATACACACACTTGCAATTGTGCCTTCTTTTTTAGAAACCTGATCCTCATCTAAGTCAAAAAAGGAAAGACTCAATCCGCCTTTCTTAAACCAGTAACAAATTTGTCAGGTTTCAATATAAGAAGAGAAGAAGATAAGCTAGAGTTCTTAAAGAAATTATACATAAGACTTTCAAATCTAGAGTCAAAAGATCCATAAAAATCCATTAAAATGATGGAAGAATAAGATATATTCGAAATTTTTAATGAAAAAAATACAAAAAACACTTAAAATGTTTAATGGGTCTGAAGATCAAAGTTAGCCAAAAATCAACAAGGTGGGAAAACCAGTTTTTCCAAAGGAATATTACCCTAATCCAACTCCAATCGATTTAAAATGAAAAAACCTATGCCACCCACTGTCATTGACACTAGTAATCAGAATAGTGGTAAGATTTGTTGGGCAATTTCAGATGTGGTGGGATAATTATCTTATAATATATCAATTGAATCTCCATCTCTTTGTAAATTAATTCCCTATTGTAAATATAGTCCTTTTTTAATAATATAACTATCCTTTAGTTTATTATCTTCTTCTTATCTTTCTTATATTCTTCCTAGTAGATCCTAGGCCATATTGGTATCATAACCTATCCTAGTAAAGGTTAGAATAACATAAGCTTAAGAAAATCAATTGCTATCATTCTATCTATACCTAGTTGAGGTCAATTGAGGAGCAATCACAGTAAGACTCGGGAGAAGATAACAAAGACATAAGACTCAATAACTCTCAAAGTATAGTAACTCTTAACTAGAAACATGGAACACATGGTAAGATCTTTCTCTTGATCTTCTAGAGCTTTAAACTCATTAGGTTCCAGTTCTTAAGCCTCTATGGCTAAAAATAAAGAAATTATAAGAATAGAAGATGTTGAAAGACATCTCCAAAATTAGAATGTTCTTAAATTTGGAACATCTCAAGTCTATAACATTGTCTTATAATTAAGGAATCATTAGATATTAGTCTATAATCTCAAAGTCTTATAAACTCATATAGAGAAAGATACAATTATTTACATATAGGGTTAATACAGATAGCCGTTAAACCTTTAACAACAGAAGGCTTAAACAATTCAGTTTTATGATGTGTGCGAGATAAAAGAAACAAACGATTCTTAGACAATTTATTAGGAGTTGTAGAAACATTTTTAAGTTCAGGACTAGTATACTTTAATTATTTTCCAAATGTTTTGATCCATATTAAAGATAATAATATTCAGAGGGCCTTAAAAGTCGATATTAAAATACATGGGTTTGATATGGAAGAAGAAACTAGCAATATAGCTCTTATTTATAGAGTATATTTTATGATCATGAACACTATTAGCATAGATGTTAACTTGAAGTCTTTTATTAAAGACTAAAGAGTATAGACAACTTTGTTTCAAACTAACTTGGTAAAATCAAGATTAATAGTACCTTAAATGGTACTATGGAACCAGATCACTCTACCTGAATCATGATTAGTAACTCATGATCAAACGATAACAATTCCCAAAAATAAGGAGCTCAATAAAATAATTGAGCATGTAGATGGATCACGTTAAATCAGTCTTTATTCAACTTGTCTCTTTTAGAGAACATAAAATGTGTAAGTATACACAGTCACAAGTAATAAAAATTGATAAGTGAGTTATCATTCCCACAGAGATTTGTCACTACAGTTTATTGAGTACTAAAATTATTTCGCTCTAATTGTATCCAAAACAATCGTTAATTGGACACAAGTTACCTAAAGAATTTTATAACAAAATAAAAGAAATCTAGGATTGCAATTTTTCACCAAATTAATCCACTCGAGTCATTATTTTCTCTTGATTTATATTTTTATAGTACATTTAATTTGTCAACCAAAAACTTCTAATTTTATCCATACATCTCTTCTGAGCTCCGTATAGACACACCTCGCTAAATTAATTCACTATATTTCTATGAGAATTAAATTCACCAAGATTCATTACGTTCTAAGTTCTCAAATGGCCACACATACAATTAGGGTATATTCCTATCCTTAATATATACATGTTATTCTATCCATGAGCAATATACACAAAAATGCCTCTTCTAAGTTTATTTAAGTGCCACGAATCATTTGATAAATCCTCGAATAATCAAAAGCATTAAGCACAATAGAATAAATAAATCCAACATCTTATAAATCTTTCAAAAATAATTAAACTCAAGCTTCATAAATTTAGATAAAATGCAACCCTAGTAAACTTAAATTACTTTATAAATTAAAATTAAAATTACAACAGTTAAGGAATATTAAATGAAGAACAAAAAAAAATTAAAAATAACTCTTCTCGTAAATATTTGGCACACGTAGAACACAACAGAAGCCAAAAATGGCTTCTACGTGTTCCACAATCTACCCCAAACGAACCAAAAATCCAAAACTAAAAACTCTATTTTTTAGCAATAAATGCCCTATTTATAGCTAAAAAAATAGCTTTAAAAAAATTCATTTTTTTGGACACGTGAGAAACATTTGCATCGAAAATAAAAACACACGCGTATCGATATTCTATATCGAAAATTTTATTTTAATATATGCGTGAGAGACCACACAGAGGCCCCGTTTTTTATTTTTTTAATTCAATCTACGTGCCACGTGTTAGCGTCTGATTCGCTGCAAGGAATGGTGGGACACGTGGCAGCATCTCATTGGGTACCAAGAAAAGGGTCATGATGAATTTTCGCACGGGATAAGCGGCATGAGAAAATGTGGGGGACAACTACTGAAACGCGTGCATGATTCTACATTTTTGCGTTCACCGAAACGTGTCACATGTTAGCACATGATTGGCTACAAGATATGGTGGGACACGTGGCAGCTTTCAATTGGTGGTATAAACGGGCGCATGTGATGGCACCGCAAGAAATCACAACTTTGGCAGACGCGTAAAGACATATGGGTCCCATCCTACACGTTGGCCTGCGCGGGTTTGACAGACATGCGCTCATCCTAACTGTTTCTTTTCTGATCTGACGGTTCACATGTCACGTGTGGTTGATGGCGCGTGGACTTCTTCGTTCCTGCGTAGAATAATAAAGTTTTCTTAATTGCATTTTAGCCCTCCAATTTAATTCAAATTAAATTTTAAACTTTGTTTAATTACAATTAATCCCTTTTCTAATTTAAATTAAATTATAAACTTTTAATAATTGAAATTAAGCCTGATTTTAATTCAAATTATATTTTAGACTTTTATAAATTGCAATTAAGCACTCATTTATTTTAAATTATATTTTTAGACATAAATTTGCAATTAAGTACGTTTTCGATTTAAATTATTTAATTTTCTTAAAAATATATTCCTTAACACATTAAAAGTAAATATTAATTTATTCAACTAAAATTACTAAAAATGTAAAGAAACTAGCAATTATAATTAATAAAATAGATGAAAATAACTATATAAAATACAGTTATCAACAATCCACACCATCCTCCTAAATACCATCACCATTACTTCTAAATAGAACTAGAGAAAAATTTCAAGGTGTCACTAAGCTTTCCATTGTACTTAGCCAACCGATCTACAAATCAAATTGACAAGATGAAAGCCTAATAGGCAATGCTCTTACTGGCCCTACTTAATCTGAGTTCAGTCTTGACAAACCTAATCCAAGGTTTTCATACGTCTTGATGATGGAAGTACTCAATCCCCCTTTCTTAAACCAATAATAGATTTGTCAGGTTTCAACAAAGAAGAAGATAAGCGAGAGATCTTAAAGGAATTATACATAAGACTCTCAAATCTAGAGTCAAAAGATCCATCAAAATCCATTAAAATGATGGAAGAACAAGATATATAGGAAATGTCTGATGAAAAAATACAAAAAACACTTGAAGTGTTTAATGGGTCTGAAGATAAAAAGTGAACCATAAATCAAAAAAGTTGGTTAAACCAGTTTTTTCAAAGGAATATTACCCTAGACCAACTCCAATCGATTTACAAATCAAAGAACCTATGCAACCTAGTGTCACTTAAACTGGTAATCAAATACATGAGTGGAACATAGATGGTCTTAACGAATATCAAATTATTCTGGTAATCAAGAACATGATGTTGTTTGCATCTACTATGAAAATCTATCATACTTCCAATAAATCTATCAAAGACCACCAAGATTTCTTAATACTACTTTTTAAAATAATTTATGATCAAAATGGGTACTATACATATTAATTTATAAGTATATTAATATAATTAATTTAGAAATCTTGAGATGAATGTATTTTTAAGCAAAATGAAACTTTTTTACTAAAATATCTTCAAAGCATATTCAAGGCAAATGATATAATATGATTTAATTAACACTTAATACTCTAATAAATTTATATCTAAACCTATTAATCACTAACCACATGTTTTGTTGATCGGAATAGAATGAAATCATGATTGATTCATTCCAAATTTATATTTGGTTGGACTCAAAAGTGAGAAGTGAATGAAATCAATTTCTAAAAGAAAAATAATTAGAATTCCTTCTCCCCACTTAAGGAATCATGATTCCATTCACATCTCAATTTGTTTTCCCAATTTTACCCCAACCTCAATATAACCCCAAATCCTAAATTTCAAATCATAAATCCCAAAACCCTATTTAGAAAAATAATAATTTTAACCCTAAACATTAATCCACAAATATAACTCTAAATCCTAAACCTTAAACTCCAAATCTCAAGTCCCAAAACCCTAAACCCTATTTAGAAAAATAATAACTTTTACCCTAAACCTTAACCCACAAATATAGCCTTAAACCCTAAACCCTAAATCCCAAACCTCAAAACCCTAAACCCTATTTAGAAAAATAATAATTTTATTAATATATTTTATTTTTAAGTAATAATTATTTAAAAAAAAATAATAATTTCAATAATGTATTTTGTCTTACAAAAATAATAATAATTAAGTGATATTATTTAAATTTTATTGAATATAGAGGTGTTAAGGTAATATAAAATGTTTTTTATTCTATCTTAGTTGTAAATCAAACACTATAATACTGATTTATTCTTTAATTCGAGTGATAAAACAAAAAAAATACTTTTTTTTCGTTTCATTCGATTCCAAGAACTAAACATCATCTCATAAAAGACTCGTTAACGAATTTGTTTAAACATTAATTCAAGCTCTTTATTAGTTAGAACCTTTTAAAAGTAGGACAAAGGGTTGATAATCTCCTATAAATTAAAGCTGAGATAAATATTAATCTTTTAAAATAGAAAATAAATATTTTATTTTTTCTATTTTTATTGCCAAAATGCCAATAAAAAGTAAAAGAAGAAATATTTAAAATATAATAATATTATTTAATTAAAGTTAAAAAGAAAATATTTATATATAATAATATTATTTAATTAATATGATTATAAAATTGTTATTTCATTAAGATTAAAAATAAAATTACAAACTCAAAATGGTGCCAAATGTGTTTTGGTAGCTGTGTATTGGAGTGAAGGATAACTAAAATGACACTTTTATGCCTTTAAATGAACCAATGTGTTTATTATATGATAATTTTATTAAAATAATATTAAAATATTTTATTATTATTCACCTGCAATTTTCTTAAAAGCAATATTATAAATTTATTCTTTTTATTTATGCACTTTACGAGATTAAATAATCCAAATAACTCACTAAAAGATTACAGCTATTCACCCTTTAAAGTAGAGTATTATCTAAAAAAGTGCAAAGAGAGAAATTGAATAGTATCCGAAGCAGCTTCTACAAATTGTCCATTAATAAGGTGCTGAGTATAATTTATACGAACATATGGTGAGATTTGATTCTTCACTTGCAGCCGAGTAAAAATAAAAATAGATGAAGGCAAACCATCACTACTACAATATATACATTTAGTCTCGGACATTTAACCTCGGTTTTTAAGCTATATGGTTTTAACCGCAGTTATTTAAAAATCGAAACTATAGAAATAACATTAATTTTTTTTTTTTACTTTTTCTCTCTCTCATTGTTTCATTTTTCCTCTCTTTTCATTTAATCCCCTCTATTTCTCTTTTTTCTTTTTTCTTTCTCTTTCCTTCTCTCCATTCATTTAACCCCCCTGTCTCTTTTCTTTTTTATTTTTCCCTACTAATCAATCCAGAAAGAAAGCTCTGGAGACGTTTCTTCGTTGGCGTTGCTAGTTGTGGCATCGCTGACTGCGGTGTCGTTGTTAATGGTTCAGCTCTTATGAAATGACAGACTTCACACACATTGGTGGAGTTAGTGGTTCACTTCACCTTCTGGCCATCGTCGTCTCGCAATAAAGGTGAAGTTAACTATGTGCGATGAGACTGAATCATTGGATGGTGATGCGCTGATTTTTCTTGAAATGGTCAAGTAAAGGTAAAATCCCGTTGATCTGTAGCCTGAAGGATGGGAACCACAGTTCCTCTATTTTACCAGAGCCATTGTCCTTCCCACCTGACGCTCTGAAGGGGTTTTCATTCTTCTCAATTTTCAATTTAGGGTTTGTTACTTTTACCCTCTCTTTCTTTCAAATACTTGTTGAACCATGATTCCTCTGGTTGGGCAAGTTTGGTATAGTTGTTGTGTTTGCTTAGTTCAGATGCATAAGGTATCAACATATAACAAGTGCTTGAGATGTATTTTGGAAGCAGTTATTGTGTAACATCTGGTGATTGATAATGAATTATTGCTTTCCTCCTGTATGTTGGTATAATGCTCAGAGGCATGGGTTTTGATAATACAACTTGAGTGTATGTTACTGTTGGTAATATTTATAAAGCTGAAAAGTATATGGCCCAGTTGAAACAAATGTTTCCACGTTTAGAAACAAAAGATAATATGGCAACTCCTGAAGAACTTTCCCCTTTCATGGTATCACTTCAATCCTATAGTTTGCTGCTTGCTTACAAGCTTTCAAGAATGGGCTGCTCTTAAGCCTAGACACTCACGACTTCTGAAGAATACTATAGAAAGAGAAATTGTAAGGGTTAATTAAGCTTCAAATTCTTTCTTTTGAAATTTGGTTTCTTTTAAAATGTGAGAAGTATCTATTAATCCTTCTTTTTCTGCAGTCAAATGTACAACATTTAGATCTTTGGGATCCATTAGCCAACAAACAGAAACCATGTTCTGCATCTTTAGTTGTCCCTTGTGAGTGATTGAAACATGAACTTTGTAAACCATAATAATATGTTTGTTTTGTGTTCATTTTTATTTATTAGATTGGGTTTATAGACTTGATGTATCTTTGTTAATGGGTCTTCCTATTTCAGGAGATGCTGCCACCTCATCTGAAAGTTTTGGGCTTGAGAAAGTAGAAGATGCAAGAAATGAGGACGAATCAATTGTTCACAATATTGTTAGCACTACGCTGGTGTTGGTGCACTTGTTAGTGTTGGTGCGCTGGTGTTGGTATGTTGCACTGGGGTTGGGGCTGGTACTGGTGTGTTGTGCTGGTGTTGGTGCAATGTGCACGTGCTGGTGGATATGCGTTGCGCTGTGCACATGCTGGTGGATATGCATTGTGCTGCACTAGTGCTAGTGTGTTGTGTTGTACTGGTGCACTACGTTGTCTCTCGAATGCTCTTGTAAATGATGCATGTAATGGAAACTATGTATGAAACTGGGATGCTTAAGGACGTTTAATGTTTTCTATAATTACAATTTAGTTGATTATTATTCTTGCTTAATATTGCAGGTGATTCAGGTAGGAGAGAAATATTTCAATTGGAAAAAGATGCAATGGAATATACATTTGTAGAAGATGGAGTCAAGATAGACTTGAGAGCGATTTTTCAATAAGTTGAAAAGTAGGAATTATTATTATAATTGTTTTTGTAGCATATTTATGCTTGGAATTAATAGTAAAAAGTAGTTTGTAATAGTAAAGTTTTATTATGTTTTGGTGTATAATAAACTCTCGAATGTAATTATATGTTTAATTTAATATAATATAATTTTTAATTATTTTTAATAAATTTATTGTAATTTATATTGATTTTTAATATTGTAATTATTAATTGTATTTTTTTTAATTTATGTATACCCTATAACCAAGGTCATAGGTCGTTATCTATGGTCTCTCTCACTTAGACCTCGGTTCTTATAACCGTGGCCATAGATCTACCATCATAGTTAAAAACTAATGCCATATGTACTTTTTGTAGTAGTGCATATATATTTTATTTTATCAAATATTAAATAATAAAATCTACAAACTAGAAATAACAAATTATAATCCAATAATATGAAGCTGATTTAAACATAGAGTATTTTTTTAATAAAAAATCCAAAATCTATTATAAACATAAGTCATATTTATGTAAACATAACCTATAATTATAATTGATATTTTTAATATAAAACAAGTTATTATTATTATTTTATTCATAATTGTATATTTTATAAAAGAAATTAATATAATAATTCAATAAAATCATTATCCTTTTTATGAAGAATAATTTATTAATGAAGTTAAACAAAATATTGAGGATAATGGTGAACCCCATCGGACGGAAGACGCAGTTAACACACTGATCTACACGATCTTATTACATTTTGTTGGAACAACGAGGATTCAAATAAATAGAAGCCACCAAGAATTAATTAATTTAAGATGTCCAATATTATTACATTTTAAGTGGTATAATGACGTTTTCCTCTCTAAAGTCTTACGGAGAGGAGATTACAATGGCAACTTTTGGAAAGAAAAGTTCATATATGAACTTCTAATATTACTTACGGATAAAATTCCCACTTACTTCTGCGGTAAACATGGTGGAGTCATATCATATGACATGTATACATATGTCGAGCTAATAGTTGCAATTATTGGCTAGGGATTACAATTATGCAATGATTTGAAACTTCAGTGCCAATTGAATAAAGAAAGAGCTCAAAAGAAGAGGGCTCTAGGTGATTTCTACCAACAATATGGCTATTTAGACATACTAAAAGATTCTTCTCCAAAGAAGACAAAAAATACGTTGGAATTGGCCTAAAAGGCAGCCAAAACATAAGACTCAATAACTCTTTCCCATGATCGAATGCATAGTAAGATCTTTCCCTCAATATTTTAAAGCTTTAACCTCATCAGGTACTAGTTTTGAAGCCTCTAAGGTTAGAAATAAAGAAGTTATAACAATAGAAGAAGTTGAAAGGCATATCCAAAATTGAAATGTTCCTAACTATGAAACATCTCAAGTATATAATAAAGGTTGGTTTTTAAATTGGATTATATAATTAGAACGATTGAAGAAGCCCTTCCTCTAATAAGGGAATCATTAGAGAAAGATACAATTATTTACATATAGGGTTAATACAGATAGCCGTTAAACTTCTATCAAGAGAAGGCTTAAATAATTCTATTTTACTATATGTTAGAGATAAAAGGCATAGAAGATTCTTAGACTCCTTATTAGGACTTTTAGAAACATCTTTATGTTAAGAACCTAAATACTTTAATTGTTTTCCAAAAAAATGGTCCATATTAAAGATAGTAATGTTTAGAGTGCCTTAAAATTCGACAATTAAACACATGAGTTTGATATGGAAGAAGAAATTAGCAATATAGATCTTATTTACAGAGTATAATTTAAGGTCATGAATACTATTAGCCCAAATCTTAACCTAAAGTCTTTTATAAAAAAACAAAAGATGAGACATAACATTATTTCAAACTAACTTGATAAAATCAAGATTAGCAATACCTCAAACGATACCATGGAACTAGACCACTTTACTAGAATCATGGTCCTTTACTCAGGATTAACTAGTAATAGTTCCAAAAAATACAGAGCTCAATAAAATAATTGAGAATACAGATGGATTGGTAGAAATTAGTTTTAATTCAGCCAGAAGAATCAAACTAAAGGACTATAGTTTTCAAAGCTCCAAAAAATCCACACCATCCTCCTCAATACCATCACCATTAGATCTAAACAGAACTAGAGACAAATTTCAGGGTGTGACTAAGCTCCCTACTAGACTTAGCCAACCAATCTACCAATCAGACTAAAAATATGAAAGCCTAATTGGAAGTGCTCCTACTAGTCCTACTTTATCCGAGTTCAGTCTTGACAAACCTAATCCAAGGTTTTCAAACGTCTTCATGATGAAAGTAGTAAAAGAAGAAACCTTTAATAAAAGTGTAACAAGGAAGTTTCAAGATCCACAAAACTCTAAAAATGGAAAGTATTTAATGCTCTAAACAAAGAACAGTAGAAAAAATTCTATGATGAATAAGAGGAATTCTTAAAGAATGTCTAAAAAATTATCACGACTCCACATTTAGATTTCTTTAAATAAAGTGGGAATATCACAAAATCCACAACAAAAGAGACGACATCATTTTATTTGTAATTTAAGTTAAATATATATGTATTTTATATAAATTATTTTTTTGTAATAAATTTAATTCTCAAGTAATTGATTAATATTTAAAATTTTAATTATTTGTACTATTTAAACTATTTGTTAAACAAATTTTGGTTGTTTCTTGCTATTATGTGATCAAATACATGTTTTGAGTATAATTGAAAATGACTAAATTTTGAAAAAAACAAAAATTCATAAAGTCGTTTCAACATGTGACCCGACTTTAAACATAATGTCGGTTCACGCATTGATGCATATCAACTCTTATGATGGATCCAACAAGTTCATCACTACTATTTCATATGGTACTTGGTCCCTATAATAGTGCTTTAATCTGTGCCTATTAACCATGAACCATTCTTTGTTTTTGTTTTCTAATTCAATGATTCCATGGTTTGTAACCATAGTGATGGTGAAGGGATATAACCATCTACTCTTGAGTTTTCTCAAATATAGTTAGAATCTTGAGTTATACAATAATACTATCTATCCTAATTCAAAAATATGGTCTCAATTCTCTTGTCCATCTATTTTTTTTGTTTTATCTTTGCAAAGCTTGGAATTCTTATAAGCACTCCACCGTAGCTCATCTATCACATTTATTTGCAACATTATTTTCTCACCTATTCCATCCATTATCATAGGGTGGTACCAATTGATGTTTAGAAAGGGTGGTACTCTCATAAAGCATTAATGAGTGCTTGAAAAACACTAAATATTATGTGGCTTATATGCACTTTACTATCATAGATTTGTATTTTCATAATTCTATTATTATTCAAGTAAATATATTCTTTCAAAATCACGAGTATGTTTAGTTATTTTTAGGTTTTTTTGGGCTTCAAAATTATTCAATTTATAAACACTTGAAGAATAATACCTGAAGGCACTCAATTACAACGAAAGAAAAATAAAGACTAAACATATGTATGCTTTACATATGTTCTAACCAAGCTTGTATAGGGTGAAGCAAAAAGTTAAAGACACACAATTTAATGTGTGTCGTGACAGTAGAAAACTGTGTTCCACGATGCGAGTATATCGCCTCAAAAATTAAACAAGTATAAAATCAACTCATATCGTAGTGGTGGGAAAATGTATGTTGTGGCACCTGTAAATTTTTTGTTAGGATCCATGTTTTCTCTTTTAGGAGAACATAAAATCATTGAAGTATACACGATCACAAGTAATAAAATTTGATAAGTGAGTTATCGTTCCCACGAAGATTTGTAACTATAGTTTGTTAAGTACTAAAATTGTTTCACTTTGATTTTATCCAAAACAATCATTAATTGGAATATAATTTAACTAACTAAAAAGTTTTATAACAAAATAAAAGAAAATTCTAGGATTAGTTTTCACCAAATTAGTCCACTCGAATCATATCATTTTCTCTTGATTTATATTTTTTTGTAAATTTAATTTGTCAACCAAAACTTCTAATTTTATCCATACATCTCTTCCGAGCTCCGTATAGACACACCTCGTTAAATTAATTCACTATATTCCTATGAGAATTAAATTCACCAAGATTCATTATGTTCTAAGTTCTCAAATGGCCACACATACGCTAAAGGTATATTCCTATCCTTCATATATACATGTTATTCTATCAATGAGCAATATACACAAAAATGCTTCTTTCAAGTTCATTTGAGTGTCACAGATCAATTGATAAATTTTCCAATAATCAAAAGCATTAAGCACAAATAGAATAAACAAATTAAAAATATAATAAATCATTCAAAATTAAATTAAACTCAAGCTTTATAAATTTAGATAAAACGTAACCCTAGAAAAATTAAATTACTTCATAAATAAAAATTAAATTACAACACTTAAGGAATATTCGCTCAAGAACACAAAGAAAATTAAAACATTTATGTTTCTAAATTTTCTGGCACACACAGAACACAACAGAAGCCAAAAATGGCTTCTGCGTGTTCCACAGTCTAAGTCTCCCAAAAACGAACCCCAAAACCCAACCTAAAACAAAACTAACCTCTTTCTACCAATAAATAATACCCTATTTATAGCTAGAAAAATACATTAAAAAAATACATTTTTAGACACATGGGAGACATTTCACATCGAAAATAAAAATATGTGTGGCACATAAACGAGTACATCAAAAACATTATTTAAAACTGAGAGGGAGACAAGTGTGTGCGTTTCTGGATTTTTCCTTTCAATTTAGCATGCCACGTGTCAGTGTCTCATTGGCTGAAATAATAATGAAGACACGTGGTAGCGGTTCATAGGTTGTGAGGAATGGGCTCACGAGGGACGCGGCGCAGGGGATAGATGCTTTGAACACATATGGCGGACGCAGGCGCGGTTGGAAACGTGTGTCGTTTCTTTTTTTATTTTAATCAACACATGCCATGTGTCAGATCCTGATTTGTTGAAATAATATTTGAGACACGTGGAAATTCCTGATTAGTTGTCATATCCGAGCGCACGATATCCATCTGGACGGTGTAGCAAGGGATAATTTGTTTGGGTAGACACGTAGGTCCCACCCTGCACACCGACCTGCGTAACAGGTGGTCCCCACTCAGCGCTGAGCAACGTACACCTGAATACCCACGTCTACTCTCTTTTGTCATGTCTGGTCTCACGTGCCTCATCCTAGCCGTTCATTTTCTGATCGAACGGTTGGTGTCGCGCGTTGGTGATTGCACGAGTTGCCTCCTTTTCCTACGCAAAAAATGAATTTCTTTAAGTACAGTTTACCCCTCCAATATAATTCAAATTAACATTTAAACTTTCTTTAATTGCAATTAAGCCTTTTTTTAATTTAAATTAACTTTTCAAATTGTTAATTAGCATTAAGCCCTATTTAATTCAAATTATATTTTAGACTTTTGTTAATTGCAATTAAGTACCTTTTTCTATTCAAATTTTTTAATTTTCTTAAAAATATATTCCTTAAAAAATAAACAGTAAATATTAATTTATTCCATTAAAATTAAATAAAAATGTCAAGAATAGAGCAATTATAATTAATAAAATAGATGAAAATAACTATATAAAATAGAGTTATCGATCCACTTTCTCCTCTTCCTTTCACCTTGTATTCCAACTTATAAACATTTTCATCCCCCATGTAAAACATAATCCCACAATAGTGGCTGTTCTGTCTTCTCTCTTATTCTTTTCATAATTTTCTTAAGTTTGAAAGTTCTTCTCTCAATTTTAAGCATTGAACAAGTTTTAGTTTATGTAGTAGTAATTAATTGATTCCATCTCATCAAGTAGTGCTAAGGCTTCCCCTTTCGTTTTACTCATGAAAGCTCCCCTAGATACAACATCAATTGTCGTCCTTGCAAAAAAGTAGGAATACTGTGATATTGGAATCTTCTTAATAGCTCTTGAAGTGTTCCAAAGCATCATAAAATGATTCCCCTTTAAATTGTTAAAATGATGTGAAGTCCTTTTTGAGCTTAGTTGTCTTTGAAGGTAGGAAGTACTTTTCCAAGAAGTTTTGAACTAATTGATCTCATGTAGTGATTAACCTAGTAGGTAATGATTGTAACCAAGCCTTGGCCTTGCCTCTGCCTTAACCTTGTCCCATTTTGTCCAATTGTTTTCATCTTTTTTAACTTTTCCTCATTTCTTTTCTCAATATATTTGTGATGTATTACTTCTAGTATTTTTTTTCTTGTCTTTATGTTATTTTGGAACGAAAATACCTAAAAAAAATAAAAATGTGATAAATTATACAAATATAAATCTATTTAATCAATTAAAGTATATTAAATCATGGTAATTTTAGTGCTTTTTATGCACTCATCAACCAACCAATTACAAGATTAATTAAATTTAACCTAACATGTATTCCTCTTTCAAGTAAACTATACACCATATAGTAATTAATCTAAGCACACTATCATGTCAATTAAATTGTATACAGTACATTAAGTTCACCAATTATAGTTAACACACATAAAGATCATACATCTCTACCTTTGAACTATACATGATATTTAATCAAGACAAAGAATTAAATAATTCTCTGAAATCTATTCAATTGCTTATATAAATCAATTTTTGGCCAGACAATTAGTAGTATAAAAATCACATTAAATAATATAATTGAATTCCAATCACAATTGGGATAAAATATTAGATCAACACATGCAGAACATTTAGTTCATAAGTCCCCTATATTCATAAATGTACAAGATATAATTAAGTTCATGTATGTATGTATGTATGCATTTGTGATGTATATATGTGCACACATATTATATTTTGGTATTTAATAATTAACTTAAATTTTTTTTATTTTGGTCTTTAACAATTAAATTAACTTGTGCTTGTAGTGGAATTAATAATGTGTTTAAAATGTATATATTTATGATAATTGCTGTAAGTAGGGACAAAATAAATCGTACAAAAAAATATAGAATTTCATATATGCAAGAAAGCAATTTACATAAAATTAACTTAAAATAACTTTGGGTACAACTTAACTGTATCTAAATGTTTGTAATTAAAAGTGAGAGAAATATGCTAAAAGTTTTAGGTACCATTATTTAATGTTCCTAAAAGTGTATGAGAAATATACTAATTGTACATAAAATAATTTAAGTATATTCGTTAAGTGTATGAGAAATATGCTAAAATGTTTTAGATATAGTTGTTGTCGCTAATGCAGCCATACATGTATCTACTGTACCTAAAGTCTCACCTTCAGGTATAATTATTAAGTGTACCTAAAATATTTTAAGTACTGTTGTTTTTTTCCTTATAGTACGAAGAAAAAAATTACTCTCTCATTTTTTTTTTGTTTTTTCTCATTCCACGTTTCTAAAGTTAGGTTTTGTACAATAGAGTTTCATGTACATATTGAAGTTCTTCAGAATAGCATTGTTGGTGTATATTTGCTATTGGTTTCTCATGGTATCTTAGGAGATAATTATCTACTTTTCTTAAAAGGCTCATGGTGAAATAAAAATATTTATCTAGACTCGATTTTGTTTTCTCAACTCAATTTTATTTCGAGTTCATGTAAATTTGTGGTATTACATTTATGTAGATTGGGTGCTATGTTTTCTATATAGTTTGAATTATTATTACATGTTTATCCTTGCTTATTTCCTACAAGTTATTATATCAAAGAGAAGTATAATGATGACTTGGAATCCCTCATTGTTTATTGAAATTAAGTTTGATAAAACTCTAATTTAATTTTGACTTTAGTTTCGAATGATATTAACATATAAATGATGAAGCTTAAATGGATGGAAAATATGAAGTATATGCACAAGTGAGGATAATATGAAATATATGCAGAAGTGAGGATAACATGGTATTTTTCAGTTTTAATGATAAACTCCGTCTACATTTAATATTAACATTGATCACAATACATTAGCCAATTACACTAATCTAACAATATTACGTGCCTGTGTGTGGTATTTGTAGGATTAAGTGTAGATGCAATCATATAAAAAAGTAATTGGAGACTCATCTCTTTCATTCATATGTGTGTGAGAAACTCGAAACAATCAATTGTTTCACATACCGAAACACAAATATTGAAATGTTTTAATTTAGCCTCTTGAAAAAGAAAATTGCATAGTTTATGGCATCTGTGAACACATTCCATAAGCTTGTTAAAATTTGGGAAATCCAAGGAAGAATAATCACAATCATTAGCTTGCACTATTTCATTCGTTGTAGAAACAATTAAAGATCCCACTATAATCATCGCTACCACTCTCATCAATATTTTCAATTCACACCTGTGATCCATTTATAAGCTTTATTCTTACTCTTATTCTTATGTGATTTTTAATCCATTTTAGTTTCTTGCAATATATATATATATATTAATGTCTTTATCGATTTTTTTTTTTGGTGTAATGAAAAAGTGCCTTTTATTGACAGTCATGAGATGTGACTTTTGGTTAACCTTGGAAATTAATACTTTTGCTCTCATGAGATAACATTTAGACCATATTGAGTAGTTCTTTATTAAAAGAGCTTGGGAATTAATACTTATGCAATATTTATTGAGTAGTTCTTTATTAAAAGAGCTTCAGTACTTTATATGTTATTTTAGCACAAGTATGTACACATTGTGGTTAATTGCATGCAAGATTGATAGAGTCTTGGACCAAATGCTTGTGGGTTTCCAGATGAAATGAGCATGAATGGAACTGTTAATTGGTACTGTAAATTTATATAACGAGTTATTAATTTTTGAATCCCCTTGATATTGTTTCAGTAACAAACATGTAACTAATTGTCAAATACATTATATGTCCTGAACTCCACTCTTATTTTCATTTTTAAAATAAGGGATAAACTAATGAAAGTTAGGATGATGCACTTTAACCTAAACTATAGAGCTGGAAAAGCTATCATTTTAATACTATTGCTCTCATGATATAACATTTACACCATAGTTTTACTTATGCTTTGTGTTGAAATGATGCTAGGTTATGCATCTTTGGTCATTACAAAGTTATAAGTGTGCTGAAATGATAGATGATAATATGTTGAGTAAATTGTTTTCTTTAATTGTTTTAACTTTTATCTAAATGGGTGGCTTTTCGGGCATATAAATTGATCAATTTTACTTTTCTCTCAAAGTTTGCTATTGATTTTGGCTGGAATGGGAGAAGAAGGAATGTCTGTGAGTACTTAGTTGTCTCAATATGTATCTATTCCTTATTGACTTATTTGGTTTGTTATAAATTTAGTTTAAGTGAGCATAGTATCATATTATGATATAATATTTTAAGTTCACACTATTACAAAAGGGGTATTTAAGTTGTTGTTTAAAGTCGGTTCGGTATATAACCGACGCTATCCACGTTGGACGTAGCGTCGGTTGACGTGGTGAACCGACACTAGCTGCATGTGTAACGTTGGTTGACGGGGTGAACCGATGCTACACACGTGGCTAGCATCGGTTTGCCACGTCAACCAATGTTATCCACGCAATTTAAAATTTATTTTTTGTTTTGTCAATTATTATTTTATTTAAGCTATCCATATATGTACTATAGAAAATTAAAAAAATAAAAACTTTATAATAATATTTAATTAAAACATATACACAAAATTAAATAAAGATATATTTTACGTATATATATATAAATTTAAATATCCAAACAAATAAATAAAATTATATAATTTTAAAAACTAATTGTCTAACAAAAAAGAAAAAATATACTATTTATATATATATTTATATCCAACTTACTAGTCAAAAGAGTCAAATAAAATAATAATTAATAACCTAAAAACAATTTCAATTGTATTTACTTCATCCATTTTTTAATTTAAAAAATAGGACGTAGCGTCGGTTGACGTGACGAACAGACGATAGCCGCGTGTGTAGCGTCGATTGATGGGGTAAACTAACGCTACACACGTGGCTAGGTCGGTTTTCCACGTCAACTGATGCTATCTACGCAATTTAAACTTTTTTTTTCAATTATTATTTTATTTAAACTATACATATACATACTATAGAAAAAAAAATAACTTTACAATAATATTTAATTAAAACTTATACACAAAATTAAATAAAGATATATATTGTACGTATATATATAAATTTAAATATACAAACAAATAAAAAAAATTATATAATTTTAAAAACTAATTATCTAGAAAAAAGGAAAAATTATACTATTTATATATATTTATATCCAACTTACTAGTCGAAAGAGTCAAATAAAATAATAATTAATGACCTAAAAAAATTTCAATTGTATTTACTTCATCCATTTTTTAATTTAAAAAATAGGACGTAATATCGGTTGACGTGCCGAATCGATACTATGTATGCAATTTAATTTTTTTTTGTCAATTATTATTTTATTTGAATTATACAGATGCGTACTATAGAAAAAGAAAAAAATAATAACTTTACAATAATATTTAATTAAAACATATAAACAAAATTAAATAAAGATATATTTTACGTACATATATAAATTTAAATATCTAAACAAATAAACAAAATTATATAATTTCAAAAACTAGTTGTCTAAAAAAAAGGAAAAATTATTCTATTTATATATATATATATATATATATATCCAACTTACTAGTCGAAAGAGTCAAATAAAATAATAATTATTAACCTAAAAAAATTTAATTCTATTTACTTCATCCATTTTTTAATTTAAAAAATAAGACGTAGTGTCGGTTGACGTGGTGAACCGACACTACACAAGTGGCTAGCGTCGGTTCGCCACGTCAACCGATGCTATCCACACAATTTAAAAATTTTGTTTGTCAATTATTATTTTATTTAAACTATGCATATACGTCCTATAGAAAAAAAATAACTTTACAATAATATTTAATTAAAACATAAACACAAAATTAAATAAAGATATATTGTACGTACATATATAAATTTAAATATTCAAACAAATAAACAAAATTATATAATTTTAAAAATGAACTGTCTAAAAAAAAGGAAAAATTATACTATTTATATATATTTATATCCAACTTACTAGTCGAAAGAGTCAAATAAAATAATAATTAATGACCTAAAAAAAATTTAATTTTATTTACTTCATCCATTTTTTAATTTAAACAATAGGACGTAGCGTCGGTTCGCCACGTCAACCGATGTTATCCACACAATTTAAAATTTTTGTTTGTCAATTATTATTTTATTTAAACTATGCATATACGTACTATAGAAAAAGAAAAAAAATAACTTTACTATAATATTTAATTAAAACATATACACAAAATTAAATAAAGATATATTATACGTACACATATAAATTTAAATTGTATGGATAGCATCGGTTGACGTGGCGAACCAATGCTAGTGACGTGTGTAGCGTCGGTTTGCCTCGTCAACTGATGCTACACACGTGGCTAGCATGGGTTTGCCACGTCAACCGACGCTATCCACGTAATATATCCATTCAGCTCATTATTTCTATACAGAAACCAAAAATATTAATTTCTATTCTCCATTTCCTCCCAAAACCGAGCTCACACCCACCCTCTTTCTCAATTTCCGGCCACCTCCGGCCACTATTTGAAACACCGTTTTGTGGGTTATATTCCACTTCTTATTATGTTTTAGATCTACTATTTTTTTGAGCAAAATATTCAAAAACAAAATCACTTATTCTCACTTACAAAACACCATTTTATTCTTTTTTCCTCCATTTAGTCACTTCATAACATTCTTGTAAGTATTTATATTAATTTTGCAACTTATTATTCAGTTTATTTTATTTGTTGTATAAATTTTTGATTTAGGTATGTTTTTTATTTTTCTTGTTATTATGTTTGACTTGTTTTGTGTGGAAATAATATCTGAAATGATGTGGGTTTGAGGGATTATTTATATTTACTATGCGTGGATAAATTTATTTATATATAAATAATTATATTTTATTAATAGAGGAAAAGTAATATGTTTTTTTAAATTTTTAAGAAATTATATTGGTATGAGAGTTATACGTGATATATCTTGACTCTTAAAAAAATTATAAATATATATTTATAGACTCAATAATTTAAATAATATATATATATATATATATATATATATATATTAATAAAAATCAAATAATAACTAAAAACTAAGTAGTATTATTATTTTTATTTATATATGCTACTTATGTGTTAAAATGTTAAATATGTTACTATAGTAGCCCTTACTTCTATATAATGTTATATACGTATAATTAATATTACTTTTTAATTATGATATAGTAACATGTTTAGAAATTAGAATCAACCAAAGTGATTGGTTTTTATATATTCATGCTGGCATACTTCTATATAATGTTATATACGTATAATTAATATTACTTTTTAATTATGATATAGTAACATGTTTAGAAATTAGAATCAACCAAAGTGATTGGTTTTTATATATTCATGCTGGCATACTTCTATATAATGTTATATACGTATAATTAATATTACTTTTTAATTATGATATAGTAACATGTTTAGAAATTAGAATCAACCAAAGTGATTGGTTTTTATATATTCATGCTGGCATACTGCTTATTTTTTAATTTGTATAGAAATGAGGTTATTTGTAACTTTATATTTTCATTCCTCCTTTAGGTACAGATTGATTCCCAACTCTAACCCTATTATCCTTTCCAAAGTTATTTATATATAATAATACTTGAAATATATTCATTGGATACATAATTAATTAATATATTTAATTAATATCATTAATAGAAAATGGATAATTCTTGGATATAGTCATTGCGCTCAAACTACATCCAGTATGGGATATAATCATCCTATTGGTCCTCACTATATGCCAGGAATGCATATGCAATCAAGTAGTGGTTCATTTTCTCCGATGCAATCTGCACATTCTTACCATCAATCAAACCACGATGAACATTTTGGTGAAAATGTACATCCAATAGCTACCCCACATGGGAGTCCTCTTCTATTTGATGAATCATATGTGGTAAGATTTTAATTTCTAGTGTATATAATCTATTATTTTTAAATTCTTATTATATGTTTTATTTTTTATATATAACACTTAAATTAAATACAGAATATGAAATGTTTGTTGAAACATCCTTCATCAACGGTACAACAATTGAGCGATGATCGGATGATTCATAATCAATATTTGCCTAATCATTGGAGAATAGTAATTGATCAATCATTGTCTCATGATTGTCCACTACCTGTGCCTTCTGATGCTACCACAGTACAAGAGGCGGTTGGACAGTGTGTGACTTGGCCGTCGATTCAAGTTGTTCTAAATTTTGACATGGTACTATTTTTTAACTTAAAAGATAACACTTGTTTACTACTATTATTTTATTATATCTTATATTGTTACTAAAATACATATATTATACTCTTTTTAGTCTATTATACCAGAACTCTTAAATGCGGCACATTTAGGAGATACGAAACAAGTATCTCGTGCTAAATCTATGTCTAGTGGCCAATCATCGCACACCAAGTCATTCAAGAAGAAGCCTTGGAAAAAGTATAGTCATAATTATGCTTTAAATTTCAGCAGAAATCTTGGCACTTTGATGACTATTGTTGGGAAGGTGATGAGTGCTCAAAAAGCACTAAAATTACCATGATTTTATGCACATTAATTGATTAATATATATATATATATATATATATATATATTTATATGTTTTATCATATATTTATATATATTTGTCTTTTTCGGAATCACGGGTATTTTTATTGTTTTTCAGGTATTTTGGCTTAAAAACGTAACTTAAAGACTCAAAGAGGAATACTGGAAGCAATACATCACAAATATATTAATAAATAAATGGGGAAAGGTCAACAAATATGGAAAAATTGGACAAAATGGGTCAAAAATGTCAAAAATGTCAAAAAGGAGAAAATCGCGCCGCCGCACGCAGCAGCCCCAGTCCCGCGCCAAGCCGCGCGCGCCATGCCCAGATCCGCGCGCGCCCGCGCTCGCCATTACTGTTCATGCGCGCGCCCAGCTGCCCTCTGCGCGCGCCGACGCCCGTTTCGCCCCATTTTTCACGTGCAGCCGCCCCCACGTCATGTTGACGTCAGCAGTCAGCAATCACCAATCCGCGTTTTTACATTTTTTTAACATTTTTTCCTCTACTTTTTCTCTCCATCCTCACCTATAAATACTCCCCTTCTCTTCACTTCTAAATACACCTTCAAAACACACTTCTCTCTTCTTTCTTTCTCTCTTTTCTTAGATTTTTAGGTTTTTTTAGTTTTTCTTAGTTTTTAGTTAATTTCTCTTAGTTTTAGAGTTCTTCCCTTTTTGGGAAGAACTAGTTATGTTTATGTAATTTATTAGCTTTTTGATTCAATAAATGGGAGTGCAAATTCCGCTTGGAGGTTTTCCAGCAACGGGAATAGCGTCGAAGTTCTGTAAGGATTTTATTTTCTTTACAATTATTTTTTATGCTTTATTCTTACATGTTATATTTAATTTGTGTGTGATTAAATTTAACTGTGCTGGCTGTTTATAAACATGATTTAATAATAACGTTGTTATGCTTGCGAAATATTAAATAGGTGAAAATCTCTAAAATGAATTGATTTTGTTTTTATTCAAGATTTTATATTAAGAATGTTAGAGAGAAATATATTATTTTTCATTACAAACTTAAACCTGAAAATTAGATTTTAAGGTTTAGTTATCCGGTCTGATTTAGAGTAGTGCTCTTTTATTTTTTGGTACAATCGCCCGGTAGTTAGAGTGAAGCTCTATTTCAAAAGTTTTTATAAGAATTATTATGTGAAAATGTATTGAGAACGTGTTTTCAGTAGTGGTTTTAAAACTTGAAAGTTAGTACTCGGATAATTACATTCTTATGTTTAATTTGGACACCTTGAATAAAGTTTAAACTGTCTAACCCCACCAAAGGTGGCATTTAAATGGTTCATTTTCAATCTCTTAGAAAAAGGAATTAATTTAATTAACCAAATTAGTTATCAACCCCACCCATAGGTGTTAATTGATTTGTTTAGTTAACAAAGAATATCTAACCCCACCAAAGGTGGTATTCATATAAAAAAGAGAGAATCAATAAAATATCAATTTATATCTTTAATAACCTAGATAATATGAGCAAGCATAATTAATTTAGTTATTATATCCATAAATACTCCACTATTATAAATGATAAAATTTGCATAAATATTTATTGAATCTGTATCTATGTTTATTTTTATGTTATTAGATTATATTTATTGAATCTGTATCTATGTTTATTTTTATGTTATTAGATTAGAAACACAAAAACCAAACTATCGTGACAGGATGTTTAGGATTTAATTTCGTTTTTAAAAGTTTGAATAATAAATTAAAAACCACATACATTCCTTCCTTAGATCGACCTTGGGAGTATACTTATCATTTTCTTCGAAATGATTCGTACACTTGCGAGAGTTTTATAAATATTAAAACTAAAGTATTGGCAAGAATCGACGATGTCGGTTTTCACTCATTAGAGGGCATCTAGCATAAATGATGGATGGACTGTGCCACTTCCTATAGAAATTTCTGGTGTAGACCTCGGCCAAACTTATATATCGATCGAGTGCATATTGTAACTATTTGAATATCAAATGATCGATTTAAGTATAATTCAAGTGTGGATAAGGTGAGTCTTCAATCTATTTATTTTTCATTTATTTATGTAGAACATATATTATTATATTTATATTATCTAATTATTTATATATATATATATCTTTTATATAGGGCGTGCTATTATCGACTTCAACATAATCATTCATCACAGTTAGCAATGTTCTATGATTCTTCATATGTCAATCAATATCAAGATAAGGATGTTAGCATCAGAGCTAAACAATTATGTGATAGGGCATTAATGCTTAACAGAAATCAAAAGTTGATAATCCCTTGGCCATTAAGGTTTGAACAAGGCCAAGATCATTGGATGTTGGTAATCATTGATCTGTTCAATAATCATGTAAGAGTTATAGCTACATATTAGTTTCTTTACTTATTTTTTGTAATATTTAATAAAAACTAATTGTTTTAAACCTTGATAGGGCATGGAAGTTGTGGAACAAGTTTAGGGGCATTGCCCTTAAAAAAACTCATAAGCTTATATGGACAAAAGTTATGGTATGTACAAGTCAATATTAATAATTTTATTGATTTTACAATTGAATAATAAAGATGTTCGAATATGAAAAATCATGTACACTTGTTTTTTGTAGGTTCCACAACAAAATAATGGAGTCATATGTGGTTATTATGAGTGAAATCATCAAAAATATCAAAATTCTAATTGATGATGTGGTAATATATTTTACCCATATACATAAAAGTTTTTAACATATTTGAGGAATTTTTTGTAAATAAATGAAAGTACATTCTTATTTTGATTTTAAATACATGTAGTTCTTTGGTTGGAATAAGACGGGCTACGACCAGCAAATTTTTGATGATTTACGAGAGGAATGGACAGAACATATGGTTCAAATTATTTCATAATAAGAAGAATCAGGAGAAGATTATGATGATCTTGAATAGTATATGACAACATAACGGTAATTGTTTTAATGATTTAATTTCTCTATTCCTGTGTTTGAAGTCCCTTGTTTGATGGATGATTATATGCTCATGTATTTAGGGGAATGCATTGTTTTATAGACCTATTTTAGGCCCAAACTACATCTCATCTATCTTGCCTACTTTCCTTATGACAACAATTAACACTTTATTAATCATTTGTCTATAAATATGAAGTTATCTGGATTCTTTGCTCGTATTTTTAATGTTATAATGAGCTCTAAATATGAAATCAGGTGTAACTCCCTTGTTTCTTGGTTTGTATGAGTTTTGGCACCCATTAATGTGTTCCATACGTTTAAGGGCACCAAAACTCATACAAGCCAAGTAAGAAATCGGAATTACACTTGATTTCATATTTAGAGCTCATTATAGCATTAAAAATACTAGAAGAGATTCTAGATAACTTCATATTTATAGACAAATGATTAATAAAGTGCTTATATGAGTTTTTCGAAGGGTTATATCACTCGGATGTCGCTGTGGTAATCTCTTTTTAATGGTAATATTTATAATGATTTAATTTCTCCATTCGTATGTCTCTGAAGTTTAGACTGTTTGTTTGATGGATGTTTATGTGCTCATGTATGTAGGGGAATATGAATTGTTATATGGATCAGCTATTTTTTGTCTACTTTCCTTGTCATAATGCTGGTGATTCTAAGTCATCTAAGCCAACTAAGCTTGCTCGCACAATCTAATTACACTTTGACAACATTATTTTATTTGTAATTTAAGTTAACTTATATGTATTGTATATACATTATTTGTTTTTGTAATTTAAGTTAACTATATGTATTGTATATATATTATTTGTTTTTGTATTAAATTTAATTATCAAGTAATTAATTATATTTAAATTTTTAATTATTTGTATTATTATTTATATTTTAGTTTTTTATGCTATATATATTGAATATTGAATACGAAAAATGAGAATGAAAATAAAAAAAATTCATAAAATCTACGTGTAAAGTCGGTTCACGTGATGAACCGAATCTACAGGTAAAGTCGGTTCATCGTGTGAACCGATTTTTCCTGTAAAGTCATTTCACACGATGAACGGACTTTGCATTTTAAGTCACTCAATTTAAACCGACTTTAATGCCCATTTTTATAGTAGTGTCACTTGCTACTGTGTTGAAGGTTAATGTATGGGATCCATTTGATCTCAAATACTTGGTTGATGTCATGAGGTCCTTTATTCCAAATGCTACCATGGTACACATAAGGAGCATATAAATCATATTTTTGGACCTGTAGTCCAAAAAGAAAATCTACATCTAGGGGAAAGTTTGGTGACATGTGTGTAGTATATATTTGTGAATTGCTGAGATTAAGACTAAATTTGACCCTATAAAAGTTTCAACCTATGGACAAAAACTTGGGTTTGTGCTTAGTGCCTACTACCTAGTACTTGGTGCCCGGTATTGGTGTGATGGTGGTAGTGCCTGATGCTTGGCCTAATGTTGGTGCTGGTGTTGGTGCCTAGTGTTGGTACTCGTGCCTAGTGCTTGGCTTGGTGTTGGTGTTGGTATTGGTATTGATGCTAGTACTAGTGCATGTACTGGTGCTAGTGTTGGCACATGATTTTTCTCCCCAAAAACATGAGATTAGTTACTTATGATGTTTTTATATATGGATGTGGGGTTTCAAGCAAGAAGAAAAACACAATTTACTTTCTATATATATGGGCGTTTCAAGCAAGCAACAAAACACCATTCATTTTTTGTGTGGTGCTAAAACACCCTAACCAAGCACTACGAATTGGAAAAATTCATCTATCTCTTCAATTTTAAGTTAGCATAATTAAGTTCATTGATACTAATAGCGAATGGACTATTAAAGGTTGATTTCTATCTATGCACACATGCTATTCTAGTTATGTTTTTGATGTTTTATTTTTCTTGGTGGATTAGTTTCTTTAGAGAGATCAATGTAGCACCAGTACACTAGTACACAAGTGCACCAGCGCACTGGTGAGCAAAACTGGCATCGCCGATCCTGCCAATACTTTTGTTTTATATTTATAAAACTCTCGCAAGTACATGAATCATTTCGTAGAAAACGATAAGTATACTACCAAGGTCGATCTAAGGAAGGAATATATGTGGTTTTTAATTTATTATTCAAACTTTTAAAAACGAAATTAAATCATAAACATCATATCACGATATTTGGTTTTTTGTGTTTCTAACCTAATAACGTAAAAATAAACATAGATACAGATTCAATAAACATTTATGAAAATTTTATCTTTTATAATAGTTTAGTATTTATGGATATAATAACTAAGTTAATTATGCTTGCCTATATTATTTAGGTTATTAAAGATATAAATTGATATTTATTGATTCTCTCTTTTTTATATGAATACCACCTTTGGTGGGGTTAGATATTTTTTGTTAACTAAACAAATCAATTAACACCTACGGGTGGGGTTGATTACTAATTTGGTTAATTAAATTAATTCCTTTTTCTAAGAGATTGAAAATGAACCATTTAAATGCCACCTTTGGTGGGGTTAGACAGTTTAAACTTTATTCAAGGTGTCCAAATTAAACCTAAGAATTTAATTATCCGAGTACTAACTTTCAACTTTTAAAACCACTACTGAAAACATGTTGTCAATACATTTTCAGATAATAATTCTTATAAAAAATTTTGAAATAGAGCTTCACTCTAACTACTGGGCGATTGTACCAACAAATAAAATAGCACTACTCTAAATTAGACTGGATAACCAAACCTTAAAATCTAATTTTCACATTTAAGTTTGTAATGAAAAATAATATATTTCTCTGTAACATTCTTAATATAAAATCTTGAATAAAAATAAAATCAATTCATTTTAGAGATTTTTACCTATTTAATATTTCGCAAGCATAGCAACGTTATTATTATATCATGTTTACAAACAGATAACAAAGTTAAATTTAATTACAGACAAATTAAATATAACATGTAAGAATAAAGCATAAAAAATAACAGTAAAGAAAATAAAATCCTTACAATACTTTGTTGCTATTCCCGTTGTTGGAAAACCTCCAAACAGAATTTGTACTCCCATTTGTTGAATCGAAAAGCAAATAAATTACAAAAACATAACTAGTTCTTCTCAAAAAGAGAAGAACTCTAAAACTAAGAGAAACTAACTAAGAAAAACTAAAAGCTAAGAAAAACTTAAAAACTAAGAAATGAGAGAAAGAAAGAGAAGAGAAGATGTGTTTAGTTATAAAGAGAATAAGGGTATTTATAGGTGAGCATAGGGAGAAAAAATGATAAAAAATGGTGGAAATGCTGAGTAGTAAATGATGACATCATTGCTGATGTCATGTTGTCGTGGGGGGCGGCGGCACGCACAGATTGGTGCAGATGGGTGCAGCGGTGCACGCAGATGGAGTAGGGATGCGCGTGGCACGCGTGGAAGGGAGAGTTGGCACGGGCGTTGCTGGGCACCGCTAGGGCAGATGTTGAAGCCGCGCGTCGTGCGCACGTTGCTGGGCACGTCTGGGCGGCTGCATGCGCAATTTCCTCCTTTTTAACCTTTTTGACCCATTTTGTCCAATTTTTCCATATTTGTTGACTTTTCCTCATTTATTTTATGAATATATTTGTGATGTATTGCCTCCAGTATTCCTCTTTGAGTCTTTAAGTTATGTTTTTAAGCGAAAATACCAATAAAAATTCTTATGATTTCGAAAAGACAAATTTATATAAATATATGATAAAATCATATATATATATTTTTTTAATCAATTAATGTGCATAAAATCATAGTAATTTAGTACTTTTTAAGCACTTATCACAACCCCCAATCAGCTTCTTGCTAGTCCCTTAGCAAGAGAAGCGATAAAAACTAAAAATTAAACTATCCTAATTCACTTCCGTGGATTGACACGGTTGCATTTAGCCTATGCAACTAGCCTTTAAACTCCTAGGTTGCCCTAATGGTTGAGTTTGAGTCTCGTGAGGGTTTTCAGTAATGATACCTACAAACATTGAACTAAATGTAAAAATTAAAAGAAATAATAAAAACAATCAACTTAAAAACTAAAATTACAACAAAATCAAAAAAATAAACTTTTAAGAATAAAATAAGACAACATATCACAAAAATGTCTCATACTTTTTAATCTATTTTAAGATCATAATTAAAATCTCAAGCATAAGTTATTTTAATATTTTTTAAACAATCGTGATTTATTATAATAATTAGTTGAAAATCATTTTCATATTTCATATAAAAAATGTTTCAATTTAAATTTACCCAATATGAGTGTCAAGAATCCGAATTAGCTTCAACTCTATTTCTCACTTTTCAATACTCTCAAAACACTGAATCCTATGGGTTCAAACACTCATACTAATTTATATGCAAAAGAGTTGATGTATATAAATGAACTAATATGTTCGCATATGTATAAAGAATAAAAGCTCAAAGTGTTATTTTAACATTGATCTCACGAAAGGAATCGAATGTATAAATTATAAAGGTATCATATATGAAAATAATTTTCATGCATAAATCAAACTCATTAAGAAAGAATTTCAAGATATATGCCTTTTTCAAATGAAGAAAGTGCAATGACTTTTTAGGGAATTACTTCCTATATCTTTCTTTTGTAATTAGCATGTACTCACAACTTTATAGGCAATGTGGGTCATAGTATATAGATTATACTATATATTCTTTACCTCTCTATTTTTCCTTTTTTTCTGAAGATATTTTTGCAATATATATATATATTTTTTAGAGAGTCAACCCATGTATAGATTGTACATTTTTTTAAGATTTTGGTGAGTGGTTAATTTTGTGGCTTTTCTATTTGATTTTGGTTTAGGTCACCCCATATATGTCTTTTTTTTATAACAGTCATGCACGAATGAGATAAAAACATATACTATCAATTTCTACTTAAATAATTTCATCTAAGCAAAAATAATAATATAAAATATACGACGCTCTATTAAGATGAGAAAAAATATTCATACATTCAATGCTAATACCTATAGAGATTATCTAAAAATTTAAAGAAATAAGAAATGTGTTTGGAGTAGAAAAATATATATTTCACTATGAATAAAGGAAATTAGGCTCAAATTATATCTCATAAAAGTAGTCTCCACTAAAAAAAATTCATAAACACCGATTCTGGGTTTAATATAATTTCCACATCTTAACAAGAAATACTAGTTATGACAAAAACTAACTAATTACCAAAACAATTACAAAATATTTCATGATATGTTTTCAAAAATTAATCTAACAGTACAAAAGACTTAATTATTTACTTAAATTTGATTTAAAGAAATGATAAATTTTTGTGAGAATTTTTTTAAATTAATTCTAAAATTACAAAAATTACTAAATCACACAAATTAAATAAATAAAACCGAACACAATAAAAATGAAAATGTGAACATAAAATAAAAAAATATTATTATTATATATTTTTTTAATTAAGTTTTTTTTAATTTTTAAAATTGTTAATTTTTTTTTAAGCATGGTAACTTTTCACCACCCCCAACCTAGAACTTACATTGTCCTTAATGTAACAACTGTAAATTAAAGATAAAGAGAAAAGAGAAGAAAGATTACCTATTTCCTGAGAATGTGCAAGTAGTAAGGGAGAAATACAGTTGCATCCATCATATTCCTCAATAAAGTTCACACAGACCTATCGCTGTGAACTTCTAAAATCTCAACAAATATTTTTAGTTTTAACAATTTTAAAACTATTCATATGTAATTAAACTAAAATAAACAATAGAAATTAAATAAATAAAAGAAATAAAAGAAAATTACCTAAAATGATGGGTTGTCTCCCATCCAGCGCTTAGTTTAACATATTAGGAAGACGTAAATTTATAGTGCTAAGGGTTACTCAGCCAAATGCAATCCATTTTAGCAATGTTGTTTGATTCTTCTAAATAAGGCTTCACACGATGCCCATTGACTTTGAATGTTTTTTGTGTCTTGGAATCCAATAGTTCTACTACTCCATGTTCAAATACCTGAACTATTTTGAATGGTCCATCCCATCTTGATCTCAGCTTTCTTGGAAACAATCTCAAATGAGAGTTAAATAAAAGAACTTTCATTCCAGGGTGAAGAGTCTTATGAACTAGCCTCTTGTCATGATAGCGCTTAGTACACTCTTTGTATAATTTGGCATTCTCATAGGCTTCATTCCTAATTTCTTCCAACTCATTAAGATGGAGTAACCGTTTTTCTCCTACTTTATTTAAATCCATGTTTAACTCTTTAATTGCCCAGTAAGCCTTGTGTTCAAATTCAACTAGAAGATGGCACACTTTCCCAAAGATTTAACCGGTAATGGCTTATCCCAATAGGTGTTTTGTAAGCAGTGTGGTATGCCCATAAGTCATCATTTAACTTAAATGCCCAATCCTTCCTTGAAGGATGCATAGTGCATTCCAATATTCCCTTAATTTGCCTATTACTTACTTCCACTAAACCAGATGTTTGAGGAAGATATGGAGTAGCTACTTTATGTGTGATGTTGTACTTGTTTAGTACTCCATCAAAGATCTTGTTACAAAAATGGCTACCTCCATCACTTATTATAGCTCTAGGCATTCCGAACATGTTGAATATTAAATCCTTCAAGAATTTAACAACAACATTAGCATCATTGGTTTTAGTGGGGATAGCTTCTACCCACTTGGATACATAATCCACAGTAATCAAAATATATTGAAAACCATTAGATGGGGGAAAAGGACCCATAAAGTCATTCCCCCATACATCGAAGAGTTAAACAACTAAATTAGATGTCAAAGACATGTCATCTCTTTTGCTTATGTTTCCTGTTCTTTGACATTTATCACATTGTGCACAAAACATATGAGCATCTTTAAAAAGAGTGGGTCAAAAGAATCCAGGCTGTAATACCTTAAAGGCTGTCTTTTCACCACCAAAATGGCCCCTACAATGAAGTTCATGATAAAAAGTTAGAATGCTCTTATGTTCTTGTTCAGGTACACATCTCCGGATGACTTGATCTTGACCAATTTTGTATAAATAAGGGTCATCCCAGAAATAGTCCTTAATAGTTTTAAAAAACCTTTTCTTGTCCTGATATGAAGTGTTAGTTAGCAAAACACCAATGGCAAGATAGTTTACAATATCAGCATACCATGGGTTCGAACCTATTGAAAATAACTTTTCATCAGGAAAGATTTCAACTATATCTTCATTACTCTCATCTTTAAGAGAATTGAAGTCAGAAATCAACCAAGACAAATGGTCAGCTACGAAGTTTTCACTACCTTTCTTATCCTTGATTTCTAGGTCAAATTCTTGTAAGAGTAAGACCTACCTGATTAATCTTGGCTTTGCATTTGGTTTACTTAATAGGTATCTTAAAGCAGCATGATCAGAATGCACAATCACTTTATATCCTACTAAATAACACCGAAATTTGTCTAAAGAAAACAATATAGCCAAGGATTCCTTTTCAGTGGTGGTATAATTCATTTGGGAATCATTGAGTGTTTTGCTAGCATAGTAGATGACATGCAAACACTTATCCACTCTTTGTCCCAAGACTGCTCCTATAGCACAATCAGAAGCGTCACATATTATTTCAAAAGGTAAAAACCAGTTTGGTGCCATAATAATAGGGGTAGATGTTAATTTCTCTTTCAAGGTATTAAAGGCAATAAGGCGATTGTTGAAATTAAAATAAACATCTTTTGATAGCAAGTTACATAAGAGACGACTTATTTTAGAGAAATCTTTAATAAATCGTCTGTAAAATCATGCATGTCCTAAGAAGCTTCTTATCCCCTTCACAGATGTAGAGAGAGGTAGTTTGGATATCAATTCAAATTTTGCCTTATCAACTTCAATACCCTTGTTTGAAATTATATGTCCTAAAACTATCCCTTGTTGAATCATAAAATGACTTTTCTATCAACTAAGGGTGAGATTGCATTCAATGCATCTTTCTAAAACCAAAGTCAATTTATGTAAGCAATCATCAAATGAGTTCCCAAAGACAGAGAAATCGTCCATGAAAATCTCAATGAATTTTTCCACTATGTCCGAGAAAATAGATATCATGCATCTCTGGAAAGTGGCAAGGGCATTGCATAACCCAAATGGCATTCTTCGAAAAGAAAATGTCCCAAAAGGACATGTAAATGTGGTATTTTCCTGATCTTCTGGTGCTATGGGTACTTGATAATATCCACACAATCCATCTAGAAAACAGTAAAATTCGTGCCCAACTAATCTTTCCAACAATTGATCAATGAATGGAAGAGGAAAGTGATCCTTTTTAGTATATAAATTTAGTTTCCTAAAATCTATACACATTCTCCATCCAGTGATTATTCTAGTGGGCACAAATTCACTTTTTTCATTTTTAACAGTTGTTATCCCAGATTTCTTAGGTACCACATGCACTGGACTAACCTACTTACTATCTACAATAGGATAGATAATTCCTTCTTCTAACAATTTAAGAATTTCTTTTTTAACTACCTCTTGCATATTTGGGTTTAGTCTTCTTTTGGCCTCTCGTACAGGTTTATCACCATCCTCCAAGTTGATCTTGTGCATACACATCGTAGGACTAATGCCTCTTATATCCCCAATACTCTAGCCTATAGCTTTCTTAAACTGTTTAAACGCTTTGATAAGTTCCTTTTCTTGGGTGTTGGTCAAGGTTGAAGAAATTATCACTGGATAAGTTTCTCCTTCTCTCAAAAACACATATTTTAAGTGCACAGGTAAGTCTTTCAGCTCAAGTTCAAGTGGATTAGCCTCTTTACTAGATGAAGAATTGGGTAGATTTAAAAGTGTACTAGATTTTGTCATTACTTCATCATTGTCTAGTCGTTCAAGGTACCCCTTAATTTCCTCATCTAAATCTTCTTCAACCTCTTCAAGTGTAAGAACAGTTTCAAGCTTGTCTTCTATTCTGGTTCGGGAAAAGGTGCTTTGGACAAGATTATCCAAAGGGTCAACATCGAATATTTCATGTATGGTAGAAATAGAAGGAAAAGGTGAAGAGTCAAAAACTTTAAAATGAACAGTCTCTCCTAAGACTATCATTGTCAAATTTCCATCTTGGACATCAATAATAGTTTTAGTAGTTGCCATAAACGGTCTACCAAGCAATATTATGTGCTCTCTGTCCAATGTTGGATTTTCTTGCATATCCAGAACCACAAATTCAATAGGTATTATCAGTTTGTCTACTTGTACCAACACATCCTCAATTATTCCCTTTGGATACTTAAGAGATCTATCTGTAAGTTGAAGGGACATAGTTATGGGTTTTAAATCTCCTAAATTGAGCTGTAAGAATATAGAGTTGGGCATCAAATTTACACTAGCACCTAAATCAAGAATTACTTTAGCAACCTTCCTATCCCCTTATAGTTATGTTTATAATAAAACTTCCAGGGTCTTTCAACTTAAGGGTAGTTTTTCCTGAAGTACAACGCTAGAAATTTCTGATACTACTACTCGTTCATTCACTTCTAATAATGGTAAATTGATATTTACTTTAAATAGAATATTCAAAATATCATAGAATTGCTTATCTTGTTTGGATTCTTTTAACCGGTGTGGAAAAGGTACTTGCAGCTGGTGTGGTTCTATTGTCTTTTGAATATTGGGGATGTCAGATGACCCTCCAATGAGTTTTTCAGAAAGCTTGTTAAATTTAACACTTGTTTCTCTTTTTTGTGAGACTAGAATATCACCTTCTTTGTTACCTAAACTACAAGGTAGATCGTTAGAGATTTCAGGTAAACTTGTATTGACTACCTTACCACTTCGAAGGTTTCTTACATCCTTTGCTTGTTCGCACGCCAACATAAGCACTAACACCAGTACCGAGACTAGTACCCAACACTAGGTACCCTCACTAGGCACCAGGAACTAGCACCAAGCACCAGGCGTACCAACACCAACGAGTTATGTATCATGTCTTTCAATGGGACAGTCTTAGTGTATTCGAGTTTTTTTTTGCATATATTACATATTTTGGAACATTTTAATTAGCTAACTATGGTAAGGATTTATTACATTTTAGTGTATATAAAAACTTTCAAATGTAATTTTATTCTTAATTTTAATATAATTACTTTTCATTTTCTCAATTTATAAATTTATTTTAATTTATATTGAAAAAAAAGAGGTTATAAGATATGTCTATGGCCTTGATGTTTATAAAACCAATGCCATAGACAAACCCTATGACCTCAGTTATTTAAAGACAAAGGCCATAGATATACCATATGGCCTCGGTTATTTAAAAATTAAGGTCATAGGTAAAAGTCTATGGTCTCTCTCACATAGGCCTAACTTCTTATAATTGTGGCCATAGACCTACGGTCACGGTTAAAAATTGAGGCCATATGCATATATTGCAGTAGTAGGATTAGTTTTACTTCACCAACAAGTATTTCTAAAGTGAATTAAGGTTATATAAACCTAAGAACTTTTAGATTTGAAATAGGATATTTTTTTATAATATATAAATCTTACGTTTTTTTTGAAAAACTTTATTGCATTTATCAAGAGAATTTTTTGTGCCATTCATCTTAGAGTTATCACTTTAGAGTATGACATCTAAAAACACCACTATTTTATACCAAGGTTCCTATCTCATTATAGATAGCAGGTCGTAGTCCTTATTTTATTAATCTTTGAAATCTGATTTAGGACATTCCTAATGAAGAGAAAAACATTGATCATTGGGTATCACTTCTTTAAGTGAGATCAATTATGATATATGTTAATTAGTGTAAAAGTATTATATAAGAATTGTTGTCATTTTAAAACAGTATAAGGAGATACAAAATTTAGCTTGTTTTTTTTCCTATTACGAGTATCCCCAACAATTGCACCAAAAAATTTATGCTTGCAAATGTTATATAGTTTTTAGTGCTATTACCGGTATACCATGCAATGGCAGAAAAAACATGATGTGAAAAAATTAGGCATACAAATTTTGCATGATTTATAATATAGCTCTCAAATGCATGAATAATTTATAGAAAATTATAAGTATAATTCCAAGGTCGATCTAAAGATGAATCAAATGATTTTCAAATAATTCAACAAATTCTTAAAAATAAAAATAAAAGATAGATTTTAGATCTAATCTAATGACATAAAAACATAGATTAAGTAAACATTTAGGGAATTAAATATTTGTCATGCAGTGGAGAATTTACGGGATACATTAGCTAACTAATTATACTTGCTTGATATTAAGTAGGTTATTAAAATTATGAATTAAAATTATTCATTCTTCCTTTTTTATAAGAAAATATCTCAAGGAAGGGATCGCTTTTGTTATTAATCAATTATCAATCAAAATCTTTTGGCGGGGATAAATAAATGATAGTTAACTAAATTATGCTATGTTGTTCCTAAGGAATTAGTAAACCATTTAATTGATGCTTTTGAAAGGGCTATCAATTTAAACTCTCTTTGAGGTGTCTAAGTTAGGTTAATGATTTAAATATTTGGAAACTAACTTTGAGATTTTAAATCTATTGTGAAAATTATGTTGTCAGTATATTTTCTAGTAATAAATCTTATAAAATCATTCAAATAGGGTTCTCTAAGTCAGATGAAAAAATATTTCATGTAATATGTAAGATTTGATTCTAAATGAGATTCAGATAATTAAAATCAATATTCAACTCTATTGTTTTTATGAAAAATACTTTGTCAATATATTGTTTTTACAAACTTCGTTTTAATCTTGATAAAGAAATAAAACTTAGTTCAATTTATAAAAATATGTAATCCACTTAAATATTTCACAATCATAACAACATTATTAATATAGGTTAGATGATTAGCTATGTGGCACACTTTTCTTTCATACCAAAGCATACACAGGTTGTAGACGGTTTGGAGTTCAATCCACTACACTTGTGCCACATCATACAAAATTTTCACACCACAACCCATATCAATTCTAGGATGCTTGATTCTCAATCCTTTTTCCTTGCACCATGCACATAAAACTTCCATGATGTGGCCCACGTTGTTTCGAACAAATGGATCGCTTATTTTCTTTATACATCCTTTTTCATGGATTGTAACATAAGCTTTTAAATATATTCTTTAATTATTTGATCAATTATATATTTTTGAAGCTATAATACATAAAAAATAACAAAACATGCCCATGGTTCTAAAAAGATATATTTATTTAAAATGTAGTAAAACTAAAAAAATACAAATATATTTAATCATTTAACATGCACAAAATCACGATATATTAAGTGATTTTGAGCACTCATCACAACCCCTAACCAACTTCTTGCTAGTCTGTTAGTAAGAATGGGTCAAAGTTAAAAACAATAACTAAAATAAAATTAAACTATCCTAAATCATTTCTATAGATTGACATGATTGTATTTAAAATATGCAACAAGTCCTCAAACTCCTAGGTTTCCCTAGTGGAAAATTTTAAGTCTCGTGAGGGTTTTCGGATATGATATCAACAAATATCAAATTAAAAATTGAAAAATTAAAAACAAATAACAAATTAAGTAAACAATATATAAACAAATAAAATTTAAATCAAAGTAAAAAAGATAAAAAAAAAGAATAACAAAGTTTCTCATGCTTTTTAATCTCTTCTACGATTACAATTGAAATTTATATCATAAGTTATTTTAATATTCTAAACATTCATGGTTTATGATAATAATCACTTGAACATCACTTTGGTATTCAAATCAAATATGTATCAATATTAAATTTATCCAATTTCAATGTATGCAATTCGAATTCACTTAGACTCAATCATCACAAGGCATACTCTCCATAATATTGATCCTATCAAATATGTATCAATATTAAATTAATCCAATTTTAGTGTATTGAATTCAAATTTTCTTAGACTCTATCGTCATAAGGAATACTCTTGATAACATTTATCCTATTGGTTCAAGCTTTCATTTGAAGGTATATGCAAATAGGGTTTATGCATAGAAATGAACCAACTAGTTCATATATGTATAAAGAATAAAAGGCACAAAATGGTGCATTGATATTGACCTTATGAAAGGAATCAAATGAAAGGATTTTACAAGGAAAGCACATACTACTTTCATACATCAATCAAATTCATCAAATAAATGTTTTAGTAATATGCCTTTAATAGATGAAGAAAACCCAAATTACTAATTGGGAAATCATTTCCTATATTTTTCTATTATATTTAACCAATTCTCACAATTATGAAGGTTATTGGGCCATAGTACTGAGTTTATACTATTCATTTTCTCTCTTGTTTTCTCTTTTCTAAAAAGAGGGGTCTGATGTACATAATATACATATTTTGCATGATAAAGTGAGTGGTTAATTTTTGACTTTTTCTTTTATTGGTTCAGGTAACCCCATAAATGTCTCTTCTTTTACAAGTCATGCATGAATGAAGAGAATGTCATATACTTTCAATTTCTACTTAAGTTATTCAATTTAAGTAATAAAACTATATATATGTAACTTGTTATATGTATAAATCCTAAGATTCAATGCAAAGACCTATAGAGATTATTTAGTTATTTAGACTTTATGAGAAGAATGTTTAAGAGACTAAAAAATTATCATCACTAAGAATGGGAAGATAATAGGTCAAAATATATTCTCACAAGGTAGTCTCTACTATTTGATTCCTAAACATCAATTTTGGATTCACATAATTTCAAAAATTTATCATGAAATACTAATTGTGAAAAAACTAATTATCACTTTAGTACATGAAATATTTTTGAAATTAATCCAACAATGCAAATATTTAATCATTTTTTTACAATTAACTAAAAGACATGATAATTTTGTAAGAAAATATTTTAAAATTAACCAAAAATTGCTAATCCAATAAAATAAACTGAAGTACACAAAATAAGAGTAACAATAAAAGAAAAATTTTAATGTGAACATGTGAACATATAAAAGTTTCAATTTAGTACAATTTGTTAATGTAACTTTTCCCACTCCTAACCTAGAACTTACACTGCCCTCAATGTAGCCATTATAAATTAAAGATAAAGAGTAATGGATAGAAAAGTTACCCACTTACTGATCATGTTCAAGAGTTGGTATACGATTGCATGGGCATCCATCAATCCAAAGATTTCAATTTTACACATATGAAAACTGGGTACTTCTCACAAGTTTCAACAAAGAGTTATAAAATTAACAATTCTAAATAATGTACATATGATAGGAACAAAATAACTAAAAGTAAAAAAAATATTGAAAAACAATAAAAACTAAAGTTTGATTGAGGGTAGTAGACTTATTTAAACATGACTAGAGTAGACCACTCAATTGAGAAATTAATCTTGTTCAAATTTTGAAAATCCATTGAAAGCATTAGTATATAGAAAATACACATAGATACACTAATACTTATAGTGACATTTCTACAATAACCCAAAATAAGATACATGTTTGAACTTCAAAAGTATGTCAATTAACTCATTTATAATCAGTCATGAATGATACAAAGGACAAAGTATCACCTATTATGGAAGGCTGTAATTAAATCCTTAATTTCAAAATGTAAAAAATATCTACCAAGAGAGAACTTAGAATTTTTATTCCCTTTTTCTTGTATATTAGGGATTTTTTTTATTTATTTATGAATTTTCCTTTTGTATAGCCAATTTTGACTATTTCTTCTTGGTATGCAAAGTGTTTTCTATATCATTTACTTTTCATTTTTATGTTAAGGAAACATGCTTGACCTAGAAACCTAGTATGATGACTTTCATACTAGTTGTGAGGAAGCTTTCTTCCCTCACTGCTGTAGCTTCACATATCACAATATGTAGCCCTCTTAAAACTAGATTCCTCTCTTCAAATATGTTTAGAAAGTGAAAGAAAGAGCGGAAAAATTATTTTAAAGCCATGGTTAACTCATGCCCTAGAATCTTACAAGAGCAAACATAAATTTCAACCATGACATACATATGTGTTAAGTGTAATAGTAAATTTTTGTCAACATTGATCACCTTATGTGAAAAAATATGTAAATGCACAAGTCAAAATACAAAATTTTATAATGAAGAGTTAAGTAGAATAAGAGAAGTTTTGAATTGAAAATAGTATTTAAAGTCCATTCAACATTGTTAAATAAGGCTATGTTCTATAGGAATTATGGTGGAAATCATGTTTTGATCTATTTCATATTTTCAGTTTATGGAAAATATTTACCAATCTTATATGGGTTTGTAATATCTTGTTTAAATCTTGAAATGGATAGCTTTTATCTTCTTATATAAATATGTTTGGGCATTTTTATGAAAAGTTATACATATTTTTGTGATAAGTAAAAAGGTTTTTAGAAATGTTTATAGTGAGAAGACACAAGCTGAAATTTCTATTTATGAAATACCTTTGGTGATATAAAATAAGCATACATCAGCTCCCTAGGAAGATAATAATGTCTACTTTTTAAGTGTTTTGACAGATTTTAATTTGAACATTGTCCCTTAGAGTTATGTGTATTGGAATGATGAAACTCTTTTAATTTGGTGATGTCAAGGTATATTTGACCCATGTTCATTGCTAAAGAAATGAGTTCAATATTTGTAATTCACTGATGTTTTAAATAGTTTTAGACATATTTAGTTTATAGGTTTAATAGATTTTTTGGTATGCCTTCTTGATTTGGAACTATAAGCTTCAAAATATCGAAAGTATATATAACAATTTGATTTCTATTCAAGTATTGAAGAGGATATTGAGTTATATGTTAACAGCCCATGTTTTGATATTTTTATAGCACAATTCAATTTTAGATGAACCAAACTAGATATGGTATTATTCTTATTTTGGACAAAAATATGTTCATACATGATAGGTTGTTCCCGAAGACATTTCAATGTAACGAGAGTAGTAGTGGTGATATAGTACTATGAGTGGATATTCAAAAAAATTAACACTAGATCATATGAGTTTACATTCTTACTTGACTATTTAGTTTCAGCAACCACTTTATTCAAATATGAAAAGTTTCTTTTTTTTAGTTATGGACCTAATTACCTAGAAGGTAGGTGAATATAAGATCAACAAAAGTATGATAAATTAAAATTTGGTAGAGCAGCCAAACATGCAATTACTTGTAAATAAAGTAATGGAGAAATATAAAGATTTAACATATGATATTTTTAGGTGGAAACAACCTAGGCCATTCTAATGAACTAAGAAGAAAACCACCGGTCGACCCGACCTCCTAATTATCTATTATGAAAAATAAGGTCCAATTACAAGGCTAGGTCTCAAATTACCCACCAAGATATTATCTCTAAGTAATCTACATACAAGCCACTACTTTCATCATAGTCTCTAAAAGAAAGGTGTTCGGATCTGGACCAACATTTTGAGAAACTCGAGTCGCATGAGTTGATAAAACCCGTATACCTAGAACCTAAAAAGTTAGCACTATAACACAAGTGGAAATGTGTGTCTTAGAGCATATTTAATAATGAATAACCTAGCTAGATGATTTAATAAATATATCAAATAAATTGAAATCAACTAGTAACCTTAGAATAATCACTTTAAAGCACAAGTTCTATAAAGATAACTTTTTTAAAGATTAATAATCAAACCAAATAATTATGATATAGCACACACAATTATTTCATCCAACAATTCAAGAATGAAAATAAAGAAGAAGCTAAAAGTTATCATAAAGCAATTAGGCTTATTAATCAATCAAACACAACCATTAATATTTGGTAGATTAACTAAATAAATAATCGTAAAGAATTATGATCTTATATTTGCAATATAAGAGAAATATAGAGAGATTAAGATGAAGAGAATAAAGTTTTTGTGTGGTTAAGAAAATTGTAAGCCAATTTTTTGTTTAAATAGAATGAGTTAAAGCCCTTGGTCAAAGGCCTATTATAGTTCTCTATTTAAAAACATATAAAAGACCTTTAAAAAGTAAGGATAATATGGTAATTAAAGAAAATGGTTCAAGAAAATGGTTCAAGTAAAAACTATGTTATATTAGAAAACATGACTGCTTGATCGATCTAGTTTAGATCGATTGATCGACCCTAAAATGTTTGATTGATTTAGTTAATCCACAATTGATCTAGTGAAACAAATAATTAATCCTAATGCAAGTAGATTGATATATCATTAGTCTCAATTGATGTAGTGCTCGATCAATTAATTATTAATACCTCAATCGATCTAGTCATATAAAAAAATTCACTCGGTTTTAATTAAGCTCGATATATCTAGACATGGCTTCATCGATTGAGTGACCTATATGCAAAATGTTCCTTTGTGTCTAATAAGAAATCTAAAGTGCACAACAATAGAGATGTACCTAAGATGTGTTCATTAAGGCTTGTTAGTTTCTTGAGTTTAAAAACATTATTGAAAGACACATCTAAAAACTAAAATTACATTCAGATGTTTTGTTTAGGAATTTCACCAACATTAATAAACCATACAATCTCACCCTTTGAAATATTCATGTGAGAAAATCTCTCTCTCACTAAATAACAGTCATTGGAAAAATAAAGTTTTACATAGTGATACTATCCTATGATTCGATAAAACCATCTTCGCTAGAATCTTGAAAGCTTATGTTTACACTGAATGTCATAAACATAAATACCCAAACAACTTGTCTCGGAAGGCTCGTTTTTCATTATTTCAGTATATAACAAAAGAAAAGTGAAGAATATTCATAAGAGTGAGTAATCATTAATTAGAAATTAAAAACATAACCCTCCTATGTGTAATATTAAATTTTCAATAAATAGCACTCCCTCTCAATTAACTCTCCCTTTATATATTTTCAATTAACGCTTAATAACTTTCTCTCCTTTTTCTTCATATGAATAAAGCATAAAGCAATAAAAAAACCGGTTGAGCAAGTAAGGAGTGTATTTAATTACTAAAAATAGAAGTACACATTTTGAAAATCTTAGCAACAATCAAAACTGAGAGCTAAAAACAATATGTTTCCTTAAAAAGAATAAACTCCTACTAAGTTCTACGACTCCTCTAAATAAATTAGTATAAAAAAATTAAAAAATGAATATATACAATTTGTTTGAATTGAGCGTTGTAGACTTAGCTTAACATGACTACAATAGTACACACAAATGATGAAATTAGTTTTGTTCAAAGTGTGATTATTTATTGACAACATAAATATATGTAGAAAAAACACACAGACATACTAACACATATGGTGACATATTGACAATCATCAAAAGTAAAATATGTGTTGGAACTATAATAGGATGTCAATTTGTTCATTTATGATCAGTTATGAAAGATTCAAAGAAAAGGATATAATCAATCATGAAAAGTTACTCTTGAATTCATACATGGACATAATAAAATTTTACTTACCAAGAGAGAACTTAATTAATTTTTTTTATTCCTCTCTTGTATCTATTTTTTTTTTTGTATAAGGAATTGGTTTTTTTTTAATATAAACATTTATGGCTATTTCTTTTTGGGGATGCAAAAATTTTGTATTTTTTTTACAACTATTTATTTTTCCTATTATTTTTTATTTTGCAAAGAAAATATGCATAAGCCAATATACCTATCGTGATGACTTTCACACTAGTTGTGAGGTAGTCCTCTTTACTTACTGCAATAGCTTTCACACATCATAGTAGATAGCCCTCTCAAAACTAAGTGTTTCTCTATAGCAGCATTTTATATAGTGAAAGATAGAGTTCAACCATAATTTGCACAATCAACGTAATCTTAAGCCCTAAAATTTCACATAATTGATTATAAAATTCTAGCATGATATACTTATGTGTCTAGTGAGTGTATGATTAGGGTCATGTTGACATCGATCACCATATGTGAGAAATATGTACATGCATAAGTCACAATATCTATTTTCATAATGCCTAATAAAAAAATATATGAATGGAATATGTAATGATTATACCAATGTTATAGCATGTTTGCTTCCTCTGCTTTTTATTTCTTTATCTTTTTTTTAAACAAAAGAGACATCAACAAAAATAAAAACAAACAAACTAACTAAATGTGCTCACTAAGGTCAATTATGAACTCAAACAAAAGTATCTAGGTGAATAATAAATGACTTTAGGTGACAAGAAAGAGATAATCTTTTCTAGCCCAAACTTTCTTGAATTTTACTTTCTTTATATGTTTGTTTTGGAAATAAACTATCTTAGTTGTCATTAGCATATTCTTGGACCTACCTTTGGATTTTCCATTCATCCTAATTAATGATGAAATATGCATGATAGGATGATGGTAATTAGTCCTAGAAATACATGTGTTGAATTCTATATGCCTCTTTGAACCAACAATTTCATGCTTTCTAGTAGAATTTTTGAACATGTTATTATAATTTCCCTTCATCCTAGATTATGATACAACATATATAGATGGATGATGGTTATGAGTTGAAAGTATTATTAAATTTAGGAGCATTCATCAAAAAACTACATTTGAGCCTAATATGACCTTTCCTACCACAATGATGACAGAATAATAGAAACGTAATAAATTTTTCAATCACAGGTGCAACTATTCTTTATGTATAATATAAAATTTGGAGTAGGGTTGAAAGTCCTTATGGAAATGGTTTTTGATGTTGAATCTATATGTGTAGCCCATGAAGAATAAGGGTTGTAGGGTTTTAAAAACTCAATTATTTTTAAAGATGATGGCATAGAGTTCTCATCTACATAGCCTAGTCCTCTCTTACCTCGAATAGGTTTTCCATAATCCATAATTTATTTTAGCCTTTCAACTCCAATGGATAGATTTTTATAGCTTCCTTACATTGTTCATATTCCTACACCAAATTTATTTTTTGTTGTTCTAAGCCTACAAGACTCAAAGTCAAATCATTAATAGCTCAAACAAATCAAGTTTCTCTTTTTTTTAGTACCAAGGAACCTTTTTCATAGGAATTTAGTTTATCATTTAAATTAGTTACTTCTATGGGAAACCTATCCCAAACATTCATAGTATTGAGATTCAGTGGGTTTAGATTTCTTACCTTCAGAAATCATAAAATTTGAGTTCTCTTAGATTTTGATCCTTTTGATGACTTGGTTGTCCTTTGTTTTAAGGATTCTTTGAAAATTATGTTTAGTCTTCTCGTCAAGAGTACTAGTTTTGCCTTTTCATTGTCACCTTCTTCAATCATAGTAGTTTTGAAGGCAACAACTTTATTCTTAGTGGGAATAAAAAAACTCATCTCCAAGGTTTGAAGTGATCCAATAATTTATTTTATTTTGATAGTGTTCACATCTTTGCTTCCACCAGTGGTAGTGACCTTTGCATGGAAGAAATTTGGTAGCGAGTAGATAATGTTTTGAACTATCTTGAAATCATCAATTTTTTCTCTAATATTGATAGAGGTGTTAGTAATATCACATAATCTTGCATAGAATTTTGAAAAATGCTCACCTTCTTTCATCTTAATATTCTCCAATTGAATAATAAGCATGCAAAGTTTTATTCATTTAACTTATGAGGTGCCCTTAAGGAAAACCTCCAAAATATCTTAAGCATGGTTAGTATTTTAAACATGAGAAATATGAAATCTTTAATATATGGGAAAATAATCTCCAAATATTTAATCTACAAATTTCCTAAGCATGTGAATCACTAAAATTTCCCCAAAAATAATTACCAGCCAATTACATCATTAATTACATCTAACCTAGAATTTATTCCTCTCTCAAGTAAACTAGGTGATATAGTAATTAATCTAATCATACTCTCAGGCCAATTAGATTTCATACTACTCATTAAGTTTATCAATTATAGTTCACACACATAAGAATCATACATCTCTACCTAGAAACTATGTATGTTATTTAATCATGCAAAACAATTATATAATTCTCGCTAATCTATTTAATTGCTTTTATAGATCAATTATTGGCTAGAAAATTAATATCATAAAAATCAAATTAAAAAATATAATTGAATTGCAATCACAATTGGGGTAAAATATTATATCAACACATATAGAAAATTGAGTTCATAAGACCCCGAGATTGGTAAATTAGCTCAACATAATTAAGTTCATAAAGCTTTATTTTATAAAGAAAGACATAAAAATCAATAAAAAAGGAGAAGGAGATAATATACCTTAAATATCTTGGTTTATGCGCTAATCTTCTCTTTAGTTCTTCACAAAACTATGTCTTCTTTAATCTTCTCTTTATCTCTTTTATTTCTTCGTAGTAGTTGTTGTAAGCTTTTGATTCTTAATTATGTTTAATTTGGGCCCATTAGAGTTAATTAATAGTAGAAGCAACCTAATATGAACCACTAGATAAAACCCTAAAAATCCAAGGGCTGAGATTAAAATTGGGAGATCAGATTTATCAACCAAATATTGCCTAGCCACTTTTGTGCGCCCCGACCTGGTTTCTCGCTTGCCATGACACATGGTCTTCTGATTACAAGTCATTACACTCAAACCATGGAACTATTTCACGTGCGTCGTGGCATGGTCTCTAATTTTATCTCTTCCATGTAGGCTGCAACACCATTTTATGACCACCATGGCCTTTATTGTTTTTCTTGTTTTTGACACATTTTCTCCTTGTTTTCTATCATTCCACCTATATTGAAATAATTAAACACAAATTAATCTTTGTCATGATATTTAGCAAAAAAGGACATATATTAAGTTTAGAAGTGGCTAAAAAACTCTACTTTTGTGGAGTTATCATACCCCTAAACTTAACTCTTTGTTCACCCTCAAGCAAAGCCAAGTCTAACTAGTTATAATGATATAGGTAGCACATTAATAAATACATATCTATTAATACATGCATTTTTAGCAAAAACTATCCCCCTCAAAAGTTGTACGATTATATGACAATGAGGTTCACATATCCATCAATCAACATTCCATTAATATAAGGATATGCAAGGTTTTTGGTGAACTAATTTCCTTGTATTTGTGTTGCACATGATATCATCCAATGCACTCAAGAAATCAGCTTATATGAGCACGCTAATAAACTATGTCTTAGAATAAGTTTCATAAGTCTATTTTGCACACCGTTCTCAACTAATGTAAATATGCATTTAGCAAAAGACCAAAAGGGCTTTACATGTATGTAATATAAGGCTTATGCGAAGGTATATAAATGGAGACATTTAGGCCTTTTCACACCTTAGCTTTCTTTCTACTAATCATGTAATACTTTACAACATTTGAACTTCCACTTGATGTTCTAGTGCACCTTATCATACCATTATTTGCATTCTTTTATTCCACATCATTTTGTAACTTTCAAGCTAAAAGTGTAAGGGTAAAGGTAATATTTATTGGTTAGGATTAACAAGTGACTTAAAGATATGAAAGTTGTGTAGTTATCCTCAATTAGGTGACTAAGGATATAGACAATGGCTAGCTTCAAAGGCCCAATCAATCCAATTAAGGCCTAAATCATTTCCCAAGAAAAATATTATTTAGGATTTGACCTTATTGAATAGCATAACTCACCTTAAAAAAGTCATATTAAACACTAAAGTGGAGAAAAAGGTTCCCTCCCCCACTCTTCAATTGCACACTATCCCCAATGTGCACATATGAATATGAAAGAGTAAAGGAAAAGAAAAATCTCTTAGCCTTATCACACCACATTCTATCATTGAAATTTTCCAATTTTGTTGTGACATTTCCCTTCATATTTATACACCCACAAAATAAAAAATATAAGTAAAAAAATGTTGGGCTATCTCCCAATAAGTTCCATGTTTAACATCCTTGGTTAGATAGTATACAGCTCCTATAATGCATCCATTAAGTTCATCACTACTATCGAGGAACTATACATGTTATTTAATTAAGATAAAGAATTAAATAATTGTCTCAAATTTATTTAATTGCCACTATAGATCAATTGTTGGCCAAACAATTAATAATATAAGAATCACATTAAATAATATAATTGAATTGCAATCACAATTGGGGTAAAATATTAGATCAAAACATGTCGAACATTTGGTTCATAAGACCCCTAGATTAATAAATTACATTATGTAAAAATTGAGCATTTAAGTTGGTTAATAACCAACTTAAAATTCATTTAAAGTCAGTTACACTACTATAAGAGTGGTCATTTGAGTTGAGATTTAAAGTCAGTTTTTGGTGAAAATTGACTTATAATGAATTTAAAATTGGTTCACTAAAAAACTTACTTAAAACATATAGATTGTAGCGTCGGTTGACATCTAGACCGATGCTACACATAGGATGTAGCATTAGTCCTACGTGTCAACCGACGCTACATCCTACATGTAGTGTCGTTTCTACATGTCAACCAACACTAGACATATGGATATTTTCTTTTCTCTTCTTTCTTCCCCAGGCAGAAACTATTTCAAGCGCTGAATCACTCTCAAAAACCCAAAACATATACTTCTTCTCCTCTCTTTCTCATTTTTTGGTCATCTACGACCACCGTTTCCAGCACTATTTAGTGGGTTTTCTTCCTCTCCAACTTATCTTCTAGATCCACTATTTGTTTGAGCAAAATACTCAAAATTTTTATACCCATTTTCTCACTTCCAAAACACCTTTTTTTATTTCCTTCATTTTGTCACTTCATTTACTCTTGGAAGTATTCCTATTAATCCTACGCACTTATTATTCATATTTATTTACTTTTGTATATTATGTGTTATTATTTATGTGTATAAATTGTTGTATTATATATATAGATTTTGTATTATATGTATGTTATTATTTTTATTATATATGTTTTGTATAAAGTTTTGAAATGAAATAAATTTATATATTTATGATTGTGATTTAAGGTTTGTTTTTAATTTATTTATTTTTGTTAATATGAAATGGGAAAGACATAATTCAACAATATGATGCTCATTAAAAATTTATGTTTGAAGTAGTGTAGTTATAATCAATCTCATATAATTATATTTATTGGTATATATTTGTTATGTTTGGTTTTATGTATTTATTTTTATATGATGCTTTCATAGATATTCTAATAATTAGTGAATTCATATATAATAATATCTAAAATATATTGGTTGGATACATATTTAATTTTCTTGTTGTCATTAATAGAAAATTGACAAATCCTGGATGTCAAAGTGTAGAATTGAGCAGGACTACATTTCTGAAGTTGAAAGTTTCTTAGAATTTTCTCGTAGAAATAGTAATAATGAAATTAGTATGATTTGATACCCATGTGTTAAATGTAAAAATGAGTGATTTCATGATGTTGACAAGGTTAAGTATCACCTTATCCGTAGTGGTATTCTTTTGAGTTATAAATGTTGGTATACTTATGGGGAAGAGATAAATAAGAATGTGAGTGAAGTATATACTCGTATCATATAGCACAAACATAAAATATGTTTCATGGTGTTGAAGATGAACTACATAAGGATGATCCCAAACCCTTTAAAAAGCTTCTAGAAGATGTCGAAAAACCGTTGTATCCAAAATGCAAGAAATACACTAAAATGTGGGGATTGGTTCATTTTTATAATGTGAAGGGATTCACAGAATTAATAAATGTACTAAAAGATATGTTTCGTTAGGGTATTGAATTGCCATCTTCAATGTATGAAGTGAAGAAATTTCTTAGTCGATTTGGAATGGAATATAATAAGATTCATGTCCAAATGATTCCATTCATTATAGAAAAGAATATGAAAAATTAGATGATGGGATGCAACATCATCCTTGTGATTCTCCAAATTGGAAAGTAGTAGATAATTTATCCCCTCAATTTGCATCTGATCCGCACAATCTTTGTCTTGCCATTATTGCTAATGGAATTAATCCACACAGTTCTTTTAGTAGTAGATATAGTTGTTGGCCAGTAATTATGGTAACATACAACCTTCCTCCCTAGTTGTGTATGAAAAAAAACTCATGATGTTAATATTATTGATATCAGGACTGAAACAATCTGGTGTTGATATTGATGTATATTTGCAGCCTCTGATAGATGATTTAAAGACATTGTAGAATGATGGTGTAAATGTTTATGATGCACATAAATAAGAAAACTTTAACTTGAGGGGGGTCCTTTTATGGAAAATTAATGAGTTTCCTACTTATGGGAACTTATTAGGACATGCAAGGTTATATGGGATGCCCTATATGTAATGATGACACTTTTGCAACTTTTCTTGTTCACAGACGAAAGATTCCTAATAGAAGACATAGAATATTTTTTCCATCTGGATACAAGTTTAGATACCAAAAGAATCCGTTCGATGGTGAAGAAGATCATGATCCTACACCCTAACCTTTGTGAAGTGTTGAGATATTAAGGCAATTGAATGGTATGGAATTTATACGATATGGAAAGATGAAAAAAAGAATACTCACTAATGGAGGGAAATGAAAGAGGTCAACTAATAAAAGGGATGAAAATGAAAAAGTTACTCAATCAGTAGATCATAGTTGTTGGAATAAAAAATCAATATTTTGGGAATTACCTTATTGGAAAGACCTACACATTCGTCACATCTTAGATGTCATGCACATTTAGAAAAATGTACATGAGAGCTTGATTGGCATATTAAGTAATATACCTAGAAAAATGAAGGATGGAATTAAAGCAAGACTAGATTTAAAGAAACTAGGCATACGACCTGAATATTTTAAGAAATTTTATGTCTATCACCGATAAGAAACTTTATGGATTGAAATCACACGACTATCATATCTTAATGCAACAGCTATTATCAGTTGCTATTAGATCAACTCTTCCAAAAAATGTTTGATTATTAATAATTCTTCTTTATTCATTCTTCAATACGATATGCAAGAATTTGTGTCTAATTGAAAAATATTTTAATCCTTCTTTCTTCGATATAATGATTTACTTGTGTGTTCATTTAGTTTGAGAGGTTCAATTGTGTTGTCCTACTTACTTAAGGTGGATGTATCCTTTTGAGAGATACATGCAAGTCCTTAAAGGATATGTAAATAATAGAAATTGACCTGAAAGATGCATAGTGGAATGTTACATTACTGAAGAGGCCATTGAGTTTTGTTCTAAATACTTTTGTTGTTGCATAGGAATCCTACGCATAAGTTGTTCTTAGAATGTCATATGATCCAAGTAGGTAATCCTATCCTTGATAGAAGTAAGAAATATTTTATTCATCGCAGTCGATGGGAAAAAGCACACAGAACCATTTTGGTATATAATAAAGAGCCACAACCATACATAGAGTAAGTGATGACATGTTCATCCTTTTCATTTAAAATAAAATTATTTTCTATTTAACTATTAATGATATCTAATTGATATATCTTTAATAATATTATAGAATGCATATAAACTTACTGAAGATCGATCCTCCATATAAAAAAAAGGGAGAGAAAAATGGTTGAATCATCAATGATGAGCAAAACTGGCATCGCCGATCCTGCCAATACTTTTGTTTTATATTTATAAAACTCTCGCAAGTACATGAATCATTTCGTAGAAAACGATAAGTATACTACCAAGGTCGATCTAAGGAAGGAATATATGTGGTTTTTAATTTATTATTCAAACTTTTAAAAACGAAATTAAATCATAAACATCATATCACGATATTTGGTTTTTTGTGTTTCTAACCTAATAACGTAAAAATAAACATAGATACAGATTCAATAAACATTTATGAAAATTTTATCTTTTATAATAGTTTAGTATTTATGGATATAATAACTAAGTTAATTATGCTTGCCTATATTATTTAGGTTATTAAAGATATAAATTGATATTTATTGATTCTCTCTTTTTTATATGAATACCACCTTTGGTGGGGTTGGATATTATTTGTTAACTAAACAAATCAATTAACACCTATGGGTGGGGTTGATAACTATTTTGGTTAATTAAATTAATTCCTTTTTTCTAAGAGGTTAAAAATGAACCATTTAAATGCCACATTTGGTGGGATTAGACAGTTTAAACTTTATTCAAGGTGTCCAAATTAAACCTAAGAATTTACTTATCCGAGTACTAACTTTCAAGTCTTAAAACCACTATTGAAAATATGTTGTCAATACATTTTCAGATAATAATTATTATAAATGTTTTTGAAATAGAGCTTCACTCTAACTACCGGGTGATTGTACAAACAAATAAAAGAACACTACTCTAAATCAGACCGCATAACTAAACCTTAAAATCTAATTTTTAGATTTAATTTTGTAATGAAAAATAATATATTTCTCTCTAACATTCTTAATATAAAATCTTGAATAAAAAACAAAATCAATTCATTTTAGAGATTTTTACTTATTTAATATTTCACAAGCATAACAACGTTATTATTATATCATATTTACAAACAGCCAGCAAAGTAAAATTTAATCACAGACAAATTAAATATAACATATAAGAATAAAGCATAAACAATAACTACAAAGAAAATAAAATCCTTAGAGTAAATGTTATTCCTGTTACTGAAAAACCTCCAAACAGAATTTGCACTTCCATTTATTAAATCAAAAAGCAAATAAATTACAAAAAAATAATTAGTTCTTCTCAAAAAGAGAAGAACTCTAAAACTAAGAAAAACTAACTAAGAAAAGCTAAAAAACTAAGAAAAACTAAAAAAACTAAGAAATGGAGAGAAAGATAAGATAAGATAAGATATTTTTGAGGTGTGTTTTGAAGTAAAGAGAATGGGGGTATTTATAGGTAAGGAGGGGAAGACAAAGTGGGTGAAAAAATGATTAAAAATGGAGAAAGTGCGGAGTAGTGAATGATGACATCATACTGCTAATGTCATGGTAGTGTGAGCGCAGCAACGTGCGTAGATGCGCACATCGGCATGCGTGGATGGGTCAGATGGGTGTATACTGGGCATAGGCACACGCGGACTGGGCACGTTGCTCGGCGCGGCTGGGTGGCTGCGTGCGCAATTTCCTCCTTTTTGACACAATTTGTCCAATTTTCCATCTTTTTTTACTTTTCCTCATTTAATTTATGAATATATTTGTGATGTATTGCCTCCGGTATTTTTCTTTCAGTCTTTAAGTTACTTTTTTAAGCAAAAATACCTAAAAAACAATAAAAATTCCCATGATTTCGAAAAGACAAATTTATATAAATATATGATAAAATCATATAAATATATATATATTTAATCAATTAACGTGCATAAAATCATGGTAATTTTAGTACTTTTTGAGCACTCATCAATGAACATAAGCGAGAGCTTATTAATTGGTTTCACAACCATGTAAGTGACACATACAAAAATTCATTAGTAATTCTATGCAATGTTTTAAACATATTTCATGTTTTTGTATGCATAGATTCGAGTTGAACTCAACAAACCTAATCATAAAATAACAGAAAGTGTAGAATGACTTGCATATGATCCAAAGTTCTATTTCAAATCATATTCTAGTTTCACAATTAATGGATCGAGGTTTACGACCTAAGAAAGGAACAAAGTCCAAGTAAATCAGAATAGTGGTGTGAAGATGGTTGCATAAACTACGCAATTTTCCAGTTCAAAAGATGGTAAACATGTACTTTCTTATAGAACATATTATAATATAATTCAAGAAATTTGGGAACTCGATTATGAGGCTTTCCATGGAACAATATTCTTGTGTGATTGTGTCAAAGATGTTATCAATAATGGATAAAAAAAATAAATGATTTTGGATTTACCCTTGTAAATTTATCCAAGATAAGTCACATTGATGATCTTTTCACGTTAGCACTTCATGCAAAACAAGTATTTTATATGAGCAATCAAATTGACACAAGATGGTGTGTAGTGTTAACGCCTCCACAAAAAGAGTTCTACCATTATGACGCTTTAGAAGATGATGACATGCTTGATACATTATCCAATATTAGTCATTTCTCAAACAAATTTCCTAATGTATGTAATGATCTAGTTGATGACGATGATTCTTCATCATGGACTCGATGTGATTGTGAAGGAATATATATATATTTCTTCATATATATATATATATATATATTATGATCAACAACCTAATTAAACATAATATATGTTTTATATTATTCTATTCACTCTTGCATGTTCATATGTTTGGAATTAAAATTGTCAATTAATTTTTATTTCATCATTGTTTGTAGATATTTCATGGATCCTAGGGTATCAGAGATTGTAGATCCAAATGATCCCTTGGGGCATTTCAAAAGAATGGATTGGGAGAATATACCTACTGCTCCACCTAACCCAAATGATAGAGTACTCATTCTATTTTATGCCACTGGTAATCTATTAGGGGAAAATGGCCAACAATTGAAATCTGCTATTGGTAGAGTAGTGAAGTCAAGTATACCAATCAAAATAAATGATTGGACTAAGGTTGACGAAGTTGAAAAGTTCAAAATATTGAAAACCATTTGTGTAAGTCTCTTTTATTTTATAACTAATTACATATATTATATGTTTTTTTGTATTATATCTCATCTTTTGTAGTGTGTTTTTATAGAATCATTATAAACTCCTTGACACTTGGATGAGCAAGTGTTATAAGATTGCAAATGAGGCATGAAAGGAATACAAAACTTCCAGATTGGCCAGAAATTATATGTTTCCATATTTGGATCCACTTGATGAAGCATAACTATACAAAATCCTTGAAGAACACCCATGGATTGAACCCCAAGTTTGGAAAGAATTCATGGATTATAGACGTACAGATGAATTTCAAATTATTAGGGAAGAACATTAGAATATACAAATTTATAATATTCTTCCTAACCGTACTGGGAGGTCTTCAAATCTTGAAGTGAGACATAGAATGGTATTATTAAGTGGTTAATTTATAAATATTTTTATATTTATCTTCCTCAAATTTAATTGATGTCCTCGTTAATAAATTTATTTAATTTATACAGGAAGCTGAATTGGGTAGACCGGTTACCCATTCAGAATTGTATATAGAAACAAAGACCCCCAAAACAAAGAAGTCAAGACCAATGACTAAACGAGGAGAAGAATAACTAAATATGTTGGTTAGTAATTTAACTTGATACAAATTCCTTATGATTTTTTCTAATTGACGTAATAATGTATGATATGTTTTTTTGCTTTATTATTTGTAGAGAGCTGTTCAAGAACAAATAGCCAAGGGTGAAATAATATAATAGCCAGGGAGAGATGTCATATATCATGCATTCAGATGCTAGTATCCTGGTCATGTTAGGGGAGTAAACTAATATGATAGTTATATGGAGTTTTTTAACATTCCAAAACAAAAGCCTCAGATGGTTAGTAAGGAGAAAAATTGTATAATTGAAGAAGAACTCAGCTCCTTTAAGGCCTCAATGTTAAGTGAGATTACCACTTTAAAAGAATATCAATCACAACACATGTTAGGCATGGCAGCATACTACAATTAGGGCATGTCATATTGTCCAGGCATGCAATCATCTATGCCAGGCATGCCACCCATGCAATCTCATAGCGCCCAACCTATATCATGTATGGGATATAGTCACCCTATTGGTCCTCTCTTTATGCCAATAATGTAGATGCAATCAAGTAGTGGTTCATTTTCTCCAATGCAATCTGTGAATTATTGGTGGTAAGATTTAAAGTTTATGTAGATATTTTATTATTTTTATTATTATTATTATTATTATTTATTTTATTTATTACATATAATGCTTAAATATTTTATAGAAAATGAATTTTTTATTGAAACATCCTTCATCAACGGATTTTGTTGTTATTGGAACGGTACAACAATTGAGCGATGAACGAATGATTCATAATCAATAATTGCCAAATTATTGGCGAATAGTAATTGATCAATCATTGCTTCATGATTGTCCACTACTTATGCCTTCTGAAGCTATCATAGTCTAAGAATCGGCTGGACAATATATGGCTTGATCGTCAAGTCAAGTTGTTATTAATTTTGACATGGTACTATTTTTTACTTAAAATAACATTTTTTTACTACTATTATATTGTTATTCTTTTATTGTTACTAACATATATAATACTTCTTCTTTAGTCTATTATACCAAAATTAGAAAGTGTGGCACATTTAAGAGATACACCGTAAGTATCTCGTGTTAAACCTATGTCTAGTGGGTAATCATTACACACTAAGTGTTTCAAGAAGAAGTCATGGAAAAAGTATAGTTATGATTATGCTATAAACTTTAGCAAAACTCTTGGCACTTTGATGACTATTGTTGCGAGAGCATCTAGCATAAATGATTAATGGACTATGCCACTTCCTAGAGAAATTTCTGGGGTAGACATTATCCAAACCTATATATCGATCAAGTGCATATTCTAGGTAATTGAATTTCAAATGATCGATTTAAGTATAATTCCAGTATGCACAAGGAAAGTCCTTAATCGGTAAATAACTTTCATTTATGTAGACCATATATAATTATATTTATATTAGCTAATTATTTATATATATATATTTTATATAGAGCATGTTATTATTAACTTCAAGCTAATCACTCATCAGATTTAGCAATGTTCTATGATTCTTCATTTGTCAATCAATATCAAGAGAAGGATGTTAGCATCAGAGCTAAACAATTATGTGATAAGGCATTAACACTTAAAACAAATTAGAAGTTGATTATACCTTGTCCACTAAAGTTTGAACAAGTCCAAGATCATTTGATGTTGGTAATCCTTGATCTATATGGAAATCATGTTTGGTATTGTGACTCAGCTTCCAAAGAATTGAGTAAACATACAAAAGAAGTTGTTGAAATGTAAGAGGTATACCTAGCTATTTTTCTTCTATTGTTCTTTATAATATTTAATAAAAAAACTAATCGTTATAAATTTTGATAGGGCATGGAAGTTGTGGAATAAGAGTAGAGGCATTGCCCATAAACAATCTCATAAGCTTATATGGAACAAAGTTATGGTATGTACTAACGAATATTAATAATTTAATTAATTTTAATATCGAATAATAAAAATGTTTCAATATGTAAAATAATGTACACTTATTTTTTGTAGGTTCCACAACAAAATGGAGGCATGTGTGGTTACTATGTCATGAAGTTTATAAGCAAAATCATCACAGATATCAAAATTCCTATTAAAGATGTGGTAATATCTTCTACCAATATACTTTTTTAACATATATGAGTTATTTTTGTGAATTCATGAAATTGCATTTTTATTTTGAATTTAAATATAGGTAGTTCTTTGGTTGGAAAAGTCGGGCAATGACCCGCATATTTTTGATGATTTACGAGAGGAACGGGTTGAACACATGGTTCAAATTATATCATCACAAGAAGAATCAAGAGAAGATTATGATTATCTTGAATAGCATATGACAACATCGTGGTAATTTTAATAATGCTTTCATTTCTCTGTTATGTGTCTGAAGTTTGGGCAACTTGTTTGATGGATGTTTTGTTTGATGGATATGTTTCTTGATGGATGTTTATGTGCTCATGTATTTAGGGGAATGAATTGTTATATGGACCTATTTTTTCCCAAACTTCATCTCATCTCTCTTGCCTAGTTCCCTTGTATGACAACATCATAGTAGTCACTGGCTAGCTAAGTATAGGAAAATCACCAAGAATCATCATTCCTATGTAATATCATGAATTCACAAAAATAACTTATATATGTTAAAAGAGTAGTAAAAGAGATTACCATATCGACACCAGAGTGATATAATAATAACCTTATCCCATCGAAATCATATTAGCACTGTATTAATCTTTTGTCTATAAATATGAAGATATCTAGAGTCAAACTATTATTTTTAATGTTATAATGAGCTCTAAATATGAAGTCAAGTTTAACTCCGATTTGTTACTTGGGTTGGTTGGGTAAAAAAAAGCCATTTCATAAGTTTATGGGCACCAAAACTCAACCAACCCAAGTAACAAATCAGAATTACACTTGACTTCACATTTAGAGCTCATTATAGTATTCAAAATACCAATTTGATTCCAAATAGCTTCATATTTATAGACAAGAGATTAATACAGTGCTAAAATGATTTCGAAGGGATAAGGTTATTATTATATCACTCCGGTGTCGATGTGCTAATCTCTTTTACTAATCTTTTAACATATATAAGTTATTTTTTGTGAATTCATGATATTACATTCTTATTTTGAATTTAATTACATATGTGGGGCTATGATATGAATATTTTTGATGATTTAAAAGAAGAATGGACAAAACACTTTGTTCAAATTACAACATCAGGAGAAGAATCTCATGATCTTGAATAACATAGGACAACATCATAATAATTTTTATAATGCTTTAATTTCTCCATTCCTACGTCTCTGAAGTTTGTACTACTTGTTTAATGGATGTTTATATGCTCATGTATTTAGGGGAATAAATTGTTATATGGACCAACTATTTTTTGCCCAGTTTCTTGACCACTATGCTGGTGATTCTAAGCCGGTAAGTTTCCTCTCCTTGAAAAAAAATGGGAATATCACAAAATCTATGACAAAAGAGACGACATCATTTTATTTGTAATTTAAGTTAAATATATATGTATTGTATATAAATTATTTTTTTGTATTAAATTTAATTCTAAAGTAATTAATTAATATTTAATTTATCAATTATTTGTATTATTTAAACTATTTGTTAAATAGATTTTGGGTTTTTCCTGCTATTATGTAGTGATCGAATACAGGTTTTAATTTGAGTATAATAGAAAATGAGTAAATTTTGTAAAAACAAATCAAAAATTTTAAGTCAAATCAACGCGTAAACCGACTTTACATTTTTAAGTCATTGCATTTAAATTCAGTTCATTAAACTGACTTTAAAAGTCATTTTTGGCATAGGATTAGGTGAACTGACCTAGAATTGGGAGACTTAAAATTTAATGTTAGTTCACGCGTTGAATCGACTTTCAACGTAAAGTCAATTCACACGCTAAACCAAATTTACACATTTGACTCATTTTCTTATATCTTCAGAACTAGTATTCGATCACATAATAGAAGAAAAAACCAAAATCTATATAAAAATGTTTTTAAACACTACAAATAATTGGAAAATTAAATATTAATTAATTACTTGAGAATTAAATTTATTAAAAAATAATAATTTACGTACATTACATATATATATATATATATATATATATATATATAACTTAAAGTACAAAAAAATGATGTTGCCTCTTTTGTCATAGATTTTGCGATATTCCCACTTTATTTCAAGGAAATAAAACTTGGTTTGCTTAGAATCACCAGTAATGTCCCATTCATAGTGACGAGGGAACTAGGAAAGAGAGATGACATAGAGTTTGGGTAGAAAAATAGGCCCACATATCAATTCATTCCCCTAAATACATGAGCACATAAACATCCATCAAACAAGCTGCCTAAACTTCAAAGACACAAGAATACAGAAATTAAAGCATTATAAAAATTACCATAGTTTTCTCCTATGCTATTCAAGATCATCATATTCTTTTTCTGATTCTTCTTATGATGTTATAATTTGAACCATGTATTCTTCCAATTCTTCTCGTAAATCATCAAAAATATGCATATCATAGCCCGACTTGTTCCAACCAAAGAACTACATGTATTTAAATTCAAAATAAGAATGTAATATCATGAATTCACAAAAAAATAACTTATATATATTAAAAAGTATATTAGTAAAAGAGATTACCATATCTTTAATTAGAATGTTGATATTTGAGATGATATCGCTCATAAATTTCATGAAAAAGAAACCACACATGACTCCATCATTTTGTTAGGGAATCTACAAAAAAAGTGTACATGATTTTCCATATTCAAACATATTTATTATGCAATAGCTAAATTAATTAAATTATTAATATTCATTTGTACATACCATAATTTTGTCCCATATAAGCTTATGAGATTTTTTTAAGGGCAATGCCCCTACTCTTATTCCACAGTTTTCATACCCTATCAAAGTTTAAAAATAGTTAGTTCTTTATTAAATATTACAAAGAAAAATATCTAGCTATAACTCTTACATTTCAACAACTACTTTTGTATCTTTACTCAATTCTATGGAAGCTGAATCACAGTACCAAACATAATTTCTATATAGATCAAGGATTATCAACATCCAATGATCTTGGCCTTGTTCAAACTTTAGTGGAAAAGGGATTATCAATTGTTAAGTGTTAATTCCCTATCACATAATTGTTTAGCTCTAATGCTAACATCATTCTCTTGATAATGATGAATCATAGAACATTGCTACATGTGATGAATGATTAGCTTGAAGTTGATAATAACATGCCATATATAAAAGAAATATATATAAATAATTAAATAATATAAATACAATTATACGTTCTACATAAATGAAAGCTATTTACGGATTAAGGATTGACCTTGTCCACACTTGAATTATACTTAAATCGATCATATGATATTCAACAGCTAAAATATGCACTCGATTGATATATATGTTTTCCTAATGTCTACACCAGAAATTTCTCTAGGAAGTGGCAAAGTCCATACATCATTTATGCTAGTCTTGCTCACAATAATAGTTATCAAAGAGCCAAGATTTCTACTGAAGTTTATTGCATATTCATAACTAAAATTTTTCCATGGCTTCTTCTTTAATGACTTAGTACACGATGATTGGCCACTAGACATAAATTTACCACGAGATACTTACTTTGTATTTCTTAAATGTGTGCACTTACTACTTTTGGTATAATAGACTAAAGAAGAGGTATTATATATGTTAATAACAATAAAAGAATAATAATATAATAGAAGTAGTAAAAAAAGTGTTATCTTATGTAAAAACATTTATCACAACTTGACTCAACAACCAAGCCACATATTGGCCAATCGCTTCTTGGACTATGGTAGCATCAAAAGGCATAGGTAGTGGACAATCATGGAGTAATGATCAATCAATTACTATTCTCTAATAATTTGGAAAATATTGATTATGAATCATTCGATCATCGCTCAATTGTTGTACCATTCCATTAGCAACATAATCCGTAGATGATGGATGTTTCAACAAAAATTTCATATTCTATAAAAAATTTAAGCGTTATATATAAAAAATAAAAATAAACTCTATATAAATTTTAAACCTTACCATAAATGATTCATCAAATGGAAGAGGATTCTCATGTGGGGTAGCTATTGGAAGGACATTCTTATCAAAACATTCATCATGATGTGATGGATGGTAAGATCGTGCATAATCATTAGAGATATTGAACCACTACCTGATTGCATCTGGATTCCTAGCATAAAAGAAGGACCAATAGGATGACTGTATCTCATACAAGATATAGGTTGGGCGCCATGAGATTGCATGGGTGGCATGCCTGATATGGATGGTAGCATGCTTGACATGGATGATGGCTTGCCTGGCATAGATGGTTACATGCTTGGCCAATAGGGCATGCCTTGATTGTATTATAGCTCCATGCCTCACATGTGTTGTGATTGATATTACTTTAAAGTGGAAATCTCACTTAAATATGAGGCCTTAAAGAAGTTGAATTCTTCTTAAATTTATAGTGCTTTACCTTACTGACCATTTGAGGCTTTTGTTTTGGATTATTAAAAAACTCCATATAACCATCATATTTTCTTCCTTTCCTAACACGACCAAGATGCTCACATTCAAATGCATGATATATTTCATATCTCCCTATTTTTTCAATTATTTCAACCCTGGCTATTTGTTCTTGAATAGCTCTCTACAAATAATAAAGCAAAAAAACATATCATACATTATTACATCAATATGCAAAAATCATAAGAAATTTGTATCAATTAAATTACTAACCACCTTATTGAGTTGTTCTTCTCCTCGTTTAGTCATTGATCTTGACTTCTTCATTTTGGGGGTCTTTGTTTCTATATATAATTAAGATCGAGTAATCGGTCTACCCAATTCAGCTTCCTTTATAAATTAAATAAATTTATTAACCATGAAATCGACTTAAATTTGAGAAATATATATATATAAATATTTATAAATTAACAACTTAACAATACCATTTTTTTTATCTAACTTTAGGATTTGATTACCTTCTAGTATTGTTAGGAAGAATATTCTGCATTTGTATATTCTGATGTTCTTCCCTAATAATTTGAAATTTATCTGTATGTCTATAATCCATGAAGTCTTTCCATACTTAGGGTTCAATCCAAGGGTGTTCTTCAGGGATTTTGTATAGTTATTCTTCATTAAGTCGTTCCAAATATGAAAACACATAATATCTGGCCAATTTTGGAAGTTTTGTATTTCTTCCATACATTATTTTCAATCTTATAACACTTGTTCTTCCAAGTATCAGGGACTTTAAAATGATTCTATGTAAACACACATTCTAGATGAGATATAGCATAAAACAAGATAAATATCAGTTTGAGAAGTGGCTAAATAACTCTACTTTTGTAGAGTTATCCACCATGAGAATATACTTTATTATCCTAACTAGTTAGCTAAAAGAAAGATAGTTTGTAAGAAATTTTAGCTTGAGATTAAATCCATTTTATTATATATGTTTTTACACAAGTTAGCAAGTTAAATATATATTTTTGAAATGACAGAGTACTTGTCCTTCAATTTTTAGTGATAGTTGGATCTACTTAGTATTCAGAATATTTAGTTTTACTTGGTAAGACATCATGACCAATAGATTTGGTCCAACTTAACTATATATGATTTTTATTAATTCAATATGGTATTGAATCATTTTAGTATGATTTTACTAGATCAATATGATATTTATTAGTCGAGTTCAATATAATATCATATCAGTTCAGTATGATGTTAGCACATAGGTAAGATATTCATCAGTCCAGTCCAATATGATATTTATCAGTTAAATTAATTTAATGTGCACATGACATATGTATTAGTAGAGAAACCTGTGTCATATTATTGGTTGTATCAAGTTCATTCCCCACAAGTGTACTTGTGAGCTAGTACGATTGCTAAATATCTCTTCTGTGTTCGACCAGATCTCCAAGTGTTCTTAGAATAATAAAATCAAAGTATATTTCTTATTATATTTTAAATATCAAATATAAATTATTTTCAAAAAATTATTAATTCAAGATAACTCATAAGGAAGTACATTATTATATTTTAAAGATCATACAAAAATAATTTTCAATAGAATGTTATTTCATGATAATTGATAAGATAGTACATTATTATTTTTTAAAGATCAAACATAAATCATTTTCATTATCATGCTATTTTTGGGAAATTCATAAGCACTTCATTCGTAGTTTCCAAGCTTGGAATTATAGATATTTATGAAACTCATCCTCTCACTAAGTTTTCATGCTCACCTTTTTTGTTTTCCTTCTTCAGGAAGCAGTTTTGAGAAAACATAGCATGACAACAAGTTTGGAAGCATAGGATCAATCTTTTGTTGTACACCTTAGATGTTTTGAACTCATTATCCTTTTTATAGCAAATTTTGCAGTGTGTAAATGGTATAGTAGCCAAGTCTAAAAGCCTTATGATTTGGTGTATAACATGCATATCATGATGTATATCCACATTGATGAACATGAATTACTTTATGGTTAATTGAATGATTATGATATATGTTAATCTATGAAAAAAGTATTATGTGGGAATTGTTGTCATTTTACAATAGTATGGCTAGTCCCAATTGTTAAGAAACTCTTCAAATTTTTTGAACGTTATATAGTTATGGCTTTGAGACAACCCAAAGTATGATGTAGAAACTAGTTAGTCAGTTAGTATGGTTGTTATGATGTGTCCTTTATTAACAAGGTAGTTTTGTGACAGGTCCTAACAACTTGGTATCATATCAGATTTTGATTTTGTAGACATTAAAAAGGAAGATAGAGAAATAAAATTATGATATTCATTATAATGGATGTAAAAACCATTGTTATCACAAGTTAATGGTTGAAAAATGTCCAATGAATGGCTTGCCTTGAGTATATTAGTTAATGTACTATAACTTAAAGATGAAAGAATGCATTTTGACAATGGATTTTGATGTACTAAAATTGGGATGATGAATAGTGAATTTCTTATAATTGTATTATTCTTTGGGCCTATGAATTAGACTTGATACAGAATTAGAACACAGTTTCACAATTAATGGATTATTTAGATTGGTGAAAGTATTATGGAGAATCAGACAGTTGACTAGGTCACATGGGAAACAATAGAGAAAATCTATTGTTTGTTACATTATATATTTAGCCATGGTAGCTGAATTGTAACACCCCATTCCTTATATAGACGAAAAATTATTTTAAGAATATATTTTGTATAATTATAATTTTACCTTCAATGTTATTTTAATATTATATCTGATTTACATTATTTATTTAATTAATTAATTTTTAGTATGAGGTGTTTCACTCTTATTGTTAAGAGGACACATGTCCTTGTGACTAAAAAAATTGGTGTTTCTAAGAGATGAGTCACATGTCTTACTCATCTTCTTATATATCTTGTTAGTGAAAACTTCTCTGAGAAGCTTGCATGAAATTAGTAAAAAACAAAGAAGAAAAAAGAGAAAGGGAAAAGGAAAAGGAAAAGGAAAGAAAGAAGATAGAAATTCTAAGTTTGGATAGCTAGGTAATTGTTTTTGTGGAAACTTGAAATTGATGCTGGAAAAAACTTCAACATGAATTAAATTTTTCTTTAAATCTCTTCGCAAAGGTAAGGTTATATATTTTAAGACTATGGGAATTGTGCTAGAAATCATGTTTTGATATATTCAGTATTTTTAGCTTATGGAAGGGATTTACTAATCATATATGGATTTGTAATATCTTGTTTTAAATCTTGAAATGCCTAATGTTTTTTAATCATTTTATAGAATTATGTTTAGATATTTCTATGAAACGTTATACCCACTTTTGTGATGACAGGTCAGTAGTGTTTTAGAAATATTTATAGTGATAAGACATAAGTTGAAATTTCTATTTAGGAAACAAATTTGGTGATATAAAATAAGCATATGTTATCTTTCTAGGAAGATAATAAGATATACTTTTTGAGTATTTTGATAGATTTTAATTTGAAAATTTTCACTTAGAGTTATGAGTATTTGAATGATAAAACTCTTTCTCGTGATTTCAAGAAATATTTAACTCATGTTCATGGCTAAAGAGTCGAGTTCAATCTTTATATTTCAATGATGTTAAATAGTTTTGGACCTATTTTATTTATAGGTTTAATAGATTTCATATAATGCATTCTTGATTTGGAATTAAGAGCATAAAATTTATTTCTACCCAAGTATTGAAGAGGATATTAAGTTATATGTTACTAGCCTATATTTTAACATTTTTAGAATACAATACAATTTTAGATTGGCCAAAGTAGCTATGGTACATGTTATTCTTATTTCTGATGCAAGTATGATCATATAGAATGGGTTAATCTAGAAGAAGTTTCAATGCAACTAGAGCAATAGTGGTGACATAATACTATAAGTGGATATTCAACATTTTTTAAAACTAGATCACATGAGTTTACACTCTTATTTGACTATTTACTTTCAGCAACCAATTTATTCAAATATTTAGTAATGTTCATGCATATAGATATATGATTTCCAACGCAATTAAAATAGATTTTTAGAAGCACATGTTAGTTATTTCTAATAGTGAATCTTTCATGCCAAACTTTTACTACCAAAGTTAGTCATATCAAGTTTAAAAATGCATATTTCATATCAATGCATTTTATGTTCTGGAAACATATTTTCCCTTTTTCCCTTGAACTAAGTAACAAATAGTAAGTAACATCAATACGAGAAAAATACATTTTTACCAGCTATGTTAGTTTTAAGGAAAGTTTTCAAAGTAATATTAAGTTTTCTTTTCTAAAGCTTTGATAGCATCATGTATTGGTACATGTCATATGTGTTTTGAACATTAAAATTGACAATGCATTCACTTTATTTAAATTGAATTATACATTAGTTTCAATGCACTTCTAGTATAAAAGTCTCATGAGCATTATCTTAACCAATCGGCTCAAAGTAGGATAATTTGCAAGCATTTTTAGCTTGAGATTAAGTCTGTTTTATTATATATACTTTTACACAAACTTGCAAGTTAAGAAAATAATTTAGAAATGTTAAAGTACTTTCCCTTTAGTTTTTAACGATATTAGGCATTATTGAGGATTCAGAATATTCAATTTTACATGATCAAAATGATATTTATTAGTCGAGTTTAGTATGATATGAGATCATTTCAATATTATGTTAATAGATAAGTATGATATTTGTTAGTCATGTTCAATATGATGTTTATCACTTCAAGTAAGTCAGTCTGCACATGACTTATGTATCAGTAGAGCCAAATGAGCTTTTAATGGGTGTATCAAGTTTTCTTGTCTCATGTGTAACTGAGAGCTTTACAAGCGCTAAATTTCTCCTCCATGTGTGACCAGATCCCTAAGTCTTGGTATAATAAAATCAAAATATATTTCTCATGATTACACTTTCTATTTGTATACTAATAATGGCTAGTTATTATATATTAAAGATCAAACATATATCATTTTGAATAGAATGTTATTTCATGATAACTCGTAAGATTGTACATCATGATATTTTAAAGAACATATATAAATCATTTTCAATAGAATTTTATTTTATGATAACTTATAAGATAGTACGTTATTATATTTTAAAGATCAGGTAGAAATCATTTTTATCAACATGTTATTTCAAGTTAATTCATAAGCATTTCATTCATAGTTTTAAAGCTTGCAATTACCGATATTTATCAAACTCATCCACTCACTGAGCTTTCAAGCCCACCTTTTATATTTTCTTACCTCAAGTAGCAATTTTGAGAAAACATATTGTGACAACAAGTTTGGAAGTATAGGATCAATCTTTTGTTGTATAATTTAGATGGTTTGATCACTTCACCCTTTTGTATAGTGAATATTGGTTGGTATGTAAATGGACTAGTAGCCAAGACTAAAAGCCTTATAATTTGGTATATAATTGCATATATATCTTGATGCATGGCCATGATGATAGAAATGAGCTACTTAATGGTTAGTTGAAAGATTATGATATATGTTAATCTGTCAAAAAAATATTATATGAGAATTCTTTTCATTTTAAAATAGTATAGTTAGCCCCAATTGCTAGGAAAGTATCCAAAACATTTATAATTATAGTTTTCACACAACCTATAATCAAATAAGGAAACAACTTAGTTAGTTATTATGGTCATTAGAATGTGCCCGTGCTAACGGGGTACTTTTGAGGGTGGTCCTAATATCACATGTTGGTGCTTACAAAGGTTATCTAATTTTTAGTGCTATTATTAGTGTACCTAATAATATCACCAAAAGCGTAATGTGCCAAAATTAGGCATACAAATATTTTATAATTTATAAAATAGATCACAAGTACACGAATCACTTATAGAAAATGATAAAAGGTTAGTCTAAAAAAGAATCATGTGGTTTTTAAATAATTCAAAGAATTCTCAAAAAAACAAAAACTTAAAACATTCTGTCACAAAGTTTTGGATTTTTGAAATATCTAATCTAATGATATAAAAATAAGATAGATTCAACAAACATTAAGAAAATAACATTCATAATTAGTGGAGAATTTATAGGATATATTAGCTAGTTAGTTATGCTTGCTTGATATTAATTAAGTTATTTAAATATATGAATCAAGATTATTGATTTTTGCTTGTATATACAAATAGAACCTTTGGTTGGATCTATAATGTTTTATTAATTAAAATCACTTACCAGCTTTGGTTAGGTATAGTAATTAATTTTAATTGAATTATGCTTCTTTTCTAAGAGATTAAAAAAATTATTTACTTACCACATTTAGTCAAGTCTAACAATTTTAACTTCATTTAAGGTATCAAAATTATATTTAAGAATTTAAATAGCTTCGAACTAACTTTCAAATTTTAAAACTACTATGAATTGTTTTTTAATTGTAATTCTTATAAAAATAATTGAAATGGAGTTTGTAATCTAAATATACATATGAAACAAATCAAATATGAAAGATAAATACTCTAACTGGATCAAGATAATCAAATCTTAAATCTAAATTTCATATTTTAAGTTTATTATGAAAATTCTAACATCAGTATATTTTCTGAAACAAACTTCGTAGAATTCTGGAATATAAAATAAAACTTAATTTTGTAAACATATTTACCTATTTTAATATTTTACAAGTATAACAACTTTACTAATATGTCATAATAATTTCAACTAGACATGCTTAATTTAATAATTGATCAAAAAATTAAACATTGTATCTAGAACAACGCATAAATTAATCTGAAATTAAACAATACATTTAAATTACACCTCAAGTGTATCGTTCCAAATATAGAGTTTTAGTATCATTTCTATTACAGGAAAATAAATAACAAAATAAGTAATCAACACATAAACAAAATAACAAAATAACAAAACTTTTCATGTTTTTTAATCCCTTTTAAGATTACAAGTAAAATATCTAGTATAAGTTATTTTAATATTTCAAATATTCACAGTTGATTATAATAATTATTTGAAAATTACTTTCATATTCAAATAAAAAATGTATCAATATTAATTTTTTTCAATTTCAGTGTATGGATTTCGAATTCACTTCAACTCTATCCTCATAAGATATACTCTTGGTAAAACTAACCTATTCATTCAAGGAAAAAATATTATCACTCATAATGGGAAAATAATGACTCCAAATACATTATCACCAGGTAGTTTCCACTATTTGATTCCTAATCATATATTTTAATATTTGATCATGAAATACTAATTATGCCAAAAACTAACTAATTATCATATAATTCTATGGTATATTCAAGAAATTGATCTAACAATGCAAAGACTTAATCATTTTTTAAAAGTTAACTAAAAGACATGATAATTTTGTAAGAAAATTTTTAAAATTAACCAAAAATCTTTAACCTAATAAAAATAAATCAAAGCACACAAAAACAATGTAAAAATATGAACATACGTTTAAACAAAATTTTGATATAGCATAATTTTATAATGTAACTTTTCCAATCCCAACCTAGAATATACATTGCCCTCAATGTAACAATTGTAATTTAAAGATAAAGAATAAAGAATAGAAATGCTATCCATTTTTTGAACCTATTCAAGTATTGGTATGAAATTGTAGGTGCATCCATCAATCCAAACATTTAAATTTTATACAGATAAAATACTATCTATTTCTTACGAATTTCAAAAAATAGTTATAATACTAACAATTCTAAACAATGTTCACATGATAGAAAAAATTAACATAAAATAAAAGCAATTATAATACCCAAAAAACAATAAAAATTTCTCAACATAAAAAAAAAGCAAAATAAAATGCATAAAAACATAAAATTTTGGATCAAAATTTAGAGCTTCTCCTCCATGTCATCCGAATCTTGTTCTTCTAGTTGTTATCGTGATCTTTCTGGAGGTACAAAGGTGAAATCATAATGATGATACTCTGGTGTTTCTAAATGACTTGTATTCACCCAAGATGAATGAGTTGTTACCACCTGATCATGATGTTGTTGATTCAAGAATATATCTTGTTAGGCACTATAGGCTCGCTGGTTTCTTTTGTATAGCTCAATATTTCACCAAAATTATGAAATTGTTCTTTCATAGACAATTTTAATCTAGGAATGGCTCTTCTTTCTCTTGGAACGATATTCATACCAGAAGCGAGCTCATCAAAGTATGTTAGGTTCAATAATTCATTACATTGTAAAATAATTTCACCTTTTGAATGGGGTATGGTTTCTTTCTTACATAAATTAGTGATTAACTTGAAGAAAACTCATACGGTGACTACTTGAAAATAACTTAATCATATGGTTCATTATATTCTCTACATCTATAGGCATCTTAGAGGAGATTGCAAATAGTAAAATTTCCCTTTCTTTATCAATAATACTGTAATATCTAGTAGGCATTAGTCTTGAACACACAAAGTATTGCCAAATACAAGAAATTTTACACATACCCCTTATGTTTATCACAGCATATATCCATTTAGCCCCTTCTATAGTTAAGGTCTCCAATATAGTAGTATAATCATCATTATTTAAATAGTTTTCATACTCACCTTGCCCAATATTAATTGAATAGTAGGGAGAATTTATGTCATTAGGCACAAATAGAACTAGTATATCTTTTACTTTTACAAAATTATCAACAGTGTTAGGAACATCAGTACTAGAATCTATTTCATGAACTAGTTTATGTCATTGTGGCATGTGTTATGAGAAGCACAACTTACTTATGCAATCTACATTTGAACATCATTACTAGAATTTATTTCATGGTCTCTGACTCTATTTACTCAGGAGCTCTTTTGTTGGGAATTATCACCTAACATCTCAAAGAGATTGTAAGCTTTAAGGCAATCTTTTCTCCCATCCCTCGTTTAGCAACATTATCAATGATGAACTCACATTGTTGTGTTTAGTCCATCATCGAAAACTAGTTCTCTAGCTGTAAAGGATAGTTATGATGGTGGCATTGAGTAAGAAAGAGTTTGAACCTATCCCATGCATCATGCAAAGGTTCTCTCTCCATTTGATAGAAAGTAGCAACCTTAGCTCTTAGCTCTGATGTTTTTTGGTAGTAATAAAATTTTCCCATAAACTTTGTATAAACATCCTCCCATATCATTAGAGAACTTGGGGGAAGTGACATTAGCCATGACTTGGCTCTATCTTTAAGGGTGTAGAAGAAACATCGTATTCTGAGTTGATCCTCAATGAGTACACTTAGGGAGAATAAGAATGTTTGGAATGTTGAGTAAGGATCCCTAATAAAAGACAGTGAGTCTTCATTAGGCAATCCATTGAAGGAAAGAAACATGAAAAAATGAATGTTTTTTAATTCATAGTTCTGAGCAGCCTCACTCAATTGGATTTAGGTAGTAGCAGTGTCAATTACTAGGCTTGTATATTTCTTCATTAGGGCTTCCATTAGTGGTGGATTCTCCCCTATATTTGATGATTCGGTTATAGGGTCAAGATTTCATTTACAAATTTGTTATACAAAAGGTCATCAGACCTCAAAGTTAAGCCTTCTTGGTAGTATAATGATTTTATATATACTATTTTTATATAGTGTGAGAAGGTACCCTAAATACCTCCTATCTTGCATGAACATTTAAAATTAAAATTAAAATCACATGTCAAGTAGAAAAATAAGAAGATAAATATATAAGTATATAACACATTACATGTTTGTACTCAAAAATACTAAACATAAACAAATTAAAAGAATATAATGATATAACAATACACGTGTTAGTAAAAGAAAACTATACAATAAACAATTTATTACAAAAAAATCCTAAACATAAAGTAAAAGAAATAAAATAACAAAAGAATTAATAAATAAAGAAAATAAAAAGAGAAAACTATTTAAAGAAAAGATAATTAAATTAAAAATAAAAGAACAAAAATTTAAAAAAATTATAAATAAAATCTTAAATTTTTCAAATGTTTTATGATTTTAAAATTTTATTATCTAAATAATTGTTTTTTTAAATATATAATAAAATAAATTTTAAAAATAAAAAAACATAAATGAAAGTTGAAAAATAATATTTTTCTTTTTTGTTTTAAAAAATAAGAGAAAATTTAAGTGTCAAAAAATTAATTAAAAACCTAGATATTTTAAAATTTTAAATAAAAATCATAATATTTATATTACAAAAAAGTTTTTAAGATTATGATACTTAAAATTTAAAAACATTATTCTTCCCTCACAATAGCATCAAAAACATTATGCTTGTGAAGATAATCTAGGTTTTAGTGCTATTACTAGTATACCCAGCAATGATGCCAAAAACTTAATGTACCAAAATTAGGCATACAAATTTTGTATCACTTATAAAATAGCTCACAAGTGCACAAATGACTTATGAAAAATGATAATTATATTTCCAAGGTTAATTTAAAGAAGAATCATTTAGTTTTTAAATAATTCAACAAATTCTTAAAAATAAAAATAAACCTAGAGTATTATATCACAAAGTTTTGGGTTTTCGAAATATCTAAGATAATGACATAAAAATAAGAGATTCAACAAACATTAGGCAAATAACACTATTACCAAGTGGAGAATTTATGGGATATAAATTAGCTAGTTAGTTATACTTGCTTAATATTGATTAGGTTATTGAAAAATATGAATTAAGGTTGTTGATTTTCTCTTGTATGTACAAATAGCGTCTTCAATCAGGTCTACTATTTTCTATTAATTAAAATCACTTACTTCCTTCGATTGAGTCTAATAGTTAACTTTAATTAAGTTATGCTTCTTTTTAGAGATTGATAAACCGTATAATTGTTGCGTTAGATCGGGTATAACAATTTAAACTTCATTCAAAGTATCAAAGTTAGATCTAAGCATTTAAATATCAAAGAACAAACTTTTATATTTTAAAACTGCAACAAAAATATGTCGTCAATGTAACACCAAAAAGTAAGAACACATGCATGCAAAAACTGATTTTTCAACCATGCGTAATATAATTTTTCATAAATGACTTCAGAAAAAAATTTCACTTCATAGTAGGTAGTCTATAGGAGTTTAGAGCCTTACTTGACTAGAGAATATGTGGGTGGAGGGGAGAAATATTAGCCACCAACTTGGGAGGTGCACTTCACATTTCCATGTTCCTTTTCCTCTCTCAATGATTTCTCTCTTTCTCTCTTGGTTTCTCTCCCATAAACAAGAGAAAAGTAAAAGTATAAGGGTCTTAGTTAGTCATTTATTTAAGTTGATCCTTAACATCCCATACAAGGTCCAAGGGTAATTTGGTAATTTTCTCCTTTACCAATTTTTTTTCCAAAATATACCATAAATTAAAGAAAATTATTAGACTATTCCAAATTATCTACAAATCAAAATGGTAAATTTAAAATATTTATTTTCACTTATTAAAGAAAAACAAAATTAGACATTTTATTAGTTTAAAATAAAATAAAATAAAATAATAAATTTCAACTTATGTTTTTAAAATATTAATTGAGATCGGGCTCTTATATATATATATATATATATATATCAGGTACATATTATAGAAAGTCATGTTTTGCATATGATGGGTTTTTTTTATATCAATTATAGCACAATTTTGACACATAAATCTTATTTTAGTGTTAATGCAACTCTACTTTTCTTATCTATATGGTATGGCCAATGTTCAAAGGGAAAAGAGTGCGTAAAAAAATTGGCTCACATAGGCTCAAATTGGTTCACTAAACAGGTTGTTCTTATAAGAACAGCAACATTAAGGACAACACAATTTGGCTAAGAATGTTAATACTGATCTCTTAATCATTTTTCATAAAATAATTGATCAAGATTTGCTTTGATAAACCTATGAAAAAGTTCTAATAACTTAATCATGCTCATTGGATTTAAAATAATATTCGAAGAAATTTACGTAACACTTCAAAAATTCAAATACATAAATCATCATATTACCAATTTAGCTATTTTGCATGAATGTTTTGAGCTATATTATCACAAAGTATGCTTTCATCTCATCCACCTACATTAAGGCATCCTTAATAACATACTTAACGTAGATGTTAGTCCTATCAGAAAGTTATACAATCACACCAGTTTCTTTTAAAGGACTTAGATTTAATGAAGCTTAAAGATTATAAAGCATGAAATTAATAGATGCTCCTAAATTTGGCATAGCTTTTTCAAGCCTTGTATTAACTATCCTTATCGGGATGGAAAAACTGCCTAAGTCCAAACACTTGGGTAGGAGCTTTCTTTTCAGCACTTTAGACACATTTCCCCCCACACTTATCACTTCATTACATTTTAGTTTGTATTTGATAGTGTATAGTTCCTTAAGAAAATTTGCATACTTTGGCACTTACTTTATAGCATCTAACAGTGAAATTTCCACTTGCACCTTTCTTGAGGTCTCCATAATTAACCTTTTATGTTCTTCTTTCTTTGTGTTTATAAACCAGTTAGGAAAAGACAAAACATGTTCATAAGTAGAAAGGGGAGATTTGGATATTACCTTTTGTGCCATCTTAGTTTCTTATGGGTTGGTCTTCCCTTCTTCAAGCTCCTTATTTGGGATAGTTCTCTCATTTGATTTGACATTTTGGGGACTTGTTGGGCTCCTCCATCTACTTGCCACTTTTAAAATTAATGGCATTGTTAGTCTCCTTGAGATTTGTTAAAGTTTGTGAATAGGGCTTGCCAAATGCCTATTCTTCCAACCTCCCTATAAGATATAAGTTGAATATTTGATATCTAGTTGAAATTTAGCATTCTTAGTGGCTAAAAGCAATGACCAAGTCTTCTAGGAACTTACCTTGGGCAATTGTGGTGGCTAGGTTGATATTACTAAGATGACATAGGGTTAAGGAAACCACATTGGTTTTTTAGGTGGCTTGATTACTGCTTGTATAGCCTAGATTTTTATGATCCCTCCATACTACTTTATAAGTGTTAGAATAATGATCATACCTAAATCTCTGTGCTTGAAATCCTCCAATAACATTGGTTTGTTCATGTTTATTCTCTTGGGGAGTAGGACACATGTGAGTTAGATGTTCCACTATAAAGCCTATACAATAAGTATTAACATCTCCAATAACCAATTGTTGCACCAAAATAATAAGATTAATCAATTGTTGTTTAAGGTTAAAGTTAGTACTTACCTCATTTACCTTGCCTTGTCGATTGTTATGCATATCAAATTGTTGAGAATTGGCAGTCATAGCTGTAATTAAGTTTCTTGTCTCAAATGGGCTTTCTTTTACAAGTGCTCCTCCACTAGTAACATCTATCATGCTTTTTTCCATAGGCATTAATCGCTCGTAAAAATCTTAGAAAAGAAGTTGCTCACTAATTTGATGGTAAAGGCAATTGTCATATAACCCTTTGTATCTCTCCCAATACCCATATATGGTTTTCCCATTGTTTTTTGTATGCCATGAATAATTTTTATGATGAGTATGGCCCTAGAAGGTGGAAAGTACCTTTTTAGAAATATAGAGATTGAGCTGAAGGAATTTAATAACAAGCCATAATAGCTTATTGAATAGAATATAAAAGATCTAAGCAAGAAAAAAAATTAACATTATGATACTCTTCATATTGACACTTAATGGTATCCAAATCTAAAGTAATCAGGTGACATAATTTAAGTTCTTTAAACTAACCAACCAATTGTCTATAGTACGCACTAATAGATCTCCCATTTTGATTGCAAAATAGTATTTATGATTATAAGTTAAAGGTTCGAGGAAGTTTTTTGTCTTGAGAGTATTAGTCACACAACCTGTCAAACTTCTTTAGCTACAATTGATTTTTAAAGTTGTAATTTCAAGAGATGAGATGTTAAACATAGTGAGTGTAGAAATAATAGTAGAAGTTGATGGAGGAGGCTCAACCACGTTTGGAAAGAAAAAAAATCAATGGTAATAAAAGATTTTTAAAATAAAAAACCAGCAAAGAAACCAACCAAACAATCCACCAACATATCAAACAAATCCAGTATATAAATAATATATAAAGAAATATCAGTCAATGAGACCAGAGAGAAAAAGAGACTATATATGCATCATAAAAAACACTGTTGAACAAGATGCGTCAAAGAAAAAATAACCAGTGAATAGAAAGTTAAACATGGCATGGAAAGTTTGAAAATGCACTAGAAATCACCATGCAAGGTGGTAGTGAAAGATTAAGAGGGCAAAACGTTATGAAGAAGGGTAGATTAGATATGAGTTAGGTGGTCTCAGCAAGGTAGGCGTCAATTTATACAAATAAAACCTTTAGGATAGGGAACAGTTCTCAATTCAGGGTGATAGGCTAGGTTTTGGTACTTCGATGGCATTGGGTTTTGTAACAATGGCAGCATTGGGTTTATCAACCTAGGCTTGGCAATTTTGGCAATGATTGGAGGTTGGGATTACGATAGTGGTTAGTGTTTATGTTGGGTAGTAGAGTGACATTAGGTGGTAGGTAAGTGGGTTGTGGCTAGAGTTTCTTGTCCATGGCTGGCTTTATGTATAAGCTTTGATATTTGAGAATAAAATAATAGTTCTATCTTTAAAGATTAGAAGAGTATAATATATATACTACTATATTGTTAGAACTTGCCCTAAATCTAACCTATCTCAAATATTATACTAACTGACTAATTTGTTTCCTTACCTGATTCTGGTTTATGTCAAAACCCTAACTAAATAAAGTTATACAAACATTTTGGAAAAGTTTTCTATAAATTTGCACTAACCACCCGGTAGTAAAATAACAACAATTCTCATATAATACTTTCCATAGACTAACAAATATCATAATCCTTTACACATCAATAAAGTAACTCATGCGTATTAACATGGCTATAAATTTTGACATACATTCTATACATAAAATAATAAGGCTTCTAGCCTTGGCTACTAGTCCACTAACACACCAACCAAAATTTACAATACAAAATGGTAAAGAGGTCAAAAATCTAAACTGTAAAGCAAAAGATTAATCTTATGCTCCCAAACTTGTTGTCACACTATTTTTTCTCCAACCTACTATCTAAGAGAGGAAAATATAAATGGTGAGCCTCTAACCTCAGTGAGTGGACAAGTTTAAAAAATATCTACAATTGTAAGCTTGAAAATTGTAAATGAAATGATTATAACTTAACAAGTAAATAAAAATGATATATAACAATGTACTCTCTTATAAGTTACCATGAAATAACATTATGATGAAAATCATTAAATAACATTATGATGAAAATGATTTATATTTGTTCTTTAACATATAATAACGCATTATCTTGTGAGTTACCATGAAATAACATGCAATTATATGTATGCAAATAATAAGTATAACAATGATAAATTTGCGTTGTATTTGTTATCCCAAAAGTACCCAGGAATCTAGTTTGCACATGAAGGAGATGCTTAATATTAGCGCAAGCTCTCAACTACACATGTGGGGAATTTATTTGACGCAACCACTAAAATGGCTCGATTCACTCTACTTATATATATATATATATATATATATATCATGTACCACTGATTTAACTAAACTAATAAACATCATACTTAACTGAACTGATATGTATCATATTGATCTACTAACATCATACTAAACAGATTTGATATCATACTGGGTTGGTAAACATCATATTTATATGAACTAAATCAAATATATTGTTCATGATGTCTTATGAAGTAGAATTGAATATTCTAAATTGGTAAACATCATACTTAGATGAACTAAATCAAATATATTGTTTATGATGTCTTATGAAGTAGAATTGAATATTCTAAATACTGAGTAGAGCCAACTATCATTGAAAACTGAAAGGGAAATAATATGACACTTCTAAAATATTTACTAAACTTACAAGCTTGTACTAAAATAATATAAATAATAAAGTTGATTAATTATATAGGTAATGCTAACAAATTGTCCTTCTTTTAACTTGCTGATAGGATAATAAAATATATTTGCATGGTTCTTTCATATTGGAAGTGCAATTAAACTAACATATAATATGTTTTCAAATTCTCGTTAAACTAAGTGAATGCACTGTAAACTTTAATATTCAAAACCAAATGTTAATTATATCAACTAAATTTACTTAAATATAAATAAGGCTTTACATGATACTATCAAAAATTTAGAAAAGAAAACATAATATTTTTTTGTAAACTTTCATTTAAAATAAATATAGCTTGAAAAAATATATTTTTCTCGTGTTAATGCTACTGACTATGCCATTCAAGTGCTAAAATGAAAATATGTTCCCATAATAAGGCTTTATGATAGGCATATAAAATGTATTACCATAAAAATTGCAATTTTAAACTAGATATAACTAACTCCAGTAGTAAAATTTTAAGATGAATGCTACACTATTAGAAATAACTAATATGTGCTTCTAAAAATCCATTTTAATTGCATTCAAAATCTCATATATCTATATGCATAAACTTTACTAATTATTTGAATAAATGGGCTGATGAAACTAAATATTTGAGTAAGAATGTAAACACATGTAATCAAGTTTTAAAAATATTAAATATCCACTCATGATACTATATCATCATTATTTCTCTTATTACATTGTAGCATCTTATGGATCAACCTATTCTATTTAATCATACTTGTGTAATAAAATAAGAATAAGAATATGACTAATTTTGCTAATCTAAAAGTTAATGGTACTCTAAAAATGTTAAAAAATGGGTTGTTAACCATTAACTCAATATCTTTTTCAATAACTAGGTATTAATTAAATTATTACTTATAGTTTCGATATTTTACACTCCTATTTCCAAATCAAAAAGGGCATACTTTGAAGTCTACTAAATATACAAGTAAAATAGGTACAAAACTATTTAAAAATATTACTGAAATACAAATACATAACACATCTCGTTTGCCATGAACATAGGTCAAACATCTTTTGAAATCACTAAAAAGAGTTTCATCATTCAAATACACATAACTATAAGTAGAAATATCCAAATTAAAATCTATCAAAGCACTCAAAAATTAGTTATTCTCATCTTTCTATAAAACTAAGATATGATCAGTTTATATGACCAAAGCTATTTTATAAACTAAAATTCGAGGTTGTGTCATCTCTCTATAAATAACTCTAATACACTTTTATCCTATCATCACAAAAATAGGTATAGCTTTATATACAAATATCCAAACATAATTCTATAAAACGTAACAAAAGTAGACATCTCAATGTTTAAAACATGATATTACATACCATATAAGATTAACTAATATCTTCCTTAAATAGAAAATACCAATCAATTTAAAAAATGATTTTCAACACAATTCTCACATAACTTACCCTGATTAGGTAGAAATTTGTCTTTGAAAAATAGAAATAAAAAAACATAAAATTTATCTTTAAATAGAGATCCGTACCTTTCCAACAAGATATTAAAAAATGTCTAACTCATTCCGAAGGTTTTCTAGTTTCCATTTCAAGTTTATGCAAAAATAGTTACCTAACTATGCTTTAACTTAAAATCCTCATCTTCTTCCACTTCCTATTTCTTTCATTTTCTCCTCCTCTTTCTTTTCTTCTTCTTTGTTTTCTTCTTATTTCATGCCAAGCTTCTTAGAAAAGATTTCACTTATGTTGAAGGATAAGAAGAACTTAAGAGGAGGACATGTGGCCTTTTATTCCTCACCTTTTTTTAATTAGTCACTAAGGACATATAAGCAAGTCTGATAGCTATTGTTTAGAGGTATAGTTTTCTACAACCAACTCTTTGTTCTCAATCTGCACTCTCATAAAATAGTAATCGATTTCAATGTGCTTAGTCCTTCAGGGCATGACTAGACTAAGACACATGAATATTACACTCACATGCATTATCACATTAAACAACTAATGGTTGCTTCAAAATGAAACCAAGCTCACTTAATATAGACTTTATCCATTTTATCTTATCAACCTAGAAAGCCAAAACTCAATAGTCTAACTCTATAGATACCTATCCACTATCCTTGGTTTAGAAAATGACCAAGAGATCACATTGTCACCTAAGAATGCACAAAATGCAATAACACTTCCTATATCATCAAGGCAACCCTAATATTCATATGAGTGTCCTCCTAGACCAAGAGAGGAGGGCTTAAGTAAATTTAATCTAAGGCATGCTGAACTTTGCAACTACCTCATCACTCTTTTTATAGCTAACAAATGTTGATTAGTGGGAGAGCTTAGAAATTGAAACAACCTAATCACAAAGAATGCTAACTAAGGTCTTATTATATATCAATACTACAAAGCACCCACTAACCTCCCATAGGTTTAAATAATTTAATCATACATATAAGCACAATTAGATATACTTGGCCCTCCCCCTCAAACCGTTGGAGTAGAAATGGCTTTACAATGAAATTTTTGTTGAGCATTTTAATGAACTTTTGTTGAGCGATAAACAAATTTATGGAGGTACGAGTGATTTCCAAAATGAAGAAATAGTTAAGAGGTCCAAGATATTTCAAGGGAAACATTGAGAGAGTTTGTTAATGAAATCAATAATAAGCGAGGTGTTAGTACCAATGAAGACTATGTGATGCAAACCCGTGAGCTCAAACCTTGAAACCCACAAACACTTGGTGTATGAAAACTCTAAGAGAAATGTCCAAAGACCCGTTAACAAATTGATTATAAATTTAGTAAAGCTAAAAATAGATTTTATTGAGATAGGATTTATGACAAGGTTTTATAAGCCTTAATAAGCTATTGGTGAATGCCACAAAGTTTCTTAAGTCCTAATAAATTATGGTTTGTGTTAGGAACATAAGAAGAGCTTAAATCTCTAAACTCTATGAGTTTTATTCTATTAAAAACCTAATTATATATGGATGGGTAACATATATTTATAGCAAAAACTCTAAAGCAGTAATCATAACTAATAAAGGAATAAAACAAATCTTAGAAAAATAAAAAATAATAATACAAATCTGACTAGATTTTATGGTACAAATTGGAAAAATCTTATTTTATATGAATTGTATCCCATTAAGTAATAATTTCAAATAATTATGAATAGTCTCAATTGGATAATACAATAGAATGACATGGATTTAAAAGTGACAACTATTTAGGGTAACATTCAATTAAACAAACTAAATCCCTTTACCATTTAGGTTATCTTCATAGAAATATTGTGTATGATTTGGCTCCATATCAACTATAGGTGCTTATATGGTTGTTGATGTCGAGTGGAACCAAGATGACCATTTTAACCTTCATGGCTAAACGCATTTTTGTCCTCAAGAACGCATGGATTGATCAACTATATTCAAGTATGATGTTTGATCTCTAATTGTCATTTCCATAGCTCCAACTATGTAAAAATGACCATTTTACCCTTTGGTGAGCAAATGACCTTTTTCCCTTTTAAGTGCAAAACCATTATAGATTCTTGAAATGTGACACTGACCTCCCTTGGTCAAACATTAGCATTTGCAAGATCATAGGAAGCTTTTTATGTTGAATTATCCCCCACCCTCTATAAGAGGATTTATCCTCAAATCCTTTGTAGTTGATTTTGTAGCTCATATTTACGTAAGAAGGAAACAATAACATGAGGAAAATATTTATGAGTATGAAAACATCCCTTTTTGCTCACTTGCTCATGTTCGCATCTTTTTTTTCTTCTCTCTTCTCAATTAGCTCTCTTTTTCTTACTTCTTTTGATTCACTTTTTCTTACTTCTTTTGATTTTCCATGACTCTCTTCTTTTTTACTCTTTTTTTTTTTGCACTATCCATCTCACTTACATCTTTTGATCACTTACTTTCTTTTGAATGCACTTCACTTATCCTTTTTACTTGTATCTTTTTTTTTTTGAGTTATCAGTTTCACTCTTTTTTCTTTACTCTCTCTTTGTATTGATTCATTTTCTATTCTTAACTCAATCTCTTTTTTTCTTATTCATTTTCTCTTTTCAACTCTATCTCTTTCTTTTTATCCAACTCTATGTTTTTCTTTTATCTTTTTTTTTGTACTCTTTTTCTCCTCCATTTTTTTGAACTCTCAATCTCTCTTGCTGCTTCAATACAATAAAAGGAACAATTTAGTGACTCAAGAAAATCTTGTAGACAACAACAAACAATGGTAGTAAACTTGAACAACAAATAATTTAACCCAAAATTGGACAACAAGGGCACTTTTGTTTGCAATCAAATTTTATCAAAATAGGATAGCAATGATGGTGCAAAACTTACCCAAAAATATACCAATAAGATTTTGATAGATCAAGGAAATTTTTACAACCACAAATGATGAAAAAAAAATTGGCAGCAAACAAAAGTTTTAATTGCACAAAATTTAGACAGTAATTACGAAAATAAAATAAAATCATGGTATAAATCTGATTTTTATGGGTAGTTTTATGGCACAAGATCATAACCAAATTTCAAATACCAAGAATTCAAGCAAACTTTCTCTTCCTTTCAGTATTGAAGCCCTAAATAGCATGCATATATTGTACATAAACGAACTTGCTTTAAAATAGCATGTTAGCTTGAATATATCATGTACGGTGTACATATGTAGTTTATGTACCCTATATATATAAATTAATGTACGTTATGTACCATGTGCTATAAAACATATGTGTACGCTATGTAGAATTGATATATTTATTTCGGGCAATTCAATTATATATTAAATATGTATATGTTATTTAAGACACACACTCATGATTAAAAGAGCTAGAAGCTGGATGAGTTTCCAAGAAGGTACCTTTTTAATTTCCTCTTTATTTTCTCAATTGTTCTAGGTTTCCATCTTGCAAATGCATAATTATGAGTGAAAGAAGATGATAGTTGTAAAATGTCAATTTGATCATAGGATGGTGGATAAGTAAGTCTTAAAAGGTGCAAGAAAATTGAAATTTTCCATAATATTCATAGCAAATAGGAAAATAGCAAGAAGTGTTTAATGAGATGCATATTAGCAGAGAGTCGTATAAAAATGTACCCTTGAAATTAAGACAAGTGAATTGTAAATGTCACTATCCCTTTTTTCTAAACTTTTGAACTTGGATTCTGTTTAAACGTTCCATGTCATTGCACTTAACAAGTCTTAAGCAATGCCTTTATTGCAATGTTGGTGATCTATTAATTTCATTTTTGTATTATAACACAAATAAAGATTCAAGTACATATCTGATGCAGTCATAATTCCTCAACTTGATTGAATCTAAAACCAAGAACACAAATTAATATTGGAGAAAGATAAAGTTAGGTCTCCCCTTACTAGATATTTCAAGAAACTATCTATATATTTATAGAGAAGCGTTAGGATTTCAATTATCACAAAAATCTAGTGAGCCATCCAACAAAAAATAGAAAAGAAAACTATGCCGTTCTTTGAGGGCATGAGTCAAACCTAAAGAAAAACACCATATTTCCAAGTGACATTGAGGCTACAGATGAATGACTGTATGTCTTAAATGAATATTTTTGGTGTCCGAACATAAAAAATGAAGCAAACATAAATTAGCATACATTACAATGTGTTTATAATATATATATGTCTTAGATTGTTATAAATGTCCTTATTCAATGATAAAAACAAGGAGCAAATTAAGGAGCAAATGAAGAAGTAATTATCCTTAATTTGATAAGTAAATGAATGCTTAATTCAAGGAGCAATTCAAGGAACCCTTTAAGGAGTAATTCAAGTTGTAAATTTTCCTATAAATAGATGCATAATTATAATGAATTAATCAACCAAGTGTTCATTCTAATTGGGAGAAAAACTTTTGTGAGAGAAAATTGAGAGTAATTTTCTTAGGTGTAATTGGGTTGTGAGTTGTGAGTTGTGAGTATTGTAAACACCTGGTATAATTTCTCACCTTTCAGTAAAAAGATTTGCAGTAGGTCCGGAGACGTATGTAAGATTGGTCAAACTCCGTTATCAAATTTGTGTTTTATTTTGTCTATTTTGCTTTCTCATAAATCTGACTTATCGTGAATTTGCATAATTTCCCAACAACTGGTATCAGAGCTTTTAGTGGTGATTTTCTGTCGATTTCCTACAAGGTACTATTCAAGTGAATAGTGAATTATGTGAATAGTAAAATTTTGTCAAATATATGGATTTGTCGACAAAGGTGTTCTAATACACGGTTGGTTTATAGAAATAGTCAAAAATGATCCGGAGGAAGTCAGATTTGAATGGGAGCAATGGTCGCAAATGAAGGAAGAGTGAAACTCGAGAAATTCGATGGCACAAATTTCAGGTTTTGGAAAATGCAGATAGAGGATTATCTGTATCAAAGAAATTTGTATCGACCTCTCTCAGGGAATAAGCCAAAGGCTATGAAGGAAGAAGATTGGAATCTTTTAGAAAAAAGCCCTGAGTGTTATTCGATTGACGACTTCTCACTATGTTGCTTTCAACATAGTAAAGGAAAAGACCATGGTGGTCTTATGGAAGCTCTCTCCAATATTTATGAGAAGCCATCGGCCTCAAACAAATTTCACTTGATGAGGCGTTTGTTCAATTTGCGGATGACGGAAGGCGTATCGGTAGCTCAACATCTCAATGAACTCAACACAGTCACAACCTAGTTGAGTTTAGTTGAAATTGAATTTAATGAAGAAGTACGAGCATTGATACTTTTGTCTTCTCTATCAAAAAGATGGAATGCTACTGTCACGGTTGTGAGTAACTCATCGGGAAGCAATAAGTTGAAATTTGATGATGTTTGTGATCTGGTTCTCAGTGAAGAGATCCGACGTAGAGAGTCAGGTGAATCATCAACCTCTTTAGTTTTACATACAAAGTTAAGAGGAAGAAATTCAACTAGAGGGAATGGACATGGCAGAACATACTATTGAGGTAGATCAAAGGACAATAGGTCCAAATCCAGGAATCCTAATAATTTCTATAGCTCGAAGACTGTCGAGTGTTGGAATTATGGGAGAACCTAGCACTACAAAAATTAGTGCAAAAGTGCACCGAAGGACCAACAAGTGAAAAAAGAGGCAAATTTTACTTCAATCTTAGGAGAAGATGATGCATTGATATGCTCTTTGGATAGCAACGAAAAATTTTGGGTGTTAGACTCTAGAGCATCGTTCCATGTTACTTCACAAAAATAATTCTTCAAGAAATATGTCCCTGGAAACCTTGGAAAGGATTATCTTGTTGATGATCAACCATGTGCAATTATAGGCAAAAGTGTAGTGAAGATTAAGCTGAACGGGTATGTTTGGAAGTTGAAGGATGTCAAGCATATTCCCGACCTAAGAAAAAACTTAATCTCAATAGGTCAATTGGCTAGTGAAGGCCACACTACGATCTTCCATGGTGATGATTGGAAGATTTCAAAGGATGCAATGACGGTTTCTCGAGGCAAGAAGAGTGACATTATTTATGTGACAACAGGGGCACGTTGTTCAATCACAGTTGTAGTAGGCAATGAAACACTAAATCTGTGGCACTAGAGACTAGGCCATATGAGTGAAAAGGGGATGAAGATTATGCACTCAAAGGGAAAACTTCCAAGTCTACAGTCTGTAGAGATAGACATGTGCGAAGATTTCATACTTGGAAAGCGAAGGAGAGTCAGCTTTCAAACAAGTGGCAGAACCTCAAAGAAGGAAAGGCTAGAGCTCATTCATTCTGATGTTTAGGGACCAACGACCGTCTCATCCATTGGTGGGAAACACTACTTCGTGACTTTCATTAATGATCACTCTCAGAATGTATGGATTTAATTTTTAAAGCATAAGTCTGAAGTATTTGAGGCTTCAGAAGATGGAAAGCTATGGTTGAAAATGAGACAGGTTTGAAGATCAAAAAGCTTAGAACCAACAACGGTGGTGAATATAAAGACACCAAATTCAAAAATTTCTGCTATGAGCACGGGATCAGAATGGAAAGAACTGTGTTAGGCACACCTCAACACACTGGTGTAGCTGAGCATATGAACTGAACGTTGACAGAAAGAGCCAGAAGCATTTGTATACAATCAGGTCTACCGAAGCAGTTCTGGGTAGAAGCAGTCAACACGACAACTTATTTGATCAATCTAGATCCATCTGTTCCATTGGAGCACAAAATACTAGAGGAGGTATGGAGGAGAAAAGAGGTAAAACTATCACATCTAAATTTTTTTGGATGTGTAGCATTTGTGCATATTAGTGATCAAGACAGAAATAAGCTTGATCCCAAATCCAAAAATGCACCTTCATCGGCTATGGTGAGGATGAGTTTGGCTACCGCATTTGGGATGACGAAAACAAGAAAGTGATCCGTAGCAGAGATGTAATTTTCAATGAAATAGTGATGTATAAGGACATGCATAAAATAGACACCAACGAATTAAAGCAGAATGAGTCAGTGCAAATGCAGATGATGTCCCAGATAGTTTTGTGAAGGAACCAAATGTAACAAGTCCTCAACCAGAGGAATTCATTGGACAAAGTAGTGTGCAGCAATCGGACACACCACAACCTCCTATTCTAGCTCCTTTATTGAGAAGAACTTCTCAATCTCATGTACCTAATAGAAGATACATGAACTATATGTTGCCGACTAATGGAGGGGAGCTTGAATGCTACGATGAAACTTGTCAAACTTAAGATGCCAGCAAGTGGGAGCTTGCTATGAAATTGAAGTTGTGCTCAACTTTAGTTTTTCTGCTAGAATAACAAGACTAGAAAAGTTGTTGCATTGATCGAGGTGTGAAGACAGATTGATATCAGTCTTCAAGTGGGAGATTGTTAGATTCTTGGAGATTATTATAAATGTCCTTAATTCAAGGAGTAAATTAAGGAGCAAATCAAGGAGTGGTCATCCTTAATTTGAGGAGTAAATCAATGTTTAATTCAAGGAGCAATTCAAGGAACCCTTAATTTAAGAAGCAATTTAATGAGTGAATTTTCCTATAAATAGATGCATAATTATAATGAATTAATCAACCAAGTGTTCATTTCAATTGAGAGAAAAACTTTTGTGAGAGAAAATTGAGAGTAATTTTATAGGGTGTAATTGGGTTGTGAGTTGTGAGTATTATAAACACTTTGCATAATTTTTTTCTTTTGAGTAAAAAGATCTGCAGTAGGTCCGGAGACATAAGCAAGAATGACCGAACTCCGTTATCAAATTTATGTGTTATTTTGTCTATTTGGCTTTCTCATAAATCTGACTTATCGAAAATTTGCGTAATTTTCCAACATATACAACACATGTTATTTTCGGGTTAATTTAATTATACAATATGTGCCTGCTATTTAAAGACTGGACTCATGAGTATAAGAGCTAGAAGGTTGGATGAGTTTCCTGTCAAATTATTCTGAGTTTATTTCTGTAATTTCTGTTCTCTATTTTTTACAAGAGTTTACAATATATGTATATATGGAAAACGAAAATTAAACAATAACCATAAAACCTGCACATCCAGGTTTTATGGCTCCACTAATATTATTTTCTGCTCAATGTTTTACTCCATTGAGCAGTTGTGTCTGCCACTGTTATAGCACACACCAACACTCCTCCTCAAGTTGGTGCATATATGTCTCTTATGCCCAACTTGTCAAGTGAGTTGTAGAAGTTCCTTGCAGACACAGATTTTGTGAGTATATCAGCCAATTGATCTTCTGATTTAACAAATGGAAGCTTAATAATCTTTTCTTCAAGATTCTGTTTGATGAAGTTCCGATCCACTTCAACGTGCTTCGTGCGATCATGTTGAACTGGATTGTGAGATATGGCAATGGCCGCTTTGTTATCACAAAATAAGTTCATTTCAGAGTTAGGAGCAACACCAATCTCAGTTAGAAGTTTTTTCAACCAAAGGAGCTCACATATTCCCTTGACCATTCCTCGAAATTCAGCTTCAGCACTGGATAAGGCAACTACATTTTGCTTCTTGCTTCTCCATGTGACAAGGTTGCCCCCCACGAAAGTAAAGTACCCAGCAGTAGATTTCCTATCCTTCATATTCCCTGCCCAATCTGAATCTGTATATCCAAGGACTTTCAATTGACCATTCTTTGAAAACATAAGTCCTTTCCCAGGGGAGGATTTTAAGTAACGAAGTATTCGCATGACCGCATCCATATGGTCTTCACTTGGGCAGTGCATGAACTGACTCACGACACTCACAGCATAAGCAATATCAGGTCGAGTATAAGATAAATATATGAGTTTACCTACTAACCGTTGATATCTCTGTTTATCTGCTGGTACTTGGTCCACATATTCTTCGAGTTTATGATTTTGAACCATTGGAATATCGACAGGTTTACAATCTAGTAGTCCTGCCTCTGCTAGTAGGTCCAGAGTATATTTCCTTTGGGAAAGACATATGCCTTGTTTTGATCTTGTTACCTCAATACCTAAGAAGTATTTGAGCCCTCCTAAGTTCTTCATTTCAAACTCATTTGACAGTTGTTCTTGAAGCTTAGAGATTTCTTCTTTATCATCCCCTGTAATGATCATGTCATCTACATAGACTATAAGGGCTGTTATCTTCCCTAATCGATGTTTTAGGAAGAGAGTATGATCAGAGTTGCTTTGTTGGAACCCATATTTCTTCATTGCTGAACTCAACCTACCAAACCACGCTCGAGGTGATTGTTTTAGTCCATACAATGCTCGTTGTAATCTACATGCAGTTTCTTTTCCTGATGTAACAGTATATCCTGGTGGGATATCCATGTAAATCTCTTCTTCAAGGTCACCATGAAGGAAGGCATTCTTCACGTCAAGTTGGTGCAATGGCCAATCTAAATTTGCTGCAAGAGATAACAAAACTCTCACAGTTTTTAGTTTAGCCACAGGTGAGAAGGTTTCTTGATAATCTATCCCATGTTTCTGTGTATATCCTTTTGCTACAAGCCTCGCCTTGTAACGATCAACTAACCCATCTGCTTTATACTTAATGGAGAAAATCCACTTGCATCCTACCATCTTCCTCCCTTGAGGCAACTCGCTTAACACCCATGTGTTATTCTTCTGCAGTGCCTCAAATTCCTCTTTTATAGCCTGAGCCCATTTTGGATCAGATAAGGCTTCTTCAATGCTACTCGGAATTTGACACGAGGAGAGTGTTTGTGCAAATGCCCTGATAGGTTCTGATAACCTTTGAGTAGATACATAATTTGCTATTGGATACTTGGGTTGTCATTCTTCTCTTTCTGGGGAGTATCGATTTGGAGGTTTACCTCGATTGTGTCTGAAAGGTAAAACATAACCAACAGATATATCTATAGCATTAGTCTGTAAAGGTGTGATAGGATAGCTTACCTCAGGAGTGTTCTCAGCAGGAGGATCATTGGGTACTAGAGAATGGAAGGGTACATCAACCACTTCATCTTCTGGGGATTCAATTACTACTTCAGCTTCAGTTCTTGGAAGTTCAAGCTCGGGTCTAGATACGGGCTCCTTCATATTATTGGCACGTTCCGAGTATGTTGGGCTCGTGTCTAATATTTCAACATCAAGCCAATTTCGTTCTTCACCATAACTCTCCTCCTGAAGAGTGTAATTGGATACTGGTGATGGGAAAAAACATTCTGATTCGAGGAAAGTGACATCCATGGTAGTATAGTTTCTTTTAGCAATTGGATCATAACATCGGTACCCCTTTTTTTGTACACCATACCCCAAGAATACACATCGGACAGCACATGGATCCAACTTAGTTCGTTGATTTTTATGGAGGTGGACAAAAGTAACACATCCAAAAATTCGGGGCGGAAGCATCAAAATAGTAGGCAAAGGAAGATGATCAGATAACACCTTTAATGGAGTCTGAAATTGTAAGGTCTTTGTGGGCATTCGATTCAGTAGATACACAGCTGTAGTAACAGCATCACTCCAGTATTTATTAGGCATATGTGCACCGATTAGTAAGGCCCGAGCCGTTTCTAAAATATGCCGATTTTTTCTCTCCGCAGTCCCATTCTGTTGTGGGGTTTGTGAACATGAGGTTTCATGGAGAATACCATGGTTGTCAAAGTATGTCCGGAATTGTTGATTAACATACTCCCCTCCATTATCAGACCTAAGTATCTTAATTTTTCCAGAAAATTGTGTTTGAACCATGGTGTGAAACATGTGAAATGTAGCAAATACTTCATCTTTATGTTTGAGAAGGTAAAGCCATGTCATTCGTGTACAATCATCAACAAAAATAACAAACCAACGATGATCCGATGACGTAATGACCGGGGAAGGTCCCCAAACATCAGAATGTACCAAAGCAAAAGGAGCCACACTTTTATTCATGCTCATAGGATAAGACACCCTATGACTTTTTGCTAGGATACAAGTATCACATTTGAAATCTGAATGTGTGATATTTGAAAATAAACTGGGGAGTAGGTGCTTTAAATACCTGAATGATGGATGCCCAAATCTACGATGACATAGCCAAATCTGTCGTTCCTTGTTACCAACAGTATGTTGCATGTGATTGGCTCTTCCTGAACTGAGGTCATCCACATAATATAGCCCTCCTCTCCTAGTACCACGCCCAATGATCTCCTTGGTGAGAATATCCTGTAGAAGGCAAAAAGTAGAATACATCAGTACTACACAGTTAAGGTCTGAAGTGACCTGACTTACAGACATTAGTCGGTTTGACAGAGAGGGTACAAGCAAAGTATTAGATAATGATAATGAAGGAGATAAGGTCACTGTTCCAGCTCCTGTAACTGGATAAGTGACCCCATTTGCATTGGCAACACGGCTCCGTCTTGGCTGGGTTGTATTGGAGAGATCGTTTGGATCAAATGTCATGTGATCTGTAGCTCCAGAGTCTAGAATCCACTCATCTTTCTCATTACGAGTAGAGATGTAAAATGCTTTACTTGAAATACCTGGATCTTGGGAAGATTCGGCCTGAGAAGTAAGGGATAATGAGGCATTATTGGTAGCCACAGCTGCTCGCCCAGTAGTGTCCCGTTTCTTCCGTGCTTGAAGATCATTCCACCATTCTGGATACCCATGTAGTTTGAAGCAGTTTTCACGGGTGTGTTTGGAGTTTCCACAATGGCCACATTTCATGTCAAGAGAGGGTGGATTTCTTGCTACCCAAAGAAGTTCCTGTTTTTGGTGGCATTAGGTTATGATGTCCCTTGACCCCTTTAAAAGCCATAACAGCTCCAGGTGTCGTATCTACACCTGTGATCATCACGGTCTGCCTGACCTCTTCCCTACGGACGAATCCATAGGCTTGTTCCACCGTAGGGAATGGTTTGATCTGAAGCACATCACTTCGAGTTTTATCCAATCTATCATCAAGTCCATCGAGGAAGGTATACACTCGATCTTCCTGTACGATGGAGTTGTATTTTTGTATATCAATCGCACACTCCATTGGATTAGGACGACGGAAATCAATTTCACGCCACAACCCTTGAAGGTCATTGTAGTATTTTTCAATGGATCCACCCGCTTGTTTCGTACGAGTAACTTGACGGCGAAGATCATATACTTGAGACGTGTCTGTCCCATCATAGTAAGTGGTAGCCACCAAATCCCAAACCTGTTTTGCAGTTGGGAATCAGATAAAATTTACAATTAAGGAGGGGTCCATCGAATTGATCAACCATCCTTTGACAATGGCGTTTTCAGTACGCCATCTCCTAAATAAGGGGTCGGTTTCAACAGGTTGAGGAAAATCCCCATTAATTTATCCCAGTTTATCTTTGCCAGAGATATACATCTCCACCACCTGGGACCACAAGGCATAGTTGGATCCTCCCAACTTGATACTAATGGGAGCAGTCGACGCTTCAGTTGGCGGAGGTTGTGAGCTGATCTGAGCTCTAGTTAGAACTTCCGTCATTTTCGCCGTCAAATCTTCCAACACGAAATTGGTAGATAAATCTCTAGATTCCGCCATGAAATCTAAAATTTTTTTCCTTTTTTTTTTTTTTTTTACAAAAACGCCACTATATAAATGAAAAAAAAACACAATTCGTAACCTAACCCTAATTTCTCTCGCGAGCGGCGCCTGTTTTCTCTCCCTGTGTTTGAGCAGTTTCCTCGCGCAGCCTTGGAGCGGCGTTCTTCTGCGACCGAGCGCGACTTTCTTCTACACGTGAGCGGCGCCCGTCTTCTGCAACGAGCAGCTAGGTCAAGATGGCCGAACCTTAGCCGGCTACAAATCCAGACAAAGTTAACCTTCCACTTGGTCCTCCGTCTCTGGAAAAAAACCCTCACTGACCAGCGAGGAGTTAGCAGCTCCCAGTGAAATTGATTCGTTTTTTTTATTTGTGTTGTTGTTGTTGTTCGAGCTATATCTTGCACTATCTGATTTGTTGTTGTTCGAGCTATATCTTGCACCATGTGATCTGTTGTTGTTCGAGCTATATCTTGCACCGTGTGATCTGTTGTTGTTCGAGCTATATCTTGCACTGTCTGATTTTTTTTTTCTTCCTGTTTTTCCCTTTTTTTTTTTTTGGTTTCAAATGTTGCAGAGAAACAGACACCTAATTTAGGTCAGCGATCATTTCCATCTTTTATTGGTTTCTTCTTCTTTTTTTTTCCAGGAGGGAATCAACTTTGCACGCCCAGAGACACTCGAACTTGAATTAAAACTAAGAACATTGAACTCCAGAAGGATATGGAGAATCTGCAGAAACAGTTTCGTTAAGTGTTGGCACACAAACACCCATCTGCTTGGACTAGTGGATGGAAGAAGCTGAGAAAACTGACCAAGATGACAGTTCTTGAAAAAAATGGATATGAGTATTATTGATCTGATCTGTGGATTTAATAGATCAAACCAATGTTGAGGAGAACAGGTAGCAACGTAGGATTCTTATTTCTTTAGAGTCATAATCTGTTCTGATACCATGTCAAATTATTCTGAGTTTATTTCTGTAATTTCTGTTCTCTATTTTTTTACAAGAGTTTACAATATATGTATATATGGAAAACGAAAATTAAACAATAACCATAAAACCTGCACATCCAGGTTTTATGGCTCCACTAATATTATTGTCTGCTCAATGTTTTACTCCATTGAGCAGTTGTGTCTGCCACTGTTATAGCACACACCAACATTTCCAAACCAAGTACCTTGTTAATTTCCTAGCATGCTCTTTAACTTCCCCTTGGTTCTAGGTTCTCGTCTTGCAAATGCATAACTACGAGAGAAAGAAAATGATAGTTGTAGAATTTAATTTTTATCATAGTATGATGGATAAGTAAGCTTTAAAAGGTGTAAGCAACTTTAAATTTTTTGCATAATGCTCATAGAAAGTAGGAAAAAGCAAGGAGTGTTTAATGAGACGCATATCAGCAGATAGTTATAAAAAAATGATCATACAAATGATGATTTGCAATTGTCACTATCCCCCTTTTCTAAACGTTTGAACTAGGATTCTGTATAAACATCACATGTCATTGTAATTAGCAAATCTCAGGCAAAGCCTTTTTGGCAATTTATTAATTTCATTGATGTATAGAAAACAAATCAATAACCAAGTACTATCTGATGCAACCATGATTCCTCAACTTGAATGAATCCAACACCAAGAACACCAAATGTTAGAGAAAGAATATTAATAAGGTTAGGTCTTCCCTTACCAACTTTTGCTAGAAACAACTCTAATGAATTAGCCTTATTATTGTTTCTCTATATTAGACCGGAGGGGACCTATCTATATATTTATAGAGAAGCGTTAGTACTGTGGAACATAAAGAGAAATAGGAGAGAGAATAGAGGAAAGGGAGAAATAATAGAAAAATTCGGGATAAAAGAGTTAGATGAATAGAAAGGAGAGAAATAATTGATATACAGGAGAAACTAATAATTTGTATTCAATTTATTTTGGTATGATTTGAAAGTATAATAGTAAGACATATTTGTACAAATGAAATAATTTTAAAATAATAAATGATAATCTAAAAAAATGAAATATGAGAATTAAAAAGATGAATAAATAATATCCTAAATTGTACAGGTAAATAAAAAATTAAAATACAAATAAAGATAGATTCCTAATTTAACTAATATATATATATTTTATTTTGCATCATTCTCCTATGTGACAAAAAATCGACTCATAGAGAGCTAAAACCATGAAATAATAATCTTAACTTTAAAAATGACAATAAATATGCATTATCCTGAATTATAACTGGACAAGTATCATAGGAAATGATGATACCATAAGTAACGAGCTTGCAGTTTGGAATTTATAGCATGAGTTCTTGATTCTTCATAATAACAATAACATACAATCCAACTAAAAATATGAAACCTTTTTTTGCTAACAAAAAATATGAAACTTGAGCATCAATGGAGGGTGACCAAACTATGGTGGTGTTGACCAGCGAGAACATCAACGTTGAAGAACGGTTCAAGTAGCGTCTAAATGCTCGTAGGAAGGGGAGTAGGACAGTGCTAGCGACTAGTATCAACGCTTGGATAGTGGTGGGTGGGAAACAAATAACTTTATTTAATTCATTCTAGTAATGTAAAAGTGCAATGCTAGGTACTAATTATAGTCTTGAAATAACATACTAAATAATTTTAAATACTAAATGATAATCTAACACATAAATATGGAAAATAGACTAATACTCGATCATGTTTTTAGTAACATCAGAATCATAACATCAAGCTAAATGGAATGAAAAAAGAGTGAAATTACATGATTAGGTAATAAATTCTATTTGATAAGAACAATGTGCGAGTTACTTAGAGGTACTGATGAAGAACAATAACAAAGGCAATAGGAGCAAAAGAAAAATCAATTCCAAACTGAGAAGTGGTGGATGCAAAGTGAGAGTTAGTATCTCTATGAAATACTTGATTGGCTCACTCAAGTTTACCAATCTTGTCCCAACACTTCTCTAGTAGATGATTAGTGCATTGGCAGTGATTAAAATAAAATCTTCCTCGATCGCAAGCTCCTCCAAAGCCACTATGACAACCACGATTGCGTCCACAACTAGTAGTAGAAGCTAGAGCTACTGTATCACGAGAGATCAAAGGATTGTTTGAGTCAACACTTTGTGGTCTTGTAAATGCTTCATCCATTATTGGTAAAGATGACTCAGTGAAAATTTGACTTTTAGAAGACTCATAAACACCATCAAATCTTAACAAAAACTTATTAGTTCTCAATATCTCACATTCTTCAATCAGATCATCAATGTTAGCAATTATGGGCTACAAATTGTTGATTTCTCCCAAAATGATATCTAACTCAACAAAATAATTTAACAAGTAATGACCATTTTTTACGCTCAAACAATCAAGTATATAACTCACACATATGAGAATGGTTCTTTTTACCACCATACATGAGACTAAGTTTGTTCCATACTTTTTTTGCAAACAAGTTTAGGCTCAATGGAATGACATAACCAACTCTTCACTTTAAGCATCTTTTTATTTTCGTTTGACATATTCTAGTTTATCAAAAACAGGTGATATGTCAGTAAGATATTTGAGGTCACCTTGGCCTAACAAGTAAGTTTCAACATCACATGCCCAAATAGGAAATTACTTGCATCCAATTTCATAGCTATTATTGAACTTCCAGTACCAAGAGAAATATGATTAGGCTGCATACTCAAACCACACAAAATATACAAACTTTTTTATTTTTTTCTATCACAAATTGAGAAAACGAGCCAGCAAAATAAGCAGCACCACATCAATTGACTAATAAAAGAGATTATATATGTTTATCGGCCATGGAGTAATAACCTTTTTTTTTTACCATCAAGCTGTTTCTATTCAAACAAGCGAAGCCTTAGCAAAAATCACTTTCAAGGGAGAAGATACCATGTTCGAGGGAGATAGGGAAGAGGAACCATTGCCACCATGGGTTTCAAAAGTGAAGACACAAACCTATGGGATATACTTAGAGAAGCGACCCGAACTTGGTGGTAAAAGGCGACTCAAGGTGTCCTCCGACGCAAGGTGGTGCAAAAAGGGTAAGGGAAGTTAAGAGAACGATGGGGCTTGAGATGGCTTGGGTAGGAAAGTTGAGGATGTGATGAGCGGATGGTGGTGTGTTAGGAGCGACTGGGTAGGGAGGAAGATAAACACTGTTTAGTTTTTCTTTCTTTCTTTCTTTTTAAATATACCATGTTAAACAAATTCACAAATTATTACTCTTCATATTTTGGAGTGCAGTAATAACTCGTGTTACTCTTTATTTATTTATATATTTTCATTTATCTCTATTTTGCTTCTTCCAAATCTCTAATTCTTTAATATGTAACGCTAATACTTATTTCTTCTTCCCTTCTCCAATTCTCTTATCTTTCTATTATATGTCAGTTTGGTATAGATCCAAACAATTTCGTTTTCTTATAAACAATTCCTTTGCAAGATTGTTGTTTCTCAAAAAGAAAGGACAAAAAAAATAAAAAAATTCGCAAATTTTCAGGAACATGCATCATTATCTAAAAAAAAATTGTAATGATGTAGTATTTCAAATTAATGAAATGTAAATTTAATACATTTAGTTCTTGGGAAAACACAAATGCATAATAGTTAATTAAAATAACAATGGATAACACCTCCCCTTATACCCAAATTTTAAGCTTTTAGAATCACAGATTTATTCATTGACATGAATGTGTAGAATGTGTAGAAGGTTCCGTACAAATTTGAGCTTATGCCAATAGTTTGTCACATAGATAATTAACTTTGAAAATGATAATGTTTGTTTTCGAAGAAAATTCTATTATTTGAAACATTGTAATTGGTATGAATGTAAATATGAGTGTATATATAAGTACAATTTTGTGTGAATTTAGTATTTATTTATTTTTTATGTATATCTATGTAACTTAAGAAGGTTACTCTTTAAGCTGAACTTTACCCTTTCAGGATGATATTTATGTACATGTATAAATATATACATTTGAGATTTCACCTTAATTGGCATTTAATATATATTAGCTTATTAAATACAATACTTCAGTACTTGTAAAGCTTCGTGATCATGTAATAAGTTAAGAAGAGAGAACCAATGAGAAAGCACCACCAACTCCAACGCCAACGTGAACGCTCAACTCTTGGACAGCTTATCTTAAAATCTCCATCCTCCCTACAAAAGCACTCTTTCTTAAGTTTCATGCAAATCAATTTTACAGACTTACGCTAGAAATCTTAAAAACTTCCATAAAATATTTAAAGTGGTTATTGATGATCATATATATGCTGATATGTACTATGTTACATGTACTCCTTTCAAGTTTGATTTGGGTGGGTGTTGACACAATTCTTTTCCTAATGTTTTTATTTATTTGGAGTGCCCCGACTACTAATATTCATACTCACGTAATATCCCTTTTTTTCATGAAGCAGTCATTAGATGCTATATTCCTTTAAGTCTTCATTTTTCTTTAAGCATTCGTGTCCAAACAATATAACAAGGACATAATGTAAGTACTTAGAAACCCTAACTTAGTGTAAATTTATAAAAAGTTAAGAAAATGAATATGTATGATACCTAGATATGTATACAAAAATTTAAGACTCTATATGTCATAAATGAGTCCGTGTAATTATAAACAAGAGCTACTATACCTGGATATTGGCTTAGGTTCTGTTTTTGATATTGTTCCTGTTGGTGGAGCATCAGGAATTGCTGGCTGCAGAGTTGGTTGTTTGGATGCAGGTATTCCAATTTTTTGTGGTTCTTGGGGTTCCTCTACCGGAATTGGAATATTCCTCACCTTCACAAAATGTGCATGTTGTTCAATATTATTGTTTGGTCAATGAAATTATCTATTATGAGAACATATATATTAGATATAACTTGAGTCTCAATTGACTCACCAAATTCTTAAACGCAAGTCTGTAAAGCATGTCGATGTATCTCTGCTTGGCTAGCTTCTGTGACTTGTTCAGTTGCCTCCAAAACCCATATGTGGATCCGATGTTCAACAATTTCTTTGCATAGATTTTCCATGTGTAGCTGCAATTCAAAATGCATTGAAACATGATAATAATATGTTTATGAATATGATCTAGCACTACACATTAGGTATGTTATAGTATTGGTCTGAGCACCAAGTATGACATGACAAAAATTACAGACTGGCTTATGTATGGCTTGACACCTGACCCACCTCCCTATCAACGAACCCAATCTCTTCATCTAGAACCGGACAACTTCACAGGACAACCTACAACTCAGACAATTACTCAAGAAGGTGTTTTGGAAGCTTTGTAATTCAATGGTTTATCCTATAATAAGTCACTTGTATATATAACATCTTACATATAAACAATAAAGGGTATACACCATTACTTACATTCATTACATCCGGTTTAACTTTTTAAATTTGAATTATCTCTAAGGTATCCAATATCATACAAGACAAAAAATATCAAACGAGTTGAGTTGTTCCAACTCGCTTAGATGTAGTTTAGTTTATGTGCACAACTCAGTTATCTAAACTTTATGTAGGCTAAGTTCATCTCAATAACTTTTGAATGAGTTGGGTTGAGCAACTAATGAGTTGATTCATTTAAATATTTGGAAAATAAAAAGAACAAGATATTTCTAATTTTGATGTAGAACAAAATAGTTGGGTATATTTTTTTTTGAAGGTAGTGGGGATGTAAAAATCCCTTAAATTATGTCATTTGTATCATATGATTATTTAGATTATAAGTAGTATCATTTAGTGCTTTAACTTTAAAAAAAAGTCAATTAATGATAAAAAAAATTATTTTAATGATTTTTAATTAAAATATTATTTTTTAAAGTAATATTTTAATATAAAAAATATTAAAATAATGTAGTTTGTCACTCATTTTTCTAAATGATTTAAAGGATATTACTTATAATTTAAAAGGATTAAATAAAACAAATGACACAATCTATGACACCTTTCTCTTTTATAAAAGAAAATTATATTTTAAATTTTGTTTTCATAGTAGCATTATAATAATTATTTTTGACATAAAATTTTATTAAATTACCTCATTGAGCTTTCAAGGTAAGTAAGTTGAACTTTTTTTTGCATTTTAAATGAGTTTAACTGCTAATTTGACAATATTGTTGATATGATGTGTATCATTTATATTTACCATTCATTTATACGGTGAAGAGCAGCCATAGATATGATGTTCCAATAGTGAGCATCTTCCTTGCACTTCTCAAAGAAATCAGCAATCTTATCACTTGATTCAATGCCATTGTTAGGGTTAATGTGGAAGCCAGAGATACCATCAACAATGATTTCTGCAGGACCACCTTGATTGGTAGCAAAAGTGGGTAAACCACAGTTCATAGCTTCAATAACTGTTAGACCAAATGCTTCATACAATGCAGGCTGGACAAATGCTCCTTTTGAATCTGCAATATACCGGTAAACCTCTGCGTTTCGATATCGGTCAGTTTGAGCAGCTATCCATCTGAATTTCCCCTTCAGCTGATATTTTTGTATTAAGGAATGCATCTTTTTTATTTCTCCAATTTCTTCTCTGTCTTTTGATTTTGATGGATCAAAGAATCCTCCTACCACTACAAGGTTTACCAAACTTTTTAGCCTCTTATTAGTTCCATACCACTCAACTAGTCCTGTAAGGTTCTTTACGGTGTCTAATCTTGCCATTGAGAACACTATTGGTTTTTTCCTGTCTGCTAAATATCCACTGCATATCGCATATTTAAAGTATTAATTAAGTTCCTAACTTTGGGTTTTGGAGTTAAAAATATTAAGTATATATTGTAAATAATTTAAATGGTTAGAAAATAATATATTAGTTTTTATATAGTGTAAATGTATGTGCATATATAGTTTAAGTCCACTCTATGTATAAAAATGAATGTAAATTATTTACAGTGTTCCCTTAATTTTTTTCCAAATAAGCACATTAATCCCTAGACATTAGAGATTCTTAATTTTTCATGATAAATACTTTACCCGTAATTTATCAATTAGGCACCATGAATCTGAAAAAATTAGCTAAAATAATCTAATTTTGAGTAATTTTTTTTTTTTACCAAAATTACTCTCAAATAAGACTTATCATAATAGTTCTAAGTCTTCGCTCGAATTGATTTTGGTTAAAAAAAGAATTTGTGATAAGATATTGGCTTAATATAGAAGAATATTAGCCTAAATTGAGAAAGTATATCATAGACATTAAGTGTCTTGGTAAGATTTATTGTCATAAGATAATGTTTTATCATAATAGTGATAAGTATTATATTTGACCGATTTTAATAAAAAAATGAAATTCTTAATGCCGAGAAGACATTGGCCTAGTTTTTTAAGGTTTATCAATGATATTCAATGTTATTATAAGATTTTCTCTAAAAAAACTAATGCCTTATCACAAGGTAACACTCTAAGTCTTACTTTCAGAGCCATTTTGATAAAATATAAAATATAACCCAAATGTTTTAATAGTTATATAAATCATTCCTATTAATCCTATTATTATTAATAAATACATATTTTTAATCATATAATTTATTAAAATAAACACTTAATTAATTAAAAGTATTAATAGTAATTATTTATAATATCTAATTTTCATAAATAATAGTAGGCGTAAAACATAAAAATTAAGGAATTGAAGGGCTTATTTATACATAATAATGTAACTCGTGTCTTTTTTTCCAAAATTTATGGGACCTGGCCCGGACTCCAAATTTTAGAGGTGAGCTAAAAAAAATCAATCCTAAAATCGCACAGGTATTGTGAGGTCTTAGTGGAGATATTGAGACAGTTTATTTTTGTTCGTTTTCAAAAACCATTTATTTAGGCTTCGAATTTTATTGTCTAAATTCGAAGATGTAGACAATTATTAAGCATACTCTTTAATGAATAAGATAATAATTCTTACATGTGTTTTTCATTATCGTCCTCATTGTAGAGCAATTCTTCAATGGCAGCATCAAAAGTAGTAAACCTTCTTTTTTTCTCAGTGTAGGGAAAGTAGACAGATTGGTCAGCCCCAGGAGCAGCAATGTTGAATTTTGGTTCAAAGACATTGACTCCTGAGACTACTCGACAAATTCCCGGCATGGTAAATACTCCATGGCTTTCGTACTGTCCAGGTCGATCCTTACTGAATAATAAAACATTTTTCAAGTTCAGAAATATTTTTAACGAAAGTCACCCTGTTGGTCCATTCTTAACATATTTAACAAGGAATAATAAGTTAAGCGAATTTTTTAAGGTAAAATTTGGTATGCAAAATTTTTACATACCCGTGATAGATTTGTAATATGTATTTGTGACAATTTTTTTATTGTGTATGTACTAGTTGTATGGAAGTGAGGATTGAAAAATGAATAATAATGTGAATGGTGATCCAAATAATATAGGATTAACTGAAACTATATAGTAAATGTTAGTATTTTTGAATCCCTTTTATGAGTTTTCCTATTTTTAATTCAAAGTATAGTATTACATGTAGATAATGTTATGGCATGTCAAATACCAACTAACCTTCCAGCAATTTCTTGATATGTGCTTGTTATAATGAAATCACTTGTGTTCATTGAGATCAAATCAGCTGTGAACTGACATGAAAAATGGTACTTCGAGTCCAACTCTTTCCATTTTACATCTGAATCTTCATATTTGGTTTTTTCTAAAGCATGGGCAATAGTTCCCTGAGTAAAACAAGTCCAAGTTAAGAATATACTGATTGTCCAATTCTAATATGTTTAACAAAAGATGATGAATTATATGGATTTTTTAATATAGAGCTGCATGCGTGGAATTTTTATGTACTCGTGTGAAAATGGGTGTTTATAATTTTTACATGCGTATGCATCAGTTGTGTGAAAAAGAAAATTCTGAAAATGAACAGTAATATTAATAGTTACGGAAACATATAGGTATAACTCAATGCTACATTAAATCCAACTTTCAACAAGATTAAAAGACCTGTGTTATTCCAAGTTTTGTAGCAACCAAAGAAGCTACCAAATTTCCATCAGTGTAGTTCCCTATGATAAGATCAGGTTTACATTCCAAATGCTGAAGAATCATTGAAGTTGCATCCTAGTTATAACACAAGAAGAGAAAATGAATTTTGAAGAATTAGTCAATTAATAAGGAAAGAAAAACAGTTAGTGAGATCGTGAAAATGCCTGAGAAAATCTCTCGAGGTAAGGATAGATATCGAAGCGAGAAACCCATTGACGAAGTACTCCTTTCTCTGTTCTAAAAGGGACTCTAAAGATATGAGAATGCTTAGTATTAACAATAGCTTCTATCTCATTGTTGCACTTTGTTCCTTTAGCATCTGGTATAAGTCTTGTCACCTATAAGTAATTTCACACAAAACTAAAAAGTTATTTATTGCAGTGGAAAAGGACTTATGCAGTATTAATTTGTTGATCGATTTCTTAACTCACCACAAGAATCTGAGGCTTCAGCCGGAGGCCTTGATTGTTTATTCTAAGGAGCAACTCTTCCTCTAATGCTTTAACTTGGTCAAGAATGTAAACCACCTGTATCATTGATACATAAGATTAAAAATCTCTAAGAGTACGGCAAAAAAAAAAAAAAATGAAAGTGCGATGTAAACAATACTACCTTAGTCTCGTACATTTTTGCTAATATCTTTTAAAATATGCATTTTAATCGTATATTAAAGTCTTTTACTTATGACTTAAATGCATCTTTTTACAAAGGCATGGAACTAAAGTACACAATTTTAAAAGATACGAGACTAAAATGTTAACTCTACCAAATTAAAAAAAAATTTATAAAAAAATTTAAATATTATGATACCCTTTCATCTTCTACTATACTCTCTCCAAATTATGGCAACAAAAATAATTTGTGTTGACAAACCTGGCCTCCAGTATCAGGCAATCCAAGAACATCTGACTGACCAAAGTAGCCATGAGGAGAGAAAATTACAACATTGAATATGTTTGGAAGCCTGTTAAAGATTGTCTCCAGTTTAACAGGATCTGGTATTTCAAGTACCTCTGAAACTATCCTCATTGTCTCTCTAATTCTCTCTGCAGTGTCTCCCCATCCATTTTCAAATCCCCACGCTCTCAACCTACACCAAAAAATAGTTAAACTTGCTTAAAAAATGGAGATCACCCAAAATAGGTACAGTTTGGGTGAAATTGCGTTTGAGTTAAGCAAATTGCATAATGTAGAATTAGGTGCTTAGAATTTTCATGTACCATCAGTTTGAAAAATGACACAAGTTAGGCATAGAATTTCTACGTACCCGTGAAAAAGAAAAAATAACATAAGTAATTACATAGATATGCAAAATTTTCACGTGTACAAATTTCACACGTACTTATAACGTTTACAAATGTGTAGAATTTACACATGTATGTTTAAGTTATATGAAAGTGAAGATTGCTAAAAAAATAAAAATGTGAACAGTAAATAAAACATATTATGAGATGGTTAATTAAAACCAGATTGTGAATAACGGTATAACTGACTTTTCTTTAATATTTTGAAACGGTTCATCTTTTGGTACGGCTGAGAGAAATGTGTCTGTTTTGATCAATGCCATCTGAAGCTTTTCCACGGTATTCAAAGTTTCATTGATAATAAGTTCCTGCACATATTTAAACAAAAAAAACTATTTAAAGGTACTTATCTTTCTTCATCTTCTCTTAATTATTGAGTCGACTAGTTGATTTAGTAGTACGTCTAGTTTATATATCTGTACCTCTCCATGATGATTGAGAGCCAATAAGTAGTCAACCAAAGGCTTGGCACTCTCTGTGTTGTTGCCACTGAGCCTTGTGGACATAAACTTAGTTATGAAATTGACTCCATTTCCTATAGAAGAAGGAAGCGTTGTCCGAGGGGTAGAAAAGTCAATGGCTCCAAAATGTATTTCCAAAGAATTTTCATCATTGGCCCTGCACGTATAAAAGTTAAATCTGTATCGTACATGATCCTTATTCATATATATATTTTTTGTCGATATCCTAATTCATTTAGTTGACCCCACTTATTTGACATTTATATATTTTTTAATATTTAAGCTATATCATTGTAGTTTCTTCGAGATGGTATGCAGCGGTTAATTAATAGGAGGAGATTGTAGGTTTGTCAACGTAGAAGTGGAAGTAAAACAAAAAATTTAGTTCTAATTACATTTGATAAATTTAATAAATAAATAAAATAAAAAATAATATATTTTTGTGGTTAAAATTTAGTTAGTTACACCACATAAGAGATAAACGATTTTACCACATAGATACACACCAAAAGAAGAGAAGCAAAACAAAGTCAAATGAATAATTTGTTTTGATGAAAAATAGTGAGAGAGAGTGAGAGAGTGAGAGAGAATATTTTAGAAAAATATTTGGGATATTTTTTTTAAAATAGGAGTAACAAAATAGTAAGTTTAGAAAATAGTTGTGTGTCATTATTTTAGGTTTATCTTAATTTGTTATATTGTCTTACATTTTGTACCCATTAATTTTATTAGTGAAGAAATATTTTTCGGAGTTTGTCCTGTGGACGTAGCATAAATTAAAAAATAAACCACGTTAAATTTCCAATATAATTATTTTATTTTGTTGAATTTATTTTATTTTTACCCACTGTGACCCAACAACTGAATCAGAGTTGGTCTAGTAAAATTCTTAGTATGCTCTTTGGTTGAAACATAGACTGATCTGCCACATCAGAAAATATTTTATTAGATCAACGACTATTTATTTGCAGAAAAAGAAACGTGGCGAAAAAAAATGTCAAGCGAGAAGGTAGATATTGAAAAATTTAATGGCACTTTATGGAAAAAGAGGATGAAGGATGTTCTCATTCAACAAAAGGTTTATAAGGCATTGCTGGGGAAAGAAAAGAAGGCAACGATCGTCATCGAGGAACAATGAGAGAAGATAGATAAGATTGTAACCAGTACAATCCGTCCAAATCTCTCAAACTGTCTTTAAAAATATTGAATCAAAAAATTGAAAGACTGCGAAAGAAACATGAGAGACTCTAGAAAATATATATATGTCAAAAAACCTTGCCAATAAATTTTATTTGTGGAAGGAGTTGTATTAAATGAGGAATGAAGATAATGTGAGCATGATGCAGCACGTTAGTGATTTCAATAGCAATATTTCTCACTTAGCAAGCTGTGATGTTGCTGGCATCACTACCCCCATCATATAATCATCTCACAGCAACTCTAACTTATGTGAAAGACAAGATGGAGTTTGAAGTAGTTGTAGAAGCCCTATTGTCATATGAGAAACATAACAATGTGAGAGATTCAAAAACACAAGCCCTTATCACAGAGTCTAGAGGAAGGATACAATATAGAAAACAGAAACCCAAAGGCAAGAGCAGAGGCAAATCAAACAAATATTCCATGTTGAATGCCATCACTATAAGAGGAAGGGTCATATCGAGAAATTTTTTTGGGTGTTCAAGAAGGAACAGGAAACAAACAAAGAAAAGTAGTGAAGAAAGTCTACTACAGTGATGATGAGCAAACAAATACTATAGATGAGTTTAATATCATCTATGATGAAGATTTTATCAATCTTGTATCATATGAGACTAGTTGGGTGATTGATAGTAGTGCTACAATTCACGCTACATTGAGTAGAGAATTTTTCTCATCATACATACCTAGAAGTTTTGGTGTTGTTAGAATGTGAAATTAAGGTCTGTCAAAGGTTGTTGGTAAATGAGATGTTTTCTTGGAAACATAATGGAACCAGAGTATTTCTGGAGGATGTCAAGCATATTCTAGATAGGCACCTGAATTTGATCTCTATATGCAAACTTGCAAATGAAGGATATTGCAGCTCCTTTATTTATGATAAATAGAAACTTACAAAAGTCTCTTTAGCAGTGGCTAGAGGTGAGAAACATACAACTCTATATATAATGCGAGCAAAGATATCCATTGACTCAATAAATGTCATAAAGAAAGACATAGCAGTTGCATTATGGCATAACAAACTCAGTCACATAGGTGAAAAATGTGTGAAAAGTCTAGCCAAAAAGAAGATACTGTCCGAAATGGATTGAAGCCATGCAAGATAAGATGAAGTTCTTACGTGAGAATAAAAATTTTGAGTTGATGAAGTTTCCAGAAGGGAAAAGGGCTTTGAAAAATAAATAAGTGCTCAAGGATACAAATCCATACTAGTTGTCAAGGGATTTATCCAAAGAAAATAAGTTAACTTTGATGAGATTTTCTCACCAGTTGTGAAAATGACATCAATTTGTACTGAGATGGGGGTTAGCAGCAAGTCTTGACCTAGAGGTTGAGCAAATGAATGCCAAAACTACCTTCCTATATGGTGAATTGGAAGAACATATATAAATGGAGTAGCCAGAGGGTTTCAAGCAAAAGTGAAAAGAGGATTATGTTTTCAAATTAAAGAAAACCCTTTACGGCTTAAAATAGGCATTGAGACAATGGTACAAGAAGTTTGAGTCTGTTCTGGAGGAGTAAGTCTACAAAAAAATACTTCAGACCATTGTGTTTTATGTAAAAATTCTCTGATGATGATTTCATTATTATTTTTCACTATGTGGATGATATGTTGATTGTTGGCTGAAATATTTCTAGAATTAACAACTTGAAAAAGCAGTTGAGTAAGTCTTTTGTCATGAAAGAATTGTGGCCCGCAAAGTAGATTCTTGGCATAAGTATTATTAGAGATAAAGGTGCCAAGAAATTATGATTGTCACAGGAGAAATACATTGAGAAAGTACTTCAGAGATTTCATATGGACAAGGCTAAAACGATTAGTTTCCTCTTGCTAATCACTTTAAGCTAAGTTTTAAGTAGAGCCCTTCTATAGACAAAGAAAAGGAAGAGATGGAAAAGGTTCCAAATGCTTTAGTAGTTGGAAGTTTGATGTATTCCATGGTTTGTACAAGACTAGATATTGCTCATGTAGTTCAAGTTGTGAGTAGATTCCTTTCAAATCTTGGAAAGGAACATTAGACTACAGTTAAATGGAGTTTTAGGTATCTCTGAGTTTCTTCCAAAACATGCCTATGTTTTGGAAATGACAAACCTGTGTTAGTTGGATACACATATGCAAATATTGATGGAGATGTGGGTTCCAAATAATCCACTTCAGATTACCTAGTCAAATTTGTAAGGGGAGCTGTGTTATGGTAGTCAAAGTTACAAGAATGTGTTACATTTTCCACTATAAAAGTAGAATTTATAGCAAGTTTTTGAAAGAGCTTGGGTTACAAGACAATTACTAGTTTATTTTGTGATAGTCAGAGTGCTATCTACCTTGAAAAGAATGTCTCATTTCATTCGAGATCAAAACATGTTGATGCGAGATATCACTGGATTATGGATGTAATGGAGAAGAAGCTAATATAGCTTAAGAAGATCTATATAAAGAAAAATAGATCTCACATGTTGACAAAAATTCCTCCAAGAACTAAATTTTGAATATTGGCGTTTAGTTGCTGAATTAGTAGAGCCCTCCATGTAGTCGAGAGGGGGAGATTTGTAGGTCCCACCCATATGAAAGGAAAAAAAATAAACTTTTAGATGCAACCACATTTAAAAAATTCATCAAATAAAATATTTTTTTTGTGGCTAAAATTTGGCCATCTACGTGGCCCATTTTGGGCCACATAAGGGATATGCAATGTTTTTCCCTTAGAGATACATACTAAAAGAAGAGAAGCAAAGAAAAACCAAAAGAACAATTTCATTTGATGAAAAATAGTGTTATGTGTGTGAGAGAGTGGGAGAAAATATTTGAGATATTTTTCTAAAAGAGAAGTGACAAAATAATGAGTTTAGAAAACATTTGGGTGTCATTATTTTGAGTTTACCTTAATTTGTTGTATTGTCTCTCACTTTGTACCCATTAATTTTATTAGTGGAAGAAATATTTTTCAGAGTTTTTCATTAGCTCAAATTAAAGGGTAAAATACATTAAATTATCGATATCATTATTTACTTTTTTGAATTTATTTTATTTTTACCTACTATGACCCAACAAAGATCTCCCAAACGGAGTTTAGATATTCGCATATATACAAGGAGGGTAATATCATAGCCAATGGTATAGTGCTTTTAATATTTGTACTTTAACATAGTGATGAAATGTACCATCATTCGCTAGCATTTTTTATTTTTTATAATGCTAACAATAGGCCGAGATAGGTTTTGATGAAGATTAACTTATTTTATTACTTTTTATGTCTATTTAATAATATTCATAGATGATAGACTAAATGATGAAGGGATTAAAGAGATGTCAATCTAATTGGATAGTGCACCAATTGATAAGTATCACTTACAACTTTCATTAAATAAAGAAAATATTAATGCATGAGCAGGATTCAAACTTAACTCCATAATAATGACTGTATCACTTACAACTTTCATTAGAACTATCATTTTAATTCTTTCTTTATACAACACATTCTCTTTAATTTTATATCTATCTTGTCAAGTTTTCTCACCACTCTTCTATGTCTCTTAGTACCTAGGCAATAGTATTGTATAAATATAAAATATAATTAATATAAAACATACATATAATAGAATGGTGCTAGTTATCACATAATTTTTAACTATAATGTCTTATTTTTATAATTTTTAAAAAATTGACTTTAGTCTCATACCTTTGGTATAAAAGTCATACTTTAGATTTTTTTTTAAGATTAGTTTTGACACAACTCCTCAACAGAACACGTACATAATAGCATGCATGTTAAAAAGTAAACATTGATTGATTATAATTAATTCCTAGTTGTTTTGTACAATAAAATGAGTTAAAATTAATTCCTTATTATTATAAGTATAATTGACATAAAAAATTATCTAAATTTTTGATTGGGTCTACACGACACAAAACTAGCATATATATCATAAAGAAGACGTGGTAGAATTGGTTATATTATATTATTATTTTCTAATAAATTAAAAAATTCGAAGGTTAACATTGACATACCAGTGCTCATCAAAGATCATTTCTTTGAATTTAAGGAAGTCAGAAGCAGATATGGCATCAACTTTGAGATTATCTGCATTAACCTTAACATATTCCCAATAACCAGGATTTGTTCTTACAGAGAATGCAATATAAGGCGGCACTACAGCTGCCTCCTGCATGCATTAAGTTTCCAGTACTTTAAAAATACATTTTGACCAAAAAAAAAACATTAACTGGGGAAATTAAAGAAATGATAATACGTATACAGTTTATATATTAATTAATTATAATAGTACTTGGGTAGAAGCGAGAACGTAGCCAAGCAATCCCTCCAAAACTTTGCTTCTTTCGTTCTTGTCTTCTATTGATATTTCCACATCTTCCATAATATGTGGGTGTTTCATTACCCTTTTCCCCATTGCGACAAACCTTTTTATCCCATCACCATCAAACAAATTAAAGGGTTTTAATGTGGTTAATTATTCTATAACATGAAAAATTTATAATAATATTAATAATTAAAAATGTGTTTTACAGAAGATATCTCTAGGGAACATAGCAATAATGGCCTGGTCCAAAGCAATTTTAAATTATTGCACTAACAATAGCGACGCCGCCCCTGCTTTATTATATTTATGCATATATAAATTGTGCAAAGAGTTAATAAAAAAAAACCTCGAAAAACATCTTTTCATATGGTATTTGCTTTGCTTCAATGCTTCTGGCAAGCTATCAGCAATTGTATCGGATCTCTTGAAAGAAGGGGTTGAAGCCATTTTTAGTGAATAATAGAGAAGAAAAAAATTAGTGGAATGTCTAATTACAGATTCAAATTCTCAATGTGAATTATTTGGGTAGATTTTGAGTTTATATAGAAAAACAATTTGTGGAGCTTAAGAAATGGAATTATGGGTATAAGCTGATGTGAGAGGTGAATAAAGTCGAACATTCTTTATTGAAATTAATGGGACAAAGCAATCAAAAGAAAAATAATAATAATAATAATAATGGAGAAAAGGAAGATGGAAAGCAAGTAAAGAATTGTATATACGATTCGTAGAAGCAAAATTATTAGATTTTTTGCTTCTCAGTCTGTAAAGTTTAAAAGTGGAGAAAGGCATATATTAAGGAATGTTTGTAATATTTATTTCTATTGGGAGAGATCTGTGTTTTATTCCTTACTTCCCACCTCTTCGAGTAACATGCAGTTTGGTCACGTTTCGTCTTTTTTTTTTTTTTGTTTTTGGGTCAAAAAGATGGAGGCTATTATATTGAAAGTAAAGCCAAATCAAAGTATAGGCCAAAAAAACCAAAAGGGATCCCAACATCAGCAATAAGTAGCAGACTAACTGCCTAGGGTATCAATACAATCAAGGTTAAATATCAACCCCACCTTGTTACAATGGAAGTTTCTCAAATGTTAAAGAAAATTTATGTAAAAGAAAAAATCTTAAAAAGATATAAAAGGGAGAAGTGTGTAGAACGTGGTAACAATGTATGGTTAGAATTATTTTTTAATTTTATATTTGTGTGATTAAATTCAATACTACAAAAAAGAACATTTAAGTCGAGATTTAAAGTCGATTTTTGGAGAAAATCTACTTATAATGAATTTTAAGTCGATATGTTGAAAACCAACTTAAAAAATTTAAAAAAATAGTATCGGTCTCACGTGTTAACTGACCCTATTCAGATTTTTTTTTCTCTCTTCTCCCCCCATTTTCAGATAGAATCATGCTCGGCCCCAATTGCTATCCAAAAACTAATTGTCCTCCTCCTACTCTTTCTCATTTGTTGGTCACCTCCAACCACTAATTCTAGGACCGTTTAGTGAGTTTTCTTCCTTTTCAATTTATCTTCTAGATCTACTATTTTTTTTAGCATAATACTCAAAAATTTATACCCATTTTCCTTCACTTTCTCACTTACCAAACACCATTATTTTTCATTTCTTTGTTTTGTCACTTCATTTACTCTTATAAGTATTTCTATGAATTATTTTACACTTATTATTCATATTTTTTTTATTTTTTGTATATTATGTGTTATTTGTTTATGTGTATAAATTTTTATGTTATGTAAGTTGTATATTTTTATTTAAGCTTAGAAGAGAAGAATATATTTTTATTCATTTATTCATTTTAATAATTTTATGTACATGGGTTTTTGATATATATTAATTTATTTTAAACTTCAAATTTTGAAAATTATTTTCATGTATATGAAATATATATATATATATATATATATATATATAATAATATAAAATATATTTTTATATGTATATAATGTATAATGGGTTTATTAATATTTATTATTATATATATGTATAAAATATTTATTATTATTAATTTCATGCATTTATATATATATATATATATATATAATTTATTATATATATTATATATTTATTAATGTTACTATGAATTGTTTGGTTTTTACGTATTTATTTTTATATAATATTTTGATAGATATTCTAATAATTAGAGAATTTATATATAATAACATATGAAATATATTGGTTAGATACATATTTAATATACTTAATGTCATTAATAGAAAACTGACAAATCTTGAATGTTAGTGTAAAATTGAGCAGGATTACATTTATGGAGTTGAAAGTTTCTTGGAATTTTCTCGTAGAAATAATAATAATGAAATTAGTATGATTTAATACCCATATGTTGAATGTAAAAATGAGAAATTTCATTATGTTGACGAGGTTAAGTATTACATTATCCATAGTGGTATTCTTTTGAGTTATAAATGTTGATAATATCATTGAGAAAATATTGATAATACTCATAGAGAAAAGATAAATAAGAATGTGAGTGGATTATATACATTTTATCATAATGTATAGACAAAAAATATGTTTAATGTTGTTGAGGATGATCCCAAAACCTTTAAAAACCTTCTAGAAGATGCCGAAAAATCATTGTATCCAGAGTGTAAGAAATACACTAAAATGTCAGGATTGGTTTATTTGTATAATGTGAAGGCAAAAAATGGTTTTTCTGACAAGGGATTCACAAAACTACTAAATATACTAATAGATATGTTTCCTCAGGGTATTCAATTTCCATATTCAATGTATGAAGGGAAGAAATCTCATAGTTGATTTGGCATGAAATATCATAAGGTTCATGCTTGTCCAAATGATTACATTCTTATAGAAAAGAATATAAGACATTAGATGATTTTCTTATGTGTAAAGAATCGAGATGGAAGCATGCTACAAATGAGACAACACCTAAGAAAGGTGTGCTTGCAAAAGTTCTTTGGTACTTTCCTCTGATTCCTCACTTTCAAAGGTTGTTCAAAAGTAAAAAGACATTAAAGATGTTGACTTGACATCCAGATAATCAATTTGATGATAGAATTCTACGTCATTCTTGTGATTCTCTAAATTGAAAAGTAGTAGATAATTTATCCCCTCCATTTGCATCTAATTCGTGCAATCTTCGTACTGCCATTGCTGCTGATGGAATTAATCCATATAGTTCCCTTAGTAGTAGATATAGATGTTGGCCAGTAATCATGGTAACATACAACCTTTCTCCCTAGTTGTGTATGAAAAGAAAATTCATGATGTTAACATTATTGATCTCAAGACCAAAACAACCCGGAGTTGATATTGATGTATATTTGCAACCTATGTTAAAGACATTGTGGAATAACGGTGTAAGTTTTTACGATGCACGTAAATAAGAATACTTTAACTTGAGGGATTTTTTTAAGAAAAATTAATGGTTTTTCTACCTATTGTAACTTATCAAGACATGCAATAAAAGGTTATATGAGATGCCCTATTTGTAATGATGACACTTTTGCAACTTATCTTGCTCACGGATGAAAGATGTCTTATAGAAGACATAGAAGATTTTTTTTCCATCTGGACACAAGTTTAGATACCAAAAGAAACTGTTTGTTAGTGAAGAAGATCATGATCCTACAATAAGACCTTTGTGAGGTGTTGAGATATTATGGCAATTGAATGGTATGCATTCAAATGATATAGAAAGATGAAAAAAGAATACTCACTGATGGAGGGAAACGAAATAGGTCAACTAATAAAAGGGGTAAAAAGGAAAATGTTACTAAATTAGTATATCATGGTTGTTGAAATAAAAAATCAATATTTTGGGAATTACCTTATTGGAAAGACCTACACATTCGTCACATCTTAGATAACATGCAAATTGAGAAAAATGTATGTGAGAGCTTGATTGGTACATTACTTAATATATTTAGAAAACAAAGGATGGAATTAAAGCAAGATTAGATTTAAAGAAACTGAGCATACGACCTGAATTGGCACCAAGGGTGGAAAATGATAAGAATCGAACATACTTGTTACTAGTATACAATGTCAACAAAAGAGTAGGATGTCTTTTGTAAATGTTTGGTGGGTGTGAAAGTTCATGATGGTTACTTATCCAACTTAAGAAATTTTGTGTGTATCATCGATAAGAAACTTTATGGATTGAAATCATATGACTATCATATCTTAATGTAACAGTTATTACTAGTTTCTATTAGGTCAATTCTTTCAAAACATGTTCGATTATCAATAATTTATCTTTTTTTATTCTTCAATACATTATGCAAGAAATATATATCAATTGGTGAGTTAAACTCTTTACAAAAAGATGTTCTGAAAAGTGTCTACTTGAAAAATATTTTCCTCCTTTTTTCGATATGATGATTCCCTTGTGTATTCATTTAGTTTGAGAGGTTCAATTGTGTGGTCCTACTTACTTAAGGTGGATGTATCCTTTTGAGAGATATATGCAAGTCCTTAATTGATATGTAAATAATAGAAATTGTTATGAAGGATGCATGGTGGAACATTACATTGCTGAAGAGGCCATTGAGTTTTATTTTGAATACTCTAGTGCTTGCACTAAAATTAGGAATCCTATGCACAAGTTGTTCTTAGAACGTCACATGATCCAAGTAAGTAACCCTATGCTTGGTGGAAGTAAGAAATTTTTTATTGATCACACTCGATGGGAAAAGGCACACTATATCATTTTGGTAAATAATAATGAGGCACAACCATACATAGAGTAAGTGATGACATGTTTGACATTTTCATAAAAATAAAATTATTTTTATTTAACTATTAATGATACCTAATTGATATATCTTGAATAACATTACATAATGAATTTAAACTTACTAAAGATCGATCCTCGTTATAAGAAAAAAAAAGAAAATGGTTGTATGATGAACATAAGCACGAGCTTATTAATTGCTTTCGCAACCATATAAGTTTCACATATAGGAATTCATTAGTACTTCTATATAATGTTTTATAAATTTATTTTAAACACATTTCATGTTTTTATAACTCAAGAAATTTTAGAATGGCTTGCACATGATCCAAAATTTGATGTCAAATCATATTCTAGTTTCACAATTAATGGATCGAGGTTTATAACTCAAGAAAGGGACAAAGTCTGAGTAAAATCATAATAGTGGTGTGAAGATGGTTGCACAAACTAGGCAATTTTCCAGTTCAAAAGATGATAATTTTGTACTTTCTTATAGAACATATTATGGTATAATTTAAGAAATTTGGGAACTCGATTATGAGGTCTTCCATGAAACAATATTCTTGTGTGATTAGGTCAAAAATATTATCAATTTTGGATATAAAATAAATGATTTTGGATTTACCCTTGTAAATTTATCCAAGATAAGTCACACTGATGATCCTTTCACGTTAGCACTTATTGCAAAACAAGTATTTTACGTGAGCGATCAAATTGACACAAGATGGTCAGTTGTGTTAATGCCTTCACAAAAAGAGTTCTACCATTGTGATGTTTTAGAAGATGATGACATTCTTGATGTATTATCCAATATTAATCATTTCTCAAACAAATTTCCTAATGTATGTGACGATCTAGTTGATGATGATGATGATTCTTTGTCATGGACTCGAAGTGATTGTGAAGGAATATATATACTATTAAAAACCTAATTAAACATAATGTATGTTCTATATTATTCTAATAACTCTTCTTTATATGTTTGGACTTAAAATTGTCAATTAATTTCTATTTCATCATTGTTTGCAGATATTTCATGGATTCTAGGATATTAGATATTGTAGATCCAAGTGATCTATTAGGGCATTGGAAAAGAAGGGATTGGGCTAATATACCTTATGCTAAACTTAACCCAAATGATAAAGTACCCGTTCAATTTGATGCTAGTGGTAATCCATTAGGAGAAAATGGCCAACAATTGAAATCTTATATTGGTAGACTTGTGAAGTCAAGTATACCAATCAATATAAATGATTAGACTAAGGTTGATGCTGCTGCAAAGTTTAAGATATGGAAAACCATTTATGTAAGTGTCTTTTTTTTATAACTAATTACATATATTATATCTTTTTTGTATTATATCTCATCTAAAATGTGTGTTTTTACAAAATCGTTTTAAAGTCCCTAATACTTGGAAGAACAAGTGTTATAAGATTGGAAATAAGGCATGGAAGGAATATGAAACTTTCAAATTGGCCAAAAATTATGTATTTCCATACTTGGAACCACTTAATGAAGAAGAACTATACAAAATCCCTAAAGAACACCCCTAAATTGAACCGCAAGTATGGACGATTTCGTGGATTATAGACGTACAAATAAATTTCAAATCATTAGGGAAGAACATCAAAATATACAAATGAAAAATATTCTTTCTAACCGTATTGTGAGGTCATCAAATCACGAAGTTAGACAAAAAATGGTATTATTAAGTTTTTAATTTATAAATATTTTTATGTTTATTTTTCTCAAATTTAAGTTAATGTCATAGTTAATAAATTTATTTAATTTATGTAGGAAATTGAATTGGGTAGACCAATTACCCGATCTGAATTGCATATAGAAACAACGACCCCAAAAAAGAAGAAGTCAAGACCAATGACTAAACAAGGAGAAGAATAACTTAATAAGGTTGTTAGTAATTTAACTTAATACAAGTCCTTATGGTTTTTCATATTGATGTAATAATGTATGATATGTTTTTATACTTTATTATTTGTACAGAGTTGTTAAAGAACAAATAGCTAATATGATGGTTATATGGAGTTTTTAATATTTCAAAACAAAAGCCTCAGATGGTCAGCAAGAAGAAGTATTGTAAAATTGAAGAAGGATTCAACTCCTTTAAGGCCTCAGTGTTAGGTGAGATTACCACTTTAAAGAATTATCAATCACAACACATGTTAGGAATGACATCATATTACAATTAGGGCATGCCTTATTGGCCATACATGCAACCATCCATGAGAGACAAGATAGTCATGCCAGAATCCATACCAGGTATGCCACCCATGCAATCTCATGGTGCCCAACCTATATCCTGTATGGGATATAGTCATCCTATTAGTCCTACCTTTATGCCAAGAATGAAAATGAAATTAGGTAGTGGTTCAATATCTCTGATGCAATTTGTGCAATCTTATCATCCATCACATGATGAATGTTTTGATGAGAATGTCCTTCCAATAGCTACCCTACATGGGAGTCCTCCTCCATTTGATGAATCATTTGTGATAAGATTTAAAGCTTATGTAGATAGTCTATTATTTTTATTTTTTATTATATATTTTATTTATTATATATAATGCTTAAATTTTTTTATAGAATGTGAAATGTTTGTTGAAACATCCATCATCTACGGACCATGTTGCTATTGGAATGGTACAATAATTGAGCGATGATTGAATGATTCATAATCAATATTAGCCAAATTATTGGTAAATAGTAATTGATCAATCATTGCTCTATGATTATCCATTAACTATGCCTTCTGATGCTACCACAATCCAAGAAGCGGTTGGACAATATGTGGCTTAGCCGTCGAGTCAAGTTGTGATAAATTTTGATATGGTACTAATTTTTTACTAAAGATAACATATCAATCATTGCTCTATGATTATCCACTACCTGTGCCTTCTGATGCTACCACAGTCCAAGAAGCGGTTGGACAATATGTGGCTTGGCCATCGAGTCAAGTTGTGATAAATTTTGACATGGTACTAATTTTTTACTAAAGATAACACTTTTTTACTACTTCTATTATATTATTATTCTTTTATTGTTACTAATATATATAATACCTCTTCTTTAGTCTATTATACCAGAATTAGTAAGTATGGCACATTTAAGAGATACAAAGAAATTATCTCATGGTAAATCTATGTCTAGTAGGAAATCATCGCACACTAAGTCATTCAAGAAGAAGCCATGTAAAAGTATAGTTATGAATATGTGATAAAATTCAGCAGAATGCTCTTTGATGACTAATGTTGTGAGCAAGACTATAATAAAATGATGGATGGACTGTGCCACTTCCTAGAGAAATTTCTGTCATAAACATTGCGTAAACATATATATTAATCAAGTGCATATTGTAGTTGTTTGAATTTCAAATGATCAATTTAAGTATAATTCAAGTGTGGACAAGGTGAGTCCTCAATCAGTAAATAATTTTTATTTATGTAGAACATATAATTATATTTATATTATCTAATTACTTATATATATTTCTTTTATATACATTACTACAAAAAGGGGTATTTAAGTCACTGTGTAAAGTCGGTTTTTTCAAAAAACCGACTTATAATGAATTTAAAGTCGGTTCGGTGTAGAATCGACGCTATCCACATTGGAAGTAGCATCAGTTGACGTGGAGAACCGACGCTACCCATGTGGCTATCGTCGGTTCATGTGGTAAACCGACGCTATCCGCGTAGGTAACGTCGGTTCTCCACGTCAATCGACGCTACGTTTTATTTTTTAAATTAAAAAATGGATGAAGTAAATACAATTAAAATTAATTATTATTTTATTTGACTCTTTAGAATTTAAGTTGGATAAAAATAGTATAATTTTTCCTTTGTTTTAGAAAATTAGTTTTAAAAATTATATAATTTTGTTTATTTGTTTGGATATTTAAATTTATATATGTACCTACAATATATCTTTATTTTTTTATGTATATGTTTTAATTAAATATTATTCTAAAGTAATTATTTTTTCTATTTTTATAGTATGTATATGCATAGTCTAAATAAAATAATAATTGACAAAAGAAAATTTAAATTACGTGGATAACGTCGATTGACGTGGCGAACCGACGCTACCCACATGGCTAACGCCAGTTGATGTGGTGATCAGGTGGTGAAACTTACAACTATACGAGTTCTACTTACACTGGCAGCCAACGAAGACCATAATTTATGGTAGATGGATATGAAGAAATCCTTTCTTCATGGAGAGTTGGATCGAGAGATCTATATTATCCAACCAATGGGTTTTTAGAGACAAGATCATCTTGAATATGTGTGTAAGTTGTGAAAAGAACTTTACGGATTAAAACAAGCACCCATGGCATGGTATGGTAAGATTGTTGAATTTTTAACACAAAGTGGTTATTTAGTAACACATGTAGATTCTGGCTTGTTTGTAAAAACCAATGAAGGAAAACTAGCTATCATACTAGTGTACGTAGATGATGAGGACGAATTTTTTTGAATAAATGAGAATTTATTAGTCCGTTTCCATATGAAGGAACTTTGAAAGCTCAAGCACTTTCTTGGTCTAGAGGTTGATCGCACATAAGAAGGAATATTTCTTTGTTAGTAAAATATTCCAAAAATTTGTTGAAGAGATTCAAAATGCTTGAATGCAAACTATTTTAACGCTGATGGAACCAAATTCCAAAATGTGTTCACATGAAGAAAAGTTTTGGAAGATGCGACAATGTATAAAAAATTGGTAGGCAAACTGATCTACTTAACCTTAACTCTACCTGATATTTCTTATGCAGTTATTGTAATAAGTCGATACTTGTAAAATCCAAATAAGCCTCATTTGGAAGCATTTTGACGAATACTAAGATACATGTAGAGTATAATTGACTATGGTCTTTTGTACAATAAAGGTGGAGATGAAAAGTTAGTTGGTTACTACGATGTTGACTATGTAAGAGATCATGACACTAGAAGATCAACAATTGGGAATGTGTTTAAGCTTTGTTCTAGAACAATTTCTTGGTGTAGCAAGAGACAGTCAATAGTATCACTATTTATCTCTGAAGTTGAGTATCAAGCAGTGACAATGGAAGCTCAAGAGAGTACATGGTTGATACAACTAATGAATAATATAAATCAACCCGTAGATTATGCAACTCTGTTATACTATAATAATCAGTCGGCAATTTATTTGGCGGAGAATCAAGTCTTTCATGTAAGAACTCAGCATGTTGAAGTGCACTATCATTTTATTAGAGAAAAGGTTCTGCAAGAAGATATTGAGACGAGGTAAATCAAGATAGATGATCAAGTTGCTGACTTGTTTTCAAAAAGCTTAAGCATTAGGAAGTTCGAATTTTTTTGCAGTCAACTTGACATAGTAAAAATAGTGAGAACTGGTGTTGAGGGGGAGTGTTGAAGATCAACCCTAACTCAATACAATGGAAGCTTCTCAAATGTTAAAGAAATGTTTTTAAAGAGAAAATCCTAAAATGATGTAGAAAGGAGAAGTGTGTGTAATGTGGTAATAATGTGTGCTTAGAATTATTTCTTAGTTTTATATTTGTGTGGTGAGAATTATTTCTTAACTTTTTTTTTGTGTGGTCAGAATTATTTCTTAATTTTATATTTGTGTGGTTAGAATTATTTCTTATTTTTATATTTGTGTGGTTAGAATTATTTCTTAGTTTTATATTTGTGTGGTGTAGATTGCATGGTGAGGACTATAGATAGCCTTCCTTGCATTTAGGTTAAGTATCCATTCAAAAACAAATAAGTCTTTTTATTCTTAGTTTGAGTGTGAGTTGAGAGATTTTTCTTTGAGTATTTGTATTTCTCTTCAAATTGTAAGTGGTCTTTGAAAAGTGTTATAGTGTCTTTTATTGTGGGTATAATGCAAGTAGTTTGTTTACTTGTTTGGATCCAATATTAGTAAGTTTAGAGTTGTGTATTCTAAATTTTACTTAAAAAAATATTCTAGCAAACACAAGCTAGGAAGAGACTTGAAGGAAGTATTAAGGTGGTTATGCTAGCATTATCGTGCTAGCTAAGAGAAATCATAACAACTTCCTACAAGAGAAAACCAAAACTAATTCCAATAATACTCACATCCATAGGAACCTAATCAACACAACTATAAATTTCTTAACAAAACAAAAATGCAAAACCAAAAAAACAAAAGAAATCATAGTCTCAACCTGCACCACTGGAAGCACCTTCCACTAGCCCAACATGATCATTTGCAATAGATATAGCATAACTAGCCATTGGACTTGGTTCAACCTAAATATTAATTATTAAGAAAAGTAACACCCTTCAAGACACACCTTGATCGTTTCTTACCTTTAGAGCCCTTTGTTGTGCATCCTTTTCTAACTCACTTTGCTCTATGTATCCCTGCATTAAAGTTCTCCTTATTCTAGACTAGTACTTTAGTTCCTTTCTTGGGTTTGCTAGTATAACTACTCCAAACACAAAGCTACCACTTTATTTTTTCATCAGGCCATTGTCACGTACATGAGCTGAGACACGCATATTCATACCCAATTGAAGCCATTACCATAACATGTATACTTTCCTCCAAATTCTATTCATAAAGTTAGAACTCAAACAAAAAAATGTTTGTTCACACTCCGTAAATGGAGGTTCTACTAAGCTAAAAACTCACTTGAACACGCATAGCTTGCATCACACTACTTGACAAGGAAAACCTATCAACCTCTAATACATGCCCTAATTTCATAGCTATTTTTTCCGAAATCGATTCAATCCTCTAATCCATGGATAAATCATGTATCTGAATCCAAATTGGAGTTGAATTAAAAGAAAGTCCAAATGGAGACATACCTAGGATGAGCCTTTGAGTTGTAGTTAGGCTATTATCAAAACTCAATAAAGCCTTCCTTAAAACAAAATTGAGATTAACAGGTAATAAATGCTTGAGTAATACTTGTATTTTGTGATTTTTAATATGCTTATTTGGAATAAATAGGTTTGATTATAGCATTTTACTTGATTATTTATGAAAATCTATTTTTTTAGAATCATGGGTATATTTTGATGTATTTCAGATGTTTTTAGCTTCAAAAGAGAGAAACAATGTTAACAATAAAAAGATATAACACTTAGAGTACTCAAATAGCACCCTAAAAGCCAAAAAGACCAAGGCATGCTAGAACTCCATACGTAGGAACAATTGCACGAATGTCAATTTTTCTTCCTATTTAAATAGGTAATGGGGACCTAGATGAGGAGGGGTGGAAACTCCAACCTATGGAATCTTTTCACGAGCTCTATACCAATGTCTACCAAGCATGTCTCACAACAGTGAATTAAGAAAATAATACAATGAAAGTACAAAACAAATGCTTAATTCAACACACAACAAATACAACTAGCAGTAAGAAAGAACAAACTGCGATAAACACACTAGTGATGATGTGTCTCACAGGCACCTAACCAGGCTAGCAACATATATAAACATAAAAAATGACACACAATATGTGAAATAGTCATACATATTGAAAAACTATAAAGGATTTTCAATCACTTCAAGGCATCATATATGGGAACATATTCGGTAAATGATGATTTTACTTTCACAGGTTGCAATAAAAAAATAGCTTATCAAGAGAAAGAGTTCGACATTTGGTACATAACTAGAGTAAGGAAATACTAACTCTTTAGAGACTTACACCAAACTCATATACAAATAAAAAAAATAATCAATATAAATTAAACATGAAGCGGGTAGATTATTTTAATACTATAAAAGTAATAAACAAAAAGCTATAAGAATGCTACAAGTAAAGGAAAGAAAGCATGCAACTACACAAAACAAGTGATATTTCTAATCAGAGTCTAGATATAGTATTTTTGTATACATAGAATTAAAACTTATATTATATTAACCCAACAATCTAATCATGCATAACAACATTGAAGAAGTTCAAGACTCGATACACAATCAAGTCAAGGAGATTCTGACTCGTTAATGACTCTACCCAAACATGCATACAACAGAAAGATAAACACTTAACTAATAATCATAACAGTAGTACAAATAAGCACAAATATTTAGTAAATTAAAAATAGATATATTATCAATAATGAGAAAGCAAACAATAAATATTAAAGGCTTTTTAATCAGAGTTTAAACTTTAGTATGTATATATATTTACAATTTAAACTCATATTGCACTAGCTAAACAATAGAGGATGCACAAGACCAAATATAATGAGGTAAACCCATATAGAACCCCTACCGATGTGATAACATCACCAGGTTGCTTATGACAAACACTTGACAACAAACAAATCTACTACGCAATAAAACAATTACAACCCTAACAGAAATAAAACTCCAATTACCTCTACCAGTCAGGACCACTATCTGATTTCCTATTGTAGCCCTCACTTGCTACCTATGCAAGGTAACTACTTGGTTTGAAATATGAACCTAAATTTCCTCCAAAGCTAGCACCACTTAGTGTACTATGATTAGCTACTATAGATTAATAATGTGTAGCATGAAAATTATTTGAACAACCAACTTGGGAAACCACTCAACCATGATCACCCACAAACTAAAATGGGACATACAATCCACCACTTATCACATACAACCAAAGATATGAGAACTTAAAAAATTCAGTTCAATCCACTATCACATATTTGTTTTCACATAATAAAAAGTTGCACAAAGGAAATAACTAGTCAACATGGGCTTCTTACATAAGAAAAAGTTGCACAAGGGAAACTACCATCCAACACACAACTCACAACCACACATGCTCCTTACAAAAATCCACTTGCAATCATCCCATTAATTGCTCACCACACAAGATCATGGTTTTGCTCACACAGTCATGAATAACTAATACCTAATAACCCTCAAGGTAATGGTGATCCGAAAATAGAAAATCAAGATGTTAATTTGATAGTACTTTGCTACATATTTTATGGATAAGAAACAAGAATTGAGGGGGGTATTTTTAGAGTAATACCAAAGACCAACACATCTCACCATGGCCTGGCCATGGTCCATATCGACCATCTAACTATGGCCTTGTCCAGGGGTGTAGTGAGGCCCTTGTCAAGGGTTGTGCTAAGGTGCCAAAAATCATATTTTTTTATTCCAAAAGTTTTCAAGTAATTTTTATAATTACCCACGCCCGAAACTAATCAAAACCACAAAACTCAACCTAGCATACATACTACAAAAACAACCTCTAGTGGTGTGTGTAGACATGCTCACATACAAAGTTTACTTAATATGCATGTGTGTATTACATATCTATAGTAACCATCCTTACATAGAGGTAGACAAATATACTAATTAAAATAAACAGACTTCATATTTTGCACATGGGAAGCCAACATAAACATAAAAGACTACAAAACTTACAACATGTAAGTCTTACATCAAGAAACAACCACTATTTAAGGGTCACAAAATAAATATCAACATACAATGCATGTCATGACAAACACCTATATGGATTTTCTAATGGGGTCATCAAGAATTTTACCCAATGTATGGCATTGTAAAATGTGTCCTGAAATGGTTCTCTTGGGTTGTATTGTACGAATTATTTTTTGCTTTGTATTGTGACAGGGAAAATTTTGTGTCGTGATGCACCTAGTAATTCTACAACTCTGATTGCTAAACAGTATTTTACATTCTCTTTTATATAAATAGTTGATAGTAAGCATTATTTTAGCAACTTTCATACACATAGAATATAATGGATTTATAATATATATAGATGCAATTTAGATTAGACTTAGAACAAATAAGAGGTAGCTTTTTAGGAGCTTTTCTAGATCAAAGAAGAGAATAGAATAGTTCTAAAGATTAAAGAGACCTTTGGAGATTAAGATCACAAAATTTTGTAACATAAAACATAATCCATCCATTGTTAGTATTTAGATCTAATTAGGATCTTTTTATTTCTAGATTAATCTTATTTTTATTTTATGGATAGAATTAGTGTTCCTTATGCATTTTATGTTTTTATTTTGTGTTATATAGATGTTTAGGGTCAAATTTAGAAAAAAGAGGCAAAACCATATGTTTAAGTAGAAATAAAGGATTTGATAGATTGAGTGCCATTGGATGAAGATTTGGAACAAAGCAGTCAATCAATCAAGCTTTTTTTGAGATTGATTGAGGATTTAGGGCAATAATAAGAGTTAATAGATTGATCCATGAGTGTACAAATCAATCGAGATATAAGTAGATTGGTCGAGCATCGATCAAGCTTCAATCAAGTGCTCTCAGGTTGGAACTTTTAATAATTCAATTAATTAAGAAAGGGTATTGATTGAGAAGTTTAGTCTGCACACAAATTTAGTGTTTTTTGGCAACAATTTATAATCCTAACCATTTGATATATCATAATTTATTTCTAATCAAATTAAGCTCGAAAATACAATATAAAAAAAGCTTAGTAGAATTGCAACAAGGAACAAGAGAGATCAAGAATATACCCTTAAGAAAAACTTTGAAGGAGATTTAAAAGAAATGATTAAAGATTAGAGTGTGGCATCATTTTGGCTTCATCATCAACAATTCCTAAGCTTTTGTTATCATTTCTTATCTTCATATTTTACATCATTATATTGTTAACTGATTCATTTAGAATCCATGTCTAGTTAAACTTCTAATGTGATTATGGGAATTTTTTCGAAGGATTTAATTACACTAGACATAGAATGAGACCATAACATTCCTATAATACTTGATTCTCCATTCTTAGCAACTAGAAGAGAACTCATTGTTGTAAAAAATCATGAGCTTACAATGGGAGTGTAAGATGAAAAAATAAATTTAAAGTTTTTAAAGCATTTGAACCCCTTGATATTGATAATGCTAATGAATGCTTTAGGATAGATGTTACTAATCTTGACGATAACTTAAAAGAATTTTCTGAATTGCTCACACTTAAGACTATTACATATGATGTTGTGAACAATGAATTAAGCACACTAAGAAACAACTCAATTTGTTTTAATTTTGAAAGTATGAAATCTATTATTGATATTATTGATTGTGGGAACTATTTGGAGGCTACACCTCCCATGTATATACCAAATGTAATTGTAGATAATTTTGAGATAGGAGCTAAGCTTTAATGAGCTATTGAAGGGCCACCAAGGTTAGATTTCATACCTTTACCTTATCATCCCCAATCAGGTGGGCAAGCAAAAGAACCTAATATAGAGGTGAAAAAGATGTTGGAAATACATAAATTATATGAGCTATGGTGGAGTGCTTCTAAGAATGCCCAAAAGTTCCAAAAGAATACAAAAATATGGCATGATAAGAGAATTTGAGCACCATGTTTTTAAACTAGGAAAAAAGTATTATGGAATAATTCAAGACTCAAACTATTTTTGGGAAAATTTAATAGTAAGTGGACATAGAAGGATGTACCTTAGGAGTTGATATGATCATCTAGTTTAGGACATTAAATGTGGCACTAGTTGGGAGGAAACCTAAAATTATTTTACTTATATTTGTTGTTTTTTATTTGTAGGTGAATAAATGTGGAGAGCAATAACGCAACAAGATTAAGCATTTCAACGATAAATGTCTTGTTCCCAAGCTAAGAGAGTTTTCTTTCCTTTTACCTTTTTCTTATTTATATGTGCACATTATGGACAATGTTCAATTTAAGTTTGGGGGAAGGAACTTCATTCTCTACTTTAGAATTTAGTATGCATTTTCAATTTTTAGGATTTGTTTTATTCTTTTTAGTATGATTTTCATCACGATTTTGGTAGAAATTGATAAATATATAGAAAGTAAATGCATGCATACTTGATACAAAACATATGAACTTAATGATAAAAATTAGTTGTCATGACTAGGATAAGGAATGCAACATGCTCGTTAAGATACTTGCATTAATCATATGATATGCTTGCTAGTTTTGATTGGATTGATTCCAAATTTTAGGCGTATGTTCATGGTTGATGTTTTTGTTCTTTTTTAGAGAAAATTTGTAGTTAGTTATATGAGTTTATGAGATCTTCTAGGTTTTAGAATCTATTTGATCATCCCTTGAGGTGAAATTATAAATAATATTTAGCAAGAGAAATGATTTTGGTCTTAGTTGGATCTATTGAACCTTTCAAGTTAACCATTGTTAATATCTATAGTTACCTATTTGAGCCTAACAGAAAAAACCTTTAATATCTTTAAGCCACATATTATACCTAACTAATAAGCATTACCTTTATCCTTACACCTTTAGCTTGTAAGAAAATAAAAAAATATACAATCATGTGTTATGCTATAGAGTAAGGTGAAATGTAATGCACCTATGAAAAAAACTCACAACACAATTATCCCTCTAAAGAAAAAGAAAATAAATTTGAAAATAAATTTGAAGGTGTTACAAAGTTTAAAAAAAGATATGAAATAAAAGAATACAAAAATAATGATAAGATATGATGCACTAAAATATCAAGTAAAAGCTCAATTGTAGTTAAAAAGTGCATGCTAAATAAAAAGAAAGCTAAGGTATGGAAAGAGCCTAAATTTCTTCCTCACCCAAGCATAGCAATATAAGCATGAAAATCCCCTATTGATATTTATCTAAGTGCATATTTATATTAGTGGAGAGGGATGTCAAAAATAGACTTATGAGGCATGTTCTAAGATTAAAGTGATTAGCATGCTTATATAATTTAATTTCATAAGTGTATTGGATAATATCATGTACAACACACACAAATAAATTCGTCAAAAACCTTGCATATCATTTTATTGATGGAACGTTGATTGATGAATATATGAACATTCTTGTGATATAATTTTATGGCTTTTGAGGGGGGTAGTTTTTGCTAACTATGCATGTATTATTAGATATATGTTTATGAATATACTGCTCATGTCAGTTTTTCTAGTTAGACTCAGCTTTACTTGAGGAGAAGCAAAGCGTTATGTTTAGGGTGTGATGACTCTATGAAAGTAGAGTCATCCATGCACTTTCCTACTTAATATTTATTCATCTTATTTAATAAGTAATACTTCAAGGGTTAAAAATATTAAAATATGAACTTTCTAGTGAAAAGGGATTAAAATATTTTTTTGAAATGTTTATGGTTTTTTTTATGAATTTTTTATGCAGGACCAATCAGAAGACATGCCATGTGGATGCCATGCATTCACGGGAACTAGCTAGACATGCCATGTGAACAAAACATAAGTGAATAGGGCCAATCCAAGCATACTGCATGTACTAGGAGATGCAGGCCTTGCCATGTGTCAGCACAACATTCGCTTCAAGTTTCATTGTGTGGTTAATTGGTGAGCCACGTGTTGTCCCATAATTTGTCCATTCTTTCCATCGGAGGCACCATAAAAATTGTATCTATGAAACAAATAATGCTAACTCAGTCACATTTACCATGACAAGTCCACCAACACCATGCATCCCTTGCTAATTTTCCCATTGAATCTCCCATGCCATATGTCGCATAGTTATTGGTCAACACTATTAATTTTCCTATTTTCCATCTCAACCCTTAATCTATAGCTAATTTGATGGTTTAAATTTTACTTGATCTTAGTTTAACCCATACTTGTCTCATAAGCCCTAATGAGCTAGAATTAACATAATTTTTATTAGTTTTTGGTGCCAAGAAGAGAGAAAAATTTAAAAATAGATACAGTTTTGATGATGATTCAAGAGGAGATTGTTACTACAATTCAAGAGGAGATTGTTACTACAATTCAAGAGATTGATTGTATTTATTCTTCTTCTCTTTTTTTTATTATCAATTTTTATGTATTTCTTTGTGAAACATATGAGCTTTATGAAAAAAATCATGTCTAGCTAATTTATTAATCTAGGAGTCTTATGAACCCAATTTTCTACATGTAATAATTTAATATTTTACCCCAATTATGATTTAAATTTTATTATATTATTTAATCTATTTTTTATGCTATTAATTTTTTGGCCAACAATTGAGATATAGAGATAATTAAATAGACTTAAGAGAATTATTTAATTGTTTGTCTTGGTTAAATAATGTGCATTGTTTCTAAGTAGAGATCTATGATTCCTATGTATGTGATTCATAATTGATGAACTTAATGAGTTGTATGTAATTTAATTGACATGAGAGCGTGATTAGGTTAATTACTATATGATGTGTAGTTTATTTGAGATGATGCATGCTTAGAAAATTGAGGGATTAAGTATTCCTAGATATTTTCTCATATATCTTCTTAGCTGCCAAATTTGAGTTAATTAATTACTCCTATTTATTTTTAATTCTTTTAATTTTGTTTTCTTAAAGCATGAAAACAAAAAAAAATTTGATTTTTACTTTTTACTTTTAAAAATTAGTTTCTAATAACATATTCACTGTGGGAACAATATTTTCTTATTATTGTATTACTTGTTGCAATATATTCATTGCACATAATTCATGTAGATCAAAGATACACCTAGAAACTAAAATTACAATTATATGTTTTGTTCACAAACATCAATAACACGCACATAAACCTTACACTATGAAAAACCAACCCTGTGATGTGTGTAAATATGCTTTCATACAAAGTGTACCTAGCTATGTGATTGTGTAAATTACTGATCCGTATTATCCAACTTTACTTAGAGGAAGACAAATACACTAAGTAAAATAACAAGCACCCTGCTTTGTACACGAAAAGCCAACACAAAGACACAAAGTACTACAAGGCTTACATTCTCTACCTTCAAATTTCTGTGTCCAAACATTGCACAACTAGGTACAAAAACTCATCAAACATGAAATTAACATAAATATGTCCTAAAGTTGTTTGTTCGTATGAACAACACAATGACACAGACCAAAATCTAAAAGACATACTTAGAACCAGTGCAACCATATTGTTCACTCCATCCATCTTCATGTATCATCTCATCCACTTTATCAGTTTGAAACATGAGGGTTTCCATACCACTATTCATAACACAAATGAAGCTCGTGACTTCAACATACACATATAGCTTGTGTACATGAAACAAACCCACACCCTATGAATGTATAACATAGAAAAAAAACATGTAGTCAAATACCACATACTATCATGTTACCCCTATATAGGTACATAACAATAGGTACAAACACAAGAATAAATGTACAACTCCTTTTGACTTCATGTAACTAATACCTCTATGAAAGTAGAGTTATTTGGCCACTTCTGAACCACTTATTTGTCTTATTTTTGTTTAAATATCATGAATAAACTTAATTTTTATTTATTATGGAAATGTAGATCAAACGTTATTAAACTAATAAAAAATAGTCAAAATTAGGACAAATAAGGATCAACAAGGGAGTAGATCGATTTACACATTTGTAGATCGATCGAGGGTTCATAATTCAATCGATTGATGGTTCATTACTCGATAGATTAAGAATAGAATATATTGATCAAGCACCAAGGATTTTAACACGTTAGCCTTGAATTGAGTTATGAATTCAGTCTCAACCCTTTGATAAAAGTAATACGAATCCTAATCAAATAAGAATCAATTTCAACCTATTTAAAGCACCATAGAGAGGTCCTAAATAACACACAATTAAGAATCATTACCCTACTAGTTTTGACCTTTTAATTTTTGTATTAGTGTTTCTATCGTATGCCCAAGTTAATAGGTTAATATTGTTCCTTTATGTTTTTGTTGCATCATGTTTCTATTGATAGAAAGAACTTTACATTGCTTAAGAAGGGGAATGGTTAGCATAAGATCAATAAGGGATTATGGTAGAACAAAGGGATCAACTAGCCATTGTGGTCCCTAATCATTTAAGAGATTTTGTAGTTCCATAAGTAGGAGGAGCCCAATCATCTCTCAATAGACTGGGCATCAATGTTAGCAATTTTGAACTTAAGCTAGGATTCTTTCATACGATACAAACAAATCATTTTGGAGGTTTAGTTAATATTGATTCAAATCTTTTCTTGGCTTCATTCTTGGAAATATGTAACATTTTGAAGATACACAGTATATCAGATGATGCAATTTGCCTTTTCTTTTTTGCTTTGTTACTAAGGGGAAAAACTAAGGCATGGTTATAGTCTGTATCTGTTGGTTCAACAATACGTGAGATCAATTGGCTCAAAAATTATTTGCAAAATACTTCCCACCTTCAAAGATATCTAAGCTAAAAAAACATCACTTTTTTTCAAACATTTGAAGGGGAATCACTTTATGAAGCTTGGGAACACTACAAAGAGTTGTTAAGAAGATGCCTATACCATGGTATTCCTAGTTGGCTACAAGTGCAAACATTCTATAATGGATTAATATGACAACCAAGGACTGCAATTGATGTTTCAGTTAGAGGAGCTTTAATGAGTAAAACATAAGAGGAAGGTTCTGAATTACTTGATGAGATGGCATCCAATAATTTCCAATGGTTTATGGAGAGCCTCAACCCAAGAAGAGTGGTTTGAGTAGTAGATGTAGCCACTATAGCATCATTGTAACTCAAAAAAATGTTATACTTTTATGTTTAAATAAGAAGTTAGATGGTGGAAATATGGGAGTAAATTTGGTATAAATCCCATTCATGGTGTGTGATTATTGCAATAGATATCATTCTACTGAGGCATGTGGGAACCTCTCTAAAGTAGTAGACTATGTCAACAATTAAAACCGTTAAGGAAACTCAAAAACATACAACCTATAATGGAGAAATCACCCAAATTTCTCATGGAAAAATAACAACAATCAAGATCGTAATCAATTCAACCATTAACCCTTCTCATCACCAGGTTTTCAACAACCATAACGATCACAAGTCTAAAAGAAGAAGTCGCCCAAAAGATGAAGCCACCCAGTGAAGAAACCATAAGTGCTTTAATGGGAATAATGAAAGACTTCATCCACTAAGTGAATACAAAAGTGGATCGTATAGAGTCCATTCATTAGGCCTCTCTTTAAAACTTGAAGATTCAAATGGGGAAATTGGCCTAAACCATAATGTCAAAGGCTTCAAGGTAACTTTTAAAGCAATATAGAAGTTAATCCAAAAAGAGAAAGCAAGGAGCATTGTCAAGAAAAAGCTTTGAGGAGTGGTAAAACCATAGAAGAGGAGGAAACTAAAAAGGATGAGGAGGAAAAAGTGGACAAAGAGAGTACTAAAAAGGAAGTGATTCAACATAAGAAGTGCAACCTATACATACTCATTATTTCCTTCCCTCAAAGAATATAAAAGCAAAAATTAGACAATAAATTTTCAAAATTTTTGGATGTCTTTAAGAAGCCACACATAAACTTACTATTTGCAAATGCACTGGAGCAGATGCCTTCATATGCAAAACTCACGAAGGACATCCTATTTAAGATAAGAAGGTATAGAGATAATGAGACAATAACGTTAACTAACAGTTGTAGTTCTATCCTTTAGAGAAAATGACCATAAAAGAATAAAGATTTGGGTAGCTTTAATATCCCTTGCACAATTGGTAAAATACATTTTGGCAAGGCATTGTATGACTTAGATGCAATCATTAACCTTAAACCACTATCAATTTTCAACAGAGTAGGGGTTGGTGAAGCCAAACCCATTTTAATAACATTGCAAATAGTAGATAGATCAATCAAGCAACCCTAGGGTGTGGTATAAGACATGTTAGTAAAAATGGAGACCTTCATCTTTCTGGTTGATTTCATTTTGTAGAAATGGAGGAGTACTGCAACATTTATATCATACTTTGTCATCTATTCTTGGCAACTAAAAGAGCACTCATTGATGTAAAATATGGTGAGGTTCTAATGAGAGTGCAGAATAAACAAGTAACATTTAATGTTTTTAATCAATTAAATTTCCAAATATTGATAATACTAGTGATTGCTTTAAGATAGATGTTATTGATGAAATAACCAATGATGTACGTCATAACACAGGCCATATTGATGCTTTAGAATATGTGCTTGTTAATGCTATGAACACATATGTTATTGAACACCATGACAATTAGTTAGGCACAAACATTCATGATGATAATTTAACTAAATCAGTGAAACTCCCACATTCATGACTTTGGCATATGATGCTATAAACAATGAAATAAATTCATTAGAAAGAATTGCAACTTATTTTAATGATGAAATTGTGAAATCTATTAGAAGAGTTGATATTGTTGACTGTGTGAAATTTTTGGAGGCTACACCTCTCATATGTATATCTAATACTATTGTGGAGTGTCATGAGATTGGATCTAAATTAAAACCATCTATCAAGGAGCCACTAAATTTATAAATAAAACATTTTCTCTAACATTCCCAATCAAGTTGACAAGTAAAAGTGTTCAATAGAGAGGTAAATATGATGCTACAAATAAATAAATTAGATGAGCTATGGTGGGGTACTCATGAGAGTGCCTAGTAGTACAAAAAGAAAACAAAAGATGACTTGATAAAAAAATTGTGCACCTTGTTATTGAATCGAGACAGAAAGTGTTACTGAATAACTTAAGACTCAAACTATTTCTGAGTAAACTCAATAGTAGATTGTTAGGTCCATTCACCATTACTAAGGTAAAAAACCATGGAGCCATTGAATTGAAAAAAAAAATAGCTCATGGTTAATAGTAGAGTATATAAATATCATGGAGATCCACTACCAAATGAAAAAGTTATGATGACCTTGGTGGATGCAACTTAGGAAATTCTATGAATGTCTAGCCAAGGATGTTAAAAATGGCACTTGTTAGGAGGCAACCTATTGTTATTTTAATTATATGTTTCTATTTTGTAAGTGAATAAATGTTAAGGGTAATGGCATAACAAAGATTGAGCAGTTTCAATGACATATGTGATGTGCCAAGGCTAAGAGAGGTTTCTTTCCTTTCACTCTTTTTCCATATTGATATGTGCACAATGAGACACTATACAATTTGAGTGTGAGGGAGGGAACTTCGTTCTCTACTTTAGTATTTAGTATGCATTTTCATTTTTTAGAATATATTTCATTTTTTAGGATGGTTTTGATCATAATTTGAGTAGAACATGATGAATATATCGAAACCAAATGCATGCATATTTGATATGAAAACATATGAATACAATGATAGAATTGGTTGTCATGACTAGGATAAGGAACATAACATGCTCATTAAGATACTTACATTAATCATGATTGATTTTGGTGTTTTTATTGGGAGAGAATTTGGTGCGAGTATACTAGTTGATGAGTTCTACTATGTTTTAGAGTCTATTTGATCACCGCTTTAAGTGAAATCCTAAATAGTATTTGGCTTGGGAAATGATTTAGGCCATTATTGGATCGATTGAGCCTTTCAAGCTAAGTATTGCATATAGCCTTAGTGACCCTTACTAAGAACCATTCGTATTGTTAAGCCACATTTTTAGCCTAAAAAATAAGCATTACATTTACCCTTACACCTTTATCTTGTATGAAAAATGAAATCATGTACTATGATATAAAGGAAGGTCAAATATAATACACCCTAATTTTTCACATCTATATATAAAAAAGAAAAAAAATCACAATTACCCCTCTAAGAATAAAATTAACAATAAGTTTGGATATGTTGTGGAGCAAAAAGAAAAAGGAGAGAAAAGAAAGTGAATAAGAGATGTGGAATAAAAGAATGAAAAGAATAGTAAGATAGGGTGCATAAAAATATCAAATGAAAGCTTAATTGAAGTTAAATATTGCATGATGAATAAAAAGAGAGCTATGGCGTGGAAAAGACCCATATATATACATTTATCTACCATCACCTAAGCCTTACAACACAAGCATGTAAAGCTCTATTGATCTTTAACTAAGTGAAAGTTTACATTAGTGGAGAGGGGTGTGAAGAATAAACCTATTAAACATGTTTTAAGACTTAGTTGATTAACATGCTCTTATAAGTTGATTTTATGAGTGCATTGGTTGACATCATGTGCACCACACACATGAATGAATTCATCAAAAACCTTGCATATCCTTGTATTAATGAAATTTTGATTGATTAATATGTGAACTTTTAAAGATGATAATTTTTGCTAAACATGAATGTATTAATAGGAATGTGCTACTATATAATTTTAGCTAGTTAGACTTGGCTTTACTTGAGGGCAAGCAATGAGTTAAGTTTGTGGGAAGAGGGGGGATATGGTGTGATAACTCAATGAAAGTATAGTTATTTGGTCATAAACCATGTATTTGTCTTTTTTACTTGAATATAATGAATAAAATTAATTTGTGTTTAATATGACAATATTTTTGAAAAGATATCAAATGGATAAAAAGGGCAAAAATTAGGACAAATACAGGATCGATGAGGAAATAGATCAATCTAAACATCTGTAGATCAATCAATGGTTCATCACTTGGTCAATTGGTAAAGGATTAGATTGATCAATGGTACATCACTTGATCGATTGAGAATAGGATCAATTGATCGAGCACCAAGGATTTTAACATGCTAACCTAGAATTGAATTCCACATATCTCAATCCTTAGATCAAAGTAATACGAATCCTAATCTAATGAGGATCAATTTTAGCATATTTAAAGCTTCATAGGGAGGTACACACAATTATGAATAAAACCCTAGTAGCTACAAAGAATAGAAGAGAAAAGAAAAAAAGTTCAAAAGAATATTATAGGAGACATAACTTTGTGAAAGATTCGCGAGAAGATTTGTGCTACAAATCAATAAATTAAGTGTATCTCTTCTTCTTCCCCTTTATTTATCAATTTCATTGTCTTTTTTTTATGAAAAATCTCAATTTATGAACATAATTATATTTAGCTAATTTATTAATTAAGATGTCTTATGAACCAAATTCTCTACATGTGGTAATCTAATATTTTACCCCAATCATTTTTGGAATTAGATTATATTATTTAATCTGATTTTTGTGCTATTAATTATTTTAGCCAACAATTAATTTATACAGGTAACTAATTAAATAGATTTGAAAGAATTATTTTATTGTTTGTCTTGCTTAAATAACATGCATAGTTTCTAAGCATAGATTTATGATTATTATGTATATGACATGTAATTGATGAGCTTAATAAGTAGTATGCAATCTAATTGACATGAGAGTGTAATTGGTTTGATTACTATATGAGGTGTAGTATACTTGAGATATAATACATGTTAGGTTAGATTCAATTGATTGATGATTATATTGGGAATTTTAGTGATTCATATGTGAAAAAATCGGGGATTAAAAATTCGAAGATTGTTTTCTTATGTATCTTTGCAGTTGTTAAGCCTTTCAATTTAAAATTAGTTCTCGTTTATTTTTTTAGTTTTTTTATAATTTTCTATTGTCCAAATGCTATTTGTAAGAATTATAATGGTACTCAGTTATAATTTACCCAACTCCCTGTGGGATCGATATCCGTATTTAGGTATATTATATTACTTGCTTGACCAATATACTTACAAATTGCATCATATTTATTGGTAACACTTCCTTTAAATTCATGCAAGTCCAACAATAGTGTGTAGTGCAATCTTACTCTCACAATCCATGCAACACACATAATAAGAACAAAAACATAGTTGTGTGATGCGTCACAAAACCGACATTACAAATACCGATCTTGCGAAATACCTTTTGGTTTTATAATTTGTAAAAATCTCCCAAGTGCATGAATCATTTTATAGAAAATGATTAGTATACTCTCAAGGTCGATCTAAGGAAGGAATATATGTGATTTTTAATTTATTATTCAAACTTTTGAAAACAAAATTAAATCCTAAACATCTTGTCATGATATTTTGGTTTTTGTGTTCTAATCTAATGACATAATATAAATAAACATAGATATGGATTCAATAAAAAAAAATGCAAATATTTATCATTTATAACATTGGAGTATTTGAGGATATAATAATTAAGTTAATTATGCTTACTTATATTATTTAGGTTATTAAAGATATAAACTAATATTTATTGGTTCTCTCTTTTCTTATATTAATACCACGAGGTTAAATATTATTTATTAATTAAACAAATCAATTAACACCTGTGGATGGGATTGATAACTAATTTTCTTAATTAAATTAATTCATTTTATTTCTAAGAGATTTAAAATGAACCATTTAAATGTCACATTTCATGTGGTTAGACATTTTAAACTTTATTCAAGGTGTCTAAATTAAACCTAAGAATTTAATTATCTCAATACTAACTTTCAAGTTTTTAAATAATTACTGAGAATATATTATCAATACATTTTCAAATATTAGTTCTTATAAAACCTTTTGAAATATAGCTTCATTCTAACTACTTGGCGATTATACCAACAAATAAAAAAACACTCTAAATCAAACCGGATAATTAAACCTTATAATCTAATTATTAGATTTAAGTTTGTAATGAAAAATAATATATTTCTCTCTAACATCCTTAATATAAAATCTTGAAAAAAAAACAAAATCAATTTATTTTATAGAAATATTTTACCTATTTAATATTTCGCAAGCATAACAACATTATTATTATATCATATTTACAAACAGCCAGCTATGTTAAATTTAATCACAGAAAAATTAAATATAACATATAAGAATAAAACATAAAACGATAACTATAAAGAATCCATTAAAATTATAACTTAATAGAATCCTTAAATAATTTGATGCTTATTATGTTGCTAGAAAACCTCCAAATGGATTTGCATCTCTGTTTATTGCATCAAAAACTAAAAAAATTATAAAAACATAGCTAGTTCTTCACAAAAAGAGAAGAACTTAAAAACTAAAAACTAAAAAAATGAAAACTTTCTAGGGAGAGAAAATGCTCAGAAAATTGTGTGTTTTATAATGGGGGAAGAAGGTCTTTTTATAGGTGAAGAAAAGGCCAAAAATGGGGAGAAAATATTACAAAATTTGAATTTGGACACATTTGGCACAAGTTGGCACACATATGGGGTGCAAAATTCTCGGCATATGGGTGGTTGGTAGGCGCGGTACACATCGATTAGTGTGTCAGGCGTGTGCTAACTGTGGTCGCTAGCTGGGCGTGTACTGACGTGTGGGTGTATGTCGGTATATGCTAGGCGTGCACCCGCACTGATGCATGTGGGACTCAGTACGGATGGTAAATCATGGTAATTTTAGTGCTTTTTAAGCACTCATCACAAACCCCAACTAGCTTCTTGCTAGTCCCTTTAAGAAGCGATAAAAACAAAAACTAAAAATTTAACCATCCTAAATCACTTCCATGGATTGACACAGTTGCATTTAGCTTATGCAACAAGCCTTTAAAACCATAGGTTGCCCTAGTGGATGAATTTAAGTCTCGTGAATGTTTTCAGTAATGATACCCACAAACATTAACAAAAAATGAAAAAAAAATTAAACAAATAAAATAAGAAGTTAACTAAAATTTAAAATAAAGTAAAAAATGAAATAAAATAAAGAAATTAAATACAAAAATATATCATGCTTACAATCTCTTTTAAATTTCATAATTAAAATCTTAAGCATAGATTATTTCAACTTCCTACACATTCATGATTTATTGTAATAATTAGTTGAAAATAATTTTCATATTTCATATCTAAAATGTATCAATTTAATTTCATCCAAACTTAGTGTGAGGAATTTGAATTTTCTTTGACTCTATTCCTCACGAGTCAATACTCTCAAAAACATTGAATCTTATGGGTTAAACACTCATACTAATTTATATGCAAAAGAGATTATGTATAGAATTGAACTAATATGTTCGCATATGTATAAAGAAGAAAGGCTCAAAGTATTATTTTAACGTTGATCTCATGAAAGGAATCAAATGAAAGGATTTATAAAATATTATACATTACTTTAATTCATAAATCAAATTTATCAAATAAAAAGATCAAATAATATGCCTTTTAGAAAATTTAGGAAAATGCAACGACATCTTAGGGAATTACTTTTTATATTTTCTATTACATTAAACCATTTCTCACAACTATTTAGGGTTTTTGGGTCACAGTATATGGATTATACTATTCATTTTTCTTTTCTTTCTCTTATATTCTTCTTTTTTTATAAGAGAATACATTTTTTTAGAGAGTGGACCCATGTACAGATTGTTCATTTTTTCTATGGTAAGGTGATTGGTTAATATTTGCCTTTTCTGTTTGTATTTGTATAGGTAACCCTAAATATATCTCTTTTTTAATAGAAGTCATGCATGAATGAAGAAACTCACGTACTAACAATTTCTGCTTAAATAATTTAATCTAAGCAAATGAAAAATAAATATATAACACTTCATTAAGATGTAAAAATACTGACATTCAATGCTAAATCCTATAAAGATCATCTAATAATGTTGAAAAAATAAGAAAAGTGTTTAGAGTAGAAAAACAATAATATTTATCACTCAGAATAAAGCATAATGGGCTCAAATTATATCTCATAAGGGTAGTCTCTAGTATTTGAGTCCTAAACACCGATTTTGGGTTTAATATAATTTTCACACTTTATCAAGAAATACTAGTCATGAAAAAATTAACTAATTACCATATACTCCATGATATGTTTTCAAAAATTAATCTAATAATGTAAAAGACTTAACTATTTACTTAAATTTGATTTAAAGAAATGAGAAATGTTTGTAAATTATTTTTTAAACTAATCCTAAAATTACTAAACCACACAAAGAAAATAAACATAATAGAAATGAAAATGTGAACATAAACATTTTAAAATTGTTAAAAAAATTTAAATTAAACATGGTAACTTTTCACCACCCTCCACTCAGTTTAGCATAAGCAACCAATACAAACAACATAAACATCCACATGACAATTAATCCATAATGCATTTAATTGATGGTATGACCACATTTTTGAAGAAATGCATTGTGTATGATATGTCAAGCAAGTTTAATCTATGAGTCATCATGAAAAACTTATGTGATATAAGCAAATAGAAATATTAACTCAAGTAAATTGAACTTCATAAATTCACAATTAGTCTCTCTCTCTCTCTCCATTAATGTAAGTGCACACTCAGAAAAAATTAGTAGGACTTTGAAAGCTTGTAATGAAAAGCTGAGGTTTGGGTAGACGAGAAGAAATATTTAAGCATAGGCACACCGTAAGTTGACCACAACTTACAACTTAATTAAAAACCTCAAAAACATAAGGTGTAAACCATTAAACAAAGGTTCTATTCCTTTTACTTCTCAAGAGTTAAACATTCACAATTTTTCCAAACATGGGATCCTTTTCCTTTATGTCTTAGTTCTTTTCTCTTTCTTTTACTTTTTCTTCCTTTTTTCATTTTTTTTTCATTTTTTCCTTTCTTTTCCTTGTTCTTTTCTTTTCTTCTTCTTTAAACACACAAGTAACACAAACAAACCCAAAGTAGATATGATTAACAAAATAAGAATGTACCTTAATAGTAAGTATGCCAGGCTAGTGGGATTTATCATTTGTGCTAGGATGAAGGGCACAAAGAAATGAACAGATAACATAAAGATTCAAAAAGAGAGACTGAGAGTAAGAAACATTGATGGAAAGAAAAGATTAAAGATTCAAGGATGGCCTAAATCCTTTTTCTATCTAAGTAGCACATAGAATATTTCCTTAAGAGACAATAAAAATGGATTCTAGAGTTCGTTAGAGTCATGCATACCATCAAACTAGGACATTCATATAAAATTCTCAAAATAAGCATAAAAGTTCATGATAACTGTATTTTATATAGTTATTTTCATCTATTTTATCAATTATAATTGCTATGTTCTTGACATTTTTCGTTAATTTTAGTTAAATTAATTAATATTTACCTTTTATGTGTTAAGGAATACATTTTAAACAAAATTAAATAATTTGAATCGAAACTGTACTTAATTGTGAATTTATGTCCACAAATATAATTTCAAATAAAAGAGTTCTTAATTGCAATTTATAAAAGTCTAAAATATAATTTATATTAAAATTGGGCTTAATTTTAATTATTAAAAGTTTAAAAATTTAATTTAAATTAGAAAAGAGCTTAACTGTAATTAAAGAAAGTTTGAAATGTAATTTGAATTAAATTTATGGGTCAAAATGAAATTAATTAAAGTTGAATTTTCGTGCAAGAGAGAAGAAGTTCACATGCCATCTTCCATGTGTGCAACGTGGACCATCAGATTAAAGAAGAAACGGCTAGGATGCGCGCGTGTCCTTCAAACCTGACCAAAGCGAATGGGTGCAGGTTTCTTATTCACGTTGCTCGGTGCGCCGAGTGAAGCCACCTGACGCGCAGGCCAGCGTGCAGGTGGGTCCCACGTGTATGTTATGCGACTTCTAAAAGATGTGCTCCAGTGCGACGCGGTCAACATAATCTTCATGCACTTATCCATCCAAGCAATGATACAATGCCACGTGTTTCCAATATTTCTGCAACGAATGAAAAACATACACGTGGCACGCGTTGGGTAAAGTAAAAGCACGAAATTGGTGCACGTTTCCAGGCGCACCGATGTCTACCACTTGTCCCGCGCACCATGATTTCGTGCGGGGACATCACGTGCAATCATTTCCCTCAGCCAATGAAATGCTGCCATGTGGCAGCACGTGTCCGTATTAATCCTTGTAGTGAATCAGACGCTGACACGTGGCATGTAGTTTGAATTAAAAAAAAATCAGAAATGGTGCCCTCTGCTTTGTCTCTCACGCGTAGATTAAAATACAAATTTCGATATCGAATATCGATACGCGTGTGTTTTATTTTCGATACAAATTTTTACGCGTTTATTAAAAAATGTAATATTTTAGATGTATTTTTTTAGCTATGAAGGGGATATTATGATAGAGTAAAAAATATTTTGGGATTTTTGAGTTTGGGATTTTTAGTAGTATATGGGGGTGGACTGTGGAATACGCATAATTCCTTTATTTATGAAGTAATTTAATTTTTCTAGGGTTGCATTTTATCTAAATTTATGACGCTTTGGTTTTAATTATTTTTGAAAGATTTATAAAACGTTCGATTTATTTATTCTATTTTGTGCTTAATGCTTTTGATTATTTACAAATTTTATCAAATGATCCGTGGCACTTAAATAAACTTTGAAGAGGCATTTTTGTGTATATTACTCATAGATAGTATGACATGTATGATGAAGGATATGAATATACCCTAATTGTATGTGTTGCCATTTGAGAACTTAGAACGTAATGAATCTTGGTGAATTTAATTCTCATAGGAATATAGTGAATTAATTTAACGAGGTGTGTTTATACGAAGCTCGGAAGAGATGTATGGATAAAATTAGAAGTTTTCGGTTGACATATTAAATGTACTAAAAAAATATAAATCAAAAGAAAATAACATGATTCGAGTGGATTAATTTGGTGAAAAATTGCAATCCTAGATTTCTTTTATTTTGTTATAAAACTTTTTTCTTAAACTTTTTCCAAATCAACGATCGTTTTGGATAAAATCAGAGAGAGATAATTTTAGTACTCAACAAATTGTAGTAACAAATCTCCGTGGGAACGATAACTTACTTATCAAATTTTATTACTTGTGACCGTATATGCTTGCACGTTTTATGCTTTCCTAAAAGAGACAACAGTTCACATAGTTTTTTTTTTCATAAATAAAATTTTAAATTCAACATAAGAATTTAGTGATACAAGAGCTTAATGAATATATAAGTCAAAATAGCCAAATTTCCATTTAAGTCAAATGCATCTCACCTATAAAACCACTATGGTCACACAAAAAGATTCAATCAAATAGAAAACAAATGGACAGAGATTTGCAAAACATTCTCAAGAAGAGGGAGTAAGGAAAAACAAAGAGTACTAAAATATAAACAAAATATTTTTTTATTTTTTAATAAGGAAAATAGTAAGGATAAAAAAACAAGTAGAAAAAAATTAAAAGATACATACATAAAGACTACAAGCACAAAAGAAATGAACAGGTCAACCCCAAATAGATCACTAAACAATAATAGAGATCAAACTACATTCCTTTGTTTAAAGTATTTTTAAGAGGAAACTGATTCAGAAAATAGCCTTTGTGTCATATAAGCAAAAGAAATATATGGTAATCGAGGCTTGCTTTTTTTATTGTTTTTTGAAAACCTATCGAGTTACTTATATAAACTAGACATGATGACTATTAGAAACATACTTATTTATTTCCACACTATGTCTTAGGAACATAATACATCCTACTTAAATATGTTTAGATTAGCCACAATAGCAAAATTCTGTCGTACGAGAGAGGGGTGAACGAGGAGGAAATTTCCATGTAATACCTTTCACATATGTAGGACATTCCTAAATAAGGTGGATAGTAATGCCACATAGATAACAAACATGAACAATAGGGTTAGAGGATCTAGGTTCTTGACATCAAGGAGTAGTACGTGGAGGAGATGAAGAAGAAGTGCGCATATTGATTTTCAAGTAGGAATGTTAGTAGGTACGGGTAACAGAGCAACACTAGAGTGACAAGAAGAGATAGCCTTAGGTAAGTATTTCATCATACTAGAAGAGTTTTGCCAAGAAGACACAACTAACTTACCTTTTGGGTTGGTGGTAACATAATTCAGCTATGGATTTTGATTGGAAGCTTTAACAAGCTTGGTAGAACAACCCTTAGAGGTAGAAACTTTTTCACTGTAGCCAATACCTTATTTATACCTTGGCATCTTTGTTTTATTAAGGATGTCATTTAGATTCTTATAACTTTCCATCATTTTTTTCAATCTAGAAGTAGAGTAGGCTAGGTCCTTCTCATTGACTTTAAGTTTGTCTTTTAAGGAAATAACCAAATCTTCCTTTTCTTTGAGAAAAGACTCAAGATAAGCTACAAAGTTGTTTAGAATACCAACTTTCTCATTTACTTAATTAATTTCAACTTCTTTTTCGAAAAGAGAATAGGCTATGTATTCCTTTGTACTCTCTAGGATAATAATATTCTTTTTTAATCCTTCAACCTCGATATTTTGACTAGTAGTGGGATCAAGGTAGATAAACAATTTAAACAATTTTGTGACTTTATAAGAGATGGGAATCTTCATTTGTTCCTCAAGATTCTTCAATTTTTCTTTTGCATTAAATTTTTCAAGCAAATCTAAATATCTCATTTAAATAACCTTATATTTCTTGGTGAGGTCAAGTTGCTGGCCATTATTAGAAGACTTATTTTCCTCTATATTTTTATTTAAAATGCATATATCATGCTCCTTTTCGTCAAGGAATTGCAAATCCTTTTTCTTTGCCTTATTACACTTGTTGTGCTCCAATAGGATTGTATTGTAAGAATCAAGCAAATCATCTTATTTATGTTCATCATCATTAGCTTCAGCTATCACCTTTTGAATATCTAATGTATCGATGAGAGGATTAGTGGAATTATTGAAGACAATGAAGGCCATAAAAGTAGCATCATCCTCATCATCACTACTAGTACTATTTGAAATACTAGCCTCATCTTTCATGGAACATTTGTTTGTGTGGTTTAGATTTTGAAAACATTGAGCATCAATTGTCCTAGCTTTCAAATTTCAAATCGCCTTATTTTATTCAAGTGACCTTTACTCGGTTTCTCAGAACCATTTTTTGAGTCTTTATCAACTCTAGTATACCTTGAGGTTATGGAACTAGAAGTTTTTTTCACAGTAGTCCCAAAAGAAGGTTTCTTCTTCCTAAAGAATCTAGTAAATCTCTAAGCAAGGAATACCATTTCCTCCTCATCAAGATCAGAATCATCATTATCACCACCTATGATACACATATCTTTTATTGGTTCATTTCATTTTATAGTCCTAAGGGCTATGCTTTTTCTCTTTTTTTAGAAGCAATCAACTCTTGTTTGGGAAAAATGTGATGTAGTTCGAACACTTGTAAGACACCAACCAACTCATTCATAGTAAGGTCACTTTGCTTGTACGTTGACTCTAGTATAGTGACCTTTGCATGAAACCTATAAGGTAGAATGGAAATTATCTTTTCAATTTTTTTTCTTCACTAATTCGTCTACCTAGGTTGTTAGAGAAATTAACTATGTTGAAGAATTATGTAGAAAGCTAATGAAGGTCTCATATTCTTATATAATGCATAATTCAAAATCTCTATTCAGCCTCAGAATTCTAGATCTCTTTACTACAAAGTACTTTCATGTGTCTTTCTAGAATATCCCCAGCCCATTTTGAAGTCGTATAGCTCTGAATCCTTCTGTATTTATTATGTGAAACAACTCTAATGATATCATATAATTGTTTTTTGTTCAATTTAGATTCCTTGGATTCTTCTTTGGTCCATTTGATTAAAGGTTATGGGATAACTATATTGTCAAGAAGAGCTTTGGTAGGGTATGTACAACCATTTTCAACAATGAACTATGCACGATCTCCTTAGCACCATATAAAGGCTTTCATTTGAGATTTCTAATAGACATAGCTAAACACATTGAAATGTGGAGGTCTACCTACATTACCTCTTTCTTCTAACACCATTAAAGAGAAAGTCTATGCATGAAAGCTAATTGTTAAGATCAACACTAGAGTGGTTAAGCCCAAAGGGGTGTACCTTCTCTGATACCAAATGAAAAATCCCATAACTTGGTATAATACCAAGGTAAGGAGATGTAGACTCCTTAAGAACTCACCTCTAACTTATTCAAATAGAGAAATAAACACTTATGTAGTTCACATAGCAAAAATAATAGATATTATAATAAAATCAAAAGAAAGAAGGTAAGAATATAAAGGTTTTCTAATCAAAGTTTATGATATTAGTATGTTGTAACATACACACCTTAAACTTGGATTATATTAGTACAATATCAGATTAAGTATAACACTTGATATAATAAGGTATACCCATATAGAGACCGTATCTATATCATAACATCCTCGATTTGATTAAGGTAACCACTTAATAAAACATAATTCCCTAAGAATTAAACATGTTACAACAATAATCAACCATAAAACCAATATTACCTCTATCATTTAGGACCTCAGTCAAAGCTATATACTATTGATCTTCCCTTGTTACTTCAATAAGTGTTTGGTTTAACACTTGAACCCAACTATCCTTCATAGCCAACACCACCTATTATGGTATGATTGAAAGCCAAAGATCAGTAATTGCAAGTGTATCAACTCATAAGGATACACAACCCACTATAAATATCAAATCACATACGGGAGAGACATAGTCAAACCATGTACTCACACAGAAAATGATTTTATAACTTTCCATAAAATGACCCACTCTTAAATGTAAGCTCTCCAAAAATGATTTTAAAAATTGATATAAATATCAATATGAATTTTAGCAGAGTTTTGACTCTTAAAAGATGATTGGAAAGAGAAGAGAGAAAATAAGGGGTATTTATAGCACTCAAAATTACCACCGCGCAAGCCACCACCCTTGCCACCTCACCAATGGTGGTGGCAAGGTCTATGGTGAGCATGTTGGCTTCCAAAAATATTTGAGTACAAACCATAAATACCCACCCTAGAAATGAACTAAAAATGCAAGTGACAATGTTGGCTCATTCTTACGCTCACTCTGCGAATACCACAACGTTCAACTTAGCATGCACACTATAAAAATCAATCCTATAGGTATACAATGTGTACCTACCTTTATATGTGTGTGAATTACTAATATGCAGTATCCAACCTTACATAGAGAAAGACAAATACATTAAATAAAATAACATACACCATATTTTGTACACAGGAAGCATCCAAAGATACATGGAGTACAGCAGGATTTACCCTACTTTTTTTGCACAAATACATGAAATAAAATTTAGTAGCATATATTGGAAAATTTTCATGATGGATCGTATCGGTACACTTTTTGCAAATTTTTCTCACATAGACCCAAAAATATACACATATACCTAAACAGGATGTTTTAATGCATCCATAATTCTTCTTTACGAGTGGTACTAAAAAATAGCATGTTAGTACATCTGTATTCCAATTTTATGATGGGAGGTACCGATGCACTTTTTGCAAATTTTACTACAATACCCAGACTTAATGTTTTAGTGCATCTGTATTGCTATTTTTATGACAGGTATTAATTATGTACTTTTTGCATATTTCATACACATATACTTGGTGATGGTGTTTTGGTGCATCTTTATTGCAATTTTCATTATGGATGAGAAATTTTTGGAACTTTTATTCACATATATCCAAAAGTAGTATGTTGTATGTCCATAGGAAACTAAAAGAGTATTGCTCTAAAAGAGAGTAAAGAAAAAAAAAATATGATAATTAAAAAAACAAAAAGAATTTGATTGTGTTTCTAGAATTCAAGTTTGTTCGTCAATTCCTTATTTCTTTCCCAAATTATTGAGTAATTAAAATAATTTGTATCTTGTTAACCATTCTTGTGTCATAAAAAAAAAGAAATAATCTTGTAATCAAATTTGTTCTAGTTGCTTTAAAATGGTTCCAATCTAGAAACAATATAGGATATAACATTTACAATGTGGGCTTTGCAACAATAATTTGATAGAATGACTAGAGTAATGGTAAATATGTATAAGAGTTAGGAAGGCAAGAGGCCACAATAACAACCTTGAAATAGGGAGCACCAAAAAGAGTTCCAAATGTTATGGGGAAAAATAGACAATCCCATGTAGGGGAAGATATTGAAGATGGTAATTAGGATGATATTAGAGACTTTAACGAGGAAGGAAATAAGGTACCTATGGTATGGAAATAGCGAGGCATAAATGGAAGAGGAAGCTCATGGAGACCACCACAGAATTTCAGAAGCATCAAAATGAAGATGCCACCTTTCTAAGGGAATAATGACCTAAATTATACCTAGAATATGAGAAAAAAGTGGAACACATCTTCGAGTGCCACAACTATGAAAAAGATAAAAAGATAAAACTCGTTGTTATTGAATTTATGAATTATGCACTAAATTGGTGGGAGAAATTATGGATTAGTAAGAGGAGGAACCACGAGAGGCAAATTAATAGTTGGGAAGATAGGAATAGGTTCATTCGTAGATATTACTATATGGAGTTGTAGCAAAAATTGTAGAGACTTAATCAAGGGTCAGAGGCAGTAGATGATTACTATAGAGAGATGGAGGTGATAATGGTAAGAGCTAATGTATAGTAAGATATAGAGGCCATAATGACTTGATTTCTAGGTAGGTTAAACCAATAGGTTGCTAGCATAGTAGAGCTTCATCACAATGTAGAGCTAGAGGACATGATGCATATAGAAATAAAAGTAGAGAGCATATTAAAAGAAAAGGTAACCAGACACTACTAGAAGAGCCAAACTTTCCTAAACATTGAAAGCCTAATTGGGGAAAAGAAGAGGGAACAAGTTCCAAGGCAAAATCTAAACCATTCAAAGCCAAAGATGTGGAGATCATTAAGGGTAAAGGTAAAATGGAAATACTAACTCGTAATCATGATATTCAATTCTTTTTTTTTGTAACAGTAGGGATCATGTTGCATCTCAATGTCCAAACAAGAGAAAAAAGATGATCCAAATGAGTGGCAAAGTGGAAACTAATGGTAAAAGTAGAGATGAAAAGATGCCACTACTAGAGGAAGCTAGTTATGAGGATATTGTAGCATATGCTATGGAAGGTGAATCACTTGTGTTAAGGAAATAATTAAGTCCCAAATTAAAGAAAATGACATGGAATAACAAGGAGAAATATTTTAATGCAGGTGGTAACAGTGCACTTTCTACGAAATGGAAATTTCTACATTCATGTATCATATTTAATACAGATGGTAACATAGCACTTTTTGTAATTTTTTTCCTATATACCCAAAAAATGGTGTTTAGATGCATCCATAATGCAACTTTTTGAAGGGAACATACCTAGACATATTTTGCAACTTTTATGCACATTGACCCTAAAATGGTGTTTTGGTGTAAATGTGGTGCAATTTTCATGACGTGTGGTATGTGAGCACTTTTTGTAAATTTTTTTCACATATATTCCAATACCTCTTTTATGTGCATTTTTTGGTCAATTTCTATGATAGCTAGTATTGATGTGCTTTTCACAACTTTCAGGCACATATAACAAAAAATGGTGTTTTGGTACATTTGTTGTGCAATTTTCAACTTTGGTCATACTAAAGTACTTTTTCCAACTTTTTTTGCACATATACCCATAAATAGCACTTAGTTGCATTTGTTAGAAAATTTTCATTACAGAGCGCATTGGATCACTTTTTGCCACTTTTTCACAAATAAACCAAAAATGCCATGTTATTGCATCTAAATTGCAATTTCCCATTACGGGTAGTACTGATGCACTTTATGCAGGTTTTTTACACATATTCCCGAGCATGATTTTTTTGTGATTCTATATTGTAATTTTTGTTTTGAGTTGAATAGGAGGAAATTTTGGAACATTTATTCATATATATCCAAAAATGGCATGTTTCTCCATTAGCATTGCAATTTTCATAATGGGAAGTACTGGGGCACTTTTTGCAAATTTTTACACATACACCTAAATATGGTGTTTTGATAAAATGTTATTATAATTTTCATAATGGATGATACCAATGCACTTTTTGCAAGTTTTTTCACATATAATCAAACATGGGGTTTGGTGCATCCTATTGCAGTTTCCATTAGAGGTGGTATAGAAGCAATTTTTTGAATTTTATTCATATATACTCGAAAATGGTATGTTGGTACATTTGTGGGAAATATTTCATGGTGTGTGGTTAACAAAGCACTTTCGCATGTTTTTTTGCACATATACTTGAAAAATGGTGTTTTGGAGTATCCATAATGCAAATTTTATGAACAGTGGTTTGTGAGCATTTTTTGCAAATTTTATGCACATTCATCCAAAAATAGTGTTTTGGTGTATCCATAGTACAATTTTCATTATGAGTGGTATCAAGGCACTTTTTGAAAAAAATTCCACAAATATTCGAATACCGGTTTTATGAGTATCATTAGGTCAAATTTCTGAATGGTTGGTATCATAGTGTTTTTTGAAAATTTCAACACATAAATTAAAATGGTGTATTAGTACATTTGTAAGGCATTTTTCAAGACCGGTGGTACCAAAGCACTATTTGCAACTTGTTTTTAAGCAAATGAATGATAGGAACCAACTGATGCAGAAGGGTACCACATCAAAATGGAAAGTAGCCCTTAGCTCCTTCTTCATTTTCCCACCATCCATAAATATTGTTAAATTATTAAAAATAAATGAATATAAATTAATGCATCTATAGAACCAATAATAAGGTCTACCAACCAAATCAAAAATAATAAAATGGCATGCAAATGATGGTACACCATATCAACAAGTTACAGAACAACAACTAGGAGATATAGAAGCCAAGCTATATGTTGATGAATTACACTCTCGATGAATATGCGAGTAGTGAAACACCATGTGTGAAATTTGAGCCAAATAATCTACCCAAGTTGAAAGCCAACACCATGGTACCAAATAAGATCTAGTACAAAATAAATTCACTACATATGTTGTGTTATACTCCAACCAATTCTTCTTCAAACCATACCTATCTACATATCTTAATGCATAAATAGTTACTACTACCTCATCCTTAAAGGCATAGGAGACCCTTAAATGAACATAGGAACAACCCTTGATAAAATATCTGAAGGTTCAAGCAATCCCTCCATAACCAAAAAGTATAGGTGTGCCATAAGTAGCCTATTAATGGTAGCCTTTAACCAGCCTATAGAAAGAGGGCACCAATTAACTTCAACCACCCTTAGGGCTCATAGCAAGATACCATAAAATCGCAAATGACTAAGTAATTTTAAGTCATTCAAAGTGTTTCTTATAGCACTCTTTTTGACCAATCCTACTTTTTAATAAAAATCCAAACTATAACAAGAGGGAAATTTAAAGGAACCATAATCCCATCATAACAATGAAGTGTTCCTTATTGTCCAAATAACCCAAATAACCAAGATAAATTGCAAACTTGAGGTCAAAAATCTCTATCCATATCATCCCTTCCTAACTTCAAAAGTGAAATGTTCATGTGAGGGTGCTATAAGAAACCCAAAATCAGACCAAAAAATGAATCCTTAAACTAGTCCAAATATATGAGCTAACATGATACCCTCTAGGAACATCATTCTTATCGAGGTACCTCCTCTATAAGTCTAACCATTTTCGAGAGGTGATAGTAATCAAATGGCAATAAAACCTTTGCAACATGATTCCATTTAGATTTTTTGAATCTCTTAACCTAAGAACTCCTTAAGTAAGAGGATGACAACAATCCAACTTGGTAACTTGAACCAATTTTACATTATCTATCATACTAGTGCAAAATTTTTTGAATGACTTTAGTAAGATGATGAAGAATTGCTTTTGGAGATCTATAAATATGAAAATAGTAGATGAATATACTTTCGACAACCAATACAATCTAGTTGCAAAGGCCGACTAGAGACAGAGATAACCCCTTCTCTATGTCCAATCGAACTTTAACATGATTTACTAACCCTAAAACAAAACAAAAATATGGTCACCCCTAAAAAGATTCACCCCTAGATAGCCCCTAGAATAACCACCCAAGCACATACTTGCAAGCCCTTGAAGACATTGAATTCCACTTCTCGACACCCCTTTCCAAAATAGATGCTTGATGTTTGGACATTAATAATTTTACTCAAAACAAAAATAAGAAAATCATATGCATAAAGAAAATGAGTATGAGTTGTAATACCATAGGATTAAGAGATATAGGCAATACGATCATCATCAGCCATGATAGAGAGATATCTACTAAAGAAATTTATTTTCATGTCAAGTGGTAATAGAGCAATTTTTGCAAGCGTTTTTGCCTGTATCCCCAAAAATGTTGTTTTGGAGCATCCATAATGAAACTTTTTGAAGGGATCTCACCCAAGCACATTTTGTAAATTTTATGCACTTTTACCCAAAAATGAGATTTTGGTGTATACGTGGTGTAATTTTCATGATGGGTAGTATCAGAGCACTTTGTGGAAAAAAGTTCACATGCATTCAAATATTGCTTTTTGTTTGTGTATGTTTTCATGATGGCTAGAATCGAAGTTCTTTTTACAAATTTCATGCACATATAAAAAATGGTGCTTTGCTACATTTTTAATGCAATTTTTAATACTAGTTATACAAAAGCACTTTTTGTAACTTTTTATTGCATATATACCCAAAAATGACATTTAGATTCATTTGTTGGAAAATTTTCATATGGATGGTACTGGATCACTTTTTGACACCTTTTCACACATAATCAAAAAACGGTTTTTTATTGCTTCCGACTTGCAATTTTTCATGGCGCATAGTGCTGGTGCACGTTTTGAATTTTTTTACACATATACCCAAACATGATGCTTTTGTGCATCTATATTGCAATTTTCATTACAAATGGAACATGAGGTAGTTTTGGAAATTCTTTTCACATAGAGCCAAAAATGATGTGTTAGTATATCAATGTGCAATATTTCCTTATGGGTGGTTAACAGAGCACTTTTCTCAAATGTTTTGCATATATACGCAAAAATGAATTTTTGTGGCATCCATAATGCAATTTTTAAGAATGGTGGCTCGTCAACAATTTTTACAAATTCAAGCACATTTATGACTCTATGAAAATAGAGTCATTAGCGCACTTTTTCACTTAATATTTACTTTTTTATTTAATAAATAATATTTTTATGGCTAAAAAAATTAAAATATAAACTTTTTAGTGAAAACGGATGAAAATATAATTTTTGGAATTTTTTGGGATTTTTCTGGAATTGTTTATGAATTTTTAATGCATGACCAATCAGAAGCTGCCACGTGGCATGCCACGCAAGCATAGGAGCTGAATGAGCAAGCCACGTGGAGGCCACGCAAGCATGGAGAGCGAATCACGTTGCGCCGCATGTGAGGAGGAGAAATATGCACCACTTGTCAGCATGGCGTTCCATCCGTGCGCCATGCCATCTGTTCCTGCGAATCACGTCGCACCACGTGGTGCTGACTCGGCGAACGTTTACTTTGACCGGTCTCCCCTGCCAAGCGTCTCTCTCTGATTCGCTCAATGAACTTCTGATGCCACGTGTCATGTTGTGATTGGCTGAAACTATCAGTTTTGCGTTTTTTGATCATAGCCCTTGATTTAAAGCTGATCGGATGGTCTAAAGCGCACCTGAGCTTTATTTAAGCCCCTAATCACTCCATAAACCCTAATTTGCCTCTATTAGCAGAATTTTTGTGAGTTTTTAGAGCTAAAATAAGAGAAAAATTCAAGAAGCGACATAATTTTGGTAGAGATTTAAGAAGAAATTAATTATATTATTCAAGAGATTGATTTTATTCCTTTTTCTACTCTTTTCTTTATTAATTTTATGTCTTCCTTTATGAAAACTATGAGCTTTATGAATACAATTATGTGTAATTAATTTATTAATCTAGGGATCTTATGAACCCAATTTTCAACATGTGATGATCTAATATTTTTTTCTCAATTATAATATTAATTTAATTATATTATTTAATCTAATTTTTATGCTATTAATTGTTTGGCCAACAATTTATCTATAGAGCCAATTAAATAGATTTGAGAAAATTATTTAATTGTTTGTCTTGATTAAATAACATGCATAGTTTCTAGGCAGAGATGTATGATTCTTATGTATGTGATCCATAATTGATGAACTTAATGAGTAGTATGCAATTTAATTGGCATGAGAGTGTGAATAAATTAATTACTATATGGTGTGTAGTTTACTTGAGAGATGAATACATGCTAGGTTAGATTCAATTGATCATGTAATTAATCAATATTATATTGGGGGAATTTTAGTGATTCGCATGTTTAGAAAATTAGGGGATTAAGTATTCCTAGATATTTTCTCATATATCTTTTTAGTGAGAAAATCTGATTTAATTAATTATTGCTATTTACTTTTAGTTATTTTAATTTTGCTTTCTTAAGATATAAAAACACCAAAAAAATTGATTTTTATTATTTTTAGTTTAAAAAATTAGTTTGTAAAAAAATAATCTTCGTGGGAACGATCTTTATTTATCATTATATTACTTGTTACGATACATATACTTGCGTATTTATTGCACACATAATTTGTGTGGTGATCACACATTTATCCAAAAATGGTGTTTTGGTGCATTCAAAATATAATTTTCATAACAAGTGATATTGGAGCACTTTTTGAAACTATTTTTCACATATATGTAAATATCAATTTTATAGGCATCTGTAGGTCAAATTTCATGATGAATGGTACTGTATTTATTTTTGCAATGCAATTTTCAATGCAATGCAATGCAATTTTCAATTTTCAAAGCTAGTGGTACCCAAGCATTATTTGCAACTTTTTGGGAACCAATTGGTGAACTAGGGTACTCCATCAAAATGGAAAATAGCCCTTAGCACCTTATTCATCTTCCTACCATCCATAAATATTAATAAACAATTGAAAAGAAATGAATACAAAGTAATGCATCAATAGAACCGATAAGAAGGTCTTCCAATCATATCAAAAACAAAACAAAAATTAGCATGCGAATGATGGTACATCCCACCACCAAGTCATTGAAGAAAAAATTAGAGATCTAAAATCTAGGCTATCTATAGCTGAATTACCCTCTCGATAAATTCATAAGCAATGGAACTTGATGCAAATAAATGAGTGTTAGAAATGATTCCATGGTACGTTCCAAGTGGGTCAATTGATCAATAATAAGCATGGGCATATTATGATTATTTGTAGTGCTTTGGCATGAATTAAAATGAATGACCAAATAAATTCCAAATAAGGAAAGTTTCATTGCAAAACTGTCAATATATTTGCTATATCTTTTCCATCTGATCTCCAATTGTGATGAAACAACTTTCATTACAAATAGGACTCAATAATATTTTTAGAGATAGCATTTTTGTAATTCGGAAACTTACTTGGTCAAAAATAGATTTCAATCAATGTTACAAAAAATTTCAAATAATTACCTTTACTAGTTTCATAGTTTATTTTGTAAGTCTAATATTTACTTTATTTTATAGTATTTATATCCAATTTCTATCAATAATTTAAATTTATTTATTTATGTTTTATTAGCTATGGTTTATGTTATATTTTAGTGTCTATAAATATCTATGTAGGGTTTTAATTGAAATGAACCAACTTTGAATAAATATTTTAGTAAGAGTTTCTCTTCTTGGTTCTTTTGAGAACTTTTACCAAAACTTTCAAGACAAATCTTGTGGCTTTCAAAACATGACTTATCACTCACATCTCTCCCATGTTCTTGAGTGTGGTTTCTACCCTACTGTTCTTTGATACCAAAGTTCCTTTCTAGTAATAGATAGCGGGCCATGGTCCTCATTTTCTTTATCTTTACAATCTGATTTAATGTTCCTAGTTGAGATTTAAACATTTATCTTTGGGTCTCACTTCTTTAGCTGAGGTTTGTATAATTTAGGATCAGTGTAGGCAATAAAGAAAAGGAGAATAGAAAGTTGAAAAAAAAGAAAAAAATCTAGGGGAGAAAAATGAAAAGAAATCTAGTTGTTGGTTTTCTTTTTTTATGTTATAAATATGTTTTATACTAGATGTTATGTCAATGTTAAAGTATGTAATGTGAAAAATTAAAGGGTTCCAAGAAACTAATTTTGCTAGGATTTTTGTGATGGAAAAATTAAATTTGATAATTTTGTAGGCCATATGAGCTACCATGGGTGAATGAATATGGGAAAGTAAAGATAGAAACACAAGTATGGGTGACATTTACAATAAAGAGGTATGAATATGAGGTTATGTTTGATGATGTTTCAATGAAAACAACTCATATTCTTTTGGGGAGACCATGGAAGCAATATGGGTAAGCAATTTATGATGTGTACACTAATAGGTACTCTTTTTCATTAATAAAAAATGAACTATTCTTATGCCACTTAACTAAAACAAGTGCATGAATATCAAGTAAATTAAAGGAAAGAGTGAGTATTAAAAAATAGAGATTGAGTTAAAAAGAAAGAAATAACAAAAAAGAGAGATAGAGTTAAGAAGAGAGATTGAGAGAAAAAAAGAGTTTTAGTTGAATCGAGAGAATAAAAAAAGGATAATGAGAGAAAAAAAAGGAGAGTGAAAAATAAGAAGAAATAATTGTGACAAAGAGATAGAGGTTTTGATTAGTGGGGAAATATTTGAGAGAAAAAGAAAAAGAAAAGTTGAATGGACATAAAAAGTTAAGTGACAAAAAAGAGTAGAATGAAAAGAAATAAGGTGGCTCGAAAGAAGAGAGGGAATGAAAAAATAGATGATTGTGAAGAAGAAAAATAATTTCTTATTAGTGAGGAAATATTTGAGAGGAGAAAGGCTTTTTCAAGTACTCATTAAAAGTTTTCTTTGCCTAATGATCAACATATATATCTTTTTAGAGTCGAACAACAAAATTTTGTAGGAGTTGATCAATTTTCTACTATACTCGGACCAAATATTTCAAAGAGGCTAGCCAAGAGAATAATACAACATGTGCATGCATCATTCTTTGTGATGAAGACAATCCCCAACGTTATAGGAAACTTTTGAGGATGAATCTTATTAAGGAAAGAAGGAATGGTGCATATCAAGGATCATCCCCAAAGATTCCATGCTGTGTTTTAAATAGGCCAATTAATTAAGAATAATTCAATGGGCCATAGAGCAAGCATTGGCATAATTACAAGTTATTCCAAAAAAAAAACTTTTATTGAGTAGCTGTTAGTATACTCGCTCTATCTTTTCCATCCGATGTATAATTAAGGAAAAAGAATTGAGTTACAAATCTAACTTAATCGGGTACAATATTCATGAGGATTTCATTTTCATAATTTTAAAGTTTACTAGGTCAAAAATGGCTTTCAATTGATGCTTTGAAATATGTCAAATAATTACTTTTTTTAGTTTCATAGTTGTTTAGTAGATCTAATATTTATATTTATGTTTTATTAGTTGGGTTTATGTTATATTTTAGAATCTATAAATACCTATGTAAGGTTTTAATTGATATTAAGAAACTATGAATATAAATTTTAAAGATAGAGTTTCTCTTTAGTTTCTTTGACAACTTTTACCAAACTTATCAAAAACAATCATGTTGCATTCAAAACTTGACTTATCACTCACATCTCCCTCATGTTCTTCAGTGTGGCATCTACTACACCTTTCTTTGATAACAAGGTTCCAATCTCATTATAGATATCAAGTTTAAATCCTCATTTTCTTTATCTTTATAATCTAATTTAGAATGTTATTGGGATCAAGATTTCAAAATTGATCTTCATATCTTACTTCTTTAGTTGACCTCCATATTAGAACTCCAAATATGTAACCCAAGCCAAATAATTTTTCCATGATGAAATCCAATCCTTGATACCAAATATACATAGTGTAGAATAAAGTCACCACATATACTAATTCAGACTCCAATCAAATCTTCTTCCAACCATACCTACATACATATCTTATCAGAAAAATAGCCATTGCTGACTCAGCCTCGAAGACTTAGGAAATCCTTAAAAGAATAAAAAAACCTTTGACAAAAGTTCAGAGGTTAGAAAAATCCTTACACAACTAGGAAGAACAAGTGCCCCAAAAGTATCCCCATATGTGCTAACCTTTACCCAACCTGCAAGAGGAAGTCACAAGATAACTTCAACCACCCCTGAGCCTCAGGGCATAATACAATAAACCACAAGAAACTTGGTAACTGGAAGTTATTCAAAGTATTTCTCATAGCACCCTTTTTGACCAACCCCACTTCTCTAATAAAATTCCAATATGTAACGACATAGGAACATAAAGGAACTGCAATCCCATCATAACAACAAGCATTCCTTGTGGTATAAATAAAAATAACCAAGATAATGCTCACTTTTCACAAATTGTGAACTTGAGGTAAAAAATATTTGTCCATAGTAGCCCTCCAAAACATCAAAAGTAACATGTCATGTAGGGGTAAACACCAAAAAAGAGAGGAAATGAGGTCCTAAAGAGCTTCAACAAATGGACACCTTAAGAAAATATGAGAATTCATCTCCTATGAGCAACCACAAATAAAGTAGCATAAAGAAAAGGAATAACCCACTTCATCATATTACAATATATAGAAACCTTTCCCAAAATAGCTCTCCAAAGTGATATAGAGTGATAAAGGGAATAATCGACATTCAGATTTCCTTACCCCAACTCTGAACAAGCTTCATTGATCTTAAAAAATGATAGGCATCATGAGTGGAGACATCCCCTCTTATTGAATTGGCCTAAACTTGAGTGTCTCTTATACCTATTACAATTAAGTTTATATCCATGGATAAATCTTAAAAAGAGTCAATAAAATCCTATGGTAAACACTAGCCATCTGTTGTTTGAAAGTGACCAATCAAAGCATTCAAGGATATCAACTAGAACCTCGAGAACTCTCCTTGTAAGAGATGATATTAGCTAATTATTTATCCAAAATCCAATTGATGAATCCCTACAACTATGAAACAAATATCCACAATTAGTGCTAGAAAATGAGTCATTAAACAAGTCCAAAAAAATGAGCTAACTTGATACACTATAGGAGCAACATTCCTATCAAGTTATCTCCTATGTAAGTACAATATGGACTGAGAGGTGCCACTGATCAAATGTGAAGAAAACCTTTGAAACATGGCTACATTTAGAGTTTTCAAATCTCTCTACCCAAGATTCTCTTTTGCAATAAGAAGACAACAATCCATCCAAGAACCTTGAACCAATTTCACTTTGTTTATTTTACTATTCCAAAGTTGTTTTGAATGACTTTAGAAAGATGATCAAGAATAGATTTTAGCCATCTATATTTTTGAAAAGAATGTAAAAAAAATATGTTTGAAAACCAATGAAATCAATCTACGCTGATAACCTAGAGACAGACATAACTCCTCCCAAGAGTCCAACTAAACTTTAACCTAATCTACTATCCACTTAAATAAACAAAAACATCGTTTACCTCTAATAAGAGTCACCACTAGATAATTGATATAAACAACACCCAAGTGCAAACTTGAAAGCTCTTTAAGAGACCGAATTATACTTCTTGACACCCCTTTTTCGAAATAAATGACTGATTGTTTGACATTAACCATCTAACCTAATGTAACACACAAAAAATGGAGAGCTTTAGAGAGATTTCTGATATTTTTGGAACTAGTACAAAATAAGCAAATCATTGGACTAAATAAAATGGGTAAGAGTTGTAATACCATAAGGTAGAGAGATATAGGAAGCCCAACCATTATCTGTCGCGATAGATAAATATATACTAAAGAATATTGTTTTCAAGACACGTGGTAATGGAGCACCTTTTGCAAGTTTTTTAGCCTATATACCCAAAAATGATGTTTTGGAGCATCCATAGTGCAAATTTATAAAGGGAAAGTACCCAAGCACTTTTTGCAACTTTTATGCATATTTACCCTAAAATGCTGTTTTTGTGTAAACATGGTGCAATTTTCATGACAGGTGATATAGGAGCACTTTACAAAATTTTATTTCACCTATATTTGAATACCCCTTTAATGTGTATTGATAAGTCAATTTTCATAATGGTTGGTACCGAAGTGCTTTTTACAACTTTGATACACATATAATAGAAAATGGTGTTTTGTTACATTTGTAGTGTAATTTTGAAGACTAGTAATACCGAAGCATGTTTGGCAACTTGAATTGCACATATACTCAAAAATAGCATTTAATTACATATGTTTGAAAATTTTCATTATGAATGGTATTAGATCACTTTTTCCCACTTTTCACACAAACTAAAATGGGAATTTTATTACATCGAAATGGCAATTTTTCATGGGGGTACTACCAATGCACTTTTTGCATGTTTTTTACACATATTCCAGAACATGATGTTTTGGTGCATTTGTATTGCAATTTTTGTTACAAGTGGTGTAGAAGGAATTTTTGGAACATTTATTCACATATATCTAAAATTGGCATTTTTGTCCCTCTGTATTGTAATATCCATAACGGGTGGTATAGGGGTACAAAAGAAGTATTTGAATATATGTAAGAAAAAGTTGCAAAATTGCTCCAGCACCACATGCCATGAAAACTTTCCATGAGATACAACTGAATGCCATTTTTCATATATATGTGCAAAAATATTGCAAAAAGTGCTTCGATACCATCAGTCTTAAAAATTGCACTACAAATATAACAAGTACCAATTTCAGTTATATGTGCATAAAAGTTACAAAAAATACTATTGTACCATTCGTTATGAAACTTTTCCAATAGATGCAACTAAATAAATTTTTTGGCTATATGTGAAAAACATTTGCTAAAGGTGCATTGGTACCACCAGTCTTGAAAATTACACTACTCAATTTTTAGTTATATATGAATAAAAGTTGCAAAAAGCACTATGGTAACAATCATCCTGAAAAGTAACCTACAGATGCACATAAAAGCGATATTTGAATATATGTGAAAAAAGTTTGCAAAAAGTGCTCTGATACACCTGTCATGAAAATTGCAATACAAATACACCAAGAAAACATTTTCGAGTAAATATGCGTCAAAGTTACAAAAATTACATTATAGATGTTCTAAAACAATATTTTTGGGTATATATGCAAAAACAATTCAAAAAATGCTCCTTTGGGTATAAGTGAATAAAAGTTCCAAAAATAGTTCTCATACCACCAATAACAAAAATTGCAATATGAATGCACTAAACACCATGTCTGGGTATATGTGTAAACGATTTGAAAAAAGTGCAACAGTAACACCCAACATTAAAATTGAACTATGGATGCATATAGAAGTTATATTCATATATATGTAAAAGTGATATTCCTATTGGCAATAACTCTACAATTCCAATATAACACATTCATAATGAAACATGGTTGGGACACCACTACTAGTTATAGAATGTGTAGGAAAGGGTTTGAAGCTATTTCACATTCCTTTCCAACCAATAATTTGGTTCCATTCCTCTTTATTATTGTCCAAATCATTCTCCAAATTATGAGTTTCTTAAGCCTAATCATTTGCTAATGGAGTTCCAACATGGCTAAGGTTGTCAAAGAAGGAGGGGGAGAATTTTTTGGGAAAAAACATTTCTAACATCATTGATATTAACAGAGGTAACGCTAGTCGTAAAGGCATGAGCTGAATCTATAAGAGCAAAATTTTGAACTAGATCATAGGAGGCCATAGTATATGATGTAGGATCACTAACAAGTTCTATAGAAACCTCACCAATAGACCTAGTTATATATTTTGAGAAGGCAATAGTGACCACTATAGAGTTGATAGAGACTGTAGGCTTAGAAGTCAAAAGAGAGAGTGGGAAAATACTTGGTTCATTCATAAGAACATTAATGAAAACACTAAAAAAAAGCAGCCAACAAAGTTGTAACATTGGGATGCACAGGCTCTATAGTATTGAGGGTAAAAAAAGTATTAATAAACGATACTATAAAAGGATCAATAATTGCGTTAGGTTAGTATATTTGTTATGGCCAAGTTTGTAGTGCAACCATGGTAAGGAGGATGCTTTTGGAAGGGTCACTAGCCTTGTTAGCACTATTTTTCCAACATTTAAAAGAAGGATGCCTCACTAAAGAACAAATTCTGCAAAAATATGAAATATTCTTTTGAACAAATCAAAAAGAATCCTTAGAGTTCCAATTTCAACCATTATTTTCTCATCAAGTTTTTTAGCAAGGTCCATGTCAATTAGAACTCAATAAAACTTTCCCATTTATCCATTCAGAGTGTCATTATCAATTTATAATGGGACACTAATAGCATAAGAAATATGCGTGAGAATTTTCTTATCCTAAAGCAAACCTACACATGTGCATTAGTTTCCTTTTCATGCAAAGGATTAAAATTTGATGTACATATCTAAACATGATGTTCATTAGTTTCCTAATAGGTATGAAGCAACATATGATAATGAGTTTCCAATTAGTAGAAAGCTTCCAAACCATAGTTAAACGTGACTTCAGGTCAATTTCGCTCCATGGTTTATCACCCTCAGAAAGGATGACATGTTCAATAAAAGAAAAATATACATAACTTAAGGTCCGATTAGAAAATATTGGGATCTGTAGTAACACAAGGAATATCAATGTTCTTGTTTTGAAGTGCTTCAAATGGGTTAATGAGAACATTGGTTACACAATTTCATGTTACTTCAACATAACTCTTCTTAGAGTTATTAAACTTAAAAAGATCATAGCCTAAGTGATCCAAAGGTTTAGGATCATGATTTTCCAAGGTTGTTCAAACCACAACCATTAGAAATATGGCTACTGGAAAAGGAAAAGTAGCACACAATACTCTTTTTCTTTTCAAAAATTATCCTTAGTTAAAAGTCCATACCAAGAAAAGGTTAAAAATGAAAATGCATAACCTTAACAAAAGTTAATAATAAAAACCATAACTAGAAAATATTAGCTTGTAATTAAATGGGTGATTCTCAACTAGGCAAGAGTTGTGTGAAGGAAGTGTTGGGCAGAGGTGATGGGGTTAGTAAGAGGTGGCTAATGTAAGTGATTGATTCTAAGGCCAAAAATACAATCCAACAACTACCATTCTAGCTACTCAATAGAAATAAAATCTAAAATTTTTTATAAATAAAATTCATAGCAGAATTTAAAGAAAAGCGAACTTATAATAAATCAATTGAATAATGCACAACCCACGGTCTCAAATTTTACTTGTAGACTTGAGGAGATATTTTAAGGGATAAAATATAGCCATAAAAAATAATGATGATCAGTTCTAATGTGGAAGATGTAGATGAATGGAAAAACAAAGAATCAAAATGGGAAAAGTTTAAGAAGAGATGGAACACTTTTGGAATGATTTTTGTATATATGCCCAAAAATAGAATTTTGGAGCATCTATGATGCAATTTTTATGAAGGTTAATTCCTGAGCACTTTTTACAACTTTAATGTACATTTACCCAAAATTGATGTTTTGGTGTATTGGTAGTACAATTTTCATGATGGGTGGTACCATAGCATTTTTTTAAACTTTTTTTACAAATATTTGAATATCGATTTTATGGGCATTTGTAGGTCAAATTTCATGACTATTTCTACCATAATGCTTTTCGCAACTTTTATGCACATATAACTAAAATGGAGTTTTGGTACATTTGTAGTGTAATTTTCAACATTGACGGCACCGAAGCACTATTTGCAATTGTTTTGTTCATATACCCAAAAATAGTGCTATAGGAGCAATTTTTGGGACATTTATTCACATATAACGAAAAATGGCTTGTTCTTAAATATGTGTGCTAGTTTTCTATGGGGATATGATAGAGCAATTTTTACAAGTTTAAGCATATATACTCAAAAAATGGTGTTTTGAAGTATCCATAATGCATTTTTTATGATGGTGGTACCAGAGTACTTTTTTAACCTTTTATGCACATTTACCCAATAATGATGTATTTGTGTATATGTGGTGCAATTTTCTTGATGGATGGTATCAAAGCACTTTTTGCAACTTTTTTGACATATATTGAAATATCACATTTTTGGTGCACCCATTGGTCAATTTTCCTAATGACTAGCATATTAGTACTTTTTGTCTCTTTTTTGAACATATAACCAATCATGAGATTTAGTTGCATCTATCGGAAAATTTTCATGACAGATGGTACTGTATCACCATTTGTGATTTATTTCCACATATACCTAGTAATGGCTTTTCATTCCATCTATATTGCAATTTTCATGACAAGTGATATTGGTGTACTTTTTGTAGGTTTTTTACACACATACCCAAACATAATGTTGTATCTATTTTGAATTTTCATTACAGGTGATATCTAAGTTATTTTTGGGATGATTATTCACATTTATCCAAAAATGGTGTGTTTGTACCTCAATGTGTAATTATTAAAGATAGGTAATAACGAGGAACTTTTCACACGTTTAAGCACATATACTCAAAAATGTGTTTAGAGCTTCCATTATGCAATTTTAATGAAGGTGGTACATGAGTAATTTTTGAAACTTTTATGCACATTTACCCTAAAAAGGTGTTTTGCTATTTTCATAATGCAATTTTCATTACCGATAGTACCAGATCAATTTTTCTCACTATTTTTCACATATATTAGAATATGGCTTTTATGTGCATCCGTAGGTCAATTTTCAAGATGGCTGGTGCTATAGTGGTTTTTGTAACTTTTATGCACATATAACTAAGAAATGGTGCTTTGCTACACTTGTAACTTAATTTTCAAGATTGATGATACCAAATCCCTTTTATAACCTTTTGGCATATATTCATAAAAATAGCATTTAGATGCATCCCTAGGAAATTTTTATGATGGATGGTACTGTGTACTTTTTATAAGTTTTTCACACATATACCCAAAATGTTGTTTTATTGCATTCGTATTACAATTTTCATGTAGGGTGATACCAATGGACTTGTTGCAAGTTTTTTACACATATACCAATTAATGATATTTTGGTGCATCTATATTGCAATTTTCATTAAGAGTTGAATAAGAGTAATTTTTGGAACTTTTATTCATATATACTTGAAAATGGCATGTTTTTACATCTGTATTGTAATTTTCATGATGAGTGATACCAGTACACTTGTTGCAAATTTTTTACACATATACCAAAACATGTTGTGTTTTGGTGCATCCGTATTGTAATTTTCATGATGGGTGACATCGGTGCACTTTTTGCAAGTTTATTTACACCTATACCTAAACATGGTATTTTGATGCATACGTATACCAATTTTCATTACTAGTTCCATATGAGAAATTTTCACAACTCTTATTCTCGTATGACTGAAAACAACATGTTGGTACATACACATACAATATTTCATGATCAATGGTAATAGATCACTTTTCATAATTGTTTTTCAAATGTACTCAAAAGTGGTGTTTTGGTGTATCCATATTGTGATTTTAATAACGGGTGGTATCAAAGCACTTTTTGAATTTTTTTTCACATATTCAAATATCTCTTTTACATGTATCCATAGGTAAATTTTCATTATGATTGGTAAAATAGTGCTTTTGGCAAATTTTAAGCACATATAATTGAAAATGCTATTTTGGTACATTTGTAGTGCCTTTTTGAAGACAAGTGGTTAGGAAGAACGTTTTGTAACTTTTTTGCACTTAAATTGAAAAATTCCATTTAGTTGCATCTTTTGGAAAAGTTTCATGACGGATGATACCATAGTACATTTTGCAACTTTTTTCCTTTGAATAAAATGAATGGAAACAATCGGCTAGTGCACAAGGGTATCCCATGAGAATGGTAAATAACCCTTAACGCGTTCTTTATTTTCCCACCATCCATAAATATTATTAAATGATTAAAAAAGATATGAATACAATGTAATACATCAGCAGAACCAATAAGAAGGTGTACCGACCATATCAAAAATGGTAAAATGGCAAGCGAATGGTGGTACATCCTACCACCAATTCTAAGAGAAAAAACTAGGAGATCTAGAAGCCAAATCTATCTACTGCTGAATTATCCACCCAATAAATATATGAGTAGTGCAACTCCATGTGTGTAATACTAGACAAAAAATATATCTATAATAATAACCAATGACATGGCACCAAATGAGATCTAATGCTAGACAAAATCTCTATCCATGGTATCCCTCCATAACTCCAAAAGTGAAATGTTGGTACGGTGGTGTACAACAAGAAAAGAGGAAATAAGGTCCTTGAGAGCCCTAATAAAAATGGATGAAAGATTGCCTCCTTTGAAATACCACAAATAAAGCAGCATAGCATAAAGGAATTACCCCACTTCTTGATATTGTAATATATGGGAACCTTCAAATAAATAGCTTTCAAAAATAACATAGAGTGGTAGGGCGCATAAAAGGTGTTCAGATTTCCTTACCCCAACTTTGAACTTGCCCTACTAGCCTCAAAGAATGGTATGCATCATGAGTAGAGATATCCTCTCTTACTAAGACTAAACCGAAGTGTCTCTTGTAGAGTTAATATCTATGGCTAAATTCATATAAGAGTCTACAAAAGCCTATTGTAAATGACAGCCATCTATTGTATGAAAGTATCTAACCAAATCATTCAAGGTATGTTAGATGGAATCTGAAGCACTCTCTTTACAAGGGTGAACCCAAGCAATTATCATTCTGGAATCAAAATGAAAAATCCCTTACACCAGCCAACAAGAATTCGTAATCAGAACAAAAATGAATCCTCAAACTAGTCCAAATAAATGAGCTAACATGATACCTTATGTGAATGTAATTCCTATGAAAGTATCTCCACCATAAGTACAACAAGGTTTGAGAGGTGCTAGTAATCAAATTCCATGAAACCCTTTGCAACATGGCTTCATTTAGAGTTTTCCAATCTCTCAACCCAAGGACCTCAATAAGAGTATGACAACAACCTATCCAAACAACTTGAACCTATTTCACTTCATTTGTATTGCTAGTCCAAAAAAAGATCTATATGATTTTATCAGGATAATCAATAATTTGTTCTTTCCATCTATAAATATAAAAAGGGTGTAGGAAAAACTTTGGACAACTAATGCAATCAAGTTGCTCCAACCAACTACAACTTGGGGGACCTAGAAAAAGATTCACCCCAATATAACCCATAGAATCACTACCCAAATGCATACCTAAAATCTCTTGAAGAGATTGAATTCTACTTCTTGACACCCTTTTCCAAAATAAATGCTTGAGTTTTTAACATTAACCATCTGACCTAATAAAACACCATAAAGATAGAGAGCTTCGAAAAGATTCCTAATATTTTGTGAACTAGCCCTTGAAAAAAATAAGAAAATCATCTACATAAAGAAAATGGGTAAAACATGTAATTCTATGTGGTGAAGTGATATATAAATGATGACCATCATTATCCATGATAGAGAGATATCTACTAAAGAATTCCCCTTTAATGCAAAAAAGAAATGGTGATAAATAATGACCCAATTTCAACCCTCTTGTATAAGCGAAATAATCTTTAGAGGAGCCATTCATGAGAATAGAGATCCTACAGAAGTAAAAAGCCCATGTATCCAACCAAGAAAGACCTCATCAAAACCAAACCTCATCACTTGGATAATAAAGTCCCACCTCACCATATCAAAAGCTTTCCTAATTTCTATATTAAGAGCAACATTTCCACTACGACTATGGATATCCAAAGCATTAAAGAATTTAAAGGCCCTTGCTATACGATCCCCAATATTGTATCTCAATATGAAACCAAACTAATTTGGAGGTAGAATATGAGAGTAGACCCCACAAAGATGAGTTGCTATTTATTCTCATGATAATATTAAACATGAATTTACCAAGTGTACTAGGTATATATTGGTCAACATAAACTGTCTAATCAACATTCAGTATCAAGATAACAAAATTAGAATAGAGATTGAGATATATATTCCCTGAATGAAAATAATCCTGGATAGCTCTAATAACATCACAACTGACAATATCCTAGCAATGTTGGAAAAAATAGTTAGTGTAGCCATCTGGCCCAGGAGCACTCAAGGGATCCATATCAAATACCATGGCTTTGATATCCTCTCTAGTAGGAACCTTTCTAAAAGAAGGATTACCCTTATATGAAACCAAATTTGGAGCCAATAAATCAATAACCGAGCAGTTTTGAGGATTCCTTCTTACATCTCTAAAAACATCCCTTCCTATTATCCCACAATATGAATTGAAATTGCATTTAGGTCATGAGAAAGATCACCATCAATCTACAAATAGGATAAAGGATTTTAAGCATTCAAACATTGAAGCATATAATGATAAAAAGAAGTATTCCTATCACTATCCTTAACCCATTTTAATATGATCTTCCCCTTGAGTAAGGTGTCCTTTTGATTTAAAATCCTATCAAGATCAACCATTGCATTAGATTCAAGCTAAAAAATTTCCTTGGGGAAATCCGCATCATTATATCTTTTTTTTAAATATCTACCAACCTAAACATGGCTAGCTCGATATTGAGATACTTTTTAAATATCAACTAGGTTTTTAAAGTAAATTTTAAATTCTTTAGTTTACTTACCATAACTCCTATAGACTAGAGTAAACTAAAGTTGAATAGATTGTACAAACAAGTCCAAAAACCTGGGTGATCTATCCACATACCTTGAAAAAAAAGGCAAGGACACCTAGAACTAGAAGTACTAGTAGAAAGTAAAAAAAGGTGATGATCTAGATTATGTCATGGAAGAGTCCAATAAGAAAAATGAGTCCAAACATCTAAAAATTTCCCATGCATAAACCTTTATGATAACAAGAGAAGGCTTGGGAAATGTCACTCTTAAAGAAGTTAAAGAAAGAACCGTTTACATTAATTTCAATTAAATGATAGTAGGATATAGTAGCATTAAAGTTTTGGATATAAAGGTTAGCATAGGAGGATACATAAATGTAATGGAAAAAAATGGCATTAATGTCACTAATTACCAACCAAGAGGGGTACAATTCAAATAAAACCATCAAAGAATTCAAAGATCCCTTCTCTTGATACAAATACCACTTCCATAGAAAAGGTAAGCAAATGAGTAGTTATGTTCTCAACGTAGGTAGCACTAATATGTTGATGATCTTGAAGAAAAATAGAGGTAGCCACTTCCACAAAGGGTGAAGCTAAAAAGCCAAATTTTATTATTTGAGGGAATATTGGCACAAATAATAGTGCATCAAAGGGAGTGCCAAAAATGACTCTCAAGAGTTCTTAGATTGGTTTTAGGTTCTACTATACAAACATAATCAAGTTTTTCTTTGTGAAATATGTGCATATATGTTACAAAAAGAATTATAATACCAACTGTCATGAAAAAGGACCTATGGATGCACATAAAATCCATATTCGAATATATGTGAGAAAAAGCTACCAAACGGGCTCTGGTACCACCCATCATAAAGATTGCACTACAAATATTACAAAATTCCATTATTGGGAAAATGTGCACTAAAGTTGCAAGAAGTACTTAGCTACCACCTTCATAAAATTGCTTTATGGATGCTCCAATACACTATTTTTTTGTTACATGTACTTAAACTTGCAAAAAGTGCCCCATTACCACTTATCATGAAAAATTGCACACGGATCTACAAACATGGCATTTTTAGGTATATGTGAATAAATACCCAAAAACAAATTCTTACACCACTTGTAAGTTTTACCTTCTCTCTAGAATTTCTATAGTAGCCCTTTGTTTTTAGCCCCTCACAACCTACCAGCCACCTACTCTTCCACTGCTCTCTAGTTAATTACCCTCATCTTTCCCCCATTTTTAAAGCAATAGATTATGTACTCATTTGCATCTTGTTCTAGCCACCATTTCCATCTCTTCTTCAACTTAGCCCATTTTGATTCTTTATATTTCCATTCATCTCCACTTCCACATTAGAATTGACCATCATTCTTTTTTTATGGCTATATTTTATCCCTTAAAATATTCCCTCAAATCTACAAGTAAAATTTGAGACCGTGGGTTATGCACTATTCAATTGATTTACTATAAGTTCCCTTTTTTAAAAATTCTGCTATGCATTTTATTTATTAAAAAAATTTCAAATTTTCTTTCTACTATGGTTAAGCTAGAATGATAGTTTTTGGATTGTATTTTTGGCCTTAGAATCAATCACTTACATCAACAACCTCTTCCCTACCCCATCACTTCTACCAAGCACTTCCTTCACACAACTCTTGCCTAGTTGAGAATCACCCCTTTAATTATAAGTTAATCTTTTCTAGTTATGGTTTTTATTATTAACTTTTGTTAAGGTTTTGAATTTTTATTTTTAACCTTTTATTGACATGGAATTTTAACTAAGAATAATTTTTGAAAAGAAAAGGAGTATTGTGTGTACTGTTCCTTTTCCAGTAGCCATATTTCTAATGGTTGTGGTTTGACCAACCTTGGCAAATCATGATCCTAAACCTTTGGATCACTTAGGCCATGCTGATCTTTTTAAGTTTAATAACATTAAGAAAAGTTATGTTGAAGTAACATGAAATTGTGTAACCACTATTCTCATTAAGACATTTGAAGCACTTCCAAACAAGAAAAGTGATATTCCTTGTGTTACTACGGATCCCAATATATTCTAATCCAACCTTAAGTTATTTAAATTTTTGTTTTATTGATCATGTCATCCTCTCTAAGGGTGATAAGCCATAGAGTGAAGGTGACCTGAAGTCACGTTTAATTATAGTTTGGAAGCTTTCTGTTAATTGGAAACCCGTTATCACATGTTGCTTCATACCTATGAGGACAAAGCTAAGATCAAGATATTTGCCCATATTAATTAAAAACTAATTATTTATCGTGTTTAGATATGGCGTCAAATTTTAATCCTTTGCATGAAAAGGACACTAATACACATTTGTGGGTTTGCTTCTATAATTTAGCAAGATAATTTTAGTATAAGAAAATTCTTGCACATATTTCTTATGCTATTAGTGTCCCATTATAAATTGATAATGCCACTCTGAATGGAAAAATGGGAAAGTTTTCTAGAGTTCTAGTTAACATGGACCTTGGTGAAAAACTTGATGAGCAAATAATGGTTGAAATTGGTACTCTAAGGATTCCTTTTGATTTGTTTTATAAGAATATTTCATATTTTTGTAGAATATTTTCTTTGCTGAGGCATCCTTTTTTTATATGTTATAAAAATAGTACTAACAATGGCAGCGACCCTTCCAAAAGCATCCCTTTTACCATGGTTGCACTACAAACTTGCCCATAACAAATATACTGACCTATAGCAATTATTGCTACTTCTATACTCTCGGTTATTAATACATTTTTTACCCTCAATACTATAGAACTTGTGCATCCCAATGTTACAACTTTGTTGGTTGCTTTTTTTAGTGTTTTCATTAATATTCTTATGAATGAACCAAGTATTTTCCCACTCTCTCTTGTGACTTCTAAGCCTACAATCTCTATCAACTCTATAGTGGTCACTGTTGCCTTATCAAAAGATATAACTAGGTCTATTAGTGAGATTTCTATAGAACTTGTTAGTGATCCTACCTTATATACTATGACCTCTTATGATCTAGTTCAAAAAATTTCTCTTACAGATTCAACTCATGCCTTTACGACTAGCATTACCTCTGTTAATACCAATGATGTTAGAAAAACTTTTCCCAAAAACTTCTCCCCTTCCTTCTTTGACAACATTATCCATGTTGGAACTCCATTAGCGAATGATCAGGCTTAAGAAACTCATAATTTGGAGAATGATTTGGATAGTAATAAAGAGGAATGGTACCAAATTACTGGTTGGAAGGGAATGTCAAATAGCTTTAAACCCTCTTCCACCCATTCTACACCTAGTAGTGGTGTCCATAGCCATGTTTCATCATGAATGTTTTATATTGGAATTGTAGAGTTATTTCCAATAGGAATTCCAAAAAATTCTTATAGAATTTTTAATTAAAAATGGTGTTTGGGTACATTTGTAGTGTAAATTTTAAGCTCAATGTTACCAAAGCACTTTTTGCAACCTTTTTTCCCATATACTCGAAAATAGCATTAAGTTTCATCTGTTGGAAAATTTTTAGTATGTATGGTATTCGAGCATTTTTTCCAACTTCTTTTTTCTACATATATACGAATATCACTTTTAATGATGGGTGTTACTGGTGCACTTTTCAAATCATTTACATATATACCCAAACATGGTGTTTTGGTGCATTCATATTCCAATTTTTATTATTGGTGGTATGAGAACTATTTTTGGAACTTTTATTCAGTTATACCCAAAAATAGAATGTTGGCATATCAGTGTGCAATATTTCGTAATTGATGCTAAAGGAGCAATTTTTGAAATTCTTTTGCATATATACCCAAAAATGGTGTCTTGGAGCATCTATAATGCATTTTTTTTGAAAACTGGTACGTCAGCAATTTTTGTAACTTTGAGGCATATTTACTCGAACATGTTGTCTTGGTGTATCTGTATTTCAATTTTCATGACAAGTGTATCAGAGCACTTTTTGCAAACTTTTTTTACATATATTCAAATATCGCTTTTATGTGTATTTATAGGTCACTTTTCATGATGACTGATACCATAGTGCTTTTTGCAACTTTTATTCATATATATCTGAAAATTGAGTAGTGTAATTTTCAAGACTGGTGGTACCGATGCAACTTTTGCAAATGTTTTTCACATATAGCCAAAAATGTCATTTAGTTACATCTCTTGGAAAGGTTTCATAACGAATGGTACAATAGTATTTTTTGTAAAATTTATGCACATATAACTGAAAATGATAATTTTTATATTTGTAGTGCAATTTTTAAGACTGATGGTAACGAAGCACTTTTTATAATCTTTTTGCACATATATCTAAAAAATGGCATTTAGTTTTATCTCATGGAAATTTTTCATGGCATGTGGTGCAGGAGCAATTTTTGCAACTTTTTCTTACATATATTCAAATATTGCTTTTGTCTACATCTGTAGGTCAATTTTTATAATGGCTAGTATCTTAGTGTTTTTCGTAACTTTTTTGCACATATAACTAAAATGGTGTTTTTATACATTTGTAGTGCAATTTTCAAGACTGGGGGTAATGAAGCAGTTTTTGTAACGTTTTTGCACATGTACCCAAAAATGGAATTTAGTTGCATCTCTTGGAGAATTTTCATGGTGGGTGGCACCAAAGTACTTTTCCAATAAAATTTTACATATTCGAATATTGCTTTTATATGCATCCATAGGTCAATTTTCATGACGACAGGTACAATAGTGACTTTTGGAAAATTTATGCACATATAACTAATAGTGGTGTTTTTGTACATTTGTAGTACAATTTTCATGATTGGTGGTATCAAAACATATTTTACAAGTCTTTTGCACATGTACTTGATGAGTGCTCAAAAAGCACTAAAATAACCATGATTTTATGCACATTAATTGATTAAAAATATATATATTTATATGTTTTATCATATAATTATATAAATTTTTCTTTTTCGGAATCACGGGTATTTTTATTGTTTTTCAGGTATTTTGGCTTAAAAATGCAATTTAAAGACTCAAAGAGGAATACTTGAAGCAATACATCACAAATATATTAATAAATAAGTGGGAAAAGGTCAACAAACATGGAAAAATTAGACAAAATGGGTCCAAAAGGTCAAAAATGTCAAAAAGATAGAAATCGCGCCACGCTGCCCAGCCGCGCGCGCAGCCCAGCCACCCATGCCGCGCGCACTGGCCTGCCCATCCGCGTGCGCCTGGGGCGCGCGGGCACTGTTCACGCCCGCCGAGCTGCGCACAGCGACAGCCCCCCGTGCGCGTGCGCAGCGCCCAACAGCCCCCCTCCGCGCGCCCAACGCCTTTTCGCCCCATTTTTCACGTGCAGCCGCCCCCGTGACGTCATGATGACGTCATTAATGACCTCAGCATTTCCATTACGCGTTTTTACATTTTTTAACATTTTTTAACTCATTTTTTCTCTCCATCCTCACCTATAAATACCCCCCTTCCCTTCACTTCAAATGACACCTTCAAAACTCACTTCTCTCTTCTTTCTTTCTCTCATTTCTTAGTTTTTGAGTTTTTCTTAGTTTCTTTCTTAGTTTCTAAGTTTTTCTTAGTTTCCTTCTTAGTTTTTAGTTCAATTCTCTTAGTTTTAGTGTTCTTCTCTTTTTGAGAGGAACTTGTAATGTTTTTGTAATAATTTAGCTTTTTGATTCAATAAATGGAAGTGCAAATTCCGCTTGGAGGTTTTCTAGCTACGGGAATAGCGTCGAAGTTCTGTAAGGATTTTATTTTCTTTACAGTTATTTTTATGCTTTATTCTTACATGTTATATTTAATTTGTCTGTGGTTAAATTTAACTATGCTGGCTGTTTAGTAAACATGATGTAATAATGACGTTGTTATGCTTGCGAAATATTAAATAGGTAAAAATCTTTAAAATGAATTGATTTTGTTTTTATTCAAGATTTTATATTAAGAATGTTAGAGAGAAATATATTATTTTTCATTACAAACTTAAACCTGAAAATTAGATTTTAAGGTTTAGTTATCCGGTCTAATTTAGAGTAGTGCTCTTTTATTTGTTGGTACAATCGCCCGGTAGTTGGAGTGAAACTCTATTTCAAAAGGTTTTATAAGAATTATTATGTGAAAATGTATTGACAACATGTTTTCAATAGTGGTTTTAAAACTTGAAAGTTAGTACTCGGATAATTACATTCTTATGTTTAATTTGGACGCCTTGAATAATGTTTAAATTGTCTAACCTCACCAAAGGTGGCATTTAAATGGTTCATTTTCAATCTCTTAGAAAAAGGAATTAATTTAATTAACCAAATTAGTTATCAACCCCACCCATAGGTGTTAATTGATTTTTTTAGTTAACAAAGAATATCTAACCCCACCAAAGGTGGTATTTATATAAAAAAGAGAGAATCAATAAAATATCAATTTATATCTTTAATAACCTAGATAATATGAGCAAGCATAATTAATTTAGTTATTATATCCATAAATACTCCACTAATATAAATGATAAAATTTGCTTAAATGTTTATTGAATCTGTATTTGTATTTATTTTTTTTATTGAATTTGTATCTATGTTTATTTTTATGTTATTAGATTATATTTTAATTAATCTGTATATATGTTTATTTTATGTTATTAGATTAGGAACACAAAAACCAAACTATCGTGACAGGATGTTTAGGATTTAATTTCGTTTTTAAAAGTTTGAATAATAAATTAAAAACTACATACATTCCTTCCTTAGATCGACCTTGGGAGTATACTTATCATTTTCTTCAAAATGATTCGTGCACTTGCGAGAGTTTTATAAATATTAAAACCAAAGTATTGGCAAGAATCGACGATGTCGGTTTTCGCTCATCAGTACTCAAAAATGGCATTGATAAGGATCGAGAAGCATCATTGAAGGATCCATGATCGATTCCAATTGGTTCAATTATTTAAACGATCATCTAATGCACTAATTAGTCTTTGGTCTATGGAACAATCCCATTGGAATATATTTGGGCAATGGAGCACATGTAATTACAAATTCAATTCCTGATTGGAAAGCTTCATTGAATAGTTGTCACAAATATTACCATATCATTGCCATATGATATACAAATGGGATGGTTGAAAATTCCTTGAAAAGAAGACTTAGTAGGCTTTACTTTTTGAAGAAATAAATTTTTTGAATTTGGAAGATTACTAGGTGAAACATGACTTTCTCTCAAGGCCTAGAAATATGGGATGATTACGTATAAAAATATGCCTTCTTGATGAGTACCACTTGGGTAGTTCATTTTTAGTTAGATATTTAGCAAATGTCTATTGTTTTTGGATGTAATTATCTTAGAAGTTATTTTATTTTCCAATTTATCAGTTAGGATTTCTCCTTACATTTATCTTTTATATATTAGCATTTATTTTAATCGGTTGTAACTTTTGATTCAGTTTTTAGAATAAATGATATTGAATTTTTGCATAAGTGTTGTTTGACTTAGGGTTTTTGGTGCCTAAATCAAATCTCTACTTATCAAAGAATTGGTTCTCTTTTGTGGCATCTTTATACCAACGTTTGTAACTCTCTTAAAGCCATTAGGTGAAGGTGTTACCAAATGTCTTTATTTTAGCTTTCTAGGGTTTGAATTAAACTTAGTCATCTCTTCTTTACTTGATCCCTTCCTTAATTGGATACTTGTTGAGTTTGTAAAAATTTGAGGGGACTTTCTTTATCTTATGTATCCATAGCCCACCAAAAAAGGCATTATAGTAATTAGGGACATCGATAACCACAAAGTGGATCATGATGATGGATACAGTTACATATACTAGTAGTATGAACCTACTCATAGCATAGGTAGTACTAGTATTGAATCCTATGAAAGGAATTTCTCAAACCCTAATGCTTAGATGATTTCCATACTCTAGCCAATGCTATCATCTCCAAGTCTATAGTACCTACTATCTTCGAGCACATCATCTAGTTAGATATTAAAGTATATAACTTGCTCAAATTATTCCTCTAGAAATGGGTGAATCCTCTTTATGAGAGGCATAAGAATCTTATGTTTTTTGCCTTTATTCTTAAGGCCTCATCATGGTCATCAAAATATTAGGGATGATCCTAATTTAGAAAGATAAATAAGTGAGACATAAGAAATACTATCAATTGTGTGTGGCTCAAGACCATCATTATATATAGGGAATTTACATGGATGTGCCTATTACATAGGGGTTCAACATCAGGTCATATTAAAAGGTTAACCAAGTAAATATGGAAGGTAATAAAATATGACCATAAGAATTGACATGGGCTTCACCGAGTAGGAATCATGAATAAATAATTGGTTATCTATGGTACAGGGCATCAGGTAATACTTTATACTAAAATAGTTACTAGTCTATCAATGTTCGGAAATGAATGTTTGTGTTTTGGACAAGCATCATTGACGTCAATAAAAATGTGGCACATTTGAGTTGCACCACAACTCTTCTTGATAAATACCACATTGGACAACCATGTAGGGTAGTCAAGTTAACTAATCACACCCATTTCTTTCAAGTTACCAACTTGTGGTCGTGTTTTCTACTAACATATTTTATCTTTAGAACCCTGATCAATTAGTTGTTAATCATACTTGGGTCAATCCTTTGTATATACGTGGGTGACCATATAAATACATAGTTATTTCCTCTTAAAAACTCCATTATTTGGTCTTTAACCGTGTGGTCTAGTTTTTGTTGAATTTGAAGTCACCTCTATAACATTCTTTTATCTTTGCAAAATCTATATGATCTACAAAAATAGTGTCAACTATCATGCTTGAAATGTTTCAAGTCAACCATGTGTAGTTTTTGTTTGCTCTCAAATCTAGCCGATTTCATGATGAAGTTGTAATATTCCCTTGCCATCACTTATTCATCTTTGATCTTTTTTACTCCCTCCTATGTAGGATACTTTATCATTTGGTAGAGATTCGAAAAAACCAACTTCATCTTATGCATCCAAGGTCTTACCAATATCAAGTTTTAATGCCCCATGGAATCAGTGACCAAAACATTACCATAACCATAGCCTCATGCACTAATTCTAGTAAAACAGTTATTCATGTGGTGAAGGTGGTGCTATCATTGAAAAACCATCAAAAGAATTTTTTTAATATATCCTCCATTGTGCCAACCAGAGCTTGTAAGGTAGAGACAAAAAGTAGGTCTACCAAACCTCCCATGTCTATTAGGGTTCTATGGACATTAAAAGGGCCTACTCCCATGGTCAGAACTAGAGGATCTTTATGTACACTCTAAAATGTTTCTCATTTAGTTAAATGAAATGAGATGAATCATTTTTGGTCCATTTGTCCCATAGATCAGTTTATTTGAAGTACTAGATTTCGTTGACCTTAAGTCTTTATAGATTATGAACCAATATTCAAGCTTCAGTCTACTATGGATTGAGTCGACCATGCATAATCTCCCCTAGTAATTCTCTAAGGGATGGTATAGTCTTTGGATCTTTTCATGCAAAAGTTTGTTTTCTCTCTTTGATCTTTCTATTACTATACCAATTTGTTTGAGCTACTCCATTGGTGCGCTCAAACGAATGGGAATTGTTGAGATTATAATATAGCAAGATGATAATAGATTGATTGTAGAATCCCTTCACTTGGTGTATCTAATTTAGTAAGAGATTACAATTCTAAAAGTTTTGTACCCTACGATGGACACCAATTATTTTTTAAGATAACCAGGATATAGAGATGCAATATTTGTCACATGAATAATGCAATCTATAACATTATTGTACAAATGTCATTTTTTATTGGTTACAAGTATGACTAAATTTAAATGGAAGGTACATCTTTGACTCTTATACTAAATTACTAACATGAAAATGGATATTTACCACCGAGTGGGGTACTTATATTGACCTATGGTAGTAGGTACAGAGCTAATGCATACCTAATGGTTGTTTTTATTGTGTACTAAAGTAAATATGTTATTATTATTGTTTATTCTATTGTGTTATCTACTTGATTCTTTTTTTGAAGCCTCATTGGTTGAATTAGAATATAGCTCACAAAACTATAGGTCTTCATACCCACCCTTTTATTAAGGTTTGAGTTTCCTATTTAGATCGAAAGTTCAATATCATTGTAAAAATGTTCTAACATGTGAAACTTCATAAGAAATATTGAATTTAGAGCATATGATATATGAATATATTCTACTATGCAAGGGGCTTGAAGGCCAACAAGCTCTTAAGAGCATCACCCTACTAGACCATTCAACACTTAGGTAAAAGTTTTATCCAGTCTTCAAAAATTAGGGGCTTCAAGGAACAGTACTTCATGAGTTGATCACCTAAAATTTGTTAATATTTTTGAATTTTTTGAAAAAAATCAAAAATCATACTAAATATGATCCACATGCCATATAGTCAACAATCACAAAAGCAAACCCCATGTAGAAAAAAGTCAGATGCTAAGCGCATTGAAGGTCAAGTTGCCAATGATAAGTGATATTTTATAAATATTTTTAATTGTCATTTATTTTACTTTTACACTTATTTTTAGTGTTATTATGCACTAAAATTAATTATTTTGTAACATTTTGGAAAATATAATTTGTTTTTAAAAAAATTAATTTTTTTTGGATGAGGTGGATTTGCCTATTCCACACATTCTGCCTGCATACCATGTTTCACCTAGACTGTTATGACACATGAAGCTTCTTTTGAGTCTTTCTGCTAGACTTATGCTTACCATATATGTACCTCATTGCTTAGCCATCTTGCGTAACACCAAACGTGGGTCGTACACTACCCATCAAGAATGGATTTTGTGTTCTAAATGCATTTTGACCATATTGGCCTACTATTCTCTCTTTGTTACACATGGTATAGTAAATTTGCATCCATTTTCTCTCAATTAATGGTCAAAATTTGTTCTGGGGCCAAAAACCTAATTTTCCCACACACACACACACACAAATATATATATATATATATATATATATATATATATATATATATATATATATATATATATATATATATATTATTCGAACAACACCTATTAAATGCAGAAAGCATCTAAAATTCAAGAATATTAAGAAAACAAATCATCTTTGTGTCATTTTTGAAGATTCTTGAAGGAAGATTTATGAAGAAGTTGAAGATTGGTATTTGTTTTGTTCCTTTGGTTCCAATAATTCATCAAAATTAGGTTCTTTTCCTACTATTTCTTTATTTATGATGAAAATTTTAGTTTATTTATTGGATTTTATGAATTTAATGAATAATTAAATATGAATTCAGTATATATATATATATATCATTAAATTATGTTTTTGGCATGAAGTTTCTAATTCTTATTATTGAAGTGGGAAGTTGTTACTTTTAATTACAATTATTGAGAAAGTCCAAGACACTGTAACCAACTAGGGTAAAGCATTATAAACTTCCTTGGACTCGTCCCTAGTTCGGAAGCCACAAAATAGAAATAAATTGAAAAAAGACAACGCATAGACAAAAAGAAAAATAGAGAATAGAGAGAGAAGGTAAATAGTCCAGTAAGTAGATTAATTTAACATAAGCTCGATATCTCATAAAGTATGGCATAATAGGAAAGCATGATAGTAGAAAAAATGAAGGCATTCGATAGATAGAAAGAGATTCATTTTAATCACAATCACATAGTAACATGTATGAACATATTTGGATAGAATTTTGAAAACACTACTTATCTATAACATCCTTGGGCTGTGACAACCACTCAATTACAAACAATTTATTAATAAATAAAATAGTTTACAACTTAATATAAATATAAATGTAAATATCTCTATTATTTGGGACACTTATCCTTACTACACCTATACTGCCCTTTTCAGCTACCTCTATAGTTACTGTATTCCAACGATAAATTTGGTGCCCTTTTGAAGCTCTATAACAACAAAGTGGTACAACCAATTATTACAGTTACTATGACATGAAATCCAAAAGTACATGTATCTAAGAATTGTATAATAAAATGGTACCTTCCATACTATTATTAATTTTTGTCTCCTCTCGCAATTGTGATACTGCAAAAGCTTTTCCTTATGTTGTGACACCTTTTCCCTTATCCCTACTTAATACAAATTATTATCCTTGAAAAATATTTTGTCAGTTCAATCTATTATTTAAACAATTGTCTCAGAGGTTGATTTGGTGGAGGGGATTGTTCCTAAAAGAATCATTTTGGTTTTTAGAAAGTTTGATGTGGCTACCATCAAGTTTGATGTGAACACCAATGTCATCCCCTAATCGTATAAGATGATGGTCTATTCTTTTCAAATTCTGTTAGGTCTAAATGCTCTACCTCTCCCTTTAGGTTCTCCTTCGTGAGTTATTAACCTAATTAATTCTTGTTATAGGTTACGCTCACCACGGTCATCAACAGCACCCTTGTTAGACTCATTCTAGACCACTCTTTTTCTTAGCGGCATGAAGAGACAACAAAAACATATTTTAGAAAAGATAAGACTAAAGTCTTTCGACTTATTTTCTTTTTCCTTGATATATTGATAAGGTGTTCTGATACCAGTCTGTCACGCCCCAAAAATAGGCTCGTGAAAAAGAATGAAAGGTGTTGTATAGAAAACGCCAAGGCCAAAGGCCAAGACCTAAAGGTCTTGCAAAATAAAACAAGCTCTTTCAAAGTTGTATTGTTTCTTTTATATTTTCATTACAATTCTATAGCTATATATAAGGAGATTTACTCTTTGAATTAAACATTCCTTGATTTACTCCTTCAATAAAGGATTCCTTGTTTTACTCCTGGAATTAAGGATTCCGTGTTTTACTCCTTGAATTACTTCTTAATTTACTCCTTGAATTAAGGTTCTTGATTTACTCATTGAATTAAGAAGTTAACACTTCTTAATTTACTCCTTAAATTACTCCTTAATTTTATCTCCAATACTCCCCCTCAAGCTCGATCCATAAGGTTTATGGAACTAAGCTTGCACAGAAGTTGTTGAAACTGATGAGAAGTCAAGGCAGTAAATGTAAAACTAACAAAAAATGCTAATTATGATATCAAAAAAAATTATTATTATCGATGTGGTACCTTTCCTTTTTCCACAATACTTTCCCTCCATATTGGGCAGTTAGAAGCTACAGGAGAGATTTAATACATCATCGCCAAGAGCTTGGTTTGAATGTAGGACCTTTCCTTTTACCACAATACTCCTCCTTCACATCAAGTAGGTAGAAATTGCAGGAGAGATTTAATCCATCATCGCCAAGAACTTGGTTTCAATGTGGGACCTTTCCTTTTACCATAATACTTCCCCTCCACATCGAGCAAGTAGGAGCTGCAGGAGAGATTAATCCATCATCGCCAAGAAATTTGGTTTGAAAAAAAAAAGAATAAGAAATAGCTCTGATAGAGTGCCAAACGCATTTTGAGTATAGGAATAACAATTTTTTTCAAGAAGAACGACTTGCTCTAATACCATGTTGAAAATTTGTATAGAAAACGCCAAGGCCAAAGGCCAAGACCTAAAAGCCAAGCCAAATAAAACAAGCTCTTTCAAAGTTGTATTATTTCTTTTATATTTTCATTACAATTCTCTAGCTATATATAAGGAGATTTACTCTTTGAATTAAACATTCCTTGATTTACTCCTTCAATTAAGGATTCCTTGTTTTACTCCTAAAATTAAGACTTCCTTGTTTTACTCCTTGAATTACTCCTTAAATTAAAGATGAAAACTCCTTGAATTAAGGTTCTTGATTTACTCATTGGATTAAGAAGTTAACACTCTTAATTTACTCCTTAAATTTCTCATTAAATTTCTCCTTAATTTTATCTCCAATACTGCCTCTCAAGCTAGATCCATAAGGTTTATGGATCTAAGCTTGCACAGAAGTCGTTGAAACTGATGAGAAGTCAATGCAGCAAATGTAAAACTAACAAAAAATACTGATTACGATAGCAAAAAAAATTATTATTGTCGATATGGAACCTTTCCTTTTTCCACAATACTTTCCCTCCATATCGGGCAGTTAGGAGCTACAGGAGAGATTTAATCTATCATCGCCAAGAGCTTGGTTTCAATGTGGGACCTCTCCTTTTACCACAATACTCCTCCTCCACATCACGTAGGTAGAAGTTGTAGGAAAGATTTAATCCATCATTGCCAAGAGCTTGGTTTCAATGTCAGACCTTTCTTTTTACCACAACACTCCTACTCCACATCAGGTAGGTAGAAACTGCATGAGAGATTTAATCCATCATCACCAAGAGTTTGGTTTCAATATAGGACCTTTCCTTTTACCATAATACTCCTCCTGCACATCAAGTCGTTAGAAGCTGTAGGAGAGATTTTATCCATCATCACCAAGAGCTTGGTTTCAGTATGGGATCTTTCCTTTTACCACCATACTCCTCCTTCACATCAGGTTGGTAGAAATTGCAGGAGAGATTTAATCCATCATCGCCAAAAACTTGGTTTCAATGTGGGACCTTTCCTTTTACCATAATACATCCCCTCCACATCGAGCAAGTAGAAGCTGCAGGAGAGATTAATCCATCATCGCCAAGAAATTTGGTTTGAAAAAAAATAGAATAAGAAATCGCTCTGATAGAGTGCCAAACGCACTTTGAGTAGAGGAATAACATTTTTTTTCAAGAAGATCGACTTGCTCTAATACCATGTTGAAAATTTGTATAGAAAATGCCAAGGCCAAAGGCCAAGACCTAAAGGCCTTGCCAAATAAAACAAGCTCTTTCAAAGTTGTATTGTTTGTTTTATATTTTCATTAAAATTCTATAGCTATATTTAAGGAGATTTAATCTTTGAATTAAACATTCCTTGATTTACTACTTGAATTAAGGATTCCTTGTTTTACTCTTGGAATTAAGGATTCCTTGGTTTACTCCTTGAATTACTCCTTAAATTAAGGATGACAACTCCTTGATTTACTTCTTAATTTACTCGTTCAATTAAGGGTCTTGATTTACTCATTGAATTAAGAAGTTAACACTCTTAATTTACTCCTTAAATTACTCCTTAATTTTATCTCCAATACTCCCCCTCAAGCTGGATCTATAAGGTTTATGGATCTAAGCTTGCACAGAAGTCGTTGAAACTAATGAGAAGTCAAAGCAGCAATTGTAAAACTAACAAAAAATACTGATTATGATAGCAAAAAAAATTATTATTGTCGATGTGGAACCTTTCCTTTTTTCCACAATACTTTCCTTGCATATCGGGCAGTTAAAAGCTACAGGAGAGATTTAATCCATCATCGCCAAGAGCTTGGTTTCAATGTGGGACCTTTCCTTTTACCACAATATACCTCCTCCACATCAGGTAGGTAGAAGTTGTCGAAATGATTTAATCCATCTTTGCCAAGAGCTTGGTTTCAATGTGGAACCTTTCTTTTTACCACAACACTCCTACTCCACATCAGGTAGGTAGAAACTGCATGAGAGATTTAATCCATCATCGCCAAGAGCTTGGTTTCAATGTGGGGCCTTTCCTTTTACCATAATACTCCTCCTGCATGAGAGATTTAATCCATCATCACCAAGAGCTTGGTTTCAAAGAGGGATCTTTCCTTTTACCACCATACTCCTCCTTCACATCAGGTTGGTAGAAATTGCAGGAGAGATTTAATCCATCATCACCAAGAACTTGGTTTCAATGTGGGACCTTTCCTTTTACCATAATACTTCCCCTCCACATCGAGCAAGTACGAGCTGCAGGAGAGATTAATCCATCATCGCCAAGAAATTGGGTTTGCAAAAAAATAAAATAAGAAATCGCTCTGATAGAGTGCCAAACGCACTTTGAGTAGAGGAATAACATTTTTTTTCAAGAAGATCGACTTGCTCTCATACCATGTTGAAAATTTGTATAGAAAACGAAAAGGCCAAAGGCCAAGACCTAAAGGCCATGCCGAATAAAACAAGCTCTTTCAAAGTTGTAGTGTTTCTTTTATATTTTCATTACAATTCTATAGCTATATATTAAGAGATTTACTCTATGAATTAAACATTCCTTGATTTACTCCTTGAATTAAGGATTCCTTGTTTTACTCCTAGAATTAAGGATTCCTTGTTTTACTCCTTGAATTACTCCTTAAATTAAGGATGACAACTCCTTGATTTACTTCTTAATTTACTCCTTGAATTAATGTTCTTGATTTACTAATTGAATTAAGAAGTTAAAACTCTTAATTTACTCCTTAAATTACTCATTAAATTACTCCTTAATTTTATCTCCAATACTCCCCCTCAAGCTGGATCCATAAGGTTTATGGATCTAAGCTTGCACAGAAGTTGTTGAAACTGATGAGAAGTCAAGCCAGCAAATGTAAAACTAACAAAAAATGCTAATAATCATATCAAAAATAAATTATTATTATCCATGTTGAACCTTTCCTTTTTCCACAATGCTTTTCCTCCATATCGTGCAATTAGAAGCTACAGGAGAGATTTAATCCATCATCGCCAAGAGCTTGGTTTCAATGTAGGACCTTTCCTTTTACCACAATACTCCTCTTCCACATCCGGTAGGTAGAAGCTGTAGGAAACATTTAATCCATCATCGCCAAGAGCTTGGTTTCAATATGGGACCTTTCTTTTTACCGAAACACTCCTACTCCACATCAGGTAGGTAGAAACTGCATGAGAGATTTAATCCATCATCGCCAAGAGCTTCGTTTCAAAGTGGGACCTTTCCTTTTACCATAATACTCCTCCTACACATCAAGTCGGTAGAAGCTATAGGAGAGATTTATTCCATCATTGTCAAGAGCTTGGTTTCAATGTGGGATCTTTCCTTTTACCACAATACTCATCCTTCACATCAAGTAGGTAGAAATTGCAGGAGAGATTTAATCCATCATTGCCAAGAGCTTAGTTTCAATGTGGGACCTTTCTTTTTACAATAATACTTTCCCTCCAAATCGAGCAAGTAGGAGCTGCAGAAGAGATTAATCCATCATCACCAAGAAATTTGGTTTGAAAAAAAAAATAGAATAAGAAATTGCTCTGATAGAGTGCCAAACGTACTTTGAGTAGAAGAATAACAATTTTTTTGAAGAATATCGACTTGCTCTAATACCATGTTGAAAATTTGTATAGAAAACGCCAAGGCCAAAGGCCAAGGCCTAAAGGCCTTGCCAAATAAAACAAGCTCTTTCAAAGTTGTATTGTTTCTTTTATATTTTCATTACAATTCTATAGCTATATATAAGGAGATTTACTCTTTGAATTAAAGATTCCTTGATTAACTCATTGAATTAAGAATTCTTGTTTTACTCCTGGAATTAAGGATTCCTTGTTTTACACCTTGAATTACTCCTTAAATTAAGGTTGATAATTCCTTGATTTACTTCCTAATTTACTCCTTGAATTAAGGTTCTTGATTTACTCATTGAATTAAGAAGTTAACACTATTAATTTACTCCTTAAATTACTCATTAAATTACTACTTAATTTTATCTCCAATATTCCCCCTCAAGCTGAATCTATAAGGTTTATAGATCTAAGCTTGCACAGAAGTCGTTGAAACTAATGAGAAGTCAAAGCAGTAAATGTAAAACTAACAAAAAATACTCATTACGATAGCAAAAAAAATTATTATTGTCGATGTGGAACCTTTCCTTTTTTCCACAATACTTTCCTTGCATATCGGGCAGTTAGGATCTACATGAGAGATTTAATCCATCATTGCCAAGATCTTGGTTTCAATGTGGGAGCTTTCCTTTTACCACAATACTCCTCCTCCGCATCAGGTAGGTAGAAGCTGTAGGAAAGATTTAATCCATCATCGCCAAGAGCTTGGTTTCAATGTCAGATCTTTCCTTTTACCACAATACTCATCCTTCACATCAAGTAGGTAGAAATTGTAGGAGAGATTTAATCCATCATTGCCAAGAGCTTGGTTTCAATGTGGGACCTTTCTTTTTACAATAATACTTCCCCTCCTCATGGAGCAAGTACAAGCTACAGGAGAGATTAATCCATCATCGCCATGAAATTTGGTTTGAAAAAAAAATAGAATAAGAAATTGCCCTCATAGAGTGCCAAACGCACTTTGAGTAGAGGAATAACAATTTTTTTCAAGAATATCAACTTGCTCTAATACCATGTTGAAAATTTGTATAGAAAACGCCAAGGCCAAAGGCCAAGGCCTAAAGGCCTTGCCAAATAAAACAAGCTCTCTCAAAGTTGTATTGTTTCTTTTATATTTTCATTACAATTCTATAGCTATATATAAGGAGATTTACTATTTGAATTAAAGATTCCTTGATTAACTCATTGAATTAAGGATTCTTGTTTTACTCCTGGAATTAAGGATTCCTTGTTTTACACCTTGAATTACTCCTTAAATTAAGGATGACAATTCCTTGATTTACTTCCTAATTTACTCCTTGAATTAAGGTTCTTGATTTACTCATTGAATTAAGAAGTTAACACTATTAATTTACTCCTTAAATTACTCATTAAATTACTACTTAATTTTATCTCCAATACTCCCCTTCAAGCTGAATCTATAAGGTTTATAGATCTAAGCTTGCACAGAAGTCGTTGACACTAATGAGATGTCAAAGCAGCAAATGTAAAACTAACAAAAAATACTGATTACGATAGCAAAAAAAATTATTATTGTCGATGTGGAACCTTTCCTTTTTTCCACAATACTTTCCTTGCATATCGGGCAGTTAGGAGCTACATGAGAGATTTAATCCATCATTGCCAAGATCTTGGTTTCAATGTGGGACTTTTCCTTTTACCACAATACTCCTCCTCCGCATCAGGTAGGTAGAAGCTGTAGGAAAGATTTAATCCATCATCGCCAAGAGCTTGGTTTCAATGTCAGATCTTTCCTTTTACCACAATACTCATCATTCACATCAAGTAGGTAGAAATTGCAAGAGAGATTTAATCCATCATTGCCAAGAGCTTGGTTTCAATGTGGGACCTTTCTTTTTACAATAATACTTCCCCTCCTCATCGAGCAAGTACAGGCTACAGGAGAGATTAATCCATCATCGCCAAGAAATTTGGTTTGAAAAAAAAATAGAATAAGAAATTGCTCTGATAGAGTGCCCAACGCACTTTGAGTAGAGTAATAACAATTTTTTCAAGAATATCGACTTGCTCTAATACCAGGTTGAAAATTTGTATAGAAAACGCCAAGGCCTAAAGGCCTTGCCAAATAAAACAAGCTCTTTCAAATTTGTATTGTTTCTTTTATATTTTCATTACAATTCTAAAGCTATATTTAAGGAGATTTACTCTTTGAATTAAAGATTCCTTGATTTACTCATTGAATTAAAGATTCCTTGTTTTACTCCTTGAATTACTCCTTAAATTAAGGATGACAACTCCTTGATTTACTTCTTAATTTACTCCTTGAATTAAGGATCTTGATTTACTCCTTGAATTAAGAAGTTAACACTATTAATTTACTCCTCAAATTACTCATTAAATTACTCCTTAATTTTATCTCCAATACTCCCCCTCAAGCTGGATCCATAAGGTTTATGGATCTAAGCTTGCACAGAAGTTGTTGAAACTGATGAGAAGTCAAGGCAGCAAATGTAAAACTAACAAAAAATACTGTTTACGATAGTAAAAAAAATTATTATTGTCGATGTTGAACCTTTTCTTTTTCCACAATACTTTCCCTCCCTATCGGGCACTTAGGAGCTACAGGAGAGATTTAATCCATCATCGCCAAGACCTTGGTTTCAATGTGGGACCTTTCCTTTTACCACAATACTCCTCCTCCACATCAGGTAGGTAGAAGCTGTAGGAAAGATTTAATCCATCATCACCAAGAGTTTGGTTTCAATGTGGGACCTTTCTTTTACCCACAACACTCCTACTCCACATCAGGTAGGTAGAAACTGCATGAGAGATTTAATCCATCATCGCCAAGAGCTCGGTTTCAATATGGGACCATTCCTTTTACCATAATACTCTTCCTGCATATCAAGTTGGTAGAAGATGTAGGAGATATTTAATCCATCATCACCAAGAGCTTGGTTTCAATGTGGGATCTTTCCTTTTACCACCATACTCCTCCTTCACATCAGGTAGGTAGAAATTGCAGGAGAGATTTAATCCATCATCACCAAGAACTTGGTTTCAATGTGGGACCTTTCCTTTTAACATAATACTTCCCCTCCACATCGAGCAAGTAGAAGCTCCAGGAGAGATTAATCCATCATCGCCATGAAATTTGGTTTGAAAAAAAAATAGAATAAGAAATCGCTCTGATAGAGTGCCAAACGCACTTTGAGTAGAGGAATAACCATTTTTTTCAAGAAGATCGACTTGCTCTAATACCATGTTGAAAATTTGTATAAAAAACGAAAAGGCCAAAGGCCAAGACCTAAAGGCCTTGCCAAATAAAACAAGCTCTTTCAAAGTTGTATTGTTTCTTTTATATTTTCATTACAACTCTATAGCTATATATAAGGAGATTTACTCTTTGAATTAAACATTCCTTGATTTACTCCTTTAATTAAGGATTCCTTGTTTTACTCCTGGAATTAAGGATTCCCTGTTTTACTGCTTGAATTACTCCTTAAATTAAGGATGACAACTCCTTGATTTACTCATTGAATTAAGAAATTAACACTCTTAATTTACTCCTTAAATTACTCATTAAATTACTCCTTAATTTTATCTCATTTACTCCCCCTCAAGCTGCATTAATAAGGTTTATGGATCTAAGCTTGCACAGAATTCGTTGAAACTAATAAGAAGTCAAGGCATAAAATGTAAAACTAACAAAAATTACTAATTACGATAGCAAAAAAATTATTATTGTCGGTGTGGAACCTTTCCTTTTTCCACAATACTTTCCCTCCATATCGGGCAGTTATGAGCTACAGGAGAGATTTAATCCATCATCGCCAAGAGCTTGTTTTCATTGTGGGACCTTTCCTTTTACCACAATACTCCTCCTCCACATCAGGTAGGTAGAAGCTGTCGAAAAGATTTAATCCATCATTGCCAAGAGCTTGGTTTCAATGTGGAACCTTTCTTTTTACCACAACACTCCTACTCCACATCAGGTAGGTAGAAACTGCATGAGAGATTTAATCCATCATCGCCAAGAGCTTGGTTTCAATGTGGGGACTTTCCTTTTACCATAATACTCCTCATGCATGAGAGATTTAATCCATCATCACCAAGAGCTTGGTTTCAATGAGGGATCTTTCCTTTTACCAACATACTCCTCCTTCATATCAGGTAGGTAGAAACTGCAAGAGAGATTTAATCCATCATCGCCAAGAACTTGGTTTCAATGTGGGACCTTTCCTTTTACCATAATACTTCCCCTCAACATCGAGCAAGTACGAGCTGCAGGAGAGATTAATCCATCATCGCCAAGAAATTGGGTTTGAAAGAAAATAAAATAAGAAATCGCTCTGATATAGTTCCAAACGCACTTTGAGTAGAGGAATAACATTTTTTTTCAAGAAGATCGACTTGCTCTAATACCATGTTGAAAATTTGTATACAAAATGCCATGGCCAAAGGCCAAGACCTAAAGGCCTTGCCAAATAAAACAAGCTCTTTCAAAGTTGTATTGTTTCTTTTATATTTTCATTACAACTCTATAGCTATATATAAGGAGATTTACTCTTTGAATTAAACATTCCTTGATTTACTCCTCGAATTAAGGATTCCTTGTTTTACTCCTGGAATTAAGGATTCCTTGTTTTACTCCTTGAATTACTCCTTAAATTAAGGATGACAACTCCTTGATTTACTTCTTAATTTACTCCTTGAATTAAGGTTCTTGATTTACTAATTGAATTAAAAAGTTAAAACTCTTAATTTACTCCTTAAATTACTCATTAAATTACTCCTTAATTTTATCTCCAATACTCCCCCTCAAGCTGGATCCATAAGGTTTATGGATCTAAGCTTGCACAGAAGTTGTTGAAACTGATGAGAAGTCAAGCGAGCAAATTTAAAACTAACAAAAAATGCTAATTATGATATCAAAAATAGATTATTATTATCGATGTGGAACCTTTCCTTTTTCCACAATACTTTCCCTCCATATCGGGCAGTTAGAAGCTACAAGAGAGATTTAATCCATCATCGCCAAGAGCTTGGTTTCAATGTAGAACCTTTCCTTTTACCACATTACTCCTCCTCCACATCAGGTAGGTAGAAGCTGTAGGAAAGATTTAATCCATCATCGCCAAGAGCTTGGTTTCAATATGTGACCTTTCTTTTTACCACAACACTCCTACTCCACATCAGGTAGGTAGAAACTGCATGAGAGATTTAATCCATCATCGCCAAGAGCTTCGTTTCAAAGTGGGACCTTTCCTTTTACCATAATACTCCTCCTACACATCAAGTCGGTAGAAGCTATAGGAGAGATTTAATCCATCATCGTCAAGAGCTTGGTTTCAATGTGGGATCTTTCCTTTTACCACAATAATCTTCCTTCACATCAAGTAGGTAGAAATTGCTGGAGAGATTTAATCCATCATTGCCAAGAGCTTGGTTTCAATGTGTGACCTTTCTTTTTACAATAATACTTCCCCTCCAAATCGAGAAAGTAGGAGCTGCAGGAGAGATTAATCCATCATCGCCAAGAAATTTGGTTTGAAAAAAAAATAGAATAAGAATTTTTTTCAATAATATCGACTTGCTCTAATACCATGTTGAAAATTTGTATAGAAAACGCCAAGGCCTAAAGGCCTTGCCAAATAAAACAAGCTCTTTCAATGTTGTATTGTTTCTTTTATATTTTCATTACAATTCTATACCTATATATAAGGAGATTTACTCTTTGAATTAAAGATTCCTTGATTTACTCATTGAATTAAGGATTCCTTGTTTTACTCCTGGAATTAAGGATTCCTTGTTTTACTCCTTGAATTACTCCTTAAATTAAGGATGATAACTCCTTGATTTACTTCTTAATTTACTCCTTGAATTAAGGTTCTTGATTTACTCATTGAATTAAGAAGGTAACACTCTTAATTTACTCCTTAAATTACTCATTAAATTACTCCTTAATTTTATCTCCAATACTCCCCCTCAAGCTGGATCCATAAGGTTTATGGATCTAAGCTTGCACAGAAGTCGTTGAAACTGATAAGAAGTCAAGGCAACAAATGTAAAACTAACAAAAAATACTGATTACGGTAGCAAAAAAAATTATTATTGTCAATGTGGAACCTTTCCTTTTTCCACAATACTTAGATTGCTCAAAACAATTATTTATTGACACTCGTTTGAGTACCTAATTAGAAAATATTTAAAGAAAAGGTTGTAAGCTTCACTGCTAAGTCGGGAGTATTCCGTAATATTTTTAGGAAGTAATTCATTGTCAAATTTAATAGTTTTGTAAATACAAAGATATAATTTTTTCAAAATATTGTTACATTTATCTATACAAATGGGGAGATCATCTAGGAAAACCTATCTTATATTAGGATAAAGCATTTTTTAGAGGATAATGTAAAAGATGCATGTCATTGAGTAATATTCCATATGTATTGATAATAACACATAATAACATGAAAAATATGAATAATAAGTGCATAGGATTAATAGAAATACTTACAAGAGTAAATGAAGTGACAAAATGAAATAAACGAAGAAAATATCGTGTTTTATAAGTAAGAAATGAGTATAATTGTTTTGAGTATTTTGCTCAAAAAAAATAGGAAATCTAAAAGATTAGTTAGAAAGGAAGAAAACCCACTAATTGACGCTAGAATTAGTGGTCGTAGGTGGCCGGAAAATGTGAATGTGTGGAGGAGAAATGGAAGAGGTTTTGGGTCTGAGAAATGGAAGTGTTTTATACAACGCTTGGAATAGTTTCTGTCTGGGAAAGAAAGAAGAGAAAAAAATTTATCCACGTGTGTAGCATCGGTTCTACATGTCAACCGACGCTATCCATGTGTATAGCGTTGATTCCAAGTGTCAACCGACACTACGCTACGTGGATAGCGTCGATTGATATGGTGAACCAATGCTATGCTACGTGGATATCGTCAGTTCTAGGTGGCAATTGATGCTACGCTACATGGATAGCGTTGGTTCACCATGTCAACCGATGCTACGTCCATATGTAGTGTCGGTTCAACACGTCAACCGATGCTACGTCCTACATGGATAGCATCGGTTCTACACCGAATCGACTTTAAATTCATTAAAAGTTGGTTTTTCCAAAAATCAACTTTACATATCGACTTAAATACCCTTTTTGTAGTAGTGATCTATCCAAATCCAAATTATATGCATGGTAATACTTTGAAATATATATGCCATATGTATTGATCAACTTTGAGGTACATATTTTCTACTACGAGACATATGCATGGTCCAATTTTGGGATGTATGTGTGGTCATAATCTAGGACATATGTTTGGACATACTTTGAGGCACATGTATGGGCATACTCCAAGAATACTTTTGTAAGTACATAACTAGTCCAAGTGTATTTAACCTAATACAACCACTATCCCTAGGTAACAAACTCTTTAAGATCTTGACACACATGCATAAATATTCTTGAAATAATATATTTTCATTATATAGATATATAAATAATTGATGCCATGTAATTAAGAATCTCTTAGGTTTTTATACTTCTCATTTGTGTAATTTAACGAATAAATTTATAATAATTATAAAAACAATAATAGTATCACAAGTAAACATATGTTTAATTAATTCCAATAAATACCATGTAATCATTTCTCTCATTTTCAAACATTTAAGAATATACATGATATTTTAAAAATGATAATATGTAAAACAAATATGGAGTAATCCCCTACCGTTAAATTGGTCAATATACACCCCTAATCCTACCAATGACCCTTTTTTTTGTTCTAAGGTGATTCTAAAATATTTAATTTTGAAAGTTATAAGTAGAAATCCTAAATTCATATTGAATTAAATAAAACTATTCCGTTTTGAAAGGATTACCTGATCAAGTTTGTGGGAGTAAATTCTAATAACTATCCATTCAGATATTCCACTTCTATCTACTTGAAACCCTTGAATATTTTTCCCACAATTCCACTATTTAGAAAATGTCCAAAATGAAAATCAATATTTGAAGAAATAATCAGAAGAAGAAATAAACGTTTTTCTCTGTATATATTTTCTTAATTTGTATCGGATATGTACATTGTTTATATAGACAAATATCAATTACTATTTCAACAACCACCATGATTGAATTACATGGTTTATAGCTGCTTGGTAGACGCTGTGTAAATTGGTAGGTGTTTTGGCGTCGGTGTAGTATTTGTTGAATGAGTTGCAGTGATGTTGAATTCAACACTCCCCCTCAAGTTGGTGCATAGATGTCTTTCATGCCCAACTTGACTGAAACTTCTGTGAATACTCGATATGAGACTGCTTTAGTGAGGATGTCAGCCAATTGATCTTCTAACTTAATTTTTTGGCAATTCCAATGAATTTTCTTCTAACTTTTCCTTAATAAAGAATATGTCAACTTCAACATGTTTTGTACGATCGTGTTGAATAGGATTATGAGCAATATCACATGTTGCTTTATTGTCATAAAATAACTTAATTGATTCTTTAGCAGGATATCCCAAATCTTTTAAGAGAGATTGTAACCACAAGGCCTCACAAAGCCCAAGTGTCATGCCTCTGTATTTAGCCTCTACGCTTGAACGGGCAACAACATGTTGTTTCTTAATTCTCCATATTGCAAGGTTTCCCCTACAAAAGTGAAATAGCTTGATGTAGATCGTTTATCATTTATTGATCCAGCCCAATTAGCATCAATATATACTTCAATTTTAGAAAACTCTGAGTTTTTAGTGAACAATACTCCTTTTTTCAGGAGCTGACTTTAAATACCTCAAAATACGAATAACTGCATTCATATGTTGTTCTCCAGGATTATGCATAAATTGGCTGACAATACTTAAAGCATAGGCAAGGTCTGGTCTTGTGTGTGCCAAATACATCAACCTTCCAACAAGTCTTTGGTATCTTTCTTTATTTGTTGGAACTTGATCAACCTTGATACATAACTTTAATCCTTCCTCTACTGCTGTATTAGCTGGTTGACATGCCGACATACCAGTTTCTTTTAATAAATCTAAGGCATACTTTCTTTGAGATAAGAAGATTCCTTCTATTGATCAAGAAACCTCAATCCCAAGAAAATATTTTAAGGAACCAAGGTCTTTCATTTCAAATTCTTTGGACAAATAAGTTTGTAGCGCTTTCCTTTCGTCAAGGTCATTTCCTATTACTATCATATCATCAACATATACAATAAGTGCAGTGATCTTACCATACCCTTTTTTTAGAAATAAAGTATGGTCTGAATTGCTTTGCTTGTAGCCAAATGCCTTCATTGACCTTGTGAACCTACCAAACCATGCTCTTGGGGATTGTTTCAATCCATACAGTGATTTTTTAATTTGCACACCTTTTCATAATGGATTTTGGATTTCTTGATTCCTGGTGGTAAATCCATGTAGACTTCTTCAATTAAATATCCAAGTAGAAAGGCATTTTTTACATCAAACTGATATAATGGCCAATCTAAATTTGCAGCTAAAGATACCAAGACTCAAACAGTGTTAATTTTGGCTACAGGTGCAAATATTTCTGTAAAGTCGATCCCATATGTTTGAGTGTATCCTTTTGCCACCAATCTTGCTTTATAGCGTTCAATCATACCATCTGCTTGATACTTTACTGAAAAAATCCATCGACATCCAACAATTTTCTTTGTTGGTGGACGATCGACAAGCTCCCAAGTTCTATTTATTTCTAAGGATCTTAGTTCTTCATTCATAGCATCTTTCCATTTTTGGTCAGCTAAAGCTTCCTGCACACTGTTAGGAATAGATACAGCAGATAATTGATTCACAAATGATACGTTTGATTTTGACAAACGATGTTTAGACATATAGTTACTCATGGGATATTTGACTTTACTAGAAATCTCAGGTTCATACATGGCTTTAGGAATACCTCTGTTAGGACGTGATGGAAGTATTTTTCTGGCTGGTTCAATAGTTGGAACATCCTCTCCAAACGATTGGTTAGGTATATTAGCAGCTTGTGGAGAAGGAAACTCGTACTCACTTAGTGGTAGTAAGGAACTTGCTTGATGATCTTGAAGTTGATGAGGACTTGATTCCATTTCCCTTGAGTCTTTTCTATATTGAGAGTTATTACCATCTGAATTCAAGTTATTTGTATTTTCCTCACATATAATTTGTCTTTCTTCATAAGGAAACAATTTATATGTAAGGGTCTGAATTTCAACATGGTTGTACTCCCCCTGAAATTCAGGTATGGAGGAGAAATACATTGTATCTTCATGAAAAATAACATTCATAGTAGTAATCATTTGTTTTGTAGGAGGATGATAACAACGATACCCTTTTTGTTGTATGAAATATCCCATAAAAACATAATGTATTGCTCGTGGATCCAACTTGCTATGTTGTTGTTTATGTAGGTGTACAAATGCCACACAACCAAAGACATGAGGAGGTAAATTGGGAACACTTGGTGCAACAATTGCTTTAGTGATGGCTTGTAGTGGTGTTTGGAAGTTAATGGGACTAAAAGGTACCCGATTGATCAAATATGCAGCAGAAGTAATTGCTTCTCTCCAATAAGATAATGACATATTAGCTTCGATCAATGAGGCACGGACAACTTCCAACAAGTGTCGATTTTTTCTTTCTGCAACTCCATTTTGTTGAGGTGTATCAACACAAGTAGTTTGATGAATAATCCCTTCTGATTTAAGATATTCTTGAAGCTCAGAACTTTTATATTCTCCTCCATTGTCACATCTTAGAACTTGAATCTGTGTTTTATATTGAGTACGAACCATTTTATGAAATTTTCTAAATAATACGTTTACTGTTGTCTCTTTTGGAGAACATAAAACGTGCAAGCATACACGATCATAAGTAATAAAATTTGATAAGTAAGTTATCGTTCCCACGGAGATTTGTTACTACAGTTTGTTGAGTACTAAAATTATCTCTCTCTGATTTTATCCAAAAGGATAGTTGATTGGAACAAATTTAAGAAAAGAGTTTAATAACAAAAAAATATAGGATTGCAATTTTTCACCAAATTAATCAACTCAAATCATGTTATTTTCTTTTGATTTATATTTTTTTAGTACATTTAATTTGTCAACCGAAAACTTCTAATTTTATTCATACATCTCTTCCGAGCTCCGTATAAACACACCTCATTAAATTAATTCACTATATTCCTATGAGAATTAAATTCATTAAAATTCATTACGTTCTAAGTTCTCAAATGGCCACACATACAATTACGGTATATTCCTAACCTTCATCATACATGTCATTCTATCTATGAGCAATATACACAAAAATGCCTCTTCTAAGTTTATTTATGTGCCACGGATCATTTGATAAAATTCGTAAATAATCAAAAGCATTAAGCACAAAATAGAATAAACAACTCAAACGTCTTATAAATCGTTCAAAAAATGATTAAAATAAAAGCTTCATAAATTTAGATCAAATGCAACCGTAGAAAAATTAAATTACTTCATAAATTTAAAATAAAAATTACAGCAGTTTAAGAAAAATGAGATGAAGAAAACAGAAAATTAAAATATCTCTTAGCACAAATATATGGCACACGTAGAACACAACAGAAGCCAAAAATGGCTTATGCGTGTTCTACAATCCAGAACAGAACAAAAAAAAAACCTCAAAAACTAAACTCTCCTAAAAACTTCTTAACTCTATCATAATATCCCCTATTTATAGCTAAAAAATACATCTAAAATATTACATTTTTTTTAATAAACGCGTAAAAATTTGTATCGAAAAATAAAACTCATGCGTGAGACACAAAGTAGAGGCACCGTTTCTGATTTTTTTTTAATTCAAAGTACATGCCACGTGTTAGTGTCTGATTCGCTGCAAGGATTAATAAGGACACATGGCGGAATTTCATTGGCTGTAGGAAACGATTGCACGTGGATCAACCGCACAGAAAATGGCGCGAGGGACATGGGAGACAACGGCTGCAACGCTGGTGTGATCCTCCACTTTCATGCTCATCGTAACATGCCACGTGTTAGAATATTATTTGCTGGAATGAAAAGTGGGACACGTGGCAGCTTGTGATTGGTAGAATAACCGGGCGCACGTGGATTGACTGCACGGGAACAGAGGCGTGCGAAGGTGGGGGACATCGGCTGCACCGTGTCAGACACGGGGGTCCCACCTTCACGCCAGCCTGTGCGGTAGGTGGGTCCCACTTGGCACCGAGCGGTATGAAAGGCAGAAACCTGCACTCACACAAGTTGGTCGGGTGTGATAGAGATGCGCGCATCATAGCCGTTTCTTCGCTGATCTGACGGTCCACGTTGTGTGCGTGCGTGGAATACTACGCGTGGACTTCTTTCCTCCTACGCGAAAAATAAACTTTAATTAATTGCATTTTGACCCACAAATTTAATTCAAATTATATTTTAAACTTTTTTAATTACAGTTAAGCCCTTTTCTAATTTAAATTAAATTTTTAAACTTTTAATAATTAAAATTAAGCTCGATTTTAATTTAAATTATATTTTTGACTTTTATAAATTGCAAATAAGAACTCTATTATTTGAAATTATATTTTTGGACATAAATTTGCAATTAAGTAAGTTTTCAATACAAATTATTTAATTTTCTTAAAATATAAAAAAAACAGTAAATACTAATTTATTAAACAAAAATTAACTAAAAATATGAAGAACATAGCAAATATAATTAATAAAATAGATGAAAATAACTATATAAAATACAGTTATCATTTACCTAACTTTTAGATTTCATATAACAGACACAAGTCATTCTACTAAAATCATCAATAAATGTAACAAACCAACGTGATCCTTCCAAATAGAGACTTTGGAAGGACCTCATACATCAGAATGTATAACCATAAACGGAAACGAAATTTTATTTAAGGTTACAGGAAATGAGGAACGATGACTTTTTTCTAGTTCACAGACATCACACTTTAAAGTAGAAAGATCTAAGCTCAAAAATAAACTTGGAAATAATTTCTTTAAATTTCCAAAAGAAGCATGACCCAATCTCCTATGCCATAGCCATATATTTGATTCATCCTTGTTAGATGCAGTTTCTACCAATGCATGATTTGTTGAATCCAAGTCCAAATAATACAGGTTTCCTTGCCTAACACCACGACCAATCATTTGCTTTGTTTGAATGTTATTGAACACACAAAAGTCAGGCCAAAAAATAACAAAACAAGATAAAGCAGTGGTTATTTGAGAAATATATATAAGGTTATACTCTAAAGAGGGAACAACTAGTACTGAGTCTAAATTCAAAGTACTAGTGAGAGATAAAGATCTTTCCCCAATGACTGAGGTTGTGTTACCATTGGCAGTGCAAACAGTTTTGTGTGAGGATGGTTTTGAGATTTGTCTAGAATCGAATGTCATATGATCAGTTGCACCTGAATCAATTATCCATGTATTGTTAAAAATAGGAGAAAAAACTTTAAGCATCTTACCAACATTTGCTGAGGAGTTTGCAAGATGATCCTTTGGTGTTTCAGCAATGGTGGCAGTAGACATCTGTCATGGATTTTTCTTCTGAGAGTTACGGTTGTGATCCCACCAGTCTGGATATCCCATAAGTTCAAAACATCGTTCTTTTGTATGACCCTTTTAATGACAATGGGTACATTTAAATTATGATTTATCAGTCACCCTTCGTTCTTACTGATTTGACACTGGTGTTTTGCAACCTAACACTTCATATCAGGACAAGAAAAGGTTTTTTAAAACTATTAAGGACTATTTCTGGGATGACCCTTATTTATGCAAGATTGGTCAAGATCAAGTCATCCAGAGATGTGTACCTGAAGAAGAACATAAGAGCATTCTAACTTTTTGTCATGAACTTCATTGTGGGGGCCATTTTGATGGTGAAAAGACAGCCCGTAAGGTTTTACAGTCTGGATTATTTTGGCCCACTCTTTTTAAAGATGCTCATATGTTTTGTGCACAATGTGATAGATGTCAAAGAATAGGAAACATAAGCAAAAGAGATGAAATGCCTTTGATATATAATTTAGTTGTTGAACTCTTTAATGTATGGGGGATTGTATATTTATGGGTCTTTTTCCCCCATCCAATGGTTTTCAATATATTTTGGTTGCTGTGGATTATGTATCCAAGTGGGTAGAAGCTATCCCCACTAAAACTAATGATGCTAATGTTGTTGTTAAATTCTTGAAGGATTTAATATTCAGTAGGTTCGGAACGCCTAGAACTATAATAAGTGATGGAGGTAGCCATTTTTGTAACAAGATCTTTGATGGAGTACTAAACAAGTACAATATCACACATAAAGTAGCTACTACATATCATCCTCAAACTTCTGGTTTAGTGGAAGTAAGTAATAGGAAAATTAAGGGAATATTCGAATGCATTGTGCATCCTTCAAGGAAGGATTGGGCATTTAAGTTAAATGATGTCTTATGGGCATACCGCACCGCTTACAAAACACCTATTGGGATGAGCCCTTACCGGATAATCTTTAGGAAAGCATTCCACCTTCTAGTTAAACTTGAACAGAAGGCTTACTGGGCAATTAAAGAGTTAAACATGGATTTAGATAAAGCAGGAGAAAAACGGTTACTCCATCTTAATGAGTTGGAAGAAATTAGGAATGAAGCCTATGAGAATGCCAAATTATACAAAGAGCGTACTAAGCGCTATCATGACAAGAGGTTAGTTCCTAAGACTCTTCACCCTAGAATGAAAGTTCTTTTATTTAACTCTCGTTTGAGATTGTTTCCAGGAAAGCTGAGATCAAGATGGGATGGACCATTCAAAATAGTTAAGGTATTTGAACATGGAGTAGTGGAACTATTGGACTCCAAGACATAAAAACATTCAAAGTCAATGGGCATCGTGTGAAACCTTATTTAGAAGAACCAAACAACATTGCTGAAATGGATTGCATTTGGCTTAGTAATCCTTAGCACCGTAAATTTACGTCCTGCTAAGACGTTAAACTAAACGCTAGATGGGAGGGAACACATCATTTTAGGTAATTTTCTGTTATTTGTTTTATTTACTTAATTTTATTGTTTATTTTAGTTTAATTATATATGAATAATTTTTAAATTTTTAAAACTAAAAATATTTGTTGAGATGTTAGAAGTTCACATCGATCTGTCTGTATACACTTTAATGATGAATATGATGGATGCACCTGCATTTCTCTATTACTACTTGCACATTCTCAGGAAATAGGTAATCTTTCTTCTCTTTTCTCTTTATCTTTAATTTACAGTTGTTACATTGAGGACAATGTAAGTTCTAGGTTGGGGGTGGTGAAAAGTTATCATGCTTAATTAGAAAAAAATATTTAACAATTTAAAAAAAATAATAAATAAAAATAATATTTTTTTCTTTTTTATGTTCACATTTTCATTTTTTGTGTTTGGTTTTTTTTGTGTGATTTAGTAATTTTTGGAATTTAAAAAAAATAATAAAAAAAATTTCTCACAAAAATTTATCATTTCTTTAAATCAAATTTAAGTAAATAGTTAAGTTTTTTGTACTGTTAGATTAATTTTTGAAAACATATCATAAATGGTCTACCAAGCAATATTGTGTGCTCTCTGTCCAATGCTGGATTTTCTTGCATATCCAGAACCACAAAGTCAACAGGTATTATCAGTTTGTCTACCTGTACCAAAACATCCTCAACTATTCCCTCTGGATATTTAAGAGATCTATCTGCAAGTTGAAGGGACATAGTTGTGGGTTTTAAATCCCCTAGATTGAGTTGTAAGAATATAGAGTAGGGCATCAAATTTATACTAGCACCTAAATCAAGCATTGCTTTAGCAACCTTCCTATCCCCCATAGTTATGTATATTATAAAACTTCCAGGGTCTTTCAACTTAGGGGGTAGTTTGTGCTGAAGTACAGCGCTAGAAATTTCTGATACTACTACTCGTTCATTCAGTTCATACCTCCTTTTCTTAGTGTTCAACTCTTTGAAAAATTTGGCATATGAGGGCACATTCATGATCACTTCTAACAATGGTAAATTGATATTTACTTTAGAGAGCATATTAAAAAGATCATTGAATTGCTTATCTTGTTTGGATTCTTTCAACCGGTGGGGAAAAGGTACTTGTATCTGGTGTGGTTCTGTTGTCTTTTGAATTTTGGGGGTGTCAGATGACCCCCCAATGAGTTTTTCAGAAGGCTTGTTAAGTTTAACACTTGTTTCTCCTTTTTGCGAGATTAGAGTATCGCCTTCTTTGTTACCTGAAGTACAAGGTAGATTGTTAGAGATTTCAGGTAAACTGGTATTGACTACCTTACCACTTCGAAGGGTTCTAACATCCTTTGCTTGTTCTGGTTGACTGGGCAACTTTCCTGGTTCTTTCTTTTGCATTTGTTCAGCCAGTGCCCAACTTTAGATTCAATTCTTTTAACCGAAGCCTCCGTGGTGTTCAACCTTTGATTAGTCATCAATTGGTTGTCACGACTAACTTGAATAAAAGCATTCAAGCTATCTTCTAAGGTTGGTTTAAAAGATTGGCTTGGTGGGTAAGCGTGGTTGTTATCCGACCTTAGTGTTGGATATTGGGTGTAGGCTGGGTGATTATAGGTGTTTGGATGATACCTTTGAAAAGATTGGACTTCCTCTATGGCATCGACACTAGAATCACAAGTATTTGAACAATTATGAGTACCATGCCCAATTGAACAACACACTTCACATACCTCTTGATTTGAAATTTGGTGGGAAGTGAGGAATTTCACTTGTTTAGTCAATTCAGCAAGTTGCAAGGTTATCTCATTATCAGAGCCGACTTCATTGACCTTTGCTTTCCTTCTACCACCTCTTTGTTGGGAATTAGAACCCAATAGCTCATAGAGATTATAGGTTTCCTCTGCGGTCTTTTCTCCTACAGCACCTCCAGCAGCATTATCAACCATGTATTGACTCTGTAGTGTCAATCCATCGTAAAAGAATTGGTTTTGTAGCTGTAATGGAAAGCTATGATTTTGACATTGAATGAAAATGAGTTTGAATCGTTCCCAAGCTTCATGAAAGGGCTCTTCATACATTTGAGAAAATGTTGCTATCTTTGTTCTTAGATCAACAGTCTTTTGATGGGAATAGAACCTACCCATAAAAATTTCATAGACTGCCTCCCAAGTTTTAAGAGAACCTGACTGTAGAGTAATGAACCATGACCAAGCTTTATCTTTGAGAGTGTAAGGAAAACACCTCATCCTAAGTTGATCTTCATTAATTGCATGTAGTGGAAAGGTTTGGACAATAGCATAGAATTCTCGAATGAAATGCAAAGGGTCTTCATTAGGGATACCGTAAAAGGAAGGCAACAAAGAATAATGAATCTTTTTCAATTCATAACTCCTTGCAGCCTCTTGTAATTGGATACCGGAAGTTATATTGCCAATGATTGGCATTGTATATTCTTTCATCTTTTTGCGCCTATCTTCAGCATCTCCCATGGTTGTTTGTAGTTGAAAATGATCCTCCTCCTATTGTGTATCAACAATTTGCTCTTAGTAGATATCTCTAAGAAATATTTATAACTTGATAAAACGTAAAAGCAAAAAGTGCAAGGAACCTAAATTTTTTTTTTAATTTTAAACGAATGGACAGAATGTTTGAAACAAACGAATTTTATTTCATCTGAATTTTTATTACACGCAAACTAAAACAAAGGAAAATACAATAGTGGGTGACCTCCCATACAGGACTAAAATTTATCGTCTTCTAGTAAGACGTTGCTTGGAGATTGCAGAATGAAAAACTCAATGTCTCCTCTTCATTGAATTCATTTAAGTTTCAAATTAGTCTTTGCCTTTTTGCAAATGTTCAACTAACTGTTCAACTTGAACTTCCACCTTTTTGATAGAAGCTTCCACAGAGTCCAACCGTTGATTGGTTTTAGATTGATTATCCCTACAGACTTGAATAAAAGAATTCAAGTTGTCCTCCAAGGTTGGTTTATTGGGAATGCTTCTTGGAATAGGTGGGTGGAATTGCTGGCCTGCCTGGTTTGAGCTTTGAGTGAAAGGAGGGTTGTTTTGCCTCCAAGAGAAATTTGGATGACTTCTCCACCCAGGATTATAGGTATTTGAATTGGGATCAAACCTTGGTCTCTGTTGATATGCTCCCAACACATTGACCTGTTCAGGTCCAGTTGTTTCTCCTTGATATGGACAGGCTTCAGTACCATGTCCCATGTTGCTATACAAACCATAATGTTCATTATTTGTGTTGGTTTGTGTAGCGAGAAGGGCAACTTGCTTAGTCAGTTGAACAAGTTGTTGTTGAACTTCATTACTGGAGTCGATTTCATGAACTCCAGCTTTTCTCACTCGGGAGCTTTTCTGTTGGGAATTAGCACCCAACATCTCAAAGAGGTTATACGTCTCTGAGGCAGTTTTTTCTCCTATTGCTCCTCCTGCAGCGTTGTCGACAATGAACTGACATTGTTGTGTAAGTCCATCGTAAAAGAATTGGTTCTGCAACTGCAGGGGAAAGCTATGATGGGGACACTGAGTGAGAAACATCTTGAACCTATCCCAAGCTTCATGGAATGGTTCTCCATCCATCTGAGAGAAAGTAGCAATCTTTCCTCTCAACTCTGATGTTTTTTGATGGGAATAGAATTTTCCCATGAATTTATTGTAAATGTTACCCCATGTCATCAGAGAACCTGGGGGAAGTGACATCAACCAAGCTTTGGCCTTATCCTTTAATGTGTAGGGAAAACATCTCATCCTAAGTTGATCCTCGTTTATAATACCGAGGGGGAATGTTTGGACCGTAGCATAGAAATCTCTCATAAAGGAAAGAGAATCTTCATTAGGTAGCCCATAAAAGGAAGGAAGCATAGAAAAATGAATATTTTTAAGGTCGTAATTCCGAGCAGCCTCCCCCAACTGGATAGCGGCAGTTGCCGTGCCTATTACCGGTCTTGCAAACTCCTTCATCGTGGTTTCCCTAATATATTGGTTTTCCTCCATTTCTTTTGGTTCTAGTAAAGGATTAAGACTTGGTTCTATGTTTGGCTCAAAAACAGGTTGATGGGTAGAATCCAGTTTTGTTGACACTTGTTTAAATTTATGAAATTTATTTACATATGGTGTAAGGGGATTTCCTAGGGATCTCCTACCACGCATAGACTATTGTAAACGTAAATTTAAAACTCCTGTCAACAAAATAAAAAAATTTAGAGAAAATTTACATGTTATTCAATACAAAGCACTAAACAAAACTAGTTAAACCCTAAAAAAAAAATTTATTTATTTTTTTTTTTTTTTTTTTTTTTTTTGTAACATAATTAGTATTAACCAAGAGTGCTCCCAGGAAAGAATGGTGGTGCAAACGGCACCTTAAATACCATTCTCCTAGCCAGAGCAACGTTCCCAGGAAAGACTAGTGGCACAAAGGCTTCCAAGAACTAGTCTCCTAGACAGAACTCCCTTAGATTTTTACTTTTCATGTTATTTAGTTAATTAAGTATAAATTCAAGTAATGTTTTTTTTTTTACTATTCATGAACGGTAATTTTATTTTACTATTCACGCTATATAATGTCTTATTAACTTAAAGTTTTTTGAAATTTAAGTTTTTGAAATTTTTTTTTTTTTTACTATTCATGAACGGTAATTTTATTTTACTATTCACGCTATATTATTTCTTATTAACTTAAAAAGTTTTTGAATTTTGAATTTTTAAATTTTTTTTTTTGTTTTTTTTTTACTATTCATGAACGGTAAAAATTTTTACTTCAAATTTCAAATTTCTAAATTATTTTACAATTAAAAAAAATTATTTTTATTTTATTTTTTATTTTTTTATTTTTTTATTTTTTTTATTTTTTTTATTTATTATGAATTTTGAAATTTGATTATTATTAAAATATCACAATTATTTACAGCACAAAAAATGTTTTTTAAAATTTTGATAAATAATTTAAAAACGCTATTCTTTCCCCGGCAACGGCGCCAAAAACTTGATGAACGAAAACCGGCATCGCCGATTCCCGCAAATACTTTGGTTTTAATATTTATAAAACTCTCGCAAGTGCACGAATCATTTCGAAGAAAATGATAAGTATACTCCCAAGGTCGATCTAAGGAAGGAATGTATGTGGTTTTTAATTTATTATTCAAACTTTTAAAAACGAAATTAAATCCTAAACATCCTGTCACGATAGTTTGGTTTTTGTGTTCCTAATCTAATAGCATAAAATAAACATATATACAGATTAATTAAATATAATCTAATAACATAAAAATAAACATAGATACAAATTCAATAAATAATTATCTAAAAATAAACATATATACGGATTCAATAAATATTCATGCAAATTTTTATCATTTATATTAGCGGAGTATTTATGGATATAATAACTAAATTAATTATGCTTGCTCATATTAACTAGGTTATTAAAGATATAAATTGATATTTTATTGATTCTCTCTTTTTTATATAAATACCACCTTTGGTGGGGTTAGATATTCTTTGTTAACTAAACAAATCAATTAACACCTATGGGTGGGGTTGATAACTAATATGCTTAATTAAATTAATTCCTTTTTCTAAGAGATTGAAAATGAACCATTTAAATGCCACCTTTGGTGGGGTTAGACAATTTAAACATTATTCAAGGTGTCCAAATTAAACTTAAGAATTTAATTATCCGAGTACTAACTTTCAAGTTTTAAAACCACTATTGAAAATATGTTGTCAATACATTTTCACATAATAATTCTTATAAAAACTTTTGAAATAGAGTTTCACTCTAACTACCGGGCGATTGTACCAACAAATAAAAGAGCACTATTCTAAATTAGACCGGATAACTAAACCTTAAAATCTAATTTTCGGGTTTAAGTTTGTAATGAAAAATAATATATTTCTCTCTAACATTCTTAATATAAAATCTTGAATAAAAACAAAATCAATTCATTTTAAAGATTTTTACCTATTTAATATTTCGCAAGCATAACAACGTCGTTATTACATCATTTTTACTAAACAGCTAGCATAGTTAAATTTAACCACAGACAAGTTGAATATAACATGTAAGAATAAAGCATAAAAATAACTGTAAAGAAAATAAAATCCTTACAGAACTTCGACGCTATTCCCGTTGCTAGAAAACCTCCGAGCGGAATTTGCACTTCCATATATTGAATCAAAAATCTAAATTATTACAAAAACATTACAAGTTCCTCTCAAAAAGAGAAGAACACTAAACCTAAGAGAATTGAACTAAAAACTAAGAGAAAAACTAAGAAAAGCTTAGAAACTTAGAAAGAAACTAAGAGAAACTAAAAACTAAGAAATGAGAGAAAGAAAGAAGAGAGAAGTGAGTTTTGAAGGTGTGATTTGAAGTGAAGGGAAGGGGGGTATTTATAGGTGAGGATGGAGAGAAAAAATGAGTAAAAAAATGTTAAAAAATGTAAAAACGCGTATTGGAATTGCTGATGTCATCAATGACGTCAGCATGATGTCACAGGGGCGGCTGCACGTGAAAAATGGGGCGAAAACGCGTTGGGCGCGCGGAGGGGGGCTGCTGAGGCGCTGCGCGCAGCTCGGCGCGCGTGAACAGTGCCCGCGCGGGCGCGCGCGGCTGGGCGCTGGGGCGCTGGGCTGCGCGCACGGCTGGGCTGCGGCGCGCGATTTCCGTCTTTTTGACATTTTTGACCTTTTCGACCATTTCGTCCGATTTTTCCATGTTTGTTGACCTTTTCTCACTTATTTATTGATATATTTGTGATGTATTGCTTCAAATATTCCTCTTTGAGTCTTTACATTGCGTTTTTAAGCCAAAATACCTGAAAAACGATAAAAATACCCGTGATTCCGAAAAAGACAAATTTATATAAATATATGATAAAACATATAAATATATGTATTTTTAATCAATTAAGGTACATAAAATCATGGTTATTTTAGTGCTTTTTGAGCACTCATCAGTTAGAAGTTCACATCGATCTGTCTGTATACACTTTAATGATGAATATGATGGATGCACCTGCATTTCTCTATTACTACTTGCACATTCTCAGGAAATAGGTAATCTTTCTTCTCTTTTCTCTTTATCTTTAATTTACAGTTGTTACATTGAGGACAATGTAAGTTCTAGGTTGGGGGTGGTGAAAAGTTATCATGCTTAATTAGAAAAAAATATTTAACAATTTAAAAAAAATAATAAATAAAAATAATATTTTTTTCTTTTTTATGTTCACATTTTCATTTTTTGTGTTTGGTTTTTTTTGTGTGATTTAGTAATTTTTGGAATTTAAAAAAAATAATAAAAAAAATTTCTCACAAAAATTTATCATTTCTTTAAATCAAATTTAAGTAAATAGTTAAGTTTTTTGTACTGTTAGATTAATTTTTGAAAACATATCATGAAATATTTTGTAATTATTGTTGATAATTAGTTAGTTTTTGTCATAACTAGTTTTCTTGATAAGATGTGGAAATTTTATTAAACCCAAAATCGGTGTTTATGAATTGTTTTTAGTGGAGACTACCTTTGTGAGATATAATTTGAGCCTAATTTCCTCTATTCAGAGTGAAATATATATTTGTTTCTACTCCAAACACATTTTTTATTTCTTCAATTTTTTTTAGATGATCTCTATAGGTATTAGCATTGAATGTATGATTTGTTTCTCATCTTAATAGAGTATCGTATATATATATATTTTTTTGCTTAAATTAAATGATTTGAGTAGAAATTGATAGTATATGCTTATATCTCATTCGTGCATGACTGCTACAAAAAAAGACATATCTGGGGTTACCTAAACCAAGATCAAACAGAAAAACCACAAAATTAACCACTCACCAAAATCCTAAAAAAATGTACAATCTGTACATGGGTTGACTCTCTAAAATATATATTTATATATATATATATATATATTGCAAAAAATCTTCAAAAAAAAATAGAGAGGTAAAGAATATATAGTATAATCTACATACTATGCCTACAAAGTTGTGAGTACATGCTAATTACAAAAGAAAGATATAGGAAGTAATTCCCTAAAAAGTCATTACACTTTCTTCATTTGTAAAAGGCATATATCTTGAAATTCTTTCTTAATGAGTTTGATTTATGCATGAAAATAATTTTTATATATGATATCTTTATAATTTATACATTCGATTCCTTTCATGAGATCAATGTTAAAATAACACTTTGAGCCTTTATTATTTATACATATATGAACATATTAGTTCATTTCTATACATCAACTCTTTCGCATATAAGTTAGTATGAGTGTTTGAACCCATAAGATTCAATGTTTTGAGAGTATTGACTAGTGAGGAATAGAGTCAAAGCGAATTTGGATTCTTGGCATTGAAATTGGGTGATGCTTGAGATTTTAATTATGATCTTAAAGTAGATTAAAAAATATGAGACATTTTTGTGATATGTTGTTTTCTTTTAAAAGTTAATTTTTGATTTTGTTGTAATTTTAGTTTTTAAGTTGACTATTTTTATTATTTCTTTTAATTTTTACATTTAGTTCAATGTTTGTGGTTATCATTACTGAAAACCCTCACGAGACTCAAACTCGTCCACTAGGGCAACCTAGGGATTTAAAGGCTTGTTGCATAGGCTAAATGCAACCGTGTCAATCCATGAAAGTGATTTAGGATAGTTTAATTATTAGTTTTTATCGCTTCTCTTGCTAAGGGACTAGCAAGAAGCTGGTTGGGGTTGTGATGAGTGCTCAAAAAGCACTAAAATTACCATGATTTTACGCAAATTAATTGATTAAAAACATATATATTTATATGATTTTATCATATATTTATATAAATTTGTCTTTTCGGAATCACGGGTATTCTTATTGTTTTTCAAGTATTTTTGCTTAAAAATGTAACTTAAAGACTCAAAAAGGAATACTGAATGCAATACATCACAAATATATTCAAAAATAAATAAGGAAAAGTCAACAAATATGGAAAAAATTGACAAAATGGGTCAAAAATGTGAAAAAGGAGAAAATCACGCACGCAGCTGCCCAGCTGTGTCGAGCAGCCTCCGCCAGTGCCCAATCCCGCACGCACCCTTGCTCCCTTCCGTGCGCGCCTACCCCCAGCTGCGCCCCATCTACGCCCAATCTGCGTGCGCCGCCGCCCCCACGTTATGTTGACATCATCAATCACTTCTCCGCGTTTCTACCATTTTTTATCATTTTTTCACCCACTTTTTCTACCCATCCTGACCTATAAATATTCTCATTCTCTACAGAAATAAACACACCTTCTCGTATCTTTCTTTCTCTCATTTCTTAGTTTTTAGTTTTTCTTAGTTAGTTTTTCTTAGTTTTAGAGTTCTTCTCTTTTGAGAAGAACTAGTTATGTTTTTTTTAATTTATTTGCTTTTTGATTCAATAAATGGGAGTGCAAATTCTGTTTGGAGGTTTTCTAGCAACGGGAATAGCATCGAAGTACTGTAATGATTTTATTTTCTTTGCAGTTATTTTTTATGCTTTATTCTTACATGTTATATTTAATTTGTCTATGATTAAATTTAACTTTGCTAGTTGTTTGTAAACATGATATAATGATAACGTTGTTATGCTTGCGAAATATTAAATAGATAAAAATCTATAAAATGAATTGATTTTGTTTTTATTCAAGATTTTATATTAAGAATGTTAGAGATAAATATATTATTTTTCATTACAAACTTAAATCTGAAAATTTGATTTTAAAGTTTAGTTATCCGGTCTCATTTAGAGCAATGCTTTTTTATTTGTTGGTACAATCCTCCGGTAGTTAGAGTGAAGCTCTATTTCAAAAGTTTTTATAAGAATTATTATCTGAAAATGTATTGACAACATGTTTTCAATAGGGGTTTTAAAAATTGAAAGTTAGTATTCGGATAATTAAATTCTTAGGTTTAATTTGGACACCTTGAATAAAGTTTAAATTGTCTAACCCCATCAAAGGTGACATTTAAATGGTTCATTTTCAAACTCTTAGAAAAATGAATTAATTTAATTAACCAAATTAGTTATCAACCCCACTGATAGGTGTTAATTGATTTGTTTAGTTAACAAGGAATATCTAATCCCACCAATTGTGGTGTTCGTATAAAAAAAGAGAATCAATAAATATCAATTTATATCTTTAATAACCTAAATAATATGAGCAAGCATAATTAACTTTGTTATTATATCCATAAATATTCCACTATTATAAATAATAAAATTTGCATATACATTTATTGAATCTGTATCTATGTTTATTTTTATGTTATTAGATTAGAAACACAAAAACCAAACTATCGTGACATGATGTTTAGGATTTAATTTCGTTTTTAAAAGTTTGAATAATAAATTAAAAACAACATATATTCCTTCCTTATATCGACCTTGGGAGTATACTTATAATTTTCTATGAAATGATTCGTGCACTTGCGAGAGTTTTATAAATATAAAACCAAAGTATTGGTAGAATTGGCGATGTTGGTTTTCGCTCATCAATGAGTTTTCCATGTTAGAAAAGAAAAAAGAGTCTAATGTTGCAGGTAAAGACCACAATGTTAGTGAATAGGTGAAGCTTGAGAGTGGAGCTCTTAGTCAAGTGTAAGAGGGCACTTTAGATTAGTCATCTGTGGATGAAATAGATGATTTTTCTCATGATGTAGAAGAAGAGAAACATGAGCAACCATATAGTATCGCTAAGGGTAAAGGAATAAGAGAGACTTGACGCCCTCAGACGTACGCAGATACAAACTTAATTTCTTTTGCATTGTTTGTGGTATAGTCTATTAAAGTGCATGAACCTTCTAGTTATCATGAAGCTGTCACACTTGATGAGTTTGTTCAGTGGTTGGTTGCTATGAATGAAGAGATTGAATCACTTCATAAGAATCATACTTGGGAATTGGTGAAATCTCCTAAGGGCCAAAATATTATTGGAAACAAATGGGCCTTCAAGAAAAAGGAAGGAATGCCTGAGGTTGAAGCAGTTAGGTTCAGGCACGTGTTGTTGCTAAGGGATATTGTCAAAAGAAAGGTATTGACTTCAATGAAGTATTTTCACTTGTTGTGAAACATAACTTTATTTGTGTGTTTCTTGCTATGGTTACATTGTTTGACATGGAATTAGAACAGTTTGATGTCAAGATATCCTTCTTACATGGTGAGCTTGAAGAAAAAATATATGTGCATAAACCAAAGGGATTTGTTGTTTCATGTAAAGAAGATCATGTTTGTTTATTAAAAAAGTCTTCATATAGGTTGAAGCAATCCCTTATGCAGTGGTATAAGTGGAAGGCTACTTTATAGTCTACAGTTGCTTTGTCTACGATAGAGGCAGAATATATGGCAGTAGTAGAAGCAATGAAAGAAGCCATTTGGCTTAGAGGTTTGGTTTGTGATTTGGGTTTACAGTAGGATACTCCTATTATATTTTGTGATAGTCAGAGTGTATTACACTTGACCAAGAATATTATGTATCATGAAAGAACTAAACATATTGATGTTAGATATCACTTTGTTCTTGAAATTTTCTCTTAGGGTGCTATTGTTTTCAATGAGATAGTCACTATAGAGAATCCACCTGATATATTAACCAAACCAGTTCTATTTAACAAGTTCAAGTATTGTTTGGACTTGATTGTTGTTTACAGTAGATGATCACCCTTCGGGGCTTTGGATGGCAGTCATTTAATAATCCGAAGAATTTCATATTTGAAGAACTTGTTTTATGTTTTGAGCCAAGGTAGAGATTTGTTAATGTTGGCCTAAAACAATATTAGGCCCAAAAATACATTAAAACTCTTACCCTTTTTCCTTCTCAGCTTAGCAACTGCATGCGAAAAGAGGGAAGAGGCTTATTTGAAAATTAATTGCTCCTCTCCTTACAGAAATCTCTCAAAGTCATTACCATCAATTTCTTAGGCAATGTAAAAGGCGCCATATTGCAGCGACTTTTTCATTTGAGGGATCTCTAGCTGCATTTTCTATTTTACTACTGTTTGAGAAGCTACCCATCTTTGGACTTTGGGTTTTGTTGATATAAGGCAGCTCATCAAATATGCAATTGACTCTTGAATTTGGCTGCTGAAATAGAATAGATTTTCCAGCGTAGATGGAGGTAGAAGAAAAAGGGATTGTATGGTAATATTTGATTTAATAGAAAGTTTGTTAATTTATCTTGTTATATATATGATATAAGGCAGCTCATCAAATATGCAATTGACTCTTGAATTTGGCTGCTGAAATAGAATAGATTTTCTAACGTAGACGGAGGTAGAAGAAAAAGGGATTGTATGGTAATATTTGATTTAATAGAAAGTTTGTTAATTTATCTTGTTATATATATATATATATATATTACAAGTAAATTAGAGGAAGTTATTTTGTGGGTGTATTTGGGTTTTCTTGGTATATTTTGTTAAACTCTCTGAATATTAGTGTTTGTATATCCATTTGATTATTAGTGGTTTTTCCTCGATATGTCGTCGTTAGTGGAGTAGACTTTCACATTGAAAAATTGAACCACTTAAATTATTGTGTGCAATTTATTTTTCATATTGCTTATAATTTTATTGTTACTTATAATTATTTATTTGTACAATCAAATTGGACCCAAACTTTACTTTTGCAAGTGCTAATTTATAACAAATAACTTGGCTACCAATTAGGCTAAGTAGTCATATTTTCACCACTATTTAAGGTAAAACTGATTTTATATGAAAACTTTCTGATTTTCTAGTATTTTGCTAATGAATTTAAGAAAATATTGCAAACAAAAAAAACCAATATTTACCAAGAACTAGGGGATCTCATAGATACTCCTGGAGAAGCCCTTCAAATTATTGATGTCGTTCTACATGAGCTACCAATATCTAGGTTTGACATAATATTTTCTCTCTATGCTTGTCCTATTGTCCGTTTATTCTATTTACCTTGTGAGGGTACTAAGCAGCCACTTGGTGAGGGTTTGGAGAGAGTTTGGAGAGATGGTGTGGTTTCTCTCAAAGCACTGCTTAGATGGGTTTATCTTTCAATATAGGTATAAATTATTACATCTTTCTTTATTTTAAATTTACCGTTTTGTCTTTAAAATTTTTGATGGACTAATTATAAACATGTGCGTACACATATGTTATATATAAGTAATAAAAATCTATAATTTACTCTTCTTTTTTCAATAGCTAGGAATGAAAATCACCTACAAATTAATTATATCTATACTTTAATTAAAACTGTATTTATTATGCATTAGAATACATGTAAATATAAAATATATCTCTATTTTATAGGAATTGTATTTGATATATGATATTATTAATAAATTGAATAATTGGTAGTTTAATGTTTATAAAATTCTTTTATTTAATATAAATAAATAAAAAGGGTAATAAATATCATTATCATACAAATTAATGATATTTTGTCCAAAAGTATTCTAATCCTAATTTAAACTTTTATATATAATATAGATATAAATAGATAGATAAGTTGCTCTAGTTTGATATCTCCTCCACAAGAGGTACAAATTATAATTGTTAATTGTCTCTTAGGGACACTTACTTTAATAATGAGAGATGTAGGTTTTGTGATAGCTATTTCTTTTATGCATTACAATACTCCTTGTGTACAATTTTTTTTTACAACTTGCCTTTGTTCTAGATATGTCTCCTTTACGGAGTTCATTGATACTATAAGTCTTTCTGGCCATCTATTCCTTATTGTTGGGGAACACTCTAATAAGAGTAATTTGAGATAGAGATAATAGGGAAAACGAGAATAAAGGCAATTGGCTTAATTTTATATATCATTTCTCAGTTTCTTGGCTATCTTATAGCCTTACAAAAGCAAGAGAGAGAGATAGAGAATTAACCAAAATAACAGAAAGAGAAAGGCAGGGAATAACAAAATTTGCTCATGTTGTTTCGTGGTAGAGAGAAGCTCAGTGAGGTAGAGGTACTACTCTAAGCGCTTATTGATTCCCCTCGTCATGAGAGTGGATGGTCCCCCTCCTTCAACGAACATCAACCATGCTCTGCTCGTTACTACTTATGTGTTTGCCCGAACAATGCACACGTGAGCTCATCCATGCGTAGTTCAATGCATATGCACCTATAAACTCCCCCCGCCTGAGAATCCTGGTCCGCAAGGATAAATGTAGGGTATGTTTTAGAGAACTACCACTTGTTCTCCCAAGTGGTATCCTTGGCTGGTACCCCTACCCATTTAACGAGGATTTTTTATTTTGGTTGATACTTTCCCTTTTGGATCACCCTACGCTCCAAAACAGTTTCTGGTTAAGGAATCACAGTAGAATTATCTGAGAGAGAAGGCAATTGGGTAAAGGTAGGGGTGTGAGGCCCAAGGTGCTTTTTGAGCCGGCTGACATGGAAGGCATTGTGAACCTGAGAACTAGCAAGAAGGGCGAGCTTATAGGCCACAACTCCCATTCGAGTTGTTATCTGATAAGGACCATAGTAACGTGGAGCTAGTTTCATGGCAACTCAAAAAACCACTGAGGTTTGTCTATAAGGAAGCAGACGGAGGTACATATACTCACCAACCTTAAAATTCACCTCTCGTCGATGCTGATCAGCTTGACATTTCATTCTATTTTGTTCCTGTAAGAGAATGTGGCACTGATCACGTAGCATTTGATCTTGATCTCGTAGAGTCTTATCCACCAACTGACCATTGGAAGTTCCAAGAATATAAGCCAATAGACGGGGCGGTGGAGTTCCATAGACTACTTCAAATGGAGACATCTTAGTTGAGGAGTGAATTGAGGTATTGTAACTGAATTCTACCTAAGATAGCCATTCTATCCAGTATCTTGGTTGATCTCCTATCAAGCAATGCATGTACTGTTTTAGGATATCGCTAACCACCTTCGTTTGGCCATCAGTTTGAGGATGGTAACTCGAACTCATGAAAATTTTGGTACCGTGGAGTTGGAATAAGGTTCTCCAAAAAGAACTTATGAATATCTTATCTCTATCACTTACTATAGATGTAGGGAAGCCATGTAATCGCACCACATTGGCCACAAATGCCTTAGCAACTATTAGTTCAGTGAAGGGATGCCTCAGGGCAGTAAAGTGAGCATACTTTGTCAAGCGATCCACTACTACCATAATAATAGTGTTTCCTTTTGACGAAGGTAAGCCTTTGATGAAATCCATTGAAATCCCAGTCCAACTTTTGTTAGGAATTGGTAAGGGCTACACCAACGCTCTTAAATGGATGTAAAGTATGCCTTCTTAAATGGTTTACTTAGTGAAGAAGTATATGTTGAGCAACCAAAAATTTTTAGTGACCCACAATATCCAGAATATGTTTATAAACTCACTAAGGTCCTTTACAGTTTGAAACAAGCCCTTAGAACTTACCATGAGAGACTTATAGCTTATCATTTGAACAAAGTTTTTGTTCAAGAAGGAGTTGATAAGACTCTTTTTTATTAAAAGAACCAAAGAAGATATATTCATAGCTTAAATATATGCCAATGAAATAGTCTTTGGGTCAACATCCAACTATCTTGTTGATGATTTTGTGAACATAATGACCAATGAATTTGAAATGTCAATGATGGGTAAGCTCACATACTTTCTTGATTTGCAAATTAAACAGTTAAAAAATGAAATCTTTATTTCTCAAACCAAGTATGCATGTAATTTAACTAAGAAATTTGGACTTGAAACAAGTAAGCATTTGAAAACACCCATAAGCACTAGTGTCATGATCTCGATGAATGAGTCAAGTAAGAACATTGATCAAACACTATATAGAAGCATGATAGGAAGCTTGTAGTACCTCATATCAGGTGGGACTGATATTTGCTTTAGTTTTGGTGTGTGTACATGTTACTAATCAGATCCTAAGGAATCACACATTAACCATGTCAAAAGGATAATCAGGTACATCCATAGAACAAAAAGCTTTGGTATTTGGTTTACTAATGATACTACTTGTAAAATTAGTGGATTTATAGATGTTGATCGAGTAGGAAATCAGAATGTAAGAAAAAGCACTTCGAGTGGATACTTCAATATTGAGAACAATCTTGTATCATGACACAACAAAAAGAAAAAATCCATCTCATTATCTACTACAGAAGTAGAATACATTGCTACATGGAAGCTCTTACACACAACTTACGTGGATAAAGAATTTTCTTAAGGAATATGGGTTTAAACAAGGTACAATTCCCTTTTACTTTGATAATACTAGTGCTATTTGTATCTCTAAAAATCCAATTTTTCATTCTCAAACAAAACATATAGACATTAGACATCATTCTATTAGGGAACTAGTAGAAGATAAAATTTTATTCCTTGAGTTTATGCTTACTAAAATCCTATTAGTTGAATTGTTCACTAAGGAACTTGATACCCAAAGATTCGAGTATCTTAGAAGTGCCTTAGGAATCTTCACTATGATTAAAATTCCCTAGTATTTTTTTATTCTTTAGAATATAAAAGGTTAAGGGAGAGTAGACTTGTTTTAACCTGACATGAACATTACATGCTACTCCCATACTTTTGACAATGTCTATAACGACTGGATTTTGTGACTTATGCACTTACATATCTTATGCATCTAGTGATCGATGTTAACATGATCCTACTCACACACTCACTAGACATATATGTATGTCATCCATGAAATTTATGATTGATTATGTGAGTATTTAGGGACTTAGGTAACCTTGATTGCAAGAATTTTGTTTGTGCTCTATCTTACACTTTATAAAATGTTGCTATATAGAGACACCTAGTTTTGAAAGGGATACCTATTATGATATGTGAACTACTGTAGTGAAAAGAGAGAGCTACCTCACAACTAGTGTGTTTAAATCAACTAGGTAGGATTTTTCTTTATTGAATCTACTATAGGACACACACTTGCACTTGTGTTTATATGCTAATATTTTAGGTGATAATAGTGCAGGTTTGATTAACTCGTAAGACTCGAGTTTGTCAAAATGTCAGTCCAGGTTGGAATGCCTATCTTGTAGAGATTGTGATCAAAGCAACGGCTTGTAAGTAGGTTACTTAGGAGCATTACTTGGATGGGTAATTTGAGTCTTAGCTTTTTAATTGGATACTTACTTTCATAATGGATAGTTAGGTGGTTCGGTGGACCGATGATTTTCCTCGTAGGTTATTGGTGTGGCCTAGGTTGTTTCCATCTAAAAATCGCATGTGTTGATATTTTTATTTATGCATTACATTACGTACATATGTATAAACTTTCAACCTCGATTGACTAAATATTTAGATTCATAACTAAACAAACTTTCAACCTCATTACCCGACATATGTATAAAACAAAACTGAATCGACAACCTACTTGGTCGATCGGTTAGTATAATTACCTCGATTTGGACCTATATCAATTATCATATTATTATTTGAGTAGAGTAAAATTATCTTATTCAAGTATTTCATCTAAAGTTAAACATACCTAATAAACAATAGTTAACTTACAACCTAAAAGATAAAAATCAATATTACCACAAGGTTTAATCCTTAAATTATATATAATTAATATTAATATATTATAAATTTTAATAAATTGGTTAGATTCGATTAACAAAGTTTTTTTTATAAAAATCCTAAATTGAGTTGTATATTTGGATCTTTAAAAAATAGGACTGAACTGCAGCTACTGGACCACTAGAAATCGACCTAAAATGTTATGTTCATGTTTAATTTGGTCAATTAATTCAATTTTTTAATATTTATGTCCATTCCCAACACTAATTGATCAATTTATTATATGTGGAATAATATTTATGTCCATTCCTAACATTAAAGTGTCATGGACTAAGAGGTAATCGATCGAGTAGTAGTACAACTTGTAGATTCTGGTACACATAAGGAGTTATTATGACTTTTTGGACTAGAAGTATGCGATTCGAGTTCTAGGTAGCGTACATTTCCGATTACGAGCTACAAACCACTCAATTTGAACTATAGCACGGGCCTCTTGTTAGTGTGAGGTTGGTATCAACAAAAATAGCCTAACGATTGGTGGTTGCACCTTGGGGTTTTTTTCTTTTGACAAAAGGAAAAAAAGAATAAAAATAAGAGGTAAGCGATTTCATCCTAAAGCCAAGATACATTATAAGTATTAATTCATTTTCACATATAATTTAATCCAATTATTTATGTTTTACATATATCATACCTTTTGAAATTCTTTAAAATTTAAGGTATTTAATTAAAAATAATTATTTTTAAAATTATAAATTACAAACTAGAATTTCAAAATACTTAAGCTATGTAACTATTTAATAATACTTTTTAAAAAAAATAGAAAATTAAAAGAGACTACATATAATTATTTTAATCACATTTCTTTAAAATATTGATATTTTTTAATTAAAAATCAATCTTTTTGAAATAATAAAAGATAGGCAATGTGACTTAGTTAGAAATTAAAAGATAAAATTCCAAAATATTTAAGTTCGGATTATTGAACTACCCATTCATATATCTATTTTTTAATATTCTTTTTATTAAAAATAGTTTTTTGGGATAATAATTAATTAAAATAATGAATTATTTAGAAATTAAAAACTATAATTCCAAAAAACTTTAGTTTGAATTATTTAATCACACATTTGTAACATTATTTTTTAATATTCTTAATTGAATTAATTATTTGGAATAATAAATTACATACAAAATAGGTTACTTATGATTTAAAAACTAGAATTCTAAAATACTTTAATTAGAATTATTAATCATCAGTTCGTAATTTTATTTTTATAAAATTACAAAATTAGATAGATATCATATAATTATTTTGGTCATATTTATTCAAAACTTTAATTTTAATTAAAATTAATTTTTTTGATATAGTAAATAACAAAATAATGGCTTAATTATTAATTAAAAACTAAAATTTTAAAAGAATTAAATTAAACTTATTTAGTCACTCCTTTCAAATTTTATTGTTTTAAAATTTTAAAAGTTATATATTGCATATAATTATTTTTTCCATACTTCTTCAAAGATTTATATATTTAATTAAAATTAGTTTTTTTAAATAATAATGAAAAATTGTTAAAATCTAGAATTTCAAAAGACTTAAGTTTGGATTATTTAATTATGATTCATAACTTTCTTTTATATCAACATTTTTAAATAAAATCAATTATTTAGAATAATAAATTACAGACATAATGATTTAATTAGAAATTAAAAACTAGATTTATAAAATACCTCATTTAGAATTATTTAATCATCATTTTATAATTTTCTATTTTATAAAATTAAAAATTGGTAGAGTGTATATAATTATTTTGGTTATATTTCTTCAAATTAAACTTTAATATTAATTAAAATTGATTTTTTTGGAATAATAAATAACAAACATAATAATTTAACGAGGAATTAAAAACTATAATTCCAAAATACTTCATTTAGCTATTTTTAAATTTTATTTTATAAAATTAGAAAACTTTATAGGTATCATATAAATAGTTTGACAAACTTCTTCAAAACATTAATTTTTTTAATTAAAATTAATTCTTTTTAAAATAATAAATAATAATCATTAAAAACTAGAGTTTAAAAATTTTTACTTTTAGATTATTTCATTATGATTTCATAACTTTCTTTTTATAAAATTAAAATAATTACATTTTGTATGTATTTATTTTGGTTAAAATTATTTTAAATTTAATATTCTTAATTAAAATTAATTATTTGTAGAATAATAAATAAATAACATAATCACTTAGTTAAAAATTATAAATTAGAATTACAAGTCTTTATTTTAGATTTTTAAATCACACCTTCACTCTATAAAATTTAAATAGTTAAATATCGTATATAATCATTTTGATGCATTTATGAGAGTTTGAAAAAATATCACAAAATACCCATAAGGTTTCAAAAAATATCACATACACCTCTTAACTTAATAGAAGTTAAAAGTTACCGAAAAAAATAGTAAATTATATATATGAAAATGACATAAATAATAGGAATTTGAGGAATAATAGAAATAAAAATACAAGATATCTAAAGATGTTTTTCATAAGAATTGGTAATTAACAATAAGAAATTTGAAGAAATAAAAAAGCCAAGATTAAATCGTAAGGTAGGAGATGGATTCAACGATTCATCACTATCAAAATTAAGAAAAATATTTCTAAAGTAATATATAGTTTATTATGGAATAAGTAATAAATAAAGGAGCATTAATATTACAGATGCAAAATAAAGGTATAATATATCATTAATTTATAAAGAAAATATTATGCATAAACTCTCTAAAATTCCTCAAAAGTATAAAAGAAAGACTGGATACATCCATTTAGAATGAATCTAAATATTAATAAAATTAGATTTAGAGAAGGAATCGAACACCAATAAAATTAGCACTTATAATAGAATAATAAATAGGAAGGATGTTTTATTAGAAATTATATATGGAAACTTAGGATACCAAAAATTAAAATTCACAATATACCCTAGGGTTACTATTAACATTAATGAAAATCAAATATTAAGTTTAGCTTATGAATTTGAAAGAAGAGATTTAATGAAAGAAGGAAATCATCTATTTTCGGTGCACTATATAGTAGGATACTTATTAAAAAATAGTCATAATAGTCAATATATGAAGAAAAAAAATGAATTCATAGAAATGGATAAAACTTTCCAATAAATTGGATAAATAATAAAATCAAAAATATTAACAGACTTTGAAATAGCAGAAGAATGAAGCTTTAATGTTAAAGAAAAACATCTGATACTAGGAAGAAAAATTAATGTAGCAAGACACAGTAATGTATCAAGGTTTACGTTTAAAAATCCTAAAGGAGAAACCTCTAATAAATAAATAATTGTTACAAATCTAAAAAATGAAGTTAAAATAATAAAAGCATTTGTCCATGACGTAATATTAGGAAGAAAATATTATCATTGTTTTTCTAATAATAGAATTAGATTTTGATGGAAACTTAATATGCATATCAAAAAACCAAATAACAATAATGAAAGCATTAATTCTTTTATTATAAGAACTAGATATCTTACAAGTATGCAATATCAAGTTCTTACAAGACACAAATGAAACACAAAATGAACTCCTAAAGATGAAAATGAAGCTATAATCCCAATTTAATGGAATATAGAAAAGAATTAGAAAAACAGTTTATGAACCCTGAGAATATAAACATAGAAAAATTAGTTATTTGTTAACCTTAAGAGATGAAAAACTAGGAAGATATTATGATGAAAATCTTTGTACAAACAAAGAAGAATATGATATGACAATAATCAGTGAAATTGATTATGTACTAGAAAATAAAATCCCAAAAATTCATATGAAGTCAATTTCTTTACTGATTCATTATCAAGAAAGAACATCTAACGCACATTGGTAAGAAAGAAATATGTAAAGGCCAAAAAACCTGACCTTCATTATAGAAGAAAACAATAACCCAAATTGGAAAAAAGGATTATATTGGAAAACTAGAGGTAGTATCCCACCAGAGATTTTAGGATGTGAGAAAAATATGGATGTAACAAATAATCTTACAAGTAAAAATGTAAAAAAATATAAAACTTTCAAAAGATATAAATTTGGAAAATATCACTTTCAAAAATATAAAAGAATGTATAATAAATAACCTTATAAGAAAATATATTTTAGGAGAAAAAGATATAAACCAAAAAAACAAAAATTATTACCCATTAAGGAAAAAGAAATGCAACGAGGAAGGACATTATGATAATGAATGCCCAAACAGGCTACAACATAAAAAGAATTTAAAAATAAATTTTCACATGATAACTTGTATAACTTGTATAACTTGGCATAATATATCACTTCTTAACTTTAACTTTAGTCTAATTTTATTTATTTTTTATTGATTTTAGACTTCGTTATTATTATTTAAATTTTATTGCAAATTTGAAGAAAATGAAGATCCAAATATTTAGAAGCATATTGTCTAAGGACTCTCAAATTTAAACGAAGATTTCAATTTCCTAGAATTTTTCTTCTCGTTGATTTGATTTTTGAACAACTTTATTTTCTTTTGTGCATTTTATCTAAATTGCTTTTATTTTAAATTCTAATTACAACAATCATAGTGACCTCTCTAGATAAAATTGAGATTAGCATAATTTTGATAATTCTAAAAAGTAAGTTAGCAAACCATGAGGGCAATACTCTTCTCATCACTTTACTATAAAACTATGACACTATGCACTTGTAGTTTTGCATCGATCAAGTTTTTGGTGTTGTTGTTGGGGATTGATTTCTTCTTATTTTTTCCAATATCGATACAAAGTAATCTTGGTTTTAATTTAGAATTATATTTTATTTCATTTATTTTTTTTATTTTTTTTCTCTAGGTATGTTTTTGACGTTGGATGCGTCGTGTTATAACTTGAAACCTTATTCCTTTTGATCCATAGATTGAAAGAACCTTTAGAACACGAAGAAAGAAGAAAGTACTAGCATGGCTGAAGGAGTACAGAATGTATAGCCATGCACCTTGAAGATTTATGTAAAGCCAATTGTGAATGACAATTACTCAAGTGTAAGACGCCAGGCCATTAATGCCAATATTTTTGAGCTCAAAATCATCTTCTTCTCTCTTTATTTCTCTCCATTTCTTAGTTTTAGAGTTCTTCTCTTTTTGAGAAGAACTAATTATGTTTTTGTAATTTATTTGCTTTTTTATTCAATAAATGGATTGCAAATTCCGTTTGGAGGTTTTCCAGCAACAGAATTAGCATCAAAGTACTATAAGGATTTTATTTTCTTTATAGTTATTTTTTATGTCTTATTCTTATATGTTATATTTAATTTTTCTGTGATTAAATTTAACTTTGTTGGCTATTTGTAAACATGATATAATAACAACGTTGTTATGCTTGAGAAATATTAAATAAGTAAAAATCTCTAAAATGAATTGATTTTATTTTTATTCAAGATTTTATATTATGAATGTTAGAGAGAAATATATTATTTTTCATTACAAACTTAAATCTGAAAACTAGATTTTAAGGTTTAGTTATCCGATCTGATTTAGAGTAGTGTTCCTTTATTTGTTAGTACAATCTTCCGGCAGTTAGAGTGAAGCTCTATTTCAAAAGTTTTTATAAGAATTATTATCTGAAAATGTATTGATAACATGTTTTCAGTAGTAGTTTTAAAACTTTAAAGTTAGTACTCGAATAATTAAATTCTTAGGTTTAATTTAGACACCTTGAATAAAGTTTAAACTATCTAACCCCACCAAATGTGGCATTTAAATGGTTCATTTTCAATCTCTTAGAAAAAGGAATTAATTTAATTAACCAAATTAGTTATCAACCTCACCAATAGGTGTTAATTGATTTGTTTAGTTAACAAATAATATCTAACCCCACCAAAGGTGGTATTCATATAAAAAAGAGAGAATCAATAAATATCAATTTATATCTTTCATAAACTAAATATTATGAGCAAGCATAATTAACTTAGTTATTATATCCATAAACACTCCATTATTATAAATGATAAAATTTGCATAAATATTTATTAAATCTGTATATATGTTTATATTTTATGTTATTAGATTAAAAATACAAAAACCCCAAATATCGTGACAAGATGTTTAGGATTTAATTTTGTTTTGAAAAGTTTGAATAATAAATTAAAAACCACATATATTTCTTCCTTAGATCGACCTTGGGATTATACTTATCATTTTCTATGAAATGATTCGTGCACTTGCAAGAGTTTTATAAATATAAAACCAAAGTATTGGCAGGAACGACGATGCCGGTTTTGCTCATCAATAGCCTAACTTAGGAGTGAGATTTTTCAATTAAGGAAAAATGATTTTGAGACACTCTATGAAGCATATGAAAGGTATGAAGATCTGATTCAGCCTTGCCCTTAGCCTAGATTTCCAGATTGGTTGCAAGTTTAAATGTTTTATAATGGGTTAAATGGAAAAACTAGAACCATAGTTGATGCTACTTCTAGTGGAACTTTGATGTCAAAGACAAATGATGGTGTTACTTCTCTTTTGAAAGAAATGGCCTCAAACAACTATCAATGGCCAACTGAAATATCTATGGCTAAGAAAGTTTCTAGGATTCATGAATTGGAGCAGTTTTCTTCCCTTTCAACCTTGACAACCTAAAGAATACTACAAGATGCAGAATATGTTGTAGATTCAAGTATGACAGTTTCGATGAATGAAGCAAGTCAAGAATATGTTCAATACATCAACAATGAGAACTATAACTATTGTGGTAATCTTATGAAAAATTACTATCATCCAGGGCTTCGAATTCATGAAAATATTTCTTATGGAAACACAAAGAATGTGTTGCGACCTCCTCTAAGGTTTGATAGTCAATCAAGCGAGAAGAAGATATCACTTGAGAATAACATAGTTTCCTTTGTTGAGGAGACCAAATCAAGGTTTAAAAATAGTGATTCACGGTTGGATAACATTGAGGCTCATTGTAGCAATATGGGAGCCACTTTGAAAAATCTTGTGTAAATTGATGAACAATAATGTTTCTAATTGAATATCAAAATAGGCTTTTGGATGTTTTTTGGAGATTTCTAACAAATAGAGAGAATTAAATTCAATTAGTTAGATGAGTAAAGCATAGTGAGGAATTAGGTGAAATCAATTTCCTAGAAGTTTTCTTCCCATTGATTTGATTTTTGAACATCTTTTTTTTTCTTTTACGCATTTTCTTTAAATTGTTTTTATTTCAAATTCCAATTACAACAACCTTAGTGACATCTTTATATAAAATTGAGATTATCATAATTTTAGTATTTGTTAAAAGTAAGTTATCAAACTTGAGGACGATATTATTCTTATCACTTTACTATAAAACTACGATATTTTGTACATGCAGTTTTGCACTGATCACCACAAATAGAAAAAAAATCATAGAAAAGATTTTAAGATGGAATTAGAATAATAAAAGAATCTAATATAGATCATACTTGTAATATTTATCTATTAAAATAAATTGAGGAGGAAATAACTGACTTAGAATATGATTTTTATATCAGATGAATGATTTTTATAGTATTACAAATCCAAACAGTACTTATATTAAGGTATGATTGGAATTTAAACATGACACAAATTACCATTTACATGCATATGTAGATACATGAGTAACTATATGTGTAGCTAGTAAATATATGTTTTCAGAAGAACTCTAAAAAAAAGCACCAAAAGATTTAATTATAAGATTTGCTAACAATAATACAATAAATCTCAATAAAGTCTTAAAAGATAACAGATATAATGATATAAAAATAGAAATTTAATATTCTTACCATATATCAATAAGAAACATGAGTTTATTTATTAATAAGAAATAATTTTCTAAACTCATATCAACTTTTTACATAATATTTAGACAAAATAAGTCTAACAACACTAGATGGTGAAATCATTTATGTGTCAAAAATAAGAAAAACTTTTATTCAATCAAGCCCAACTTTTTATGAAAAAACATAGAAAGCAAAAACATGGTGAGATAGACAAAAAGCAGGTGGAAAAACCTTATTTAGAAAAAAAAACTATTAGAAGAGAAAGAAAACTATTAAAAATTTGTAAAGATAAAGCCTTAATAGGTATCAAAAAATTATTAAAAATAATAAGTTCAAAAAACCCTTTAGGTCTAAAAATAAAATAAAATCTAAAATATTTGCTAACATAAAATTAGAAGACCCTAAGAAATTTATTAGAGTAAAACTTATTATTTATACTCCAGAAGATAGGATCAAGTTTAAAATCCAAATTCAAGAACTTTTGAAAGTTATAATATCAAGTAATTCACCATACTCGAGCTTAGCATTCTTAGATGAAAAAAAAAGTTGAAAAAAGAGGAAGAAAAAAGAGAACAGTGATAAACTTCAAAGCATTGAATGAACAAACTATTGAAGATGGATATTTTATTCCAAAGAAAGAAGAATTATTATCATTAATAAAAATAAAAAAAATATTTCTCGAGTTTTGAGTGCAAAAAAAGACTTTGGCAAATAAGATTGGATGAGAAATCTCAAAAACTAAAGGCATTTAGTTGTCCTTAAGGACAATTCCAATATATTGTTTTACCATTTGGATTATGACAAGTTCCATGTTTTTTCCAAATGTATAGGGATAACATCTTTAAGAAATTACAAAATATTTTCTATGTTTACATAGGTGATATTTTTCTTTTCAGTAATGAATTAAATAAATATTATTCAAATATTATTAATAATCTACAAGAATGCATTGTACTTTCTAAGAAGAAACAATAATTACTCAGTAAAAAATTAAGTAATTAGATTAGAAATTGAAGATGTAAAACATAATTTATAGCTCCATATATAAATAGCATTCAATGATTCTCTAATATTAAAAAACAAAAATCAATTACAAATATTCTTAAGATGTTTAACGTATGTTGAAGACAATTGCAACAACAAGAAACTTGTAGAAATACAAAAATCTTTACAAACAAAATTGAAAAAAGATCATGTTTCAAAATGGATAAAACAAGATACTTTGTACATGGATAAGGTAAAATCATAGGTAAAAATGTTACCAACTTTATACCATCTAGGTCTAGATGATAAAATGATAATTAAAACATATGCTTCATATGAATATTACGAAGTAATTTTAAAAGAAAAAATAGATGACAAAGATGAATATCTTTGTAGATATACATCATGATCTTTCATTGGTCTAGAATTAAATTATCATACTAATGAAAAAGAATACTTAGCTGTCAAAAAAGCTATTAAAAAGTTTGCAATATATGTAATAAGTTACAAATTAACTATCAAAATTGATAACAAGAATTTTGGTTATTTTTTAAGGACTAATATTGCAGGTAGTAATAAACGAGGAAGACTAATTAGATGGAAACAGTGGTTTAATCAATACAATTTTGATACGAAACATCTTCTAAAAAACAAGAATAGTTAAGCAGATACCCTTACAAGATAATTAGCACCTTAAAATATTTTTCTTCTTTCAAGAATAGAACTCCTTGATATTAAGATCAAGTTAAAGAAAAATGAGATACGAATTCTTCAAGAACAACACATGATTTTATACCTAGAGCAGTCTCTTTTGGATACAGAAATTAAAAAGAAAGAATCAAACAGTTCAAAACAACCATTAGAGTCCAAAACTTCTAAAGAATAATTCCCATTAGAGATTTATTCTAAGGAAGGTAAATCTTCTAAACAAGGAATTCAAAATGAGAAGGAAAAACCTAACATTTCAAAATAAAGTAACATCTATGAAAAAAGAGAGGAAAAACTCAGTTGGGCTAAAGAAGTAGAAAAAGAGGACTAAGAAAAGACTTATATGGTCTATAATGCTCCAAAATCAAGAATTTACAATAATTGGCTACAAGCAAGCAAAGCTATTATAGGATTTATTAATAACTCATAGAGTTTTCACTAATAAAATAAAAGCTAAAGGCAATTAGTCCTACTACCAAATGCCAAAACTAATAACTCTAGAAGATATAGTTAAAAATTAAGCTATATCATTACAATAATAACCATTTCCACCAAGCAGGTTAAGGACATTTGAAAAGATAGTACGATCACCAATACTAAACATGAAAATGCCTCTCATAGAGAGTAGTATGACCACCAGTATTATTCAAGGAAACATTCCCAAGAATACAATAATCATTGAAGATGAAAAAGACCAATACAACAATTTATGTAAACTACAATGGGTGAGTCTCTATAACTTAGCCATAAAATCTATCCATGAACATATCAAACATATGAAATTTTATACCACAAAAAAAGAATTTCTTGTAAGGAGTAAATTTAATATTCTTAAAGAACCTAATCCAATTTTGATTTATAAAGCTTTCGATGTATGTTTAACTGAGAGCCTATACCCAGGAATTAATTTAAGTAAATTAAATTATTTTCCTAAAAATTTCAAGAAGGCTTTCAAGAACTTTAGGAAAAAGATCAAATTATGTGACAAGCTTATATATCTCTGATTTTCTAGATCACTTTTGGACTGGAATGATGAAGGTTGTATTAGTCCCTATAATTTTATCAAATTAGGAATTTCTAACACTAACAAAGAAGTTACAACACTATGGGAAATTCTAGAAAATTAATTTAATACAGATGAACTATGTATATTAAGAGGGCAGATGTTAGGTCAAAGTTATCATGAATGTGAGAAAATTGAAAATTCTTTTGAAATCAAAGTAAATTATTGCACTAATAAAGTCGTAAAAGTTTCCATAGAAATATGGCCCTCATTGAAGAAGATGGTGAGAAAATCAATAAATTTGAGGAAAATTTTAACAATAATAACCAAAACATTTGTCAAGAAACAAGAAAAGTGTTTTTTTTTTACACAAAGAAAGTTACTAAAGAAACAAATGCATTTACTACATTAAAAATCGAGAATATATGGATGTGTCATTATCTTCATCGTCAAAATGACTATCAATAAAAAATGAAAAAGTAGATTAAAGATGTAGAACTTATATCTTCAATCAGCAAGTTATGTTGAGGAAACGAAAGACTTAAATTCAATAGTGAAAAGTAGAAAGTTAGGCACATGAGTAAAGTAAGGGTAAAATAGTGGTTTTCTAATATTATAAATAGGGATTCCCTCCCCTATAAAGGGAACCCTAATTTACATTAGTTGGACACAACTTTAGTAGTAGGGAAAAACTCAGAAATACCTCTGAGGTTTACAATATCTTCATAAATACCCATATAGTTTTAAAAAAAATCTACAATACCCCTGAAGTTTGAGATAACTTCAAAAATACCCTTAATATTTAACATAAGTTAGAAAAGCTGTAAAAAAATAATAGCAATATTAGATAATGTCTATTTTGCCCATACCCTATAGATTTTTGAATGTTATCATTGAACCAATGGTAATATTGTTTGTAAATGTTTATCAAAAATACTCTTGATGTAATAATTTGTTAAAAAATAACCTTTTTAATAATAAGCTATAGATATTCATCCAAAATACTCATGTTTTTAAATTCAAAGTATATTATTCAATTCATATTACACATCCACATTCATATATCATATTAACTTGCTCAATAATAATAGACATTCATGTCCATATATTACACATCCATATTTACATATTAAAAATCCACATTCACATTCATAGCTAACCTACTCAATAATAGTTCACATCTACATTCATAGTCCATATTACAATCTAAATGGATGTGACACCCTAAATGAGTTTAAATACACAAAAATCTACAAAGTTCATGTCATGTCCCCCAAAACCTACTGTATATATGGACTTATAGTGGATAGACCAAGATTTTGTTTACCTTTTCACCTTATAATATTATTTATCAAGTAGAAGCACACCAACTACAATATCATAAATACTACACTCAGAAAATTACAATTTGAGGTTGCATAATTATATATCTTTAAAGATCATTTCTTAGATTATTTGGATTTGTTTTTCTAGTTCTTCCACTTCTCAAAGTAATAATCAAATCCAAATGGCCCTCCAAGTCCAAAAGATGATAGACTTATAGTTGATGCCTTTGTAGCCAATGGATTAAATTGAGTTGGGGCTAGTTTAGGCTCAACACTCACATAAGGAGCACATGATCTTCTAGAAAGAGGAACTACACCATCATGACCATGGAAAAGCCTAAATACCATTTCAAAATTAGGACCATCTTCAAAAATTTGACCTTTAGCTCCCCTCACATAAACACGAGATAAATATTAGTAACTTATTTGATTACCAAGTGATCATATTTTGGCAGCACATAATGCACCATAAAGCGAACTATCAACCTCAGTGAAAATATATGTGTGATTTAAGTGAAAGAGATTATACCAGGTATCAATTAAATAGTTTTAGGATTTATACCTTAAATAAGTGAATTTACACATGATTTCACCATTGGGATCCAATATAGGGTGACATTACTCCTGGTAAAAATAAGAAATAACAAATGCTAGATATAAAAATAGACGAGATGTAACAAGACAATTGAAAGAAAAATATGCAACAAGATAGAAAATAATACTTAAAAAGTAAAATGAAGGAAAACAAAACTTACTATCATCGAAAAAGGCAAGGATGATGAGAAGGAAAAATTGGTAGGTTCATTTGTGTTTCTCAAAATGGAGATTGAAGTATGTCTTGGTTAGAAGGCAAGGAATCCTGATTTTGGTCTCTAAAAAAGGAACTCATCTTTATGATTGGAGGGTATTTTTGATATTATTCAAACCTTTAGGGTTGTTTTGAAGATAAGTTAAACCTCAGGGTTATTTTTGTTATTATTCCTTAGCAATAACAACCTCTCTATTCTAAAAACTATTCATCTAGTAACTATGTATCTAGAAACCAAGAGTGGCTAAGAATCTCTTCAAAATTCTTAATTGGCTTTTAAAATTGTAATATTTATTAATATTATGAATAAAATATATTGCAGTCACTTATTTTCTATTTTCTATTAAATCTAATTTGGACATCATATTATGTACGGATGCAAAAACTTCACTATTATCAGGATGATAATAAAACTTAAGCAAGTTGAGGCATATCAAGTAACAAAACAAGACGAATAACAGAAGGAGAAATCATAATAGATCCATTAAATTCAGGTATAATAATTATAATTCTAAATCAATTAAGGATCTTGAATGATTAAATATTTGTTTATAAAATTTATAAAACTGAAAAACAAGAAAATAAATACAAGAAAATTAATCATAAGTCTATATAAACATAAACATAAGAAAATTATAAAAATAAAACAATACTTTGATAACAGACTTAAAGGTTTACTTTTATCTAATAATCTGCAAAAGTAATCACTAGCGTTATAAAACAGCTAGCCACAATTTGATAGTAGAGCCACAAAAAAGAAAAATACGTCATCGGATAGAAAATTAACGTTATTAACTATTGAAGAGCTTTAGTGATATTAACTCAAAGTAGAAGAAATATAATTGAAGAAAAATAAAACATGCACTATGTCATTGATATAAGGACAAAAACATAATATAACCTTGGCTTTTTGTTTTCTCAAATTTTTTATGATGTTATTTGATTATTTTATATCAAACCATATTTGTTATGATTCAAATAAGTGAGTTGAGGCGAGTAGGTGTGAAAATAACATATGCATGTTTGAGCCCAAAGTTTTTTATTATACTACTTTTCATTCTACTTTAAAATATAACTTGTAATGTTATAAAAAGTTAAAAATATCAAATTAGTTACTGTTAAATTTATACTTATTTCATATAAATAATAATTACTAAGTTTTATATTTTCACATATATTTTATATATTTTTTATGCTTATTTACGAAGAATTAATCCAAAAAACTATCTTATTAACTTATTGTATTTAATTTTTTATAGTATTATTTTTAAATATTTGGACAGAAAAATAAACTATCAATATTAAAAGTAAAATACAAATTATATATTATAAAATTAATAATTATTTTCATGATTTAATTAAAATATTGTAATCCAAATATTATTATAAATAAAAATATTTCTATATTTTTCTACGTGTTTAAATTTCTACTAATGCACGTAACGATGGTACATAGATATTTAAGGACTTTTTCCCACTTCACAAGTTAAATGGTTCCATAGACATAGTACTTCGACTTTTCCATAATTTATTAAAAAGAAAATGCAAAATGCACACTGACATTATTTATGGTGTAACCTGTAATAAGTTTTTTTTATGGGAAAAAGTGTAAAAGGTATAAAACTAATCAAAGAATAATATTAATAAGATATATGCAATAAGATATATATAACATTTTCTCTAATTTTGGTAGCTATTATATTTGTTAAAGAGGTATGATAAAGGAAAAAAATATTATATATCATTTAATATTAATCATTAATTCAATTTGTATCTCTTAAACTTTTTAATTTATTTTTTTTATAAAAATAAAGCTAAGATATACTTGTTCCACCACATATCAATACACTCCTAAAAATATATCCCAAAATTATCTATTTGCATATACTTACTTTTATTAAAAGTGATTTCAAACTTAAGCAATTTTAAAGATAGAAAAAAATTTAGGAAGTAAATATAATTTGCATTTATTTACGTGCGCAAAATGTGTTTTCCACGTCTTTTAATTTATTTTGGTTGTTTGGTACAGGTCCTCCATCACTTTTTTACAATAAAAAAGGGATTTACAAAATCAGAAAAGTAAAAACATATCATAAAAGGATCAATAAGGAAAAGGTAGAGTTACGCTCGGAAAAAAACTATTGCTTTTCAAAAATGCACCACGAGACATTAGCAGCATATTCTTCTTTTAGAATCTCTGGGCTAAGAATGATGAAAAATAATTTGTTATATTCAATTAATAACTATCCCTATTAACAATTTAATCATATTTTTTATTTTTTTAAGATTTATTTAAAAATATATTTAGTTTTAAAAAATAAATATTAAAATATTAAACATTAATTTTTATTTTATAATTATTTAACCCATGTTTATAATAAAATAAAAATATATAAAAATAAGAATAAATAAAATTTAATTTAATTATTCTACATTGTGTTGTGTTCTATTATTAGAGTTGTATTTTTTATCATTATATGTATACAAAAATAATATTATTATATAAATCACAATTTTAGTATTATAATAATCATCTTTATCTCGGATTATAGTTATTTTCAAAAAAAATTATTTAATTTTTACAGATAATTAGAGTTTTAATTATCTTATGTTTAAAATATACATCCCTATGCCTAACAATTTCGTTACAAGACGTAATATCCGAACGCTGAATTACCAATTTCAATTTTACAAATTGCTCCTCAATGTGTTAAAAAGTGAGCAGAACATCAGCATTTGAACCTTTTTCATTCCCTCCACCAAGTCTGAAAAATCACTGTTCACCTAACGAAAGGTACAAGAAGATACTCAGCATAAAAGAACTGCAAAACGAACAATATAAAGTGAGCATAATAGAAGATATTGTATGAATAACTTCAAAAGTATATAGGCCAATTATTTGATACCAAAATAGTGTCAAACACAGGAATAATCAATAATTAATAATATAATTTTTTTACTACAAATCACATAAAAGTAAATTAAACCTAAGAACTAAAATATTTGACAATGAAATATTTTGATTGGATATTAATAAATAATTGAGTTTACAAAGAGCTTAAATATTTTACAGTTAAAATATGGATTTAAAAGTAAAGATGAGAGGAATAAGTTTACAAAATTTTACTAGTAAAGTTACATTTTTAATCAAATCATCATATACATGCGTCCATGAAAATAGTGATGCCCAACTAAGTTCCATTGTAGCCAAAAGTGAAGCGTGTTTGAAGGTAACCTTAGCTTTTCAACCCTAGTAACTGGGTAATTTTTCAAAACTAAGGGCTACCTAATATTCTTGTTTTGGCTAAATATAGCCTATAACAAAGCAGTATGATGTCTTTGAGCAAACGCCAAAAAATAAAATTCCCAATAAACTCTTTTACACATTTGATATAATAGGAAGAAAAAAAAGAGTTACATTTTGCATACATCTGACACCCATTTTTCTAAATATTATGAAAATTTACACTAAATTTGAGTTTTGAGTACCATACTTATTTTCATGCTTCCAACACGGGTATTTCCCTAAAAAATAAAGAGGAAATAAAATAGTCAATAAGTACTAACAAACATCCAACATCAGCATTTTTTTGTGTGTTTAAAAGTATAGAAATTAGGTTACCGTAATATTTGTTATTTACCTTCCATATAAACATATAAAGGACGTTATAGCAATTTTGCTGTCCAGATAACAAATTTAGCTCGATTCCAGTTATTGAAGCCAGAACTGTGTGTCCCAAAACCTAAATCAGTATATCTTTATACCATCAGAAGATTGCTGAGCCTGTAATAAATGAAAAATGAAGACAAGCAATAGGAATGAAGAACTTCATAGTATAGTAATTATATTAACATATGCTGTCCAAAGATGATGATAGTATCACATTAAAGAAGGTGAAATGTAATTTTCTTTTGCAATTAAAGTGCTGAGGATCCTCACTTCACGTTCTTCACATAATATGAATCTAAATAAAAATTTACCGTAATGGATTTGCTTCACAAAAAGCCAGATGCTGCACCAACTAATTGGGCTACTGAATAAGCCATTTCAAGAAGCAAAATACAAATCCAAAATACCTGTCCAAGATGAAGGAGGCACACCCTTGTTACACGATATTAGATACTTATCAAATTAATAGATATTTCAGCTGAATGAAACATATAAATCAAACAAAGCTAACCCTTTTTTGGCCCAAGCCTACAGAAAAGGATTGGATGCCACATATTTTGTCTCCTCCAATATCCGGTATATCCTAAGCCGAACCCAACAATAAGAAAAGTTAATAAGAATCAAACATGTTGTCGCAAGTGAAGAGGGAATATGAACACCAGCTTTGGAAGTTAATCTTACTAATTAACCATTCTGTAGATGAGAAAGTAGAGTTTACCTTAAATAATGCTACAACCACAAAAAAGAAGCTCTTAAATGCAGTTGCAAAAATAACAGGCCTTGAGAAGCTCACCGATCGTTTGAAGACATGAGTCTGAATATTGACAAACGTATCAGTCCACAAACAAAATGCATCAGACTATATGCTTGCAAGTTTAAGCATGCATGTTAAGACATACTTTTGTCAATAGCAACACCATTCAATTTTTATAGTTTTACTTAATTCCCTCACAAGCTCACTTCTAAAGTAACGAAGAGCTAATTCTGAAACTATTTGCATTTGTTAGGTATTGGAGTAACAATTGAATAAAATCCCCACACGATTAGATTGAAAATCTGCCCGCATTACAAGAAAACAAACAATGAGCAGTGAAACTGCCCTCTACACAATGCTAAAATTGTGTTAATTACCCATAGAACTCGGTCACTAGTTGATCGAGAACCTCTCTTTTATTTATCAAACTGCTTGCTCCTGAAAATCATGAGCTTTTTTGCCCACTAAGTGTAACAATTTCTCTCCTAAATTACACTTACTGAAAGTAAAGCAATTTAATCTTCAATGTTTCAAACAGTCAACTGATCACGTAGATTTAAAAAAGTCTCTAACTTCAGTGGCTTTGTCATGATATCCGCTAGCTGCTCATTTAATGAAATCTTACATCAATGTGTTTAGTTCTTCTATGGAGAACTGGATTTTTGGATAATTTGATAGATGAACTATTGTCACACAAAATCTTTACACATTGACATGAAAGAACACTGAGATTGTTAAGAATTCTCTTCATCCAAATACTTTGGCATGCACATGCTGCTACAACAACATATTCTGCTTCAGTTGTGAAGAGTGTCACCATTGGTTGTTTTCTCGAGCTCCATGCTACTGCACCATCACTTAGGAGAAGCACATAACCAGAAGTGCTTCTTCTGTCTTCTATATCTCCAGCATAATCACTGTTAGTATAGGCTCTAAGATTTTCTTTTGAATTTTTCTTTTGGGGTATTCCTAGAATCCTAGTGCTTCTGCCATAGAATATACCCAAATTTACAGTCTCATTCACATATCTGAGAGCTCATTTTGTTGTTGCCATGTGAGATGTTTTTGGGTCCGTCATGTACCTGCTTATGAGACAGACAACAAACATAATATCTGGTCTTGTAGCCGTTAGATACATTAGGCTATCAACCGGTTGTTTAAACATGGTTTAGTCTACACTGGTTTCTTCACTGTCTCATCAATTTTGTGCCTAAAGTAATGGGATTTTTCACTGGATTGCAATCTCCCATTCAAAACCTTTTGAGAATGTTATTGGCATACCTCTTTTGGCTTAAGTGTATCCCTTTATAGCTCTGTTGGACCTCAACTCCTAGGAAGTATTTCATTTCGCCCAAGTCACTCATGTCAAATTCTAACAACATTGATTCCTTGAAATTTTTGCATAGTTCTACATTATTCTCTATGTAGATAAGATCATCTATATATAGGTTGACGATTATAATTTTACCTTTATCTTCATTTTTCAGGAACAATGTGTGCTCATGATTTCATTTCTTAAACCCTTCTTTCAAGAAATACTCCTCGATTCTACTAAACCAAGCCCTTGGAATTTGTTTCAATCCGTAGAGAGCTTTCTTGAGCTTTAGGACTTTGTGCTCTTCTCCTTTGTGAACATAGCCTTCTGGTTGTTCCACATACACTACTTCTTCCAAATTTCCATAAAGGAAAGCACTTTTGACATCTAGCTGGAAGACAGTCCAACCTTTGTGTAGCTAAAGCTAGGATCGATCTTATGGTGTCCCAGCGAGCCACTGGTGCAAAAACCTCACTATAATCAATCCCATGCGTCTATGCATAACCCTTGACCACTAGTCGTGGTTTGCACTTATCTACTTCTTCCTTTTCATTCAATTTTGTTTTGAAGATCCATTTAAGAGCAATTTTTTTTGTTCCTTTTGGTAGGCTTACAAGCTCCCATGTCTCATTCTTTTTTATAGCCTTTATTTCTAAATCCATTACTTCCCTCCATTTCCTTTTTTTTAAATACTTCATTGAAGTACACATGATCATCGTGTATCATGAAATAGGCTAAATGTAATTCCTCAAAAAGATCAGAACCAGTAACATAGTCTTCCATCCATCTTGGTGCTCTTCTTATTCATCCTTTTGGTGTGATGATGGGAACTTCTTCCCTCAGTTATTATGTTTCCACATCAGTTTCCTCTATTAGTTCCTTTACATCTTCAGTTAGTTCTTCTACATTTTTAGTTTCTTCTTCCTCGTCATAGTCACTTATCTCCCCATCATCACTGTTTGTCTAGGTAAATACATCATGCCTTATGTCATCTTCACTCCTTCCCCAATTTCAGTCTTTTTCTTCTTCAAACACTACATCCCTACTAATAATCACTTCTTTAGTTAAGGGATCATACAACTGATACGCCTTTGATTCCTCACCGATACCAAGGAATATACATTTGTGACTTTTCTCATCTAGTTTTGTCCTCCCTTTATCAGGAATGTGTACATTAGCAATGCACCCAAAAACCCTAAAGTACTCAAAATTTGGTTTTTCTCCACTCCAACATTCTTTAGGAGTCTTTCCTTTCACTACTATAGTTGGACTCATGTTCAGCACGTGTGAAGCCCATCTAACTGCTTCTGGCCAAAACAGTTTAGGCATCTCCTTTTTTGAAAGTAGGCATCGAACCATGTTTAATATAGTTTTATTCTTATGTTCTGTCACTCCATTTTTTAAGGAGTATAGGCAGCAATTAGTTGTTTCTTAATGCCATGATCAATACAAAACTAATTAAACTCCTTAGACGTGAACTCCCCTCCCCTATCTATTCTTAAGCAACATTTACTACATTTTGACTCCTTTTCAATCTAATTTTTGAAAACTTTAAACATAGAAAATGTTTCACTCTTTTCAACTAAGAAGTAAATCCATGCTTTTCTTCTGAAGTCGTCAATGAAACATAACAGATACCTCTTGAGGATGCTTAAAGTTGGGGTAATTGGATCGCACAAGTCACCATGAACTAGCTAAAGTTTGTTTGAAGCCCTCTACTGAATTTTCTGTGGTATGATAACTCTGTGATGTTTTCCACGGTGACAAATTATGCATTCTTCTTTTGTCAATTTGAGTTGAGGTAGTCCTTTCACAAGTTATTTTCTTGCCAATGTTTGAGACTTTTATTATTCACATGGCCATATTGTCGATGCCACACGTGTGTTATGTCATCTTTAGTTGCTATTAGACACTTGTGAGAAACCACCTTGGCCAGTAAAACAAACATTATTAGCTGACATTAGATTTTGCATAATAAGACCTCTTGTAGGATGATATATTATGCAAGTCCCATCTTTAATAACAATGGCTAGCCCTCATTCTTGAAGTTACCATATTGTCACGACCTTATTTTTCAAGTAGCGATCGTGCGGCACTTAGCACCGTCCATTGTACTAACTCTGCCTTTGAATCCGAATGAAACTCCAAAGAGATTAGAAAGAGAGTTTGTAAATAATGCTTTGTATTGCTCTAGAGAGAGTTTATCTTACAAGATACTAAGAATTCCCAAGGATGAATACAAATGAAGACCAATAGGTCTATTTATAGTGTGGCAACAAGCTTAAGACTATGCCACATCTTTCTAGATCCTTCTAAGTCTAGAATGTACAAGAGTGTTCTAGTTTTATGTACAATATGCCACAAGGTTCTAGGACTTTCTAGCCAACTCTAGAGTCTTCTAGGAATGTCTAGTTCCTTCATGCACGTTCTATGATGTTCCGTAAGCTTCCAGCGGCTTCTACAGCCTTCAAGAACCATCCACCACGTTCTAGAATATTCCAACCCAATCTAGTACCTTCAAGCATATGCTAGTATTCTCTGGAGCATTCTAGAGTCTTCAAGGCTTGAGTTGAGCCGTTCATCTCTAGCCTTTTCTAGACATCTCTAGGCCATTCTAGAACTTTCCCATGTAGAAAAGTCTAGATCCTTTAGGCAAGTACCATTTATATGGATTTTACGGGGCATTTTAAGCGAGACGTGACACCCTCCCCCACTTAAGTTCGCGACGCCCTCGTCGCGCCTTCAAGCTTGAACCTCTCTATGTCATCTTTGAATTGCCACAAAGAATCTTCAGGTTCCCAACTTGCTTCTATATCCAGGGAATTCTTCCACTTGACCAAGTATTCTTGATAACTTGATACGCCTCTGCGTCGGATTAGGCGGTCTACGAAGATTGAGTCCACTTCTTTGTCGAAGGAGGTTACCACTCCAGTAGACGCCCTCTTGGATTCTCCCTGACTTTTGTCTTCCTTGTCTCCATGATAAGGTTTTAGCATGATTACGTGAAAAATAGGATATATTTTAAGCTTCAGAGGGAGTTGTAGCTTGTAAGACACCTTACTGACTTGCTTGAGGACTGCAAATGGTCCTTCATACTTCCGCACCAATCTCTTATGAACCTTTTGCAAGGACTTGAACTGTTGGGGAAATAGTTTGACAAGGACCAAATCTCCTTCCTAAAATTCCAACATCCTCTTTTTCTTGTCAGCCCATTTCTTCATCTTCTTAGATGACTTGTTCAAATAGGCACAGACCAACTCAGCTTGTTCGTGCCACGCCTTGGAAAATTTGAAGGCATCAGATCTCTTTCCTTCATAACTCGTGGCCAAGGCATGAGGAGTCATGGGTTGCTGCCCTATGACGATCTCGAAGGGACTCTTTGTGGTAGACTCGCTCCTTTGTAAGTTATAGGAGAATTGGGCTACATCTAGCAACTTAACCCAATCATGTTGATTGGCATTGAAAAAGTGCCTGAGATACAACTACAACAATGTATTGGCATGCTCCGTTTGTCCATCGCTTTGTGGATGAAAGCTTGTAGAGAAGTTCAAGTTTGATCCCAACAACTTGAACAATTATGTCCAAAATTTCCCGGTGAATCGTGGGTCTCGATCACTCACGATATTGGATGGAATCCCCCAATGCTTCACAACATGTTTGAGGAACAACCGTGTCATCTTATCTGTCGTGCAATCCATTGAGGCAGGTATGAATGTTGCATACTTGCTAAAGCGATGAATCACTACAATGATGTTGCCAAAGCCCTCTGATTTTGGCAAGAAGGTGATGAAATTCATAGAGACGCTCTCTCATGGTCTCTCTGGAATAGGCAACTATTCTAGCAAACCTCCGGGTGCATGCTACTCTATCTTATTTTGTTGGCACATAAGACAAGTCCTCACATAGGCTTTAACATCATCCCGTAGTTGAGGCTAGTAGTAGATTGGCTTGATCAAAGAAAGGGTGTGCCTCATTCCTGGGTGTCCAGCCCATAGCGAATCATGGCACTCCTTGATAATCTCCTTCCTTAAGCTCCCCCATTTCGGCACAAAGATACAATTCTAGTTGGCGTAGAGTAGTCCTTCACTCAGCCAAAATCGCCTTGTATTTCCTTCCTTGATGAGGGCAAGGAGGTTTTGAGCAAGGGCATCATGCTCCAACCCTTCTTTGATCCTTTCCAGTAAAGGACTACTTGGCCTACTCAAGACTGCTAACTCTTCCTTTCGACTCAACGCATCAGCCACCATATTTTTTTTATCGAGCTTGTATTCCAACCTATAGTCAAACTCTACCAAGAAGTCTTGCCATCGAGCTTGCTTGGGACTCAACTTCTTTTGAGTCTAAAATTAGCTATTCGCTACATTGTCCATCATGATAACAAAATGAGAACCCAACAAGTAGTGTTGCCACACCCTTAGGCAATGAATGATAGCTGTCATTTCCTTTTCTTGTACTGTGTAGCGGCGTTCAGTGTCATTAAGCATGTAGCTCTCATAAGCTATTGGACGCCTTTCCTGCATCAATACTCCACCAATGGAAAAATATGAAGCATTTGTGTGCAGCTTATACATCTTGGAAGGGTCTGGTAGGCAAAGCACCGGTTCCTCACTAATGACCTTCTTCAAGTCTTCGAATGAGGCTTAGCATTCACTTGTCCATTCCCAAGCCTTGTTCTTTTTGAGTAGGTTGGTCAGTGGGGCTGCTCTCACTGAGTAGGACTTGATAAACCTTCTGTAGTAGTTTACAAGTCCGAGGAAAGATCTTAACTCAAGAACCTTGGCAGCAGGTTCCCATTCTTGGATGTATTTTACCTTGGCTCCATCCATCATCAATTTCTCATCCTTTATCCTTGACGTATAGCTCATTTTCCCTTAGGACCTTGAACACCTTCTTCAAAATGCTCTAGATGTTCTTCCAAAGTCCAGCTATATATCACAATGTCGTCAAGATATACTACCATGAACCGATCGAGGTAGGGATGGAAAATCTTGTTCATAAAAGTGTAGAAGGTGGTAGGTGCATTAGTAAGACCAAATGGCATGACAAGGAACTCATAGCCATCGTACCTGGTCACACAAGTGGTCTTGGGCTCATCCTCTTTAGCTATGCGTACCTGGTAGTATCCCGATCGCAAGTCCAACTTTTCAAAGTATCTTGCATTCCCTAATTGATCGAACAGGTCAGCAATAAGAGGGATAGGATACTTGTTCTTGACTGTGATCTTATTTAGAGCCCGATAGTCGATGCACATCCGTAGCGAGCCATCCTTCTTCTTCTGAAAAAGCACCGGGGCACCAAATTGGGCTTTTGAGGGCCTTATGAAGCCAACATCTAGAAATTCTTCGAGTTGCTTCTGCAATTCTGCCAACTCTGAGTTCGCCATTCGATAAGGGCTCATTGCTGGTGGCTTGGTGCCAGGTTCCAACTCTATTTCATGGTCCACCTCCCTCCTTGGAGGTAACCATTTGGGCAATGCCTCAGGCATCATGTCTTGGAACTTATCTAGGACAACTTACACTTTTGTCGGCAAGTTTAGCTTTGGTGATGCCTCTTCTTCGTCATACTCCTATAAGATGGCCAAGTAACTATCTTCGTCCCTCTTCAATCTCTTCTTGAATTGAAGTGCTGAGAGAGCTTGGGTAGTATGTCTGGTGGTCCTCTCCGTCAGTACCACACACGCCTTCGAACCATCCATGATGCACATAGAGTTTGAGCATGGTACCAAGAAAGCTCTAACCTAGTCCAAGAACTCCATGCTGAATACTACTGAGTAGTCATCCATAGGCGCCACTGATAAGTCCACTTGGCCAGTTCAGGCACCAAGACTGACCTTAACTCCACGAGCAACTCCATGTAATGGTAGTGCTTCCGAGTTAACTGCTTTGAGAGATCCCTCTCCATGGACTACCTTAAGGCTTAGTCTCTTTTCTTCCTCCACTGAAACAAAGTTATGAGATGCACCTATGTCCACCAAAGCTTTGGCGACCTTCCCGTTAATGGTTGCATCTATGTACATCAAGCCTTTGAGGATCTTTGGGGTGCTCTACAAGGCACCAAGTAGGCGCAAAGAACCCATCTTTGCACCTTCGTCCGACTCGCCTCCATCCTGGTTATGAGTGGAAGAAACTAAGGCACTCAATGCCCTTATTTTTGGACATTCACGTGCCCAATGCGGTCCATCGCAAATGAAGCATGTCACACGGGGCTTCAAGGCACCACAATCCTTCTTTTCCTTCCCCTTATCTCTTGGTTTGAATGAGGAGCCATCTTTATGAGTTTTGGGTCCTTGGCTTTTAGCATGGCCTCCACTACCCTTTCCTCCACCAAACTTTTTATCCGTAGCTTTTGAGCTCTCTTTGCTGGTGGAGTAATCAATAAATCTTTCCGCAATCGCAATGGCCGATGATAAGTCGAGGACACCACGTCGCTTGAGTTCCAAGTTAGCCCATGATTGGAAACCATCCATGAATAAGAATAAGGCATCCTTGTTTGATGTGTCAGGGACTTCAAGTAGCAAGGTTGTGAACTCCTTCACATAATCCCTTATGCTACTTGTTTGCTTTAACCTTCACAATCGACCTTTTGCCTCCTCCTTCTCCACTATAACATAGCAGTTTCAAAAAAATGCATGGCAGCAGTTCAGATCTTGTTGGCATGGTCCGTTATGCCAGTAGCCTCAAAGTATTGTTCCAGCCCCCATAGGAAGTTCTCAACTTCCCTAGCATTCCAAACACCATTAAAGGTCTTAGGCTTGGGAACATCCAATCTCTTAGCTTCAATGACAGTGGTTGTGCTAGTTCCCATGGCCATTGCTCGCTTACATAGAGCTAGATCACCACCCATGTCATCCACTCTAAGCAAGACATTAGCAACTTCTCTTTGGAAAAGATCCCTTACCTTGGCAAGTTCGGCCTTCAACCCTTCAATCTCTTGCCTTAATTTACCGTCTAGCTTATTGAGGGACATCTTGACCGCTACATGGACCTCCACATCCTCGGCCTCCAAGTCATTGCAACGTTCCTCCAAGTTGTCCACCCAATCGAACAGCTCCCCTAAGCTGTCCTGCGTACTCCACACACGTGCTTCTAAGCTAGAAAGCATGTCTTTCAACTTGACTTGAGATTCTTTTGATGGTTTCCGAACTTCCTCACGGCCACGTTCCATAGGTGGAACATCGACGCTTGGTGTAGATGGAGCAGCGTTCTTCATTATGCCAAAGGTAGAAATGATTCAACCGAAAGCTTTGATACCAACTGTCACGGCCTTATTTTTCAAGTAGCGATCGTGCGACACTTAGCACCGTCTGTTGCACTAAGCCTGCCTTTGAATCCGAATGAAACTCCAAAGAGATTAGAAAGAGAGTTTGTAAAGAATGCTTTGTATTGCTCTAGAGAGAGTTTATCTTACAAGATGTTAAGAATTCCCAAGGATGAATACAAATGAAGACCAATAGGTCTATTTATAGTGTGGCACCAAGCTTAAGACTATGCCACATCTTTCTTGATCCTTCTAAGTCTAGAATGCACAAGAGTGTTCTAGTTTTATGTATAATATGCCACAAGGTTCTAGGACCTTCTAGCCAACTCTAGAGTATTTTAGAAATGTCTAGTTCCTTCATGCATGTTCTAGGATGTTCCGTAAGCTTCTAGCGGTTTCTACATCCTTCAAGAACCATCCAATATGTTCTAGAATATTCCAGCCCATTCTAGCACCTTCAAGCACATGCTAGTATTCTTTGGAGTATTCTAGAGTCTTTAAGGCTTGAGTTGAGTCTGTTCATCCCTACCTTTTCTAGACATCTCTAGGCCACTCTAGAACTTTCCCATGTAGAAAAGTCTAGATCCTTTAGGCAAGTACCATTTATTTGGATTTTACGGGGCATTTTGAGCGGGACGTGACAATATGCTCAATAATTTGTTCTTGAGATCAAGTATGTAAAACATATATTTGACCACTTGAGTAAAACCTTCCATTTCAAGTTTTATGCTTCCTTTACCCATCACCATCATTCTTGCCTCATTTCCCAATTTTACTGAATGTTTGAACTGCACATCAAATTCCACAAACCAGTCTTTGTTTCCTGACATGTGGTTGAAGCATCCAAAGTCTAGAAACCAGCATCCAGAGTCTAGAAACCAAACTCGATCTTTCTTTGTTAACTTATGCTCAATGTAAGCCATTAGAAAAAGCTCATCCTCCTCATTCATCACAGCATAATTGACATTTTTCTTCCAACTAGGACACTCATTTTGAAAGTGTCCTAGTTTATGGAATTTGTAGCACTCTACGGTTGCCTCTTTGAAGCTTTGTCTTTCTCTTCCATGTCCACCTCATATAGTACCGCGTCCATTTCCTCTTCCTGCTTTATGTTCATGAGTGATCTTAAGAACTTGTTCTTCTTCACTTTGTCCTTTCATTCTTTGCTCGTGCACAAGGAGACTGCTTTGAAGTTCATCAATAGTCATTGTGGCCATGTTGTTGGATTCCTCAATTGAGCACACTACATAATTGAATTTGAATACCATTGAACGAAGAATCTTTTCTGTGATTATTGTTTCATTCAGTTAGCTATAGACAGAACATGCGCAAAGTATGTGTTCACATATTCACCTTCCTTCATATGAAGAGTTTCAAAATCGCAACGCAGTGATTGTAGTTGTGCCCTCTTGACTCTCGTTGAGCCATGAAATTTTTGTTTCATGGAATCCCAAATTGACTTGGAGGAGCTTCTATCGAGAATAGTTTCTAGAACATCCCTATCAATTGCATAATGGAGAAGGTTTTTAGCCTTCAAGTCCTTCAATTTGTCTTCTTCATACGCTTGCGTTGAATGTCAATTAGTTGTCCCTTTTCAACCACCCATGATCGACAATGTTCCAATACTCATTGGAACGAAGTAGGTTCTCCATCAATTCAGCCTAATGATCATAATGCCCAACGAACTTGGGCACATAGCTGTTGCTACCTTCTGACATTTTCACAACTCAATCACTTCTGTTTTTACTTTCTTTTTCACACGCAAGCCCTGTTAAGGGCTCTGATACCAATTGTTAGGTATTAGGGTAATAATTGAATAAACTTTCCACACGATTAAATTGAAAATCTTTCATTTTATAGGAATTATAAAAAAACAATCAATGAATAGTGAAACTGCCTTCTATACAATGCTAAAATTTGCTAATTACCAATAGAACTCGGTCACTAGTTGATCGAGAACCTATCTTTTATTTATCAAACCGATTACTCCTAAAAATCAGGAGCTTATTTTCTCACTATGTATAACAGCATTGACCACATCACTTGAATTAATATCTATTGCAAAAAGCCAGATAATGAAAATGATCTAAGACTTGCAAAATGTTTTGGGTCATTGGGATTTTTTTGCGATACATCAAATTAACTGTCTATCATGCTATCAAGGGTTAGTCACTTATGCTAGCCTATAGCATCCAACACGAGAAAATAACTACGTTAGTCAGGCGGTTGTAATGCTAATATTGATGAATTTTAAAAAGAAAAATAAACCAACCAATAATCTATAAATGATAAAGTGGAACTAAACTGCATATGCAAGAAAAATGAATAACTATAGCGCGTACAACCAAAATGTACATTGCCGCAACAACTGAAAATCTCTTCCATCTAAGCAGGGGCAACTGACATAAGGGTTACATAAATCAATAAATAGAAAATTGTGTAATATATTATTACACACCTATATGTTTCTTCTAATATATGCCTATAACTAACCAACATAGCTATCCAAGTCAGACAAGGATATGAAAGCAAACCTGTGCTACTACTTAGTTGTTTATTCTTCCTTTTCTATTTAATATTTTTGTACATCCCTACCACTAATCGATCAATTTATTGTATATAAATATATAAATTATCATGAAATAATATTGTAAGGACTACGAGTGTTGGTTATTTTTGTTATTTTCGTAGACAAAATATTTATACGTAAATTATTTTTAGGCCTTCTATCAAGTCTATCAAGAAAAGCCAAACAAATACTCTATTTCTAGATAATTGTACTATAGGTATATCTTTGATAACTACGACACATAGGATTACATTTATACATTTAATATCACATGCTTATAAATCTGAAATCATTTTTAATGCTAAAATATGGAATAAGTTATGTTAAAATATTATATAAGATATATTCTAAATTATAGCTGAAATTTTTAGTATAAAATCTATTTTAAAAGAACTCTTTTTTAAATAGGAGTCTTCTTAATTAGTAAGTATTACTAATCCTATTTGTAATAGAACAAATATTTATCAATCATATATGAGTTTTCTTAATTAATGAGTATTACTAATCATATTTGTAATAGAAAATATATTTATCAATTACATAGGATTAAGGGTTTTAATTTTTCCTATAAATATAACCAATTCCTAATTGTTTCAATCAACCACACAAGAGCATTATTCTATTCTTCTTAATTTCTCTCTCTTGTTGTACAAATATAAGATAATAATTCTTTAGGCTTCTTTATTTACTTAATCTATCAAATATTGGTGATTATGTTTGATTGATTAATAAGTCTAACTATTTTATGATATTTTGATAATATGTTCTTATGGCTTCTTTATTTTTGTTCTTAAATTGTTAGATCAAATAATTATTTTTGTTATATCATAGTTATTTTATTTGATTATTAATCTTTAAAGAATCTATTTTTATTGACTTTGTGCTTGATCTTTTTGCTCTAGGATTTACTAGTTGATTTGATTTAAGTGGCATATGTTTGGAATCATCTAGTTAGGATTATTCATTATTAAATTCGTTCTAGAAGACACACGGATACTTGTGTTTTTGTGCTAACCATTTTGCAATTAATTTGGGAACGTATCTGATTGGCGAGAAGCTCATTGGAACGTTGGTCTGGAAACCGTTCACGCTAATATTGGAAACTATGAAATAGAGCAGGGGGCTCATAAGTAAGGTACATTGGGGCAGTATCCTATGGAGGGTAGCGTAAGACCGAGTTTGTACTTGAACATTTGTTTTTCATAGTGGAAAGTTAGGTGATCCGATGGACGAGTGGTTTTCCTCTTAGGTCATGGTTGTTGCCTAGGTTGTTTCCACCTAGAAATATCGTGTGTTATTATTTTATTTTCGCATTTTATTCTTGCACATGATTGCATGTCTGGTCGCTTTGTTTAGGTTATTAAATTATAAATTGGTAAAAATTAAAAATAACCTATTCACCCCCTCTAAGTTAATTAGGTCCATATCTTATAAAATTTCAATTTGTATCAGAGTTAACACTAGATACACTTAGTGTTAGTCCTACGGATTTTTATTATGGATCATTCTATTGAGTATTATAGCTCAAATGATGAGGAACTTTAATCTTCTTTTCTCTCTAAATATAATGTAAAAAGTTCTAAAGAATTATTATGTAAATGTCTTAAAGCCATAGAAGAGAATAAATTTTTAAATACAAAAATAGAAAAATTAAATGAACAACTTGAGGCATATGAAAAAAATTCTAATAAATTAAAATAAGAAAATAATATTTTGCAAGAACAAAATAATGCTTCGAATTTGAGTATTGTAGGTTTGAAAAAAGAAAACAATAAGCTTATTGAAGATAATAAAAAAACAAGTACAAGAGCTCAAAGAATCATGTGAAGTAGTAAAGAGACTTACTATTGAAGCACAACACTTAGATACAATATTGAGCATTCGTAAGTCATATGGTATACATATGACTTTGGTTATGAGGATGAGAGTTCCACACCTTCAAAATCAAAAACCACATTTTTAAGGCCCTTAAACTCTACTCCTACTGTTAATACTTATGCACAAAGAACTATTGCATCTATGTAGAAAAAGTTGTTAAGTTTGTGCATGTCTATCATCATTATGGTAGGAAAGGTCATATAAGACCAAAATGTACATTTTTGATGAATGCTCCTAAACTTAATCAATCTTTCCATGTTTCACGTAGTAGGACCCATAAGCATCATTCATCTACGCATATTGCATCATATTCAAGGATGAATGGAAATTATAATAACATGTTCAAAAATTCTACTAAGAAGCATGAAATCTTAGGTTCAAAGAGGCAAGTAAAATTCAGTACTTTTAATGCTAGGACTTATTATCATCATCCTAATATGAATACTACATCTTCATTTGGGATAAATGAGAAAAATAAAACTACGTCCAAAAACACGCCTATGAAACCTTAGTTTGTTAAGTCCCAACCCAACGATATAGAAAAACCAAAATGCAAGAAAATATGGGTTAGGAAAGGTTTTTTTCTAGTCACTTGACCATCTTTTATTCCTTCATCTAGGTATTTTTGTTAGAGTGCTCAAATGAACCTGGTGCGCAATTTTTATTGTCTTTATTTTATTTATTAGTTAAACTTACAAAATAGAAGAAGAGAGAAGCAGAATCTTTATTTGGCCAACATGGTATTGAACTTATTCAACACTTATAGACATATAACCTTATTTTTAATAACTTAAAATAATTTTAATATTTATTCTATAAATTATTCTACAATTTTGGCTTATGTACACACACATATTCTTGTACATGTGATGATCGATGTTGATATAAAGTTTATGAATTTTCTTAAAAGACTCTAGGACTTAAACTAATCTTTGACTATAAAATTGTGTTGAGTTCTATTTCTTACTAAAAATTTACCGTATAGAGGCACCTAGTATTGAGAAGACTACCTACTGTGATGTGTGAAGCTACCGCAGTGAGCGGAGAGGGCTACCTCACAACTAGTGTAAAATTCATCGTGCTAGGTTTATGGCTCGTGCAAAAAAAAAAGGAAAGATTATGCAAAAAGTGACTACTTATAAATCTTGTACATTGAATGCATAAAAAGAAAGAGCTAATAAAGGTTAAAAAAATATATCATTTACCTAATATATATAATAATAAAATAATAATAAAAAAAATTAAGCCCTCTAGTAGATATATTTTATTTTGTGAGATTAAAGACTAGATTATAATTTTATATGATAGGTGATATTTTTTTTCTTTTGAACCTTTCTTGATTGGTCATAAATAAATTAATTGATATATTTGTGGAGTTTAAACATATAAACTGCGTTTTAGTAAATGTAAATATGTCATTATATGTGTTTGTGTTACTCTTCTACTCTACTTGCTTATTTATATAATAAATAGTCAAAATTTGAGTTAAAAAATTGGTGAGTTCTCAATTTATTATGAGTTCATTTGTGATTAAATGAGTTTAATCATATGTAATATGTAACTTTCCTAATTTTCTAAAAACATATTTAGAAAGGATTATCAATTGTTCTATAAATTAAGTCTTTTAAAATGATGGTTTTAAAAATATAATTAAGTTACTATGTTTGCAATTTTTATTTTAAATATAATTAATTTTAATTAAAAATTAAAATTTTAAAAAATGTTAAAAGGTATGTATGTAAAATATAGATAATTGAATTAAATTATATGTGAAAATGCATCATACTTATAGTATTCCTTACCAATCAAAATGTGACATACCATGTTTAGGGTTATCACGGTCATATTAATATGAAAGTGTAAACTTGTTTGTTTATATTATAAGATTAATTTAACTGCATTGAAAAGTGTAAAATAAGCATGGAAGAAGTAAAATCAAATCTCTTAGCTTTGAGGATGGAATCCCTTACCTCTTATTCTTATTCTTTTTTTCTTTTTTTGTCAAAATAAAAAATAAGTCTCCATGTGCAACCTCGGATCATTAGTTCATTTTTGTTGATACTGATCTCACACTAACAAGATACCCGTGCTACAATTGTCACTAAGTGATTTGTCACTCATAATGGGAACTATACGCTAACCAAAACTCAAACCATAAACTTTTCGTCCAAAAAGTCATAACCCCATCTACCAACTATAGTACTGCTCGATCAATTACCACTTATTCCATGACACTTTAACTTCGTATATTTATATTTGAAAGTTAAAAAAAATGGAACTAATTAATCTAATAAATTATTTTTAATTTTAACCCATTTATAATTTAATAACCTAAACAAAACGGTTAAACATGCAATTATATGTAAAAATAAAATGTAAAAATAAAAATAATGTAAAAATAAAAATAATAACACACGATATTTTTAAGTAGAAACAACTTAGATCAAAACCAGTCTGTGACATTAGTGAACTCTTGATATCGGCATATTTTCAAAAGGGGTTGCTTGGATATTGTAATAGCTAATTAGTACAGTTTTATACTTCAATAGCCGTTTCTGACTTCCATGCAACCACTTGTGATCACGGACTCAATATTCCTTTTATATCATTGCTAAATCTTGTTATTGATTATAAGATATCATTTTTTTTGGTTGTTGCAGAGAAATAACATCCATTTGAATGTCAGGAAGTTGGCAGCATGGACCATCTGTATATATATACAATTGTACAGTAACGTGATAGAGCAACCTCAGAGAGAGAGAGAGAGAGGGGGGGGGGACTATTAAGGCAGCAAAAGATGGAATTTTCAAGAACACAAGAACTAATAACAACTTACATTTCCTTATCCAGCAAAAAAGCAAAGCTAAATTTACACACAATGCTCCTCTGCATTCATTTATATGATTTATATCACAACAGTAAATATTTGAAATCACATTCTTCTTTCCAAATGGTTTCAAGAACAATAATTTCATGAGAAGTACAATTATGTCATCAGTAAGCAATGGTCCGTGTTGTAAATCAACTACTGGAAATTAAAACACCAAAAGTTAGCGATTCTACAAAAGAGCAGGAACTTGAACACAGATGATTTTAAAACTCTAAAGCATTATCCATTCACTTTGAACGAAATCTCTCCCCATAGATTAAGGCGAATGAAAACATATTTTTAGCAAATTACCTTGACCCGTAGAAACAAACTTCTCCATGTCAACAACTAGCATATTTGGCTGCAAATTTGCCATCAAGTAGATTAAAAACATTTATAAAAATAAAATTTTGTTAAGAGACACTTAAACAGCTTGAATCCAAAATGAAGTCACTGAGCCTCCGTAATTAATGTTTAGCTTGTTCTAAGAGAAAATTAACAAGAGACCAAACAATAGAACAACAATCACAAAAATATGACGTGTCCAATTTTAAAACTTTACCTCAACAAGTGTATGCTCAAAAGCAATGGAAAGCAACTTAATATCACATGCTTATAAATCTAAAATTATTTTTAGTGCTAAAATATAAAATAAGATATACTAAAATATTATATAAGATATACTCTAAATTATAGCTGAAATTTTTAGCATAAAAGATAGCATAAAATCTATTTTAAAAGAACTCTTCTTTACATAAGAGTCTTTTTAATTAGTGAGTATTACTAATCCTATTTGTAATAGAAAAGATATTTATCAATTACATAGGATTAAGGGTTTTAATTTTTTCTATAAATAAAACTCATCGCTCATTGTTTCAATCAACCACACAAGAACATTATTTTATTCTTCTTAATTTCTCTCTCTTGTTTTACAAATAAAAAATCATAATTCTTTAGGTTTCTTTATTTAGTTAATCTATCAAATATTGGTGGTTATGTTTGATTGATTAATAAGCCTAATTATTTTATGATATTTTGATAATATGTTCTTATGGCTTCTTCTTTATTTTTTTTCTTAAATTGTTATATCAAATAATTGTTTCTTTTTCATATTATAGTTATTTGATTTGATTATTAATCTTTAAAAAAGCTATTTCTATTGAACTTGTGCCTGATTTTTTTCTCTAGGATTTACTAGTTGATTTGATTTAAGTGACATATGTTTTGAATAATCTAGTTATGATTATTCATTATTAAATCCATTTTAGAAGACACACGGGTACTTGTCCTTTTATGCAAACCATTTTGCATTTAATTTGAGAACGTATCTGATTGGTGGGAAACTTATTGGAACGTTGTTCTGGAAACTGTTTACGTTGAAAACTATGAAAATAGAGCATAGACTTATAAGTAAGGTACATTGGAGCAGTATCCTAAGGAGGGTAGCATAAGACCGAGTTTGTACTGGAACATTTGTTTTTCATAGTTTAAAGTTAGGTGGTCTGGGAGTTTTAAGTCCAACTTTAGGCAACAACAAAAAAACCAAAAACATAGTGATATAGATCTAAAGAAGTAACAAAAATCTTATTTAGAAAATATTTCATTTGATATGGAAGAGAAAAAAAAACTCTTTTCTTAGTGAAAACCAGAAAGATAAAGTCTTAATAAGTATCAAAAATTATTAAAAATAATACACTTAGAAAATCCTTTAGATAAAAAAAAACTAAAATGATTGCTAACATAAAATTAAGAGACATTAATGAAATCATTAGAGTAAAACCTATTATGTATACTCCAAAAGATAGGATTGAGTTTGAAATCCAAATTCAAGAACTTTTGGAACTAAAAGTCATAATACCAAGTAATTCACCACACTCTAGCCCAGCATTCTTAGTAAAAAAAAGCTGAAAAAAGAAGAGAAAAAAAGAGAATGGTGATAAACTTCAAAGTATTGAATAAATAAGCTATTGATGATGGATACTTTATTCCAAAGAAAGAAGAATCTTTTTATTAATAAAAAGAAATTAATATTTTTCAAGTTTTGATTGCAAAATTAGATTTTGACAAATAAAACTAAATGAGGGATCTAAAAAAAATAACATTGTTTAGTTGCCCTTAAGGACAATTTCAATGGATTATTGTATCATTTAAATTAAAACAAGCTTCCAAAGGTATATGAATAGCATCTTTAAGAAATTATAAAATTTTGCAGTGTTACAAAGATGATATTTTCGTTTTTAGTAAATGAATAAAATAATTTTTTTTTGGGTATTATTAATATTCTATAAGAATGCAAGAAAAAAAAGCATTGTATTTTCTGTGAAGAAAGCAGTAATTGTTCAGAAAAATTAAATATTTAGGGTTAGAAATTGAAAATGGAAAACATAATCTACAGCCTCATATACTAAATAACATTCAAGGATTTCCTAGTGAATTAAAAGACAAAAATCAATTAAAAAAATGAAAAAGATCATTTTTTGAAATGGATAGAACATGATAGTTTGTACATGGATAAGAAAAAGCATAGGTAAAAAATTTATTAACTTTATACCATCCAGGTATAAATGATAAAATGATAATTGAAACTGATGTTTTATATGAATATTAGGGACAAGTTTTAAGTATATGACAAAGCATATCTTTGTAGATATATATCAGGATCTTTCCATAGCCTATAATTAAAGTATCACAGTAAGTAAAATGACAATAGTGGTTATTTTTTATGGACTAATATTACTGGTAATTATAAAAAAGGAAGATTAGTTAGATGACAATAGTGGTTTAATCACTATAATTTTGATGCCAAATATCTTCTAGGAAACAATAATAGTTTAATATATGCATTTACAAGAGAATTAATACCTTTAATTATTTTTGTTCTTATAGGAACGAAATATCTTGATATCAAGATCAAGATAAAGGAAAAAAATATAAGAATCCTTCAGGTATAACTCAAGGTTTTATACTTAGAGAAGTCTCTTTTGGAGATAACAGTTCAAAATGACCATTAAAGTCCAAAAAATCTAAAGATGATTCCTATTAGAGATTCATTCTAAGAAAAGTAAAAATTCTAAAAAAAGAATTCAAAATGAAAAGGAAGAACCTAACAGTTCAAAAGAGAGTAACATCTTTGAAAAGAAAATGGAAAAGCTCAATTGGGCTGAAGAAGTAGGAAAAGACTTAAGTGGTCTATAATTGTCCAAAACCAAGAATTTATAACAACTAGCCTGAAGCTAGAAAAGTTGTTATCGAATAAAAGCTGAAGGCAGTAGTGCTTTCACTAATAGAATAAAAGCTGAAGGTAGTTATGCCCACAACAGAGTACCAAAATTAAAAAATCTAAAAGATATAGTTAAAAATTACTCTCTAGTATTACAACAACAACGGTTACCACCAACCAGGTTGAATATCTTAGAAAAGATATTATGACTACTAATACTATTCAGGAAAATGCCTCTCATATAGAGTAAAAATATAATGACTCCCAACATTATTACGGGAAACATCCCCCAGAAATACATTGGTAATTAAAAATGAAAAAGACCAATACAGGAATTTAAGTAAACCATAATGGTTGAGTCTATATAACTTAGCCATAAAATCTACCCAGGAACATATCTAAGATATGAAATTTTACACCACAGAAAATGAATTTCCTCCAGGGAGTAAATTTAATATTCTTGAAGGAACTTATCCAATTTTTGTTTATAACGCTTTCTATGTAGGTTTAACTAAGACCTTATACCCATGAATTAACCTAAGTGAATTAAATTATTTTCCTAAAAATTTCAAGGAGGCTATCAAGAACTTTAGAAAAAAGATCAGAGCAGGCGACAAGCTTGTCTATCTCAGATTTTTTAGTTCACTTATGGACTAGAATGATGAAAGTTATGTTAGTCTATATCATTTTATCAAATTAGGAATTTCTAACACTAAGAAAGAAATTCCAAAACCAATGGCACTTCTAGAAAAGTCATTCACTTCCTATAGAAATATGGCCCTCACTAAAGAAGACAGTGAGAAAATCAATAAGTTTGAGGAAAATTTTAACGGTAATAACCTGAAAATTTGTCAAGAAACAAAAAAAAGGTTTTTTTATGCCAAGAAAACCGCTAGGTATTATAAATGCATTTACTGCATTAGAGATTGAGAAGATGAAATATATCATTTTCTTCATCATTAAAAGGATTGTTGATAGAAAATGACAAAAAAATAAAGATGTAGAGCCCACATCCTTGGTCGGTAGCTCATGCCAAGGAAATGAAAGGCTTATATTCAAAAACTCGAAGCATAAAGTTAGGACAATTATTATAGTAGGGTAAAACCGTTATTTCTCACTATTATAAATAGGTTCCTTGTCATATAAAAGGAATCCTCATTTCCATTAGGTGGGCACAACTTTAGCAATAATAGCCTCTCTACTCTAAAAAGTATTCATCCAATAACTATGTATCTAGAAACTATGAACGGCTAAGAATTTCTTTAAGGTTTTTAGTTGAATTTTAGAATTGTAATATTTATTAATATTATGAATAAAATAGAGTACAATCACTATTTTTCTATTTTCTAGTAAGTCTAATTTGGACACCATATTATATACGGATGCAAATGATTTACCATTACTAGGATGGTATTAAGGTTTGAGCAAGTTAAGGCATATCAAGTGTAACAAAGGAAAGACCTTATAGACCTATTACATTTAGGTATAATAATTATAATCCTAAATCAATTACGAATCTTGAATGATTAAATATTTCCTTTTAACATTTATAAAACTGATAAACAAGATAATGAATACAAGAAAACTAGTCATATGTCTATATGAACATAATCACAAGAAATTTATAAAAGTAAAACAATTTTTTGATAAAAAAAAACTTAAAGGTTTGTCTTTTAATAATAATCTGTAGAAAGTAACAACTAGTATTATAAAATAGTTAGCTACAATTTGGTATCAGAGCCACAAAAAAGAAAAATACATCATTGGATGGAAAGCTAACGTCATTAACTATTCAAGGGCTTTGATATTAACTCAAAGTAGAGGGGACCTAACTGAAGAAAAATAAAACTTAGAATGTATCATTGATATAAGGACAAAACACAAGGGAGGTAGATGATAATTACCTAAATAGTTAAAGATCGCATATTGTTATTATGATGCATAAATGCTACTCTTAACCCAAAACTAATAATTATTATATAGCTAGCTTACTAAGCAATGTGGACATGATTTTTGTTTTTTTTTTTAACTTTTCATGAGGTTATTTGATGATTTTATATCAAAGATATTTGGTGTGATTCAAATCTATAAGTTGAAGCAAGAAAGGAGTTTATTGTATGATGTGAGAATATTAAAGGTGTGAAAAATAACATTGGTATAATTGAGCCCAAACTTTTTCATTACATTATTTTTCATTCCACCTTAAAATGTATAACTTTTAATGTATAAAAAGTAATAAGTTATCAAATTAGTTATGGTTAAATGTTCACTTACTTCACAATGTTCATAATAATTACAAAATTTTATACTTTTAGAACTAAGGAGTACTTCTTAATTTTATTCATATATATGATATAAATTTTTTATGCTTATATTATGAAGCATTGATCAAGAAATTATCTTATTAGCCTATTGTACTTGATTTTTTATAATGTTACTTTTAAATATTTAGACAAAATAATAAACTCTCACGGTTAAAAGTAAAATGTATATTATATGTTTATAAAATTAATAATTATTTTCAGGATTGATTTAAAATATTGTAATACAAATATTATTATAAATAAAAATATTTCGATATCTACATCACATGTGTAAATTTCTACATGTCACGCACGTAATGATGACCTATAGATATTTAAGGACTTCTCCCATCTCACAAGTTATATGGTTGCATAAACATAGTACTTCAACTATGCCATAATTTACTAAAAAGAAATGCACATTCACATCATTTATGGTGTTATATACCATAATTTATTTTTAAAAAGGAAAAAATATAAGAGGTAGAGATCAAATCAATGACTAATATTAATAGAAAACATACAATAAATAATATATAAAAATTTCTCTATATGCTAATGGAAAACAATATTATATTTCATTTAATATTATTCATTGATTCAATTCTTATCTCTTATACGTTTTCATTTTTTTATAAAAATGAAAAGCTAAGATGGATGTATTTCAGTACGTGTTAATACCCTCATTATATGTAAAAATCTATCTTAAAATTATCTATTTACTTGTGCTTCTATTAAAAGTGATTTCAAACATAAAGAATTTTAGATAGAGAGACATTCTTGAAAGTAAATATAATGTGCATTTCTCAACATGCACAAAATGATAAATATACTTCCAAGATCGATCTAAGAAAATAATATATGTGATTTTTAATTTATTATTTAAATTTTTAAAAACAAAATTAAATCCTAAACATCTTGTCACAATATTTTGATATTTGTTTACTAATCTAATAACATAAAAAAAATAAACATAGATATGGATTCAATAAACAATTATGCAAATTTTTATCATTTATAATAGTGGAGTATTTATGAATATAATAATTAAGTTAATTATACTTGCTCATTTTATTTAGGTTATTAAAGATATAAATTGATATTTATTGATTCTTTTTTTTTGTATAAATACCACATTTAGTGGGATTAGATATATTTGTTAATTGAAACAAATCAATTAATACTTATAGGTAAAATCGATAATTAATTTCTTTTTTTCTAAGGGATTAAAAATAAACCATTTAAATGTTATATTTGGTAGGATTAGACAAAACATGGATATAACATGACACACACTAGGACAGGCACTGACACGACATAGGCATACGCAAACACTAACACGGCATAGGCAAACTCTGACGCAAGATTTGGACAATTTTGTACTTTTCCCCATTTTTGTTGACTTGTCTTATTTTTTTAACATATTTGTGATGTATTACATCTTATATTTTTTTTATTCAGTCTTTAAATTATTTTTGAACAAAAATAATTTAAAAACAAAAAAAAAACACATGTGATTTCGAAAAGACAATTTTATATAAAATATATAATAAAATCATACAAATAAAAATCTATTTAATCGATTAAAATACATTAAATCATTATAATTTTAGTGCTCTTTAAGCACTCATCAATAACCTACTTAAAAGGGAAAATTATGGTGCGAACCTAATCCATTTAACAATTTGATTTTCAATCCTAAAAAAAACATAAGAAAAAAATATTGATTTTCAAAAATGCACCATGAGAATTTAGCAGTATACTTTTCTTTTAGAATCTCTTGTACCCAACAATGTCATTACAATCTCTTGGACCTTAACAATTTCATTACAATCTCTTGAACACTGATTTAAAAGCTAAGAATTAATCTTTTTGTTTTGTTTGCTAAGTTTAGCCAATTTCAATTTTTCAAATTGCTCCTCAATGTATTAACAAGTGAGCTTAGCATTTGAACCTTTTTCATTCCCTCCACCAAGTCCGAAAACTCACTCTTCACCTAACGAAAGGTACAAGAAGATACTCAGCATAAAAGAGCTGCAAAAGAAACATAAAGTGAGTATAATAAAATTTATTGTGTGAATAGCTTCAAAAGTACAAAGTCTAATTATTTGATGCCAGATGCCAAAAATAGTCTCAAACACAGAGAAGGCTCTCATCAATAATCAATAATATAAAGTTTGCACGAAAAATCACATAAACATAAGTATCAAAATGTGGTTTTTTTTTATATAATTTTATTGGATTTTAATAAATAATGGAGTTTACATGGAACTAAACATTTTAAACTTAGAATATGGATTCAAAAATAAAACTGAGAAGAGGCACTTTACAAATTTTACATGTAAAATTACATTTTTAATCAAATCATCTTGTACATCCATCCATGAAAAAAGTGATGCCCAACTAAGTTCGAATGTTGCCAAAACTGAAGCATGTTTGAAGGCGACCTCAGCTTTTCAACCCTAGTAAGTGGGGGTAATTTTTCAAAACTACCGGCTACCTAACATTTTAGTTTGGCTAAATATAGCCTACAACAAACCAATATGACACCCATTTTTCAAAGTATTATGAAATTTGCACCAAATCTGAGTTTCGAGTACCCATACTCATATCCATGTCATATCGCTAACACGGGTATTTCACGAAAAATCTTGTGTTTAAAAGTGTACGAATTAGGTTACCTTAATATTTGTTATTGACATGTTGACTCCTAGATTATTAAATCCGTATGAATTGAAAACACTTAAACTACAAAGCAAGTACCTTCCATATAAACATGTAAAAAGACGTTATAGCAGTTTTTCTTTCCAGATCAACAGATTTAGCTCGATTCCAGAGAATTGAAGCCAGAACTGTGTGTCCCAAAACCTAAACCAGTTCAAACATTAAGCAAATCAGTATATCTTTATACCATCAGAAGATTGCTGAGTCTGTAATAAATGAAAAATGAAGAAAAGTAATAAGAATGAAGAACTTCGTAGTATAGTAATAATATTAACATATTTTGTCTAAAGATGATGATTATTTAGTATCACGTTAAAGAAAAAAAATGAAGAAAAGTAATAGGAATGAAGAACTTCATAGTATAGTAATAATATTAACTTATTTTGTCTAAAGATGATTATTTAGTATCACGTTAAAGAAGGTGAAACGTAGTTTTTTTACAATTAAAGTGCCGAGGATTGTCACGTCACAATCTGCAGATATGAATCTAAACAAATATTTACCGTAATGGATTTGCTCCACAAAAAGCCAGATGCTGCACCAACCAATATGGCAACTAAATAAGCCATTTCAAGAAGCAAAATGCAAATCCAAAATACCTGTCCAAGATGATTGAGGCACAACCGTGTTACATGATATTAGATACATCAAATTAATAGATATTTTAGTTGGATGAAACATATAAATAAAAAAAAAGCTAACCCTCTTTTGGCCCAAGCATACAGAAAAGGACTGGATGCCATATATTTTGTCTCCTTCAATATCCGGTATATCCTAAACCAAACCCAACAAGAAGGAAAGTTCATAAGAATCAAACATGTCACAAATGAAGATGGAATATGAACACCAGCCTTGGAAGTTAATCTTACTAATTAACCATTCTGTAGATGAGAAAGCAGAGTTTACCTTAAATAATGCTATAACGACAGAAAAGAAGCTCATAAATGCAGTTGCAAAAATAACAGGCCTCGAGAAGCTCACTGGCCGTTTGAAGACATGAGTCTGAATATTGACAAACATATCAGTCCACAAACAAAATGCATCAGACTATATGCTTGCAAGTTTAAGCATGCATGTTGAGACATACTTTTGTCAATAGCAACACCATTCAACTTTTATAGTTTTACTTAATTCCCTCACAAGCTCACCTCTAGAGTAACTAAGAGCTAATTCTGAAACTACTTGCATTGACCATGAGTCTGAATATTGACAAACATATCAGTCCACAAACAAAATGCATCAGACTATATGCTTGCAAGTTTAAGCATGCATGTTGAGACATACTTTTGTCAATAGCAACACCATTCAACTTTTATAGTTTTACTTAATTCCCTCACAAGCTCACCTCTAGAGTAACTAAGAGTTAATTCTGAAACTACTTGCATTGACCACATCACTAGATTAATATCTATTGCAAAAAACCAGACAATGAAAATGATCTAAGACTTGCAAAATGTTTTGGGTCATTGGGATTTTTTTGCAATACTGAAATTAACTGTCTATCATGCTATCAAGGGTTAGTCACTTATGCTAGCCTATAGCATCCAACACAAGAAAATAACTGCATTAGTCAGGCGGTTGTGATGCATTGATGAATTTTAAAAAGAAAACTAAACCAACCAATAATATATAAATGATAAAGTGGAAATAACCTGCATATGCAAGAAAAACGCTAGTTGAACAACTATAGCACGCACAGCCAGAATGCACATTGCCGCAACAACTGCAAATCTCTTCCATCTCAGCATGGGCAACTGACATAAAGGTTACAGACATCAATATATAGAAAATTGTGTAATATATTATTACACTTCTGTATGTTTCTTCTAATATATGCCTATAACTAATCAACATAGCTATCCAATTGGATATTGGTTTCATTATAATTGTAAGACTATGTAAAAGTTGGATGCCAAAGGCATAAGCTTCTTTATTTTATTCGTATATGCAAAAATGTAAGTCCTTTATTAGAGTTATTGCACTCCTTTTTGTAACACCAAATTGAAAAACGAGAGACTATTGATGGGAATCACGAACCGTTGCAAATTCCAAGTACACCCATCACGAGATCAAAAACAAAACAACTGAATGAAGCATTGAATGTGTTAAATCATGATCAAAGAGTGCCACAAAAGAAGCACGAGCATTGGAATAATCCAGTCAACGAAATAAGAGTGTTGATTCAAAATAGTGGGCACACTGTGGCATAGATAAAGTGCATCGTGGCATGAAGCTTTCGAACGGTTTTTAGGGAAAAGAAGTTGAGCCACGACATGAACAAATGGGCAACGTGGTATACACCTCTCGAATCTACTGGCTGGTTAGTAATTGACACCGTGCCATGGCATGGTTTAACGTGAGTCGTAGCCTGCACATATAATTTTGTTTTCTCACATTTTTGAACTTGTTTTTCCCTAAGGTTTTGTGTTGTATATATAATAGCCAACTAGGGCAGCCAAATTCTAAGATGAATATTGATATTTTATAAAAAATGAGAGCTTTTAGCCTCTGTTACTCCTTTTCAAACTTACTTATCAAGGATTTGCAATCCTTATGGCATTAATGTTGTAAGTCCTTTTGTACTTTGTATTTGTGTATTGGCCTTTCAAACTTACTTATCAAGGATTTGCAATCCTTATGGCATTAATGTTGTAAGTCCTTTTGTACTTTGTATCTGTGTATTGGCCTCACATGTACAAAATACAGTTTCTGTTTATTTCTACTCAGTGTTATATCTTCCTCTATGTAAGGTTAGTTAATACGAATCAGTAATACACACACGTACATAATTAGGAACACTATAATTGAAAGCATGCTTTTAGCATATCATAGGATTGGTTGTTTTAGGATGCATGCTAGGTTGAGTGTGGTGAATTTTGGTTTGTTTCATATGCGGATATTTTTTAAAATAACTCAACATTTTTGGAAACGAAAAAAATCTGATTTTTGGTCCCTCATCCCCACGCTTGGTGAGATGGCCAACTGAGTTCTATAAATATCCCCCATTTCTCTCTTTCTTGAGCCATTATTTTTAATATCAAAATTTTGCCAAAATTTACACTAAGAATTATAAATGTTTCTTAAATCATTTTGGAGAGTTTACATTTGAGTGTGATTCAATTATTGAGCTTAGTGATCAAATCGTAGATTGTATGCATACGAAGTTTAACTGTGTGTCACCCGTACACAATTTGAGATCTGTGAATGATAGTGTGTCCTTTGATGCTTTAAGATTGTGAGTGATCTTCAAGGTTTCTTGTTCTATATTTTTCACATTACTGATCTGTGGCTACTGATCACATCACATTGGGTGGTGTTTCCTGTAGAGGAGAGTAAGGTTCGTAAGTCAAACCAAGTCGTTGTGAAATCAGCAAACAAGAGAATAGAGGTCCCAAATGATGAAGGTATTGGTGGTTTTATTTCTTTCAGAGTTGTAACTGTTTTATTGTTTAATGGATTGTTTACTATTGAGTGGTCGCTTAAGGACATTACCACATAAATAAGGCCTCTATGTGGGTTTACCTCGTTAAATCGTTTATTATGCATGATCCATTGTTGAGCTAGTACAATCTGAGTTTAATGTGATGTTTGCTGTGGAGGAGAGTTAGGTTCGTAAGTCGAACCAGGTCGTTGCAAAAGCAACAAGTAAGAGCAACAATAGGCAATTCGGACAGCGATCCCGATTGATAAAGGCATTGGTGATTTTATTTCTTCCAAAGTTGTAACTGTATTATTGTTTGGTGGATTGTTTATTACTAGGTGATTGCCTTAAGCATCCCGAGGATATTACCACATAGATACAATCTCTATGTGAATTTACTTTGTTATATCGCTTATTATGCATGATTCATTGTTGAGCTAGTACAATTTGAGTTTAAAATGTTTATATTACAACATATTGTAGCTTAGACACTCTGATTAGAAAGCATTTATAATTTTGTTACATTCTGTTGAATATTTATAATATCTGTTGTCAAAATTTATATGCTTAACTAATATTATATTATTACTGCTTTTGGTGTACAATCTATTTTAAGTGTTTTACTTTTTTATTTGTGTGAATTAGAGTTGAATTCATAAAAAATCTATATCTCCTTACCCTAGTAATGTACCGGGGTATGGACTATTTCAAATATCACTCTTGGTTATTAGTGCATAATACTCATAGAGTCAAGGTGTTGCTATCAATCTGAATATTAGAGTTTATAGGATCGTTTTCACTTTGTCATTATGTCTTTGCCCGTTTCTCATTGTATTCTCAAACACTTCGTGTCTGTGAGTTTTAAGGTTCGAGTTCACAAGTTTGCATCACATTCCATCAAGACATCGACCTCTTTGTACACTCTCTTGAATAATTTCTCATATTTTTAACAATTTTCCTTTTATAGGTTTAATTAACTTAAATTGGAGCATTATTGCTCCATTTGTTGGGGGACAATTGGACACCATCAAAAGTCAAGTGCAAGAATGGATTGAACAAATAGAGCACCATGAAGCAATGAAAATGAGCAAACCCACATTGATAGAATAAGCAGTCCCTAGCAGAAAACTTGTGAATAGGGCCCAAAACAATGGCCATGAACCAACAGCCCATCCAACACCAAAACTCTGCAAAAGATAGAAGTGGCAAATAAAAATATATTTCCACAAAACCCTGCAAGAATACAAATCATTATGCAAAAGAAACTAAAACAAAAGAAAGAATCCTATTCTATACACAAGCTACAACAGATTCAATTACTAATTAAATACCGCAAAACCAAACTTTAATTAAAGTATCGCCAAAACCACGCTACCTATGCATACATCAACATGTATAAAGACTTTTAAATGAACATAAAATGCAAGATAGAGGATTCAAAAATGATAAATTATAATTACAAGCATCCTTGGAAGATGACACTCAGGGCAGCTGTAAAGGAAGGAAATAGTTTCCAAGCAATAGATGACACTAAAGAATGGGGTACATAAAGGAAGAATATAGTAAAATGAATGATCAGAACTAATATATGTCTGTGGATATCTTCATAGATCATAATATATTCAGAATACTGAAGTGTGTGTATGTCCAGATTACCAAAAATGGTAAAGGTATATTATTTTATTATTTATCCTTTGAATATTGGCAGAGCATAAGTTATGTTCTAAGTGGTCACTACGAAAATAATTTTCCATGTAAGGAAAATGCAAAAACAACATGCATAGTATCTCCCAATTCATCTCTAGCAAGCATTAACTTAGCAGTAGGAGGAAGCAAAGTTGCTTCAAGTGAATACATGGTCAAGAGTTCAATACCACCAAAGTAAGAGTGAAACATTCAGTAGATGATCAGTATGAAAGCTGCTTTTCATACCAGAATACAGACAGATGTAACGATCGAGATGCCAGTACCAAGAGAATATTCCCCTGATGCCAATGGAAGGTATGGCTTGTTAACCTATAATGCAGGAAAAAAAGCAGAAACGTCCTTTAGTTGGAAAATCCCTCTGATTTTTATCTTTTAAATGTCCTTTTACTCACAATTACATTATTTCTGAACCATAAAACATGACGAGGTCAGTGGCAGACCCAAGACTCAATGTCAGAAGGAATAGCCACACTAGTCAATCATCTAAAATGCTAAGTTTGCACTTAGAAACAAAATATAAAATAACTTGTTTTTTATCAAAAGAGCTTCAAATGTAAGTTATGTTATAATTTTATTGTGTTTAAAATTTAAGTTTAAAAAAATATTTACAAGACAAAAAGCATAAGTGAAGAACGTTAAATATAAAATTACATTTTCAAATTGTAATCTATAAGAGTATCCCAACTTTAAATTCCTTTCTTTTAGTAATACCTTCAGGGAGTAAAAATGACAATCTAGGTTATTTCAACCTTATTGACATGGGATTAGCTACCTTGTCGATGTCTATGTCAGAAAGCTGATTTAAACCGACAATATAAATATTCATTAGAAGCGCAGCAACCACAGCCTGAAATTTAAAAGATAACATCAGTTCATTGTTGGAAAAAGTAATTTTATAATTGGCCTGCATATATGAGACATCACCTCCATTGCTCCAGTAAAAAATAAAGGAGAAAGATCTGAAACCTTCTCCACAGCAAGAAGTGAAACTGAGATAATGCTCAATGTCTGCTTACAAAAAAGTCAAGTAAGCGCTCTGTAGTTATTGAAAACCATACTACTAGAAACTAGATTAAACTTTCATTAACAGCACATTGCTAGAGAGAATATCAATCTAAACTTAACTGTGCCTACGACCGTATGTGGCCTTGAAAATCTGTAGAAAGCATCCAAGGCACTTTTGACAGAGTCACCAATGCTTTTTGGATTATATGCTCCAGGTTTGGATTCCAGAGGTTGTCCAGAGGCTGCACAAACCAAATATTGTTTATTTTGTCCCTGGTAAGATGAATTTATTCCTCCACTCCCTTTTGTATAAATATTTTGAAGCTGTGATTGAGATCTTGCTATGAAATATGTTTTTACAGTTTTACATGTTCTGCCTCTTCCACTGTCTGCTGTAAACGAAACCAATTCTCAAAATTCAGTATGATGATCATATAAACAAAGAAATAGCACACCCGCAAAAGCAAGATATAACTCTCTCAATCTGACTTCTAAATACTACACTAGTTCACAAACTTGCAACACTCCATTTTTCTTACAAACTAACACAGTTCCCAAACTACCACTAAAATACTAATTCTACTAGGCAGGGGAATCTATTTGTTGGTGAGAAAGGGACACGTGCCCCACCTAAACCCTTGATAATCAATTTTTATGGGTAATAATTATGAAATTATAGACAAATCACATGCATAAAATAGAACAATGTCTCACCTAAATTTTAAATTTTAATTTTTTAATACTGAACATCTCAAAAAAACTTAACAATTTGAACATATTTTTACTAAAATGAGATATATATAACATTTTTTTTAATTAAAAACAGGCAAAATTGAAAAGTAACTAATACTATTTTTAGTGTATATATGGTGTCTCTATTGAATATAAATCCTAAATCCATTCTAGACAATAATATGTAATGCTCTAACACTATAATAGCACAATTGGGTCCCACATTACTAAAATATGGATAAGTGGGAGGATTAATAACCACTTGGACACCCTACCCTTACAAGCTGGTTTTGTAGGGGTGAATTCTACCTAAAGTGGTTATTACAATTGGTATCAAAGTAAGCAGCCTTTGGGATAGCCCTCGTTGCAGACGACGAGACACTAGAGAAGGTTGCTATCGACGGATCTGCAAAGTCACCTAAGTGTGGGGAAGGCTGCTACCATTAGGTCTATAAAGTCACCTAGTTCATATGGGCCACCATGTACGTCTGTTCTGAAAGAGGGATAAAATATAATGACATAATTGAGTCCCACATTACTCAAATATGAACTAGAAGCCCGTTTACTAGACACTCTCCCTTTACAAGTCCGTTTAGTAGGGGTGAGTTCTACATATTATGTTAGTTATCTACATTAACTAGAAATGGTCACTAAAACGAACTGGTGCAGTTTTCAGTACATCCGTTTCCGAGACCGAACATATGTCTCCCCAAAACTGCCTAAAAACCGCTATAGTTCTGGTACGGTTATTAACATTGGGTATTGAGCGGGGTGGATATGGAATAATACCCGGAGAATCGAAAAACTGCTGGAACTAGAACAGGGAAAACAACAACAAACTCAATAAACATATTCCATTTCGAACAAAAGAAAAGGAAAAAAAAAAAGTGATTAACAATATGGAGAAGGAATAGCACACAATAAGAAACACATTCAGCAAAAGGATAACAAAGTACAAAAGCTAATGCAAAATTATTAAATCTTACTCAAATTCGTAAAGCCAAGATGGGGTTTTTATATTCATTCTTTTGCCCTTAATTATATAATTTAAGACAACTGGAGAAGTGCTTTTTTTTTCTTCCTATCAAACAGGAGCATTATAAACACTGAACAAGAAATTGATACGCAAGCCCAAAGAAATTGGTCTGAAATCCAATCATTTTTCAAGCGACGAGGAAATCCTAACGTTTAGAGAAGAAAAGTAGACAGCACCCGAAAACATTAGACAAGAGAAAAAGAATAAATTGCGAGTAAAACCCAAAATATAAAAAGCATTTAGACATCGAGTCAACCGGGGAAAACATACCATAGCTGAGTAAAGAAGGTTTGGGAATCGACCCAAGAAGCAAAGAACCCATCGAAGTTTGCTTCAACTAAATACCAAAACAATTAAGGGTGCTATGACAAAAATAATAATAATAATAATAATAATGGTGCTTCAATTCATTTACAGAAGCCTGAGTAATCCAACACCACAAGAAGACTACTCTTTCAGACTTTCAGTGGCGATTTCACCGATGATTTCAAAGCTTTCGATCAGAAAAACAGTTAAAGAGGAGTTTGTTTCTACTTAAGTGGATTTTCAGGGATTTTTTGGCCGGGAATATTGCACAACGAAAAGTGTCACTTAGAAAACCCATCATGTTTGCCGTGCACGTGTTCACCAGGTTGAATTGTCTTTTGTTTCTTTTTTGGTAAATCATCGAGATGATCTGCCAATTGTCATTGTGAACCACTGAGTATTGTTGATTTGCCCATATTATTATTTAAGTTAAAAAAATTTATATTAATTAGTATATAGAAGCCATAGGATTAATATTGAAACAAAATAAAAACACGATTAACCCAACACGATCATCCAATCCATTCAAAATCGAATGTGTTGATTGAAAAAAAAAACAAAAAATATTAGATTTTCTTAGTACATCTAATCTTAACTTAAAAATTTCAATTCTTTTAAATAACAATTAAATAATATATATATAATGAACATACATCATTATAGTAGTCTTAAGAAATAATAGTAGTTATAAGAAATAAGGGTGATAATTTGTATCGTAATTCAATTGATCGAATTGAATTTGTATAATATAATCTGAATCGAATTTGATTCGTCAAATCAACTCAAATAATTTAAAAAATTTTATCTAAGTTTGAGTTGAAATTGCTTGAAATAAAAAATATATATAACATATAACAACTTACATCTTAGGTTAAAAACTTAAAATTATAAACATATTTCTTCTCATATCATATTCCAATTCTTACCATAAACATCTTTTCTTTCAAAATAAAAGAAAACGTCATTATTTCAAAATTCAAATGGGTTTTGAATAAGTCATAACTTGTTCATTGTGTTATATTCATATTAGCAACTCAATCACAAATAAAATTTAGGAAATGAAAGAAATAATGTAAAAAAAACATACGTATTATGCTTTGAAATATGGTATTATATTCATCACTTACGAGCTAGTATTGGTAAATTTGTATTTTTCAAAGGAGAGTTAGTTATTGTGCACTTCGAACAAAAGTGTCCTATTATACATGATAAATCTGTATAATATGTTTTAACTTTTAATTAATTTATTTATTATTTGTTTTACCTTTTTAGTTATTAACTTACGAATATAATTCAACTTCAATCAAAGAAGAAATACAAAGGTGGATGGAGATGACATAATTATGTAATAGAAAACAAGCGAGTGGAGATGAAATAACCATTAGCGTTCTTTCAAATTCAAAGAAGCAAAAGACCATATCAAAAAGATCATGGATATGGTACAATTTAAGACTCTTACTTTGACTTCTTATAATATTCTACGAGAGAAGTGTAAGTATTTTGATCAAATCTATTAAAATAGATCTGAGAATAGAACATGTACTTTCACAAACCATTATAATAATTGTGCTATGAGAGGTATACGTGGTGTAGGTCAGATGCTTATTAACTAGTTATTGTTACATAATAGGTACGTGTAAGTAGTTGTATTATCTTTGTAGACTTTGTTGTGTGCACGAGTTATTCATTCAGTGTGTAATTTATCATTTGTTCAAAAGATTAGTTATTGTGATATTATTTTTCTCATTTTTGGTGTTTCATGCAATATTGTTTGAGCTAATGAGCTTTAATCATTAAACATATTTTTTTATTTATAAAAAAAAGTTCAATTAACTAAAAAATATCAATTAATAATTCAGGCTAGACTAGGCCAGCTTGTTTATGTTTAGTTTGGGTTCGTGTTAAACATATTATTTTTTAGGGTTGGATCAATTTAGTTTGGGTAAGTTTGAACCGGCCAAACTCACACGAATTAACACCCCTAATAAGAACTTATATCATTACAATTGGTAAAAAAGATTATTTTTAATAACCAAACATACCTAAATAAAAAGGAATGTATCTGCACAAGGTTTGTAAGATAAAATTTTTTGGATAAAAGGTATTATAAATATACTTTAGTTCACTAGTTATTAGGTCAAAGAGTATAAGTCTTTTATTTATTTTGAAAGGAACAAAGTCTACTTAGAAGATTTAGGACAAATATTTTTAAGGATAAAATTGGTTTTTTTGTAAATAAATTATTTTCTTTTACAAAAAAATCACAAAAATAAACAATTAAATCTTTTTATTTACAACAACACTGAAGTCTATCTTCTTACAATAGATTGTCTCAATAATATATTTTTAGTATTTAATTTTTATTTACTTATTATTTTAAACCATAAATTATTCATTTAAAAAATATTATATATTTATTTTAATTATTTTTGGTAAAAAAAATAAAGTTTTTACAAAACGTATATTTTATCATTAAATATTTTGCCTAAATATTTGAGATGGACTTTAGTAACCCTTTTTAATACGAATCCAAGACCATCACAATGTTCAAGGGAGCCACAAAAAGGGCACAACGCATGCCAAGGATTTGGCAAAGAAATAAGAATGTTGATTCCAAAAAGTGAAGGCATGTTGCAACACAGATACAACGCGTTGTAGCATGAATCTCCTAGATGGTTTTTAGAAATAGAAAGCTCATTGTTGCATGAATAAGTGGGCATAGATATAGCGCGCTAAATGTTTTGACTTACTAGATTGTTTTGGACTTGAATTGGTCATAGTTGAATTAGACACTACTTATAATTCTTTGGTTAAGGTTTTGGTTTGCTTATGAGCTAAAGACGTTTGAGAATAAACTTGAGTGCTAAACATGAGATGTGAAAGTAAGAAGAATTATTCTTATTGCTAATATCTTTTGTATGTGCGAGTTGATTCATGAAAAGTTACCATGCTAAATTTCAAAAAAAATTAACAATTGTAAAAATAATTATGTTCACATTTTCATTTTTATTGTGTTTGGTTTTATTTTCCTTGTGTGGTTTAGTAATTTTTAAAATTTTAGGATTATTCTTAAAAAATTCTCACAAATATATAGATTAATCTTTGTGTATTATTCTAAATGTTATTTTTAATCTACTCACCATTTATTAAATCTGAATATTTCTAGCTAATAATTACTATAGGTAATTAGTTTTATTGACATATTTGTGAAAATTAATTTAATTGAATATTTTTATAAAATAAATTAAGATGATTTCTTTATTCAAGATTTCTATAAATTTTATTATTGATTAATGTATTGAAAGTTAGGTTTTAGAAACATGATTTAAATATGATTTTGACACCTTGAATTTAAATCTGATTTTGACACCTTGAATAATAGTGTAAATTGGTGACTTCATCAAAAGCATTGATTTAAATTATTTGGTATTTTCTTAGGAATAAAGCATAATTTAATCTATTAGTTATTGATCTCCATCAAAAGACTTCAATTGATTTGATTAACAAAGAAAATAATCCCCATCAAAAGGTTTTTTCATACATAAAAAGAAAAATCAATAACCTTAATTTATATCTTTAATAACCTAATTAATTCTAAGCAACTATGATTAACTAGCTAATTATTCTTATAAATTCTTCATTGATTGTTTATTGTTTATCTACCAAGAATTCTTTGAATAAACCCTATTCTTTTCTTTAATTATATGTTATTAGATTAATCTTTTCAAAAATCATATATTGTGATAAAATATTTAGGTTTATTTTTTGTGTTTGTCTTTAAGAAATTATTTAAAATCATGTAGTTTCTCTTTAGATTGATCTTAGGAGTATACTAATCACTTGTTACAAGTGATTTTTGCACTTGTGAGCTTATTATAAATTTATAGAATTTGACTATCAAGTTTTTTTGCATCAGGTAGGCCATGATAATATAATAGGAAGGTGGCATATGATGGGTTTATGAATAAGTACACATTTGTAAAATATAGCAAACATATAACTCTTATACTACTTATGCCAAGTCAAATCTAGAAAGATCACATGAGAATAGAAAAATAAATTATTTATAGAGAGAAATAAGAAAAGAAATTATGTGATTGAATGGGGAAAAGGAATGAGGAGATAAAAAAAGTGAGGGAGTAGTTATTTACTAACTTTTCTTTCTTGTAGGACTATCATCATGAGATTCAAATAGATGACCCATGAAACTTATCCCATGATAAAGGTCAAAATTCAAGGTCGAATTCTTTTAAAGAAGAGGGGAATGATACGATTATATCTAGTATTGTGCATGCTCTAATGTGTGGCAAGTACAATTAAAGTTTAAATGGTGTATGTTTCTACATACTAAAGTTTAAACTCTGATTTGAAAGCTTTAATTGTTTATTGCTAGTTTCTGACTTTTAAATATTGTTTATGCTTTATTATGTTTGCTTGTGATTATTTGTTAGGAGTGCATCTCTCTGTTGTTTGCCTATTTGAGTTGATTCCTTAGGGAGTCAATATCTCCTCAACTTGATTATGTAACTGGTTTTGTACTTTGTAGCTATGCTTGATCAGATTGTGTGTTAGTATAATATACCTTTTTAACTACATGCGAATTTTGCGTGAGTCTTTAAAGAGTTTGCATTTCCTTACTCTAGAATGTATTAAATATCAAACTCTTTATTATGCTTTGGTAAGTAGTGTTTGATTTCATGATGTGCGATATATGCTATGTTTATGCACACTGCTAGCTTGGACAGGAGCCTATAAGACACATCATAGTTAGCATGTTTACTTTAGCTTCTTGTTTCTTAGTACATGGTTTTTGTTCTATGTTAAATGGAGTATGATGTTTTGTACCTTTGCTTTGTTAATTGTTCAATTCATGTTTTGAGGCCTACTTGGTCGAATTGATATAGAGCTCACAAAATGATTCTATTGGTTGACATCTTCGCCTTACATTTAAGTCCCGATTACCTATTTGAGTTGGAAGAACAATTAACTCTCATAAAATTGTGTTAATATATGAGAATCTTCAATTTCTTTTAATTTCATTTATTATTTGCTTTATCTCCTTCTTTATTTTATTTTTATTATGTCTTTTATTTATTTACTTTTAGTTGTTTATTTTTTTTCTTTTATTTGTTCATTTTATTTTTGTTTAGTAATTAATATTTTATTTAGTACTTAATATTAAATTAATTATAGTAGTAATAATGAAAAAAAAATTCAAAAGCTACCTTCAAAGATTCTAAAAATTTTAATATCACCATTGATGATAAAAAAGAGATAGTTGCTATGTTGAATCTAAATAAGTGTAAATTTAATGTCTTATTCATTATACTTATAACTAGGAGTAGGTGATATAAAACCCATAACAATGTCCCTAAAATTAGCAGATATATTTTCAATTTATTCAAAAGGTATGGTATAATGATTTAATTGTACAAGTAGACAACCTTGTCATACTTGTAAAGTGTTTTTATTGCTTATATGCAAGAAACCAAAAATTGGACAATGAATATAATATACGTATAGGTAGGCCTTTACCAATTTAGGTTTCCCACTAGTATAATCCCATTCAGCCCCTTCTATCGCTAGGCTTTCTATTACTGTAGCATAATCAACATTTTTCAAGTGTGCCTTATATTCACCCTGGCCAATATTCATTAAATTATAATGAGCATTAATATCAGTTGATCCAAACGGTACTAGTATATCTAGTACTTTAAATATATTATCGATAATGTTAGGACTATTTGCATAAAGTTCATGAATAAGTGATTCTATATCACGATCTAGGTTTTTAACAAATTTTTCCATCCTAATGTTGCTATAACCTAAATTTTTTTTATCTCAAATTGGGCATTAGGCACCAAATCAAAATTCATTCCCCTTTCTACTATAGAACCTTTATTCACTTATGTGACTTTTTCAAACCTTAATTTGGCCCCTTAATTAGAAAAAAATTCCTTATCATAATCCTCAAAAGTTGATACCCTTTTTCCTTTATCATTCATACCTCTTTTGGTGCCATTTTAAAAATTCAACAATATCTAAATCTAAGAGTTCTCACAAATAATCCAAAAAAAAAACACAATTTTTTTTAATCCAAAATAATTTCATTACCCTTACTTATTCCAAATTAGAGTTTGGAAGTCTTAATAATCCAATAAAATTCACAAAAAATAGAGAATTTATTTTAAGAAACAAATTCTAAAAACTTTTGATTTACTTATTTACGTTGTTATGGATGAGAAAGATAAAGATTTGTTGAAGGGTTGATGGTGTTTCCAAATAATTTAAATGGAAGGCTAAGGAAATGATTTGGGAAATAATAGAAGAAATGTATGACTTTTGAGGGATTTTAGGTGTTTGAGAGGAGAGAAAATGTTAAGTTCTGTGAAAAAAGTGAGAAAATTTAAGAGAAAAGTTGGTTTTTTCGAGTTAGGGCTAGAAAGTATACTAAAAAATTTCAAAATGTGTCGTGGTGTGACAAACGTGTGCTACAACATGAACCTTTAAACTTCCATATGTTTGCAGCAAAAACACCAGTGTCACGACATGATTTTCATGTATGTCACGATGAGCATTAGTTTTCTTCACCATCACGAGACCCCTTTTTTATTCTTTTTTATGTCATAATATAACTAAAATAACATGCTTACTCTAATAATGATAGTAACACAAATATTTTAATTAACCTAATACTAAAAAGGTATTTATAGCTAACTAAAAAATGAAAATAACTAACCGATATAAACAAAAATTAATGAAGTAATCACAAAGATTTTTTTTAACTATGCTTAAATAAACAAAATAGTAAAAAAATTATAAAAATGAAGCTAAATTAAGTAAGAACAAAATAATGGGTTACCTCCAATCTAAAACTATATTTATCATCATTAGTGAGACATTGCTTAGGGGATTTCATCATTTAGTAAATTCCATGTCTCATCATCGTTAAAGTCAGGTATTGTTCTAACCAGACAACTATTCTTTGACTTTCTTCTACAAGTGTATAGTTAGATGCTCCATTTGTATTTCCACTTTTTTCATTGAAGTCTCCATAGAGTTCAACCTTTGATTTATTCTTGAATGGTCATCTCTGCTTACTTGAATGAATGCATTCAAGTTATCATCTAGATTTGGTTTACTAAGAGATTCTAGAGAAACTCTTGGTGAAATTGATGGCCATGTTGATTTAAGCCTTGGGGGAATAGAGGATTGTTTTTCCTCCAAGAGAAATTGGGATGATTCTTCTACCTTGGGTTATAGGTATTTCCATTAAGATCATACTTGGATCCTGGTTGATAAACCCTTAATACATTGACTTGTTCAAGTCCAACATTTTCTTCTCTGTGATAGGGATAGCTATGAACACCATGTCCTAAAGAACTACACAAGCCACATTTCTCTTTATTGATTGTGGCATGTGTGGTGAGAAGCACAACTTACTTTATGAGTTGTGTAAGTTGTATTTATACTTCATATCAGATTATATTTCATACACTCTGGCCCTTCCCTTAAGAGATTTTTCTATTAGGAATTAGCACCTAACAATTCAAAGAGATTATAAGTCTCTAAGGATGTCTTTTCTCCAATCGCTTCTCTCACAACGTTGTCAATGATGAGCTGACATTGTTGTGTCAATACAACATAGAAAAACTGGTTTTGCAATTGCAAAGTTTAGCCATAATGAGGCATTGAGCGAGGAAGAGTTTGAAAATATCCCAAGCTTTGTTGAAAGTTTCTCTCTCATTTAAGAGAAAGTATCAACCTTTTCTCTCAACTCTAAAGTTTTCTAATAGGAATAGTATTTTTTCATAAACATATTGTATACATCCTCCCAGGTCATCAAGGAACCTCGAGGGAGTGATCTTAACCAAGCCATGACCTTGTCGTTAAGGGTGTAGGGGAAACACCACATTCTAAGTTGGTCTTTAGTGAGTACAATGAGAGGGGATGTTTGGACTGTGGACTAGAAGTCCCTAATGAAGGATAAAAAGTTTTTATTTGGTAGTCCATTAAAAGAAGGTAATATAGAAAAATAAATACTTTTTAATTCATAATTTTAAGTAGCCTCCTCCAGTTGGATTAAGGCAATAGCAGTGCCATTAACTGGCCTTGCATACTCTTTCAAAGTGGTCTCCCTAATTTATGCATTTTCCCTATATTTGTTTGTTCAAATGAAGGGTTTAAGTTTGGTTAAGATTTTGTTTAATTTAAGGCTTTGTGATCTCAAAGACTAGCCTTCTTGACATTCTAATAGGTCTATTAATATTATTTTAATGAGGTGTGAGAGGGTACCCTAAGGACATCCTACCTTATATAAACTTATTAAAACAAAAACTAAAATTACCTATAAAGTCAAAAAATAAAAAGGTAAAATAAATATATAAGTATTATACAAACAATAAAAAAAATTTATGATAAAAGAAATTATAATACAATTATACAATAATTACAACAAGTATATTATATTTTTACACAAAAATACTAAATAAAAATTAATTAAAAGATATAAAATAAAAATAATAAAGTAAAAGAAAAGAAAATTAAAATAAAACTAAACTTTTAAAATAAAAGAAAAGAATTGATAAAAGAATTAAACAAATAAAAGAAAATTAAATTATTATTATTTAAATTAAAATAAAAGAAAAGAAAGTTAAAAATAATATTTTTTTTAAAAAAAATTTAAAATTCAAAATATCTAAAGTTATTAATTAATAACATAGATATTTTAAGATTTTAAATAAAAATCATAATATTTGCAATACAAATATTTTTAAGATTTTGATAATAAAATTGAAAAACATTGTTCCTCCCAAGTAATGGTGTCAAAAAACTTGATAGTCAAGTTTTGTATATATAAAATAGCTTATAAGTACACAAATTACTTTTTAAGAATTAATAAGTATATTTTCAATGTAGGTCTAAAAAGGAATCACGTTATTTTTAAATAATTAAACAAATTCTTAAAAAAGAATAATAAACCTGAATATTCTATTACAAAGTTTGGGTTTTAAAAAGATTTAAACTTAATGACATCAAACTAAAGATAAAGGATATATTAAGTTCACAAATTATGGCAGACATATAATGCATTTAATCAATGGAGAATTAATGGGATATTTAGCTAATTAATTTAAGTTAATAAAATATGAACCAAGATGATTGATTCTTTCTTATATATACACATAGTAACTTTGGTTGAGTCTACTACTTTTCATTCATTAAAATCACTTAACGCCTTTAGTCGTGTCTTAGTTAATTTTAATTAAATTATACTTCTTTTCTAAGAATTTAACAAATTATTTAGTGGTCACCTTCGGTTGGGTCTAACAAATTAAACTTCTATTCAATATTTCTAAATTGGATTGTAGATCGATAATTCTAAAATCTAACTTTCGTATTTTAAATTTATTATGAAAAATATGTTGTCAATCTATTTTTTGAATAATAAATCTCATAAAAACATTGAAATAGAACATTATTCTAAACGAGATTTAGGCAATCAAATCCTTAATTCAAGAATGTGACTCTAAATCAAATCTAGATTCATATTTCAAAACCAATTTCATATAAATTTTGTAACATTCTTGAATTGAAAATAATCTATATTTAATGATTATTAAAATATTCAATTATTTTAACAATACATAACATTAATAACATAACTAAAATCTCATTATCACACTTAACTAGGGATGCTCAATTTAATAAATGGCCAATATATTCAATATAACATTTAGAAGGATGCATTATATTAAAGTTGTAAATAGAATACAATTAAAGTTAACATAAACATAAAACTAAAACTTGTTCAACTCTTTAATTGAGAAAAGAACTTAAAGAAAAATTAAAGAAAACTAGAAAAATAAAAGAAAGAGTGTTGGAAGAGTTGAGGGATATATTTCAATATGAAGTAGGGGGTTTATGTTGGGTAGATAATGTTGAAAAAGAGAGGAAAAAATGGATCCTTAAGTAAGGCGTTGTGGCATACATTTGTTCGGCATCGTAGTATAAGATAACCTTTAACGCATCTGAATGCTCGACTAGTCCCATGCCATGGCACATAAAATACCACACCATAGCTCACATTTTGTAGCGCTTCCAAAAACTTCTTTTGTTTTACACCCCCATTCATTGGTTTTGAACAGATATAAGGGCTACATATGTTAGTATTTTATGCTTTATGTTTGCAATGGAGTGATTTCATGTACTATTCCTTGAATGTTGATTAATTAAATCATTTTGAAGGTAAAAATATCCGAAAAATAACAAAACACACCATTGATTCTAAAAAGATAGATTTTCTTTAAAAGATGACAAAACTATGCAAATAAAAATCTATTTTGACATTTAAAGTGCATAAAATGATGTTGTATTTAGTACTTTTAAGCATACATCACCAGGGTGTGATCCAACTAGAACTACCTACCAGGGGACCCTTACTAGATGACATTTACTCACCGAATGCCCTCTAGTCATGCGAGGTAAACCTGAGTTGCTTTCATCCCACGACATGCCATCTTCTATAATGCTTGACTAGGAACTTGACCCCTAATAGGGGCACGTTATAACATTTGGAATATTTGAGTAAACATATCATCTATCATCAAGATTAGAGTTCTACACAATCTCTAAAAAATTGACTCTCTATGCTTCCAACAAAAGTAAACCTATAATAAATTTATAAGTTCCTATACTTCAGTCCAAGGAAGTCTATGAAAGGAAATCCAATACAATCACTTGGTCAATGAGTTAAACATACATGCAATATGTCTATTGCCAACAGATGGTGATCCATTTTTTGACACCTTTAGCAAGTGAGACTTCCTCGACCATCTTACAGAAAATCCCAACCAGTTGGTCATGGTGACATAATTCAAATAAGTTTACATACATAATTTTCACCCCAATCAAGTAATCCCTAAATGGATCTAAAAATATGTGGCTTGAAAAATTTGAGACCACCACCAAAAAGAGCACGTGTTGATAGACTTATTGCCAAAATTTGGTGGCCAACGGACACTAGGGTGAGTCACATGTGCCATCACATGCTACCAGTATGTGTAGGCACTAGCGAGAATAGTGTTGTGTAGAAAATTGGCTTAAAATAGTCCTATTTTTCAGACAGATAGTGAAAATGGTTTAGGTCCAATTCATCCACTTTTGAATCGATTCTAGAAGAAGTAAGACCTATTTTAGATTCCTCTCAATGAGAAGATTCTAACGACTATATTTTTGACATTTTTTGGTGCATGTTTGGATATGAGATTGTACAAATATATGTATGAAAAGAAAATTTACACAATTTTGGATTGATTCTTAGAGAATAAGACCAATTCTAGAATCCTCTCAATGAGAAGATTACAACAAATATATTTTTTACATTTTTTGGTGTATGTTCAGAGATAAAATTACAAAAATATATATATGAAGAGACCTTTTGCCCATCCAAGTTAATAATTTTTTTGATAAAAAGATCGTCTACCCTTCTATTTATTTAGAATGTCTACAAAATCATTGTTAAAATAATACTTGTTCTTTGTGTTATGTTTATTTTATGGATCTTCAAAACAGACCGACGATCCTGTTAGAAGGAATAAAATAAACAAGTTCTTACACTTAGATAGGAATCACGGGCCCAATAGGTCGTTAGTCCCTCTAGTACTATTGCTCCCTACCAGAGTATTAGTACCAATACTTGTTATAGCTTACCCATAATGAGTCTGACTAGATCTCATATGACGTGTCTGGGTGGATACTGATACCTATCTCAATATGATGAAGAATTCTAGGATAATCTTGGAATGCATTTCAGAGCGATAGGCTCCTTACCTAACTTTTGCCCCTAAGAACATTCATATAGAATCTTCAAATGCCTAAAATATGTCTAGGGAATTTGGAAGTTCAGAGATTGATAGAAAGAGTGACTACACTTAACCATTTCATCTCAGAGGTAAGTAACAAGTGTGCATCTTTCTTCGAATTATTATGTGGGAAATCTAATTTTCCCTGGGATTAGAATTATGAGAAAGCATTTAAAGAGTTAATGCAATATGTGAGCTATCCATAGGTGCTAGTTATTCAAAAACTAGGTGACGTCCTTATCCTATACCTAGTAGCCTAAAAAATACCTGTCAGTTTAGCCTTAGTAAAGAAGTGCCTGAATTAAGGCCAAGGACATATATGTGTATATGTACAGAACGTATAATCAAGAGATAAATTTTTCAATTTTAAGTGAGAGTGCCCCATGAGTGTAATCAAGAAATCTACCCAACTTCCTTAAAGAGCACTTGGGAAGAAAAGACACATCAAGTCCATAACATGTTTTGATTTATTTTAGGCTATTAAGTTTCACAAAATGGATAGAAGTACATAAGGTGTTTTGGCTCCTCCTAGACTATAGATATCCACGAAAAGCTTAGAAGACAATTACGCAAGAGGTGAGCATGGGACAGGAAGGCCCCATAACAAAAGTTTAGAAAGGTCATTTATATATATGGCTAGAGTTTTCACCCCTATATGCTATCTCATTCTAAGGCTCTAGAATAATGGTAGTCCTAGAAGGATAGAAAGTGGAATATGATGTTATGCATAAATAATCTACGTAGGCCAGAAACAACACCATACTTTAATAGAAGGAAAGAAAATGTTTCACCAACAGTTTTATTCTAAAAAAATATGTTTGTAGGTATCTTGGCCATATATGGCCACATATAGAAGATTTTAACATGATAAAAAGTCCACCATCAAATGAAGAGTAGGCTTGAGCTACCTGGGCTTAAAAAAGTCCAAAGTCCTCAATTCTTAGCACCTTGCTACAAAATGCACCCCTGTAAATGCAATGAAAAAGAATCAACCTTAAAGATGAGTACTAAGCAATAATGCATAGACCACCAAATAGACTATAGAAGTTGGGCACATTCAAGAAAAATCTTACGTGAAGATTGACTTAACTTGGTCTAATCACCTCATAATCGGCCTTAGACCTTGAAAGCAACCATGGCTCAAGAGTTCTACCACCCTGGTATTGAGTAGTCCTTAGTATTTCATCAAGAATGTACCACTACAAAGGCAAAGAATAAGAAACAACTTTATGAATGGGCTTGAACTATCTAGACTTAAAAAGTTTAAATCCCTCAAAGCACTACAAGTGTGTACTATCCTTAGAGCCTAGACTGCCAAAAGATCAATGGAAGTTGAACGTGTTAAGTAACAACTAGGATGCACCCTAATCATAAGTTTTCAGTCCAGGATAAAACTAACTTGAAGAAGTGTTAATAAGTGCTCAAAATCACTTAACATATCATGATTTTATGCATGTTAAATTATTATATAGATTTGTATTTGCTTTTTGTACTATCATTTTATGCAAATCTATCTTTTCAAAATCATGAGTATATTTTTTTGGGTATTTCTTATATTTAAAAAGATTCAACTTGAAGCAGTCCATTACAACTTAGATGATTAAAAAGAAAATATATGTAAAACATTATATATGTTTTAAATTTTGAAAAAGAAAATACAAGATTTATTTTCCTCACCATTTTTTTTCTGTGAGCACTATTGGTTAATATTGATTATGTTATTTAACTTAGAAATTAACTTAACTATTGTAAATATTGTATGATATAACATGTATAAAAAATTGTTTGTATTATATAATAGATAAATTGCATTATATTATGTACATTTATTTGTATAAAAATATGTTTAAATTATATATTAGATGGAGTGTATTATAAATATTTATTTTATATAATTTAATCATGTATATTTATTTGTAAAAACAAATGTTTTTTTATTATATGATAGATATAGTGTATTATAAATATGTATATTTTAAGTATGCATAATTATATATGTATCAAAATTTGTATAAAAATTGTTTGTATTATATATATTGTAAAATATGTATAATTATTTTATTTTATTTTTTATTCTTTTCTTTATTTTACTAAATTTATTTTTATTTTACTTTATTTGTTTATTTGTTTATTTTTCTATTTTTTTTTGTTTCTTTTACTTAATTTTTATTTATATGGTTTAGTATTTATTTTAATACTTAATGTTAGATTAGCTTAAAAAAAATTTAATTTTTAATTTTTCTCTAATAAAAAAATTCTGAAGTTATCTCCAAAATTTTAAAGTTTTTAATCACAATCTATGATAAAAAAGATGTAGTTTCTTTGTTAGATTTAGGTACAAATGTGTTTTGATGTCTTAGTTATTTGACTTGTCCCTAGAAGTGGGTTATCTAAAACCCACAATTATGTCCTTAGTTTTAAGTAAATAAAATTTTGAAAATTCATAGGACATGACTTAAAAAGTATAGGTAGACAAACTTGTCCTTCCTATAGAAATGATTGACTCAATGACGTGGGGACATTGAGTTTACTTAAAATATAATCCTTAATCACTGGATGGGAGACAACCCATCATTTTAGGTAATTTTCTTTTATTTGTTTTATTTATTTAATTTGTTTTATTTATTTTAGTTTAACTGCATGCTAACAATTTTAGAATCTGTTTATGTCAACTTCAATGATGAACATGATGGATGCACTTGCATTTCTCCATCACTACTTGCACATTCTCAGGAAATAGGTAACTTTTCTTATTTTTTCTCTTTATCTTTAATTTACAATTGTTACATTGAGGACGATATAAGTTTTACGTTAGGGGTTGTGAAAAGTTACTATGGTTAATTTCAAAAAATTTAAAAAAAAAATTATGTTCACATTTTAATTTTTATTGTGTTTGATTTTATTTTCTTTGAGTGGTTTAGTAATTTTTAGAATTTTAGAATTAGTTTTAAAACATTTCTCACAAAAAATTATTATTTCTTTAAAACAAATTTAAGTAAATAGTTAATTCTTTTGCACTGTTAGATTAATTTTTGAAAACATATCATGGAGTATATGGTAATTAGTTAGTTTTTCTCATAATTAGTATTTCATGATAAAGTGTGAAAATTTGAATGAACCCAAAATTAGTGTTTAGGAATTAAATAGTAGTGACTACTCTTGTAATATATATAATTTGAGCCTAATTTCCTTTATTCTAAGTGAAATATAGTTTTTATACTCCAAACACATTTCTTATTTCTTCAAATTTTTAGTTAATTTCTATAGGTATTACCATTGAATGTTAGGATTTTCACATCTAGTAAAATGTCTTAGTTTGTTTTTACTACTTAGATTAAATGAATTAAGTATAAATTGATAGTATATGTCATTTGGTTCTTCATGCACGATTTCTACCAAAATTAAAAGAGACATATATAGGGTTACCTAATCCAAAATCGAATAAAAAAGCCACAAAATTAACCACTCACCAAAATCCTATAAAAATGTACAAACTATACATGAGTCTTCTCTTTAAAAAATACATCATCTCTCTAACAACAATATAATAAGAGAGAGAGAGAGAGAGAGAGAAATGAATAGCATAATCTACATACTATAATCCACATAGTCTACAAAGTTGTGAGAAAAAGACTAATTACAAAAAAAAGTTATAGGAAGTAAATACCTAAAAGAGTCATTACACTTTCTTCATTATATAATGCATATATCTTGAAAATTTTATTTAATGACTTTGAATGAGGTATGAAAATAATTTTGTGATTTTTTTACAAAATCATGAGCATTCAATTCCTTTCATGAGATCAAAATTATGCATTATTTTGAGTCTTTCTTCTTTTGTATGCATGCAAACTTATTAGTTCATTTCTAAACATAAACTATATTTTCATATGCCTTAGTATGAGTGCTTGAACCCATAGGATTCAATGTTTTGAGAGTATTGACTTGTATAAAAACAGTCGAAGTGAATTTTTATTTTTGACAATGAAATTGGGTAAATTTTAATTGAAACATTTTTGAAATGAAGTATGAAAATGGTTTTCAACTAATTATTTTTATAAACTATGACTATTTAAGAAGTTAAAATAACTTATGCTTTAGATTTTAATTATAATCTTAAAGGAGATTAAAAAGCATGAGACATTTTTATGTTTTGTTTTGTTTTATTTTTTTTATTTTTTTAAGTTAATTTTTGATTTTATTTAATTGTTATTTTTTTATAATTTTAGTTTTTGATTTGTTTATTTTTTTAATTTTTTAATTTTTACATTTAGTTCAATATTTGTGAAAATCATTACTGAAAACCCTCACGACATTCAAACTGGTCCCTTAGGACAACCTAGGGTTTTAAAGGCTTATTTCATATGTTAAATAGAGTCATGTCAATCCATGAAAGTGATTTATGATAGTTTAATTTTTAGTTTTTATCGCTTTTTTTGCTAAGAGACTAGTAACAAGATGGTTGTGATAAGTGCTTAAGAAGCACTACAATTATTATGGTTTAATTTATTTTAATTAATTAAATAGATTTATATTTATATGGTTTTATCATATTTTTATATAAATTTGTCTTATCAAAATCACGGATATTTTTACTTTTTTAGTTATTTTCGTTCAAAAAAACTTTAAAGACTCGAAGAAAAATACTGAAAATTAGATTTTAAGTTTAATTATCAGGTCTGATTTAAAGTAATGTTCTTTTATTTGTTGATACAATCGCCCAATAGTTAGAGTGATGCTTTATTTCAAATTTTTTTATAAGAAATACTATTCAAAAAATGTATTAATAATATATTTTCAATAATGGTTTTAAAACTTGAAAGTTAGTACTTGAATAATTAAATTCTTAGGTTTAAGTTGGACACCTTGAATAAAGTCTAATTAACCGACTCCACCTAAATCTGTGATTAGATGGTTTGCTATTTTCCTAGAAATAAAGCTAAAATTTAATACTTAATTAAATATTAAACAAAATAATTTGGGCCGACATTACTCCCCCTTGAAAGGCATATATACCTTGAAATTTTTATTAGATGAATTTAATCGATGTATGAAAACAATATTTAATTTCTTTATAAATTCCTTTCATTTGATCAATATGGTGCACCACTTTGAGCTTTTTATTCTTTAGACATATGTAAACGTATTAGAGTTATTAAGTGTATGCCTTGTGAGGATAGAGTCAAAACAAATTTAGATTCCTTACACTTAGATTGGTAAATTAATAATGATACATTTTTTTATTTAAAAATGAATGTGATTTTCAACCAATTATTATATTAAATTATGAATGTTTAGAATATTGAAATAACTTATGATATAGATTTTAATTATAGACTTAGAAGAGATTAAAAAGCATAAGAAATTTTGTTTTTCTTATTCTTTTTACTTTATTTTAAATTTTATTTGTTTATATATTGTTTGTTTGTTTTATTTATTTGAGATTTGTGGGTATCATATCCAAAAACTCTCATGAGACTTAAACTCGTTCACTAAGGCAACCTAGGGATTTAAAGACTTTTTTCATACTCTAAATGCAACCGTGTCAATCTACGGATATGATTTAGGATAATTTATTTTATTTCTAGGTTTTCTTTTTAGTATTTTTTCATTCTTGCTAAGAGACTAAGAAGAAGCTAGTTAGGAGTTGTTGCCCCAAAACACTTAATATATGGTGATTTTATGCATGTTAAATGATTAAGTATATTTATATTTTCTTAATATTAATATTATTTCAAACAAATCTATCTTTTCAAAATTACAAGTATATTTTGTAGTTTTTGTAGTATTTCTTGTATTTAAATTATTCAGGTTGAAGAATTATATTTGAAACACACATTACAACTTAGAAGATTAAAAATAAAACATATTTTAAGCATCACATTTTCTTTAACAACTTGGAAAAGGAAATATAAGAAATAAAGGGCTCCAAGTGATGCAGAAAAGAACATGTCGTAGTGTGAGGTAATAGAAGTGACATCAAAGAGTTCCAAATATGATACAGGTCACGATGTGAAAAAATTGTATGCAATAACATGAATATAATGGATCAAGCCAAAACCATGTACCACTTTTGTATGCCACAGTGTGAAAATATTGTATGCCGTGATCCTAGTCTACAAATTCATATTTCTCTCCTTTCCTCCACTTATAAATAGAATCCTATTTTCATTTTAATCCAGATTGCTCATCCTTCTTAGTGCTTTCATTTATTAGTCTCTTAAAAATTCTAACTTGTTCTTTTTGTAGTTTAAATTTCTTCTCTCATTTGATAGTTAAACAAATTTTGTTTATGTAATAATTTATAGTTTCAATTCAATAAATAATGTAACAATTAGGTTTGAATGTTTTTAAAAACAGAAGCAATTCTAAGAATTTTATTGAGGTATATTTTACCTACTATATGTTTAATTTATTGATCATTTATTAAACTATGTTTGTTTGCTATAAATAATATGAAATATTAGTATTGTTGTTACGCTTGTGAAATATTAAAGTTTTTATAAAATGAATTAAGTTTTCTTTCATTATCAAGATGAAAACCAAAGTTTGTTAAAAAAAAGTATTTTGACTTGGTATTTTTCATAATAAACAAGAGATTTAGATTTAAGATTTAAGATTATCTGAATCTGATTTAGAGTAATATTCCTGCATATTAGATTTTTACAATCTGAATCTATTTCAAGGCATGCTCTATTTTAAATATTTTATAAAAATTATTATTGAAAGATATATTGATGACATATCTTTCATAGTAGTTTTAAAATCAAAAATTTAGTTTCAGATACTTAAATCATAAACCTAACTTTAAACCTAAATTTGACACCTTTATGAGAGTTCATATGATAATTGTACCAAAAGCATTAACTAAACGGTTTATTAGTTCGTTAGAACTAAAGAAAAATTTAGTCAATCATCAATTACCGATTTTTGCCAAAAGGCATTAGTTGATAATTGATTTACATAAGAATATGATCCTTACATTAGGATATTTTCTTATTAAAAATGGAGAATTGATAATCTTAATTCATATTTTAACAACCTACTTAAATATTGAGCAAATATAATTAACTAGATAATGTATCCATTAAATTCTAACTGTTTAATTGCATAAATGTTTATTGAATTTATCTTTATGTTTATTAGATTAGATTTTCAAACCAAAACTTTGGGACAAAATGTTTATATTTTATTTTTGTTTTTAAGAATTTGTTGTATTATTTAAAAATCACATTATTCCTATTTAGACTAACCTTGGAAATATGCTTATTATTTTTAATAAATAATTCTTGTATTTGTGAGTTATTTTATAAATCATACAAAATATATACGCCTAATTTTTTTACATCAAAGTATCGGTCAAATTGCCAGGTATACTAGTATTAATAACACAAAAAACTAGATAATCATTGTAAGCATCATTAATGTATAAAAGGAAAAAAGATCTTTGAGAAAAGAACTTGTACTTTTTATTGATAACATCTATAGGATCAAAATATTTTTCAAGGAGGATGAACATCAATAATCAAGGGGAAGAGAAATAACCTTTACAACAAGTAGACATAGATGTTTTCAGATATAAGCAAAAAGTGATGAAAGAATACACATTGCAAATCATTGGCAATGTTACTTTTTGCATATAATTAGGGTTGTAAGGAATTATGAATTGAAAACAAATTCATTATTCCTTGTTATCTTTATTTCATTGTATCCCTAATGACGATCCTTTAAATTTTATTAGGAAATTTATGCTATTGTGCAAAAAATTCCATTACAAAGACTCGATGAAACCAACTTGGGACGTAGTCTAAAACAAAGTTATGGATAGGTTTTATTCCCATCAAAAGACTACCAATTTAAGGGCAAAGATAACAATGTTCCTCAAAATGGATGACCTTCCATAAAGTTTGGACTAATTCAAGCTCCTTTTAACTCAATCCCACACCATAACTTCTGGTTGCAACTTCAAAACCAATTCTTTTATGATGAATTGATACAAAAATGTTAGTACATTATTGATAATAATGCTACAGGAAAGCTGTGGAAGAAAAGACAGAAAATAAAACATATGAGCTATATGAAATGTTGGGTGTTAATTCTCAACAAAAGAGTGTTAGAGGATGGAGAGCTCTGTTAATGAAGTTCGCTAAAAAAAAGCAACCTTTCAACTTGCATAATTAAAAGAGTAGGTACAAGTTACCTACAAATTTCAACTCAAATGGTACATGGACTTTATGGTACATTAGGGCATGGTGCTAATGATAGTTCTATTTCAAGAGATTTTTGTGTAAGAACCTTAGAAAAAGCCAATCTTAGGAAAGGATATGATTCTAACACTTATAATCACTCTAAATGGAAATTATTAATAACCGAGCATATGGTCAAAACCAAATACAAAGGTCATAGATAAACCAACCTTATCCACCTGATCAACCCTAAAGGCCAACTTTAGAAGATAACTTGAATACCTTTATTCAAGTTAGTAGGGCTAACCAAATGACAAATAATCATAGGTTGGATTCCTTAAAGGCTTTAGTAAAAAAGGTTTAAGCTCAAGTTGAGCAATTAGTAGAGCATTTGCAAAAGTAAGAACCAAGAAAGCTACCTAGTGTAGAATAACAAATGAAGGATGTCACAATCCTTCAAAGGGGCAAGGTTGTTAACAAAATTTTAGCTAAGTTTTCTAATGATTTATCATCTAATGTAGGTAATAAAGATGATGAAAAATGGTATCCCAAGAAAGTAGAGATACAAGTACAAATCATGATAAACCTTATGACAAAAGAATCGAGGAGTCAACTAACATACCTAAATCATATGTTAGACCCCACTCTTTCATCGATATAATTACTTTTACTAGAAGGTTCGTATGCAAGCTTTTCTCAGACAAGATGAAAATACCTAAGATGTTATTCTTGATGGTTGGAAACCACCTTTGGTAACAACAAATGGTGTAACAACAATAAAGCCAAAAAAATAATGAACCACTAAAGAACACACCTTTAGTTTGGCAAACCAAAAAAATTTAAACTCAATCTTTACTACAGGATCAATGAATGAGTTTCATCGCATCTACGACTATGAGACTACTAAAGATGTATGAAATATACTTACTCTCGCTAATGAAGGAACTTCTCAAATAAAACAAACAAAATTAAGATTGCTAACAAATGAGTTTGATTACACTAAAACTTTTGGTAAATTCTATGTTTGCTTTTGTGATATCAATAATGCTTGTTCTAACCTTGTTGAGAAAATTTTACAACCTATACAAGCATGCAAACTCCTAAGATTCTTAACAATAAACTACAAGATAAAATTTATAGCAAATATGGAGTACATCTCATGTAATTTTCTTGATGTTTTGTCCGGCAAATTCCTTTACTTTTCTTTTTTTCTTTTTTTACATAAAAAAGTTAACAAATAACATCTAATGCGATAATGAAAGGCAGCCCAAACCCCCATTAGCTAACTTGGAAAGTGAGGGGAACAATGGCTATACGGCACAAGGACACCAAGAAGTAGTTCAGTAAAAAGATCTGCAAACTACTGAAAGGTTAAGGTACATGCTCATCTTGCAAAAGGATCTCATAAATATCAGTCCTCAAATTCAACTCCTTATCACGCATGACTTCTTGGAGATCTGACATCTCTTTAGCAGACAAAATAGTGCTGAGTTTAAGAAAACCATCCAACCACAGCTTTTTTGACCTACAAAACACATCAACTGTTAATTGTAATGGGGAGTAATTGTAATGGGGAGATAATTGGTTTGTTTGAGAAAAGGAATGTTAAGTCTCATTAAATAATGCAACCAAAATCGTTTCTCAAGCCGCAAGGGAAAAGGGGCATGGCAGAGCAGTCATCAAGTCATACATACAAATAAATAGTCTTCCACCTTAGAAATAGATAAATAAATAAACATAAAAGGCAAATGCCGGATTGGAGTATCCTGGAATACAGACAGAAGTTATGAGCTGTACTCCAAAAGGCTGGCGACAGTATCAAATAATCAAAGTAGACCAAAACAAAAGCACGGGAAACAATATTGGCTGTTTTGAGCCCCCAAAATTCAAAGTTTTGACAATGTACAAAGCATATATGACCTACTTACATGCATTAAATTACGTAAGGCACAAGTTATAGCTATACATCTGTTAAGTACGCGAATTTTGGGATATTTTTCAGGACCTCCAAAACTCATATATTTAAACCCATTTGATGTTTGCAAGGATTTGGTGCTCTCTGTGTTCCGGCTATACAAAGTCATCACGTAATAACCATTGATTTGTGTTAAAGTCAACAACCTAATTATACACATTGGTCAGGTTTGTAAAGTTTGCATAGCAAATCTAATTTTCTTTTTTTCTATCAGGCCACTTGATTTAGGGATTGTACTCAAGGTAAATCATAATTTAAGATAATAAATAGGATAAATTAACAAATATATCATCAAAATATCACAAAAGTTGAAAAATACCATCTATATAACAATGAAGTACCAAAATGTTACAAAAATACCATCTATATAACAATGAAGTACCATAAGTGTTACAAAAATATCATCCATACAACTTAGATGGTATTTTTGTAACGTTTTTGTGTTATAAATATAGCACAAAAATATCATAAATTGCACTAGGATGGTATTTTTGTAACACCTACGATACTTCAATGCTATATTTATAACCCGATAAACTTAGATGGTATATTTGTAACTTTTTTAATATTTCAATAATATATTTGTTAGTTTACCCTAATAAATATTTCAACTACTCCGATCAGCTTTCTGCATTGTAACACCATTAAAAGATACAAATAAAATAAAATAAAGAACTGTGGCTGCACCTCTACTCATTTCACATTATTTTCGCAATTCAATCTATAACCTGTCACATTTTTCTCCTACTAAGTCCATAAACATTCACATCTACAAATTTAGTCCATAACCAATATATGCCAATTGGGACAATAAGTGAAAGGATACGGACTAGACTAAGTCAATGATTAGGTTAAGTACTAAATTAGGCATTAAACATTAAGAATATAATGTTAAGACTTGGTGCATACTACCCACACAACATATAGATAAAGCAGTGCATTCACTGGCTCTATGGAAACTTCCTAACATGAATTAATTTTTTTTTCCTTAAAATACACTACTAATAAAAAGTAAAGTACCCATCAGAAAACACGATGGATAATTTCACATGTACAGGGAGTGGTTACAAACTTGATGGATAATTTCACATGTACAGGGAGTGGTTACAAACTTCTTGCATATGGTGGTAGCTAAATCCCACCACTTCCACTTGTGATATCATTGAAACGCTTGCTAATCATCGTGGGTGGTCAAGGGATTGGTTACATATAAGGGTATGGGGTATCCACTAAGGGGTTCAATAATGCATGGGCTTTCTTTTAATAGAAATGGAGGACGGTATTATATTACTCATTTGTGTCTTAGAAGATTAAAAGAGTTCATTTGTGTACTAGAAAAGAGAGAAAGCATTCCACCATTGTAGAGTGTGTTAGCTTGCGACGTTGTTAGTTGATGATGAATGGTTAGAGTTGTACATTGTCCTGTCAAGATGGCGTGTATGAGTGAAAAGAACAGAGATTTTTTTCCATTCCTCATAAACTAAAAGTTCTAAAATCACAAACATCTCCAAACATGGACAACAAACCACCCAACCATCCATCACAACTAAAATTTTCAATCACCTATGCAACCCTTGTTGGTCAGAAAATTCTACACCTAGCAATAACCAACATAAACTGACTTTGACAAAAAACTCTAGAGAACACCAAATATCTTTTCACCCGACATAACCCATCTGACAACCAACCACCCACCCATCCACCCACCACGAATTTTCCAACCACTTAATTCTCTTCATCCCCAACCTTAACTACCCACTAATAGTCCAACCTTTTCCAACCAAATCTAAAATTCTACACCTAGCAATAACCAACATAAACTGACTTTGACAAAAAACTCTAGAGAACACCAAATATCTTTTCACCCGACATAACCCATCTGACAACCAACCACCCACCCATCCACCCACCACGAATTTTCCAACCACTTAATTCTCTTCATCCCCAACCTTAACTACCCACTAATAGTCCAACCTTTTCCAACCAAATCTCCACCTATTGGCTGGAACACTTATTGATGATCATTGCCATAATTATAAAGAGTGACTAAAAACCCTTATTTCTTCCATCAAGACTAAAAACCCTCATTTCTTCCACCAAACCACCTTGACTCCTCTAGGTTGGCTTGAACCTCTTAGGCTGTCAAATCTACTTGCCACTTCCACAGTTTGGCTCTATGCCTTCTTGACCAACAGAGCAAGATTTGAAAGTCATACTTTGAGATGTGGTATGAGAGGGCTGAGATGGATTGCAGATTGATTCATATAAGTAATTGATTTGAACGAAAATGTGAGATTTTCAGAAGTTAAGAGCTAAGAGTTACTGGTTGAGCTTTGAATAAAAAAAAGACATTGGTGGATGCTTTGCAACCTTATCCAGATTGTTTTTGAATGTAAAAAGATTACGGATGGAAAAAAAATCCATTAGATCAAAACCCCACATATATTTGCACCATGTGATCCACTTTGAATCGGAACTCCACGAATATTTGCTCCAAGTGATCCACTCTAGATTGAATCAAAACGGATCATTTTCAAATAGGATCAGATCATGATTCATATAGAAGATTAATGGATCGAATCGATTTGTGGATCGGGTTAGATCAAATTGATACGTGAATCAATACAAATCTAAAACCTTTTAAAACTATACTATTTGGAAAATTTTACTTTATAAATAATCATTTTTAGAATTGTTCTATCTTACATTTTTATAAATCTATCTATTATTTTTTAAAGTTTGTTAAACCAAGATTCAAATCTCATTATATTCATAACTATTTTTTTTTACATTTATACACGATATTATTTTTCTAACTTTTGATTAATTAACTCAAATTTTATTTTTATATTTGTAAATAAAAGAAAATCTTATCGATTTTATTGAATGAATATTTAAATTATGCTCAAGTCAAAATTTTAAATGGGATCAAGTTAATAATAAAAAATTTATTATAAAAGTATCAATTTTTTTTGGAATTTATATAATTATATATAACATTAGTGAAAATGTTAAATCAAATTTGAAGTATATTTATTATAAAAAAGAAAGTAAAAAAAAAACACAGAAGGGTCAATCATTTTGTTTAAAACAGGACAAGACCCACTTCACATAGCAGGAGATTGTCCGTTTTGGTCTATAATTGCAAGTTGAACAGGCCCACGGTCATCACTTAACAGTTTAGCGAGACCTCACGACTTTCATTCTAAGGAGAAACCAAAAAACGTGTTATACCATGTAAGAGAGTATACTCCTTATAAACACATCACTACTTATCTTTCTCAACAATGTGAGACATGCGCAAACACATTACATCATACAACCCCCACTTAGGGAGTCTTCCAATCTCGTAAGATGACTTTGATACCAACAAGATCAATCCCTTTACTTATAGCGGGATGGGACCCACACGACCCTCTTGTATCAAAGAATATTACTTACACCTAGGAGTATGGTGAGCACAATAGGGCTACCTATTGAAAAAAATCAAAGTCCTTATAAGGTGAGATGGATTAAAAAGGGGAATGAATCAAGAGTGATTGAGACTTGTAAGGTGTCTTTATTTATTGGAAAATTCTATCAAGATGTCATAGCTTGTGATATATTGGAGATGGATGCATGTCATGTTCTTTTAGGAACCATGGCAATTAGATAAAGACACATTGCATATAAGGAAAGACATTACCTATTCTTTCGTTTGAAAGAACATGATATTAATATAGTCCCTCAGTTGAGCACCCAACAGCCAGAGGAAGCTACACTAACAAACCTATGTTGTTGAACATTTTAGTTTCTAGAATACTTCAAGAATTGAAATCCAGCCAGAGGAAGCTACACTAACAAACCTGTGTTGTTGAACATTTTAGTTTCTAGAATACTTCAAGAATTGAAATCCAGTCAGGTTGTTTTGGCATTAATGGTAACAAAAATCACTATTGGTTCTACTGTTTACCCTTCTAAAGTGAAAACACTCCTCCAAGATTAGAGGATCAAGTCTAAAGATGAATAAAAGACATCGTTTAAGACTAAGGTTTGTCTTTATGAATGAAAAGTCATGCCATTTGAGATTTACAATGCCTAGCACCTTTATAAGGCTAATGAACCCGGTTTTGAAACCTTTCATTAATGATTTTGTTGTAGTTTACTTAGACGACATTCTTATCTTTAGTAAACATAAGAAGAATATATACAACATTTGAGAGCTTTTTTAGAGGCTTTGAGATCCAACAAACTGTTATTCAAGTGCTCAAGGTGTTTCAATGGATCCAAAAAGGTGCAAGTTGTCCAAGAGTGGCCAGCTCTTTCCAATGTTCATGAGGTAAAGAGTTTTCATGGGTTGGCCACATTTTATAGGAGGTTCATCCAAAATTTCAACTCTATAGTTGGCGCCATTACTAACTCCTTAAAAAAGGAAAAATTTCAGTGAGGAGTGGATCAACAAGTTATTGACCAATTTTGATCTTGTTTTTGAAATAGAGATCGACGCTTCTAGTTCTGGAATTGGTGCAATGTTGATACAAGAAGGCAAAGTTATTGATTTCTATAGTGAAGAACTTAGTGAGGCAAGGAGGAAGTGGTCTCAATATGAACAAGAGTTCTTTCAAGTAGTTAGAGCATTGAAACATTGGGAACATTATTTAATACATAAAGAATTCACCCCTTTTTTGTGATCATCAGTCATTGCAGTTCTTAAGTTCTCAAAAGAACTTGAATAAGATGCATAATAGATGGGTATTGTTCTTACAAAGGTTTAATTTCTTATTTAAACATAAGGAAAACAGTATTGTGGCTGATGCTTTGAGTAAGAGCATCCACCTACTGTGAAAGCTGATGTTACCCAGTTTGAGGAATCAATGGAAAACATTGATGTTTCCCAGTAAGAGAGTTCACCTCCAAGATGTTACCCAGTATGCTGAAGATAAAGATTTTCAGGTTATATGGGCTGCTTGTGAACTCAAACAACACACACTGGTGATTTTTATATAGACAGTGGATTCTTATTCCAAGGGAATAGGCATGCTAATGGCTTACAAGCACACTTGGGAAGGGAAAAGACTATAGCAGCTCTTGAGAGTAAAATATTAATGGCCTCAGTTATGGAAAGATACCTCCAGAGATATTGAGAGATGACCTTTTTGTCAAGCAGCTAAGAGTCATGCTCAAAATACAGATTTGTACTCTTTTGCCTATCCCTGAAAATATTTGGGAAGATGTCGACATGACTTTTGTCTTGAGACTTCCTAAAACTCCTAGACACATGGATTCTGTAATGGTGGCAGATCGTTTCTCCAAGATGGTCCATTTTGTTGCATTCCTAAGTCTATTGTCTTGGACTGGGATGTACCAGTCATTTTTGGAAAGAACTATAGAGACAATTTGGAACTGTTTTGAAGTTTAACACAACTTATCATCCTCAAACTGATGGTCAGGCTGAAGTTGTTAATCGTACTTAAGGTAATATGCTACATGCATTTCTGATGATCACCCTATACATTGGGATTTGGCTCTACACAGGCAGAATTTGTTATGAATAGCTTTATCAACAGATCTACCGGGAAAGCACCATTTAATGTTGTCTATGTCAAGATGCCCAATTTCACTACTGACAATTCTTGTCTAAATGTGTTCAAGAGTAAACAAGCAGTTAAGACTGCCGAGGACATTGTCAAAATGCTAGTTGATGTACACAAACACTAGACTTTTTCCAACAACCAATACAAGCTTCAAGCAAACAAGAGGAGATGCAAGGATTTTGAGGTCGGAGAGTTGGCTATGGCTCATCTTGGCAAGGGCAGATCCTCAGCTGGAACTTATTCTAAGTTGTAGGACAGAAAGATTCGAATCAATCCTAAAATGGGTCCAAATGCCTATGTTTTGGAATTGCCACCTAACCTACAGATTTCATCTTCTTTCAACATCAAGGATTTACTTCTTATCACGCTCCCGATGATAATTTGGTGTTTACTGAGCCTCTAACTGCTGCTCAAGATGATGGACTCATCTTCAAGAGAGGGGCAATGACGCAAGAGCTTAGTCCATTTTATTGTTATTTGCTTTTATTTTTACTTGTGCTTTGTTAGTTATTTTGAGGCTAAATCTGTTTGTCTTCTTGTGTGAGGTGTCAATTTTGGTACTCAAAACTTCACGTTTTATAAGCATAGGATAGCAGTCTAGACTAGGCAGTTGAGAATTGATACAGTTTTGCAATTTTTTTCTTGTTATCCAAGTTGAAGAAATTCAGCAGGAATTGAATTATGCAGAATTCATTCCTTTTCCATAGTTCTTCATCCTTAGAATTAATTCACAGCCTTCTATGCCAAAAATTCCTACAATATGTAATGTTATCCTTTTTTTTAATCTATCAATCTAAAATATGTAATGCACCATATCAAATAATGTTTTAGTTTTAGGAAGAAAAATGAAACAATTTGGATGAGGTCATAGATATCCATTAATCAATACATGATCCAATCCATCTAATCCACAGATCAAAATAGTTCAGATCAGACTGTATTTTTTGAACAATGGATGAGATCAGATCATCACCGGATCGGATTTGATCCAATCCATTGTCATTCATCTCTAAAGAAGAGACATAATAACCATCCATGCAGGAAAGAAGAGAAAAGGGTGGAGAAATGTGGTGCATATGGTGAAGGAATTCTTTTCTGGAAGAAATCTATTGGATAAACATGTTCATACTAGTAAATTCAGTGAAGGAAGGAGTATCGATAAAATTGACAATTGTTAGTTTGGATGCCCAAATTTTAGAGAGAGAGATCTAAATTTGGCTCTACTTCGTTGTAAGAATAATATATGGCAGAGTTGGTCTTACATTCGAAAAAACCTAGACCTTTAATAAGTTTTCCTTACATGGTAGATAAAACATGAATGGTTTGCGAGTCAATGGAGATTCTCATTGCTTTGGAAAAGAGTTGAGGATATACCTAGAGAAGAATTTCTTTCTGATCATAAAAGATTAGAGAGAGAAGGTGTGCTTTACAAGAGAGAAAATTGTTGTGCTCAATGATTAGTTGGGTATTGAAGGCTTACCCTTCTATTTGTGATAATGGAGTATTCTTCAAAGAATTTGAGAATTATTTTGGGGACTGTTTGAAGTTTATTATAGAATAACCAATCACTCCTTTTTGTTGTAAGTTAAGATAAGAGTTAAAAGGAAGTAGAGTTGATATCTTCAACTCTTTGATTTTTGTCTCTATGATAAAGTTTACAAATTGATGTCTAGAATACTAGTAAAATATAGTTATAGTTCTCCTCCAACAAGAGGTGTTAAGGGTACTTCAAAGAGTTGTGATTTTATGCCTAGTGGGAAGAGATACACTCATTCTTGTGGTAGAGATGTTAATGGTTTTGGTAAGAACAAAATTTGGATTCGTAAGAAAGAAAGTGGTAAGCCTTAGGAGGGGAAGATATGGTCCCAAAGAAGGTAATGAGTTAAGTTTTTGAAGGGGAAGAGTTACATGATGAAAGTGCCGTTGAGTGTGACAATTCAAATTCAAATGTTTTAAAGAGTCATCTTGTGAAGAAAAGAACTTAACAAGCCATTTGGAAAGGTTAAATATAACTTTGACTTATAACGTGGGAGAGAAAACTTCATAAAGAGCCTCTTCTACTTAAAGGTTTTAACATGGTTAGTGGCATGTTAGGTCTTGACTCTCAAAGTAAAAAAGTAATTGGGGAATGTTTGAAAACTAAAAAGGATTTGAGTGACCCAATGATCATTAGTAACAAGGAAGGTGTAGATCAAAGACGCTTTCACAACAAACTTCTCTCTCTTTTTTGGTTTAAACCAAAGCAGTGTGAATTAATGCAATGTGCACTTGCAACTAAAGCCCTATGTAATAACCATTGTAATTCTATTTTGAGAAGTAGTAAGGTGGAACATGAAGAAGTAAATGATAGTGATTCTAACTTTAAAGGGAGAAAAAGTGGAAAAAATGAGAAAGTTGTTGACGTTGTAGTTGAAGGAATAGGCTCTAGAGATGAATTATTTCATAATTGTGTAGCAAAAACACTCATCTTTTGTAACAATGAAGATTGTTTTGAAGACTTAGAGGCTCTTAAGAAAGTTGAGGTCTACAGAATTTGGAAAAAGATGGATTTGATCTTATTCGAGAAGTTGTAAGTGATTCTAGCTCACAGGTGGGAGCAAATGATAATGTTACAAGTGATAATGAGTGTAAGGTTGAGACCATGAAGGAGTTTTAGATTGATATTCAAAATTGGTATAGGAACTCTGAGTCAACCATTGAGACACATAAAGAGAAAGAGTTTCTACATTTTGAGAGAGGGGGGAACAAACAAACAAACCGAAAGCTGGCAAGGAACAATTACCAAAATGGATGCCTTGGATCAACTAAACATAGGGCCTTTAGTAGAAACATAGATTTTAGTTTGAACTCTTTAAGTACAGAGAAATCAAGTAAGGAGAAAAACAAATGCTAAGGAGTTATGAAGGTTGAAAACAGAGATCAATTATAGTAGAGACAAATATGAGGATAATATTAGGTGAGTTTTCTTCTTTATAAAGATTTTGGAGCTTAAATACAAGAGGATTGGGAAAATAAACAAGTATTCTTAAAGAATATGTGAGAAAATTGAATCCTGAAATTATCATAATTCAAAAGTGCAAGAGAGAGATTGTTGATCTTAGTATCGTTGGTAGTATTTGGAGCTCTGTTTTAAGGAATAGGCTTATTTCCCATCATATGGTAGCTCTAAGGGTACCATTATTGTTTGGGACACAAACCGAAGAGATAGTTGAGTTATTAGTTGGTGATTTCTCTCATTATTCGAATTAGGCCAAATGAAGGGTAAGATTTGTGGTTATTTGGGGTTTATGGGCCCTTGTAAGAGAAGGAAAAGGAATCCGCCTTGCAAAGAGCTGCTTGAATTGCATGGGTTGTGTGGTCCTAATTGTAGTGTAAGGGGGTATATTAATGTTAGATTTCCTTCAGAAAAGTCTATTGGCAGCAAAGAAACTAGAACTATGCAGGGAGACGAGGATAAAAGAATGTGCTTCTTCATGTGGGAGGTTTACTTGGTCTAATCTTAAGATCTAATCCCACTTGCTGTAAGAGATATAGATTTTTATTCCTACCTGAATGGGAAAATTTTAGATTTAATGTTAGACAAGACATTTGTCGAAGGATAATTTCATATTATTTTCCTATTCTTTTAAACCCTGAAACTAAGCATTGGGGTCTAATTTCGTTTAAGTTTGAGAATGTGTGGGTTGGGTATAAAAATTCAATATTAAGGTGCAACAGTGGTGAAGCTAACGTTCATAGGTCATGTAGTTTAAGAAAAAATTATATTCCTTGAAAGAAAATATGAAACAATGGAATGAGGAGATTTGTGATTTGAAAGAGTGGAAATTTTTTACATAAGATCTAAGCCTAGTAATCTAATGTTTAAATAGAAGATTAATCGTGAATGAAGTATTTTGGTGAAAAAAATCTCGAGCCACTTAGATTAAGAAGAGCAATGCTAACTTAAATGCTTCATAATGTTGCTAATGGGAGGAAGAACAAAAGGAAGATGGGATATTATCTATATATTGAAGTGATGAGTTTCTTCGTAAAGTTATATACAAGAAAATATGGACAAAGACCACTAATTCATGGTCTAGATTGGGGATACATGCTAGAGGAGAGGGTTGCATGCCTAACCCAATTTGGTTTGCAAAACCTGGCCCAATTTGGGTTACATAAGGCCAAATGTTTGAGTATGGCCCAGGGCAAGTTTTATTTTGATTAGTATGACCTAACCATTATCTCTCGACCCATAGTTTGAAAAGTTCATTGGCCCATACTTAAGCTTCTTCTCTTTTAAGTTCTTGATATGGTTCTCGAGAGTGTCGTGGGAGTTCAAATAAGGCAACAGCACCATAACTCCTTCCAACATCACTCATCGTTAAAATACCTTATTTCATTGTTAAAATCCCTTATTTGCAACATGAAAAGTTATGGAAATATAATTATGTTAATATTAAGAATTTAATTAAGAGATTATTCTCATAAATTAGAATATTTAATTCCCTTTTTTCATTCATGCACATTGTACTTTAAAATTACTAGCTAGTCCTGTACAAACATATTATGAAAATAAAAAAGAATAATTATTTCTGAGTCTCATTTCAATCTTCATGGTATCAAAGCAAGGTTATTGTTAAAATCTAGCTATGACTGATTCAATATAATCATTAATAGTCGAAAACAAACAAACAGAAGCATAGACCACACATGCAATGAATACTAGTGGATTGAATAACTCTTCTTTCCAATTCAGCGCCAAAAATCATAGAGAATGGACACAATCCGTAAAACTTGTTATAAACAGGAAAGGTAAAATGGGATACTTAACAGGAGAACAATAAAACCCGCTTCAACCAACGCTAGCACCATTCAACTGTGGAGTTCTGAGAACTCAATGATGATTGTGTGGCTCGTTAATTCCATGCTACAAGCAATCGAAAAAACCATATTTCTTTCTACCCATAACAAAAGATGTGTAAGAAGCTCTCAAAGAAACTTACCCGGATGGGAAAGACTTCTCATATATTTTCGAGTTATAAACTCAATTATGACAAATGAAACAAAGAGAAAGGGTTGTTATCGAATACTACATGGACATATGTGCCCTTTAGGAAGAACTTGATCTCAATTCTGGAAAGGTGTGGGAATGTGTCGGTAGTAACACTCGTTATCTGAAAAAAAATGAAACTAAAGGAGCCTTCGAGTATCTGGGTGGACTTACCTCCGAGCCTAATGATACTTGTGGGAGTATTTGGGTGGACTTACTTGAAGGTGGCCGAGACAACAACGGCTCCTCCATACCTCACAATGTTTCATCCCTAATAGCCAACTCAAGCAGAGGGACTTGGGATTATAAGCTTGATGGGTTGTCTAATGAGGATGGGCCAAAAGGATTTTATGGGAATGGGTTGAAAAGGTTTTTTAATAACGTTGGCCCAAATTTTGTTATTTCTAGTAGTGGACATGGGCCTTCCCAAACTAAGACACCAAACAGAGAATGGGTCGTTTATAAGGGATTGTCCAACAAATTTAACCCACTGGTTTTATGGAACCCAGACAAAAAGTGGCTCAAATTCACGAAAGAAAATATTTTTTTGTAATCATTGTCGTAAAATCGAACATTCAAAAGATACATGTTAGCAAATTCATGGTAAACTAGTAGATTTGAAACCAAGATAGAAAATTATCCGAAATTATCAAGATTCAATTAATCATCAAAAACCACACAATAATCCAAGTTGAAGAGAAACATTTAATCCAAAACAAATGGACCAATTTTACAAATTGTTCTCCACCAATTCCAATCAGTTATACACCTTATTAGCTTCTCTAGCCTACAAAGATAATTATTTAAGTGCACTTATTACTACTTTCATAAATAAAATCTTATGGATCATTAAGTTTTGTACATCATATCACATGATTGATGACAATCATTTATTTACCTCACCTCACCAGGTGTTGAAAATCCTAAGGTTAGAATTGTAGATGGATCTCCCACATCCATTACAGGAAAAGGAAATATTCAAATTTTAAATTCTCTCTCAAATATGTTCTCCATGTTCCAAACATATCTTTTAATCTCATATCTATTGGTCATGTTACATAAGACTCATTGTTATGCTAAATTTCTCCCATTTTATTGCATGCTTCAAGACCTATCAATAGGAAAGATGATTGGTAGTACTAGAATGTTTGAAGGGGTTATACTAATTTGATGAGACTTATGGGAGTAAATGTCGTCCAATTGATGTATGTGATTCTATTTAAGTTCCTAAGACTAGTGAAATTTTATTATGATTTTTGGGATGAGTCATCACAACTTCCAGTATTTGAAAATCTTATTTCCTTCTATATTTATGAATAATAAAACGTTAAATTTTCAATGTGAAACTTGTGAAAACATCAACGTACCTCATTTTCAAAATCTCAATAATAAGCCTACAAAGCCCTTTAAATTAATTCACAGTGATGTATGTGGTCTTTCCCATTCCAAATCGTACCAATAGTAAATAGTTTGTTATTTTTATTGGTAATCATACTCGGGTTTGTTAGGGTTTTTTGTTAAAAGAAAAAATAGAGGTTCGTATGCGTTGAATAAATTTTACTCAATGATACAAACCTAGTTTTAAACACAAATCCAAATACTCTGACCTGACGATGGCATCTAGTATTTTAACCATACTTTACAAGATTATCTTCAAAAAAATGGGATCATAAACCAAAGTTCTTGTGTTAGAACTCCCCAACAAAATGGGTTAGCCTAATGAAAGAACAAACACTTAATCGAAGTAGCTCGAGCCTTAATGTTCACCACAAACACACCCACCCAAAAGATACTAGAGCGATGACATTTTAACTACTGCATATCTCACTAATCATATGCCTAGTAGAGTTCTCTCTTTTGACACCCCACTTCAAAAATCAAATATTTTCTTCCCTACATATTATCTCCAATCTCATTTGTCCCTTAAAATGTTTGCGTGTACTACCTTTTGTTCATGGCATTACAAAAGTTAATCCAAACTTGATCCAAGAGCTATTAAATGTGTTTTCATTGGATATTTCCCTTCTCAAAACAAATACAAATGCTATGATCCGCTACATACAAGACATTTGTTAGTCTTGATATTACTTTTTTTTAAAACACCTCCTACAACCAAAGTCCTCTCCTCAAGGAGAGAATCTAAGCGATGATAGCCCTTTTGGCCATTATTTGAACATTGCTCTTGATCGAGATAAGGATGATTTCCATAACCCAACTAGATAAACTGAGATAGAGTCCAAACACACCTCACCATCTCATACCATTCTGCCATATATAAATATAAACTTGAAGTCAGTGGGAGAAATAGAAAAACATCATAACAAAGAGATAATCACTTACTCATGGAGGTCTAACTTGAAAAACAAAGAGCACTTCACACTTGAAGTACCAAACGAGTTAGAACCAATGGTAGATCGAGATATACATCATGAGTCACCAAATAATTATGAGTTACCTATTGCTTTTAGAAAACAAACACGAATTGTACCCTCTATCCTACATTAAGGTTTGTTTCTTACGAAATTTTGTCGTCTAGTTTTCGTGTCTTTACTGTTAACTTTGACAAAACAAAGATTCCAAAAAAATATTCATGCAGTCTTAGAAGTCCCTAAACGGAGGAAGCTATTATAAAATAAATAAGAGCTCTTGAAAAAGTAGAACATAAGATGTTACAGAATTATTAAAAGGAAAGACTCCAGTTGGGCATAAATAGGTTTTTACAATACAATATTATGCTGATGGAACAATAGAAAAATACAAAAGTCTATTTGGTAGCAAAATATTTTACACATACTTATGAAATTGATTACACCGAGACATTTGCACATGTTGCAATATTGAAAACAATTCGAGTCCTATTCCTACTAGCAAATTTAGAATGGATTATACATCAAATAAACAAAAACTGTCTTCCTAAATGGAAAATTAGAAGAAAAAGTCTTTATAACCATACAACCAGGATTTTGAAAAGGAGAAAATACTGTATGTAAATTAAACAATCGCTTAGAGCATGCTTTGATCGATTTCCAAAGGTAATGAAGAAAAAAAGAATACCAACTGGGACAATCAGATCATATCATGTTCTTTCGACACTCTAGAATAGGAGAAGAATAATTTTGATAGTGTATGTTGATATAACCACGATCGGGAATGATTTAGAAGAAATGAAGGGATTGAGAAAAACTTGGTTACAAAATTTAAAGTTAAAGATCTGGGACAAATACAGTACTTCTTAAGCATGAAAATTATAATATCAAAAGGTGAAATCAATGCTTCGCATCGAAAAAAGATCCTGGATCTCATCGAAACTGATATGCTTGGATACAAACCAAGTGACAACCCAGTAAAAGTAAGAAGATAGGATGAAGATGTGGGGAGACCAATAGACAAAAACAGATACCAAAGATTAGTAGGAAATATAATATATCTATCTCACACCAGAACTGATATTTCTTTTGCCGTTAGTATAACAAGTCAACACATACACTCTCCAAAAGAAGCTCACTTAGAAGTTGTTTACAAAATTCTCAAGTATTTAAAGGAGTCTTCAAGCAAAAGTTTGTTCTTTGAGAAAAATGAAACCAAAGACAAATTTTTATTGATGCAGATTAGACTGGTTCAGTAAATGATAGAAGGTCCACTACAAAATATTGTGCTTGAAAACTTAGTAATTTGAAAGAGTAAGAAACAAAATGTCGTTGCCAGGAGTAGTGCTGAAGCTGAGTCTAAAGCAATTGCGCAAGAAATTTGTGAAGCTTAATGTCTAAAAAAGCTATTAAGACTTTAAGTTGTAGTAAAATTTCTAATTAAACTTTGTTATGACAACAAAACAACCATTAATATATCCCTAGATCTAGTTTAACATGACAAAACAAAGCATGTGGAAATAGACAAACATTTCATCAAAGAAAAAAGTTCAAGATCGCATTATTTGCATGACTTATCAAAGAAAAAGTTAAACATGACATTATTTGCATAACCTATGTTCCCACAAAAGAACAAACAGCAAATATATCCACTAAAAGAGTTTCTCAACAACACTTCAATGATTCATTAGCAAGCTGGATATAAAACATCTATGATCCAACTTTAGGGGGAGTTGAAATCCCTTATTTAAAGCAGGCATAATTATGAAAGTATAACTATTAGAAATTTTGTAATTATGTTAATATTAGGAATTTATTTATGTGATATTATTCTCATAAATTAAATTATTTAATTTTTTTTTTCATTCATGAAAATTTGCACTATAAATTACTAGCTAATCATGTACAAATATATTAAGAAAATACAAAAGAACAATTAGTTCTAAATCGCATTTCAATCTTCACTCGTTATCAATGGTATTCGCGTGTGACCTCACAGAAAACCTCGCGCACAGATGGATATGGTCGACGATTGAGAAACCTATCCCAAACATAATCGAGTTCGTTATTCAATCAAGCCAGAAACTCAAAAATTCTCATTTTTTAGTTTTTTTCCAATAACGTATGGTATCCTGAGCACTCCAATCAATCCCTTGCCGAAGAGAGATCATCTCCATATAATAATATGTTACATTCTTCACCCCCTGTTTTAGTTTCCATTATTAAGTTTTAAAGTCAAAATAATGGGCAGAATTTTCACCATCTGAGTAGGTTTCATGAACTTGCCATATGTCCTTTATTGCAAGTAAAAATAGATATGTTTTACCAATGGAGAGTACCATGGAGTAGAAGAGTCAAGCTATCACCATGGAATTTTTTGAGCTCTAGCATTAGAGAGCACCAGCATCTATGGTTGTTGGTATCTTTGTGTCTCTAGTGAGGTTACCCATCTTCCCTTTTCCATTAATAATTAACTTCAATTACTGAGCCAATTCCCTAAAATTTCTCCCATTTAGTTTTGTTAAAGATGATTTATGAGTGTGTGTATTAGGTGTCTAACACTAGGTGTCTTAGTGGTGTGAGTTGTGTATTAGGTGTCTTAGTAGTGTATTAGGTGTATGTCACCTAAGATTGTATATAAATAGGTAGTCTCCTTGAATGATAATAAGAAGAAAGAATTCTGTTTTTACATGGTATCAGAGCATTTGGGTTACAAAATTTGAGAATTTTTTTTTTCCCGTTCAAATTGGGGACAGATTTTGGGTAAATACAAATTAAGATTTGGTGCATTTTTGAGTTCCAACTCGGAACACCCTTTAGGAGTGCACATTTTTTTTCACCGCCAGCACAGGGAGGAAGAACAGCCGCAGACCAGCCAAACCCCGACGTCTGGCCACCATAGGAGCCGCGAGTGGGCCACACGTGCCACCGCGACTTCCGGTCAAAAATTCCACGCATCTCACCGCCGGCACAGGGGGGAAGAACAGCCGCCGACCGACCAAACCCCAAAGTCCGGTCACCAGACGAGCCGCGAGTGGGCCACACGCACCACCGCGACTTTCTGTCCATTTCCACGCGCCGGCGTGTGACAGCGCGTCCGTGTACAATTCTTCTCCGGCAGACCCTATGCCGCTCTCCGCCGTCCCCCTGCATCATTTGTGGTGGTTTGGCACTCATCGCTTGTGATTGTTCAGGTTTGCGTTCTTCCAATTTTGTGTTCTTGTTCGCTGCGTGTTTCGTCGCTGCTGTTGTTGGATTTTGTTTGTTCGTTTGCTCGTTGTCTTGTCGTTTGTAAGAGTTATGGCTGAAAAGAAATCTAATGTTGTAACGGATATGGTGCCTGTGATGTCTAAAATCACGGACCATAAGCTCAATGGCTCGAATTATTTGGCTTGGAGCAAGACTATTCGAATTTATTTGAAAAGTATCGAAAAAGATACTCATTTGACATATAATCCTCCTAAAGATGATTCAAAGCAGACATGGCTTAGAGACGATGCTCGCTTATTTTTGCAGATTCGAAATTCTATTGAAAGCAATGTAATTGACTTGATCAATCACTGTGAATTCGTTAAGGAATTGATGGATTATTTGGATTTCTTATATTCTGGTAAGGGAAATCTTTCTCACATATATGAGGTATGCAAAGCATTTTACCGTGCAGACAAACAAGATCAGTCACTCACAAATTATTTTATAGAATTTAAAAGGACTTATGAGGAGCTCAATAGTTTGATGCCTTTTAGCCCTGATGTCAAGGTTCAACAAAGTCAACGGGAACAAATGGCGGTCATGAGTTTTCTTGTCGGTCTTCCCTCTACTTTTGAGACTGCTAAGTCCCAGGTTCTTTCCGGTTCTGAGATCTCCTCTTTACAAGAGGTGTTTAGTCGAGTACTTCGTAACGAAAGCACTCCACCTCCACCTGCTAAATTAAATGGTGTTTTGGTCAACCGAACTAATAATTATGAGCATGGATGGTCAACTTATATGAATAGAAACAAAGGAAGAGGCTCGCAAGGGTTTGAAACTCGACCACAGGACCTAGGAGGTAATGTGTGTCACTATTGTCACAAACCAGGACATACGAAACATGATTGTAGAAAGCTTCAGTACAAGCATCAGAAAGGTCACTTGGCTCATATTGCATCCACTTATGATAATTCTGAAAAATCGGTTCTTATCTCTGCAGATGAATTTACCAAGTTCTCACAGTATCAAGAATCACTAAGGTCTTCATCACCCTCTGTCACTGCTATTGCTGATTCAGGTAATTCAAATGCGTGACTCATTTTCTCATCTTCAAAATGGATTATTGATTCTGGTGCCACAGATCATATGACAGGTAATTCTAGTCTCTTTTCTACTCTTCAGTCACACACTTCTACCTTTAATGTTACCTTAGCCGATGGGTCACCATCTCGTGTTCTTGGGTCTGGCACAATTACTCCCACTCCTTTGCTTCCTTTGTCGTATGTCTTACATTTACCTAGCTTATCCTTTAATTTGATATCTGTAAGTCAGCTTACTCGCAATCTTAACTGTTGTATCTCATTTTTTCCTGATCGTTGCTTATTTCAGGATCTTATGACGAAGAAGATTATTGGTAAAGGACATGAGTCTGGAGGCCTCTATATTCTTGACACACCGATACCGAAATCTGTCACTTGCTCTAGTGTAACCTCTCCCTTCGAGGCACATTGTAGATTGGGTCATCCATCTCTTCCTTTACTGAAGAAACTTTGTCCTCAGTTTAGTAAGGTGTCTTCATTAGATTGTGAGTCTTGTCAATTTGCAAAACATCATCGTCTTAGTTCAAATCCAAGAGTTAATAAACGTGCTAGTGTTCCTTTTGAATTAGTTCATTCTGATGTTTGGGGTCATTGTCCTATTTTGTCTAAACCTGGATTTAAGTATTTTGTTACTTTTGTGGATGATTATTCTCGTGTAACTTGGTTATATTTAATGAAGAGTCGTTCTGAATTGTTTTCTATTTTTTGTGCATTGTGTTGAGATTAAAACTCAATTTAATGTTTCAATTCGTAATTTACGAAGTGATAATGCCAAAGAATATACATCAGCTTTGTTTCAATCTTATATGGTTCAAAATGGCATGCTTCATGAAACTTCGTGTGTTGATACTCCATCTCAAAATGGAGTGGCCGAACGTAAGAACAGACATCTTCTCGAAACTACACGTACCTTATTATTTCAAATGAATGTTTCTAAACCTTTTTGGGCCGATGCAGTTTCAACCGCATGTTTTCTTATTAATCGCATGCCCTCATCTGTTCTTCATGGTGAGATTCCTTACAAAATTTTGTTTCCTAATAAGTCATTATTTCCGGTTGACCCTAGGATATTTGGTAGGAGTTGTTTTGTTCGGGATGTTCGTCCACATGTTACTAAATTAGATCCCAAGTCTTTGAAGTGTATCTTCCTTGGTTATTCTCGTCTCCAAAAAGGTTATAGATGTTATTGTCCTAGTCTTAACAAATATCTTGTCTCCATTGATGTTACCTTCATGGAAGACATATCCTATTTTTCGTCTTCTCCTCCTCCTGCATGTCAGGGGAGGATGACGATTTGTTAGTCTATTCTATCACATCATCTGAGCCTGTCTCTGATCCAATTCCTGTTAGGCCTCCTATAACTCAAGTCTACTCCAGACATAGACCTTCTAATTCATGTCCTGCACCTGCTCCTTCGTCATCAGATCCTGTCCTGAACGATGATCTTCCTATTGCATTACGCAAAGGTAAACATCAATGTACTTATCCTATTTCTTCTTTTGTTTCGTATAATTGCTTGTCGTCTTCCTCTTGCTCTTTTATTGCTTCTCTTTATTCTATTTCTATCCCTAAAACTGTTCATGAAGTCATATCTCATCCTGGTTGGCATAATGCAATGATCGAGGAAATGAATGCGTTGGATGACAATGGTACTTGGGACTTGGTTGATTTACCTTCAGGGAAACGGGCTATCGGATGCAAATGGGTGTTCACAGTTAAGGTCAATCCAGATGGGTCAGTTGCTCGATTAAAGGCCCGTCTTGTTGCTAAGGGATATGCTCAAACCTATGGAGTGGACTATTCTGACACTTTCTCTCCTGTTGCTAAATTGACATCTGTTCGGTTGTTTATTTCTATGGCAGCTACTCACCATTGGCCTTTGCATCAACTAGATATCAAGAATTCTTTTCTTCATGGTGATCTTCAAGAGGAGGTGTTTATGGAGCAACCTCCTGGTTTTGTTGCTCAGGAGGAGTCTAGGCACGTTTGTCGTCTCCGCAAATCTTTGTATGGTTTGAAACAGAGTCCTCGTGCTTGGTTTGGAAAATTTAGTCAAGCTATAGAAACATTTGGTATGATGAAAAGCAAGCCTGACCATTCTGTGTTCTACAAACAATCAAAAGCAGGTATCATTCTTTTAGTTGTGTATGTAGATGACATTGTTATTACTGGAAGTGATACTACGGGAATTTCATCTCTTAAGTCTTTCCTACATACTCAGTTTCACACGAAGGATTTGGGGATGCTAAAGTATTTCTTGGGTGTTGAAGTCATAAGGAGTAAAAAAGGTATATTTCTATCTCAAAGAAAATATGTCCTGGACTTATTAACTGAGACAGGAAAATTAGGAGCAAAACCTTGTAGTGCTCCAATGACTCCAAACATCCACCTTACAGGAGATGGAGAACCCTTTAAAGATTTTGAGAGATATCGAAGGGTGGTTGGAAAGCTGAATTACCTTACCGTGACTCGTCCAGATATTGCATATTCAGTCAGTGTTGTAAGCCAATTTATGTCATCCCCAACAGTTCATCATTGGGCAGCATTAGAGCAAATTTTGTGTTACTTAAAAGGAGCACCTGGACGTGGCATCTTGTATGCAAATCATGGACATACTCATATTGAATATTTTTCAGATGCAGATTGGGTAGGTTCCAAAGTGGATAGAAAATCCACATCAGGCTATTGTATTTTTATTGGAGGAAATTTGGTCTCATGGAAAAGTAAGAAGCAGAATGTTGTGTCACGATCGAGTGCAGTCAAAATATAGGGCTATGGCACAATCTGCGTATGAGATAATATGGATATATCAGCTCTTGGATGAAGTAGGTCTTAAAACTTCAGTAGCAGCGAAATTGTGGTATGATAACCAAGCTGCTCTTCATATTGCTTCTAACCCTGTGTTTCATGAGCGAACTAAACACATTGAGATTGATTGTCATTTTGTTCGCGAGAAAATTCAGCAAGGGTTGATTTCTACAGGATATATGAAGACCGGAGAACAACTAGGAGATATCTTCACGAAAGCTTTAAGTGGGGTTCGGGTTGATTATCTTTGTAACAAGTTGGGCATGATTAATATCTATGCTACAACTTGAGAGGGAGTGTTAAAGATGATTTATGAGTGTGTGTATTAGGTGTCTAACACTAGGTGTTTTAGTGGTGTGAGTTGTGTATTAGGTGTCTTAGTGGTGTATTAGATGTATGTCACCTAAGATTGTATATAAATAGGTAGTCTCCTTGAATGATAATAAGAAAGAATTCTGTTTTTACAAGTTTTTTTTTCAAAGGTGAGTTGTAGGAAAGAGCTACCATTTGAGTTCATGTTGGGGATTATTTTTGAATCCTTGTTGAGGATTCCATGGTTTGTTTATAGGGTCTTTATCAGGTTTTCCATATTGAGATGTTAGGAAACCAAGCTTTAATACCATCTAGATTTGAGAGGGTTGAAAGAAAAATGTGTTTTGTATTTCTCAGTTATGTACAAACATTATGACCTAATTTATAACACAAGAAACAAATAGAAAAAGAAACTAATTTAATACACAAATCTGATCATATCCTACTCATACCTAATCAGCAATAATATTCTCATTATTCCTAGTGCTAAATATTAAGGATCACAACTTTAGTCAAAGATTTCAACAATAGTCCTTGGATGGCAATTTCTCAATTTAATTTCCTCTTTTCTAATTTGAGTTACAAGGTGGGGAATGGAATTAAATTTGATTTGGGAACATTCTTGATTAGAAGGTGGCTCTCTTTCAACTAGATACCCAATGTTGTATAGTTTAAGTTTGGATAAAAATACTCCAATAAGCATATTTATAAAGTTGAAATTTTATATTTAGAATAGAAGAAATTTAAATGATTATGAGGTTGATGATTTTGTAATTTTGATGTCAGATTTAGGAGTAATTTATCAGAGTTAATATATTTGACACAAGGATATGGATTAATGAGTCGTCTAGTAGTTTTTCTTATAAATCTTTGAGTTTTTTGCAGCTGATACTAATATACTAGATTTTGATCACTATGCTTTAGTGTGGAATTATCCTAGTCCAAGTTAAGGTGTTGAATTGACTAAGTGTACTTGGTAAGGTCAACACAATGGATCAAATTCAATCAAAGTTTTCAAAGCTATCTTTCACACAATTGGTACGTACTTTGAAAGAGAAGTTTAGAAAACATTAATCATTTATTTCTATATTTTGCTCATAATCTTTTGTCTAAGCTACAAAGTAACATACCCGTTCAATGGGCCAATCCAGAATCTTGCAAATCTTTATTGCTAGAGAATTTTAAGATGCATTGGAATGATATGAAAGCTGAGAAGGCTACAGTAGAGCTATGGAATTGAAGCAACTCTTTAAGTGCTCTAGATTGAGAGGAACTGTAAAAAATTTAAGAAAACTTAAAATGATGGCAATCTTTTATGGGAAAAGTCATATTCTTAGCTTCATCGTGAGTTTCAATTTCAAAAGATTTGAAGAATTATTTTGAGTTTCTTATAAGATATAATTGGAGAGTTTGCATACGTTAATAATTGGTTTTGTAAAGAATAGATCATGTTATAGTTTGAGAGGAATTTTGAGTATTATTTCTAAAGTGAGTAACTCTCTTCATCTTGTTTCTCTTATTGTCTTTATAATCTCTATTTGAAGCTAGTGGAACTCATATCTTTGTAGGGGTGAAGAAGTAGACACAATGCATTGGTTGAATTGAACCAGTATAAATATTATTGTGTTCTTTCTTTATTGCTCTTGTCTTTACTTAATTTTGAGATCCATATTTAAGTTGGGTTTTGTGTTTGTTGGAATACCTTCGTTGGGTGTTTTGCTTGGAAATTTCTATTATGCTTAGATTGTTCAATATTTACGATATCTAAGAGGTTCATTTTAATAACAATCATCAATTAGGATGTAAAGCACTAATCTAAATAAAATATTAGAGAAGCAACTTAATGAAGTCACTGCACATCTAGAATTGACCTTGCACTTTCAGAAGATTTAGACCTTGTTATTTTTGAATAAAAAAGAACCAAAGCCTTAATACATCAAAGAAGCATGCTCTTACCATGGGCAGGCATGAATTGCACGAAAGAAAACCCTCCTAGCTGCTGAAGGATTGCAAGCTATAGTGAGCTCATAAGCGATGTAGCAGCGCCAAAGAAGAACTGACTTATGAAATCTATCTACTGCCAGTGCCCTTTCAAACATTCCATGGATTCTATGCTGGGAGCCACCTCTACTTATCTCAAAAGTCAACGTAAAAAGCCATACAACCACAGATTGTTTCCTGAAAGTGTTGACAATAAAAAGAAAAACATGCTCAAAAGACATAAACAGACTATTCTCTAAGATATCAGAAGTGATAAAATACACTTTTAGCACATTTGAATGGATACTACAATGAAAAATAAGCCCCTTGGATTTAATTTGAACCCAAGATACACTCCCAGACCTTCCTGCCCTTCCATCTGACAAGCATAATTTATAATCCAGTAATCAGATATAAAATGAAAATTTCATAGCATGTATCTCTATTTTATTTTTTCATAAACCATCATTTTGATCCGCACCCACCTACGACATTAATGTTCATAAACAAGCTTCCGAGCCTTTGATGGTGGGAAAGGTTGTTCCATTTAGCTATTAGGTGTACATAGTAAGGCTAAAACTATGCAGAGTGAGAAAAAGAGTACACAAACATTGCAGGTAAATTTAAAATCAGTGTAATGCAGCATTATCTTTGGAGTTTAAACTGAAAGAAAATGGCACTTCTAAGTGTTGGTGTAATGTAAAATTTAATGTATTAGGTGAGGATGAGCCCTAAAGAAAATAAAAAAGCAAAAACAGAAGGAAACTAAATTAGAAGCCAATTCATTCAAGATGTGGATACACATTGGAAAAAATACCATAGGAGTCCATTAGGTTAGGCATGTTGGATACTATAGTCCGCTAACTTTTCTCTAATACCATAAAAGACCATTGGATTGTCAAAATAGGACCCTTGAAGTCCAGGTGATTTGACCAATACTGAGTTTTGAACACCACCTTTTTTAAATATAACTCACACATATCCGCATCTGGGAATTAAACCCTATACCTTCTACATACCCAAATGGGCGCCATGCCATCATGCCACGGCCCATTAACAACTTTAGGACTACACCTTTGATGGTAGCAATATCCGTGGCATTCGCTCTCAAACAAATAAAGCAGACCTATAATGAGCCTAAACCTCGAAGAAGTTGGGCAAATCCGCATTATGATTACCAAAAACTAGGGGAGGGGCATATAAAAAGTCAGAGGAGGTTCAACAATGTTTGTGTTAAGAGCTTGTCAAGAAGGAAACTAGAAGAGCAAAATTGCCCCACACCCTTACAGCAACCAAAACATATGCATGCATTCTGAGGAGACAGTTTTTTTGGGCACAGGTTATGCAAATTAGTAAGAGAAAACAAGCAAAACCTTATATTATACTAAAATATGTAATAATTACAAAAATACAAAGCGGACCAGTAATCCACTTACAAAAGGAAGCATCATGCTAAACCAAATAATAGTGCCCTATCCATTAGAAAGCTCCAAGGCCTAACTCTAACTAGCTATATCTCTGAGAACCCTAAATGAAATATGAGCAACATAAAGAAGATTATAAAGAACGGAAAACAAAGCATGATGATAACACTTCACAATTGTTTTATTATTCTGTAACTGCTTTGTCCTCATTTTATCTATACATGCATGGAGACACAACACAAGCATACATTAAATTGGAAAACAAATAAGATAGTCTTACTTGTGACAGTAATCATCAAGCATCCACCGTAGTCTATTTGGAGTTGTATGGAGATTGCCAATCTCCACTAAGGCACTATAAAGTTCGGGGCTAAAAGGAAATATTTGCAGCCCACGAAAGATGGACTCCCAGCATTTTGAAAGACTCAATTGATGATGATGTCTCTCAAGCATCCTCACATAAAATTTGAACAAAAGTTCCATCTCATAACTATTGCTTCTTCTTTCTGCAAATAATAGTTGGCCATGATAAACCATTTTAAGTCAAAAAGACAATGGTCTAAGATACTTGCAAGGGAAAAAATGTATCCCTAGTTCATTGCACTAAAAAGTAATAAAGTAACAATAGCATGTCAAAACATTTCTACGAGGGGGAGCAACTTATGTGAGACTTTTTTAAAATTGGCAAATTTCTGGGACATATATCTAGTAGTGGACCTAACAAAATATACAGAACCCAAACTTGATGGAGTATTAGATAAATACAAAATAAAACATAGAAGAAATGTTGGGCACCACTCAAAAGTTTATGTTTTGGGAGAAAGGGAAACTAAAATAAAATGATAAAAGTAACACTTGCATAGCAAACATATGGATATCATTACTCAAATAAAATTGATTGTCAGTGGCTGTAAAAATGCACCTGGCAGCACCATCTTCAAAACCCGATCTAAAACTTCAATAGCTGCAGCCCAACCAGAGGTCAACTCTTCAAATAAAGCTGATGCACATACGACAGCAATGGACTGTTCATCTATGACACCACGAACCCATGCTGATTGTACTATTTTTATTCTCTCTTGGAAACCTTGGTGTGCCTTTAGCAATTGCAGACTTGACGGTTGTCTTTTAAATGGAACATAAATCACATTACTCCCAAAACAAGACAATATATGTATTGCACGGAATGAGGATTCATTATCATCGCTAGGAGTATTAGCACACTCCAGCTCAGCATACCATAAATACAGAAGAGGTGCATTAGACTGTTGTTCCTGCTTGGTTACATATAAATAAAAATGGGTCACAAGAATCAATATTGACAGATGTCGAAAAATAAAATATTAAATATTTAATTTCCTTATATGTTTAGGTGTCCAACTAGGTTTAGGGTTTGTAGTGTCGCAGTCTCTCCTATAAATATAATTGTCATGCTCTATTTTAGATCAAGTGAAACAAGATCGGTATGAGTGTCTTCTGCTTTCACATTTTACTCTCAACCATATTTGATTTCTCATCATGGTATCAGAATGGGTGGGTTTGATCTGCAAACCTAATTCAATTTCACTATTTTGCCCTCTCTCCCATAGTTGTCTTTGAGTCTGTCCGTTAAAAAAAAGGTAAAAAAAAAAGCCATTGTTGTTCTCTTCTCACTGTTGTCAAACTCATGAAGTCACTAGCCCTTGTTCAAGCCACCATCAACCTGTTCTTCTATCCCATTCCCATTTCCAATTTCACTGTTCTATCCCATTGTTCCGAAAAAAAAAAGTCAATCCCATATCTGTATGAATTCACTCCTTCAGATTGTCTAGCTATTAGTCAATATTGCTCACATTATGGGATTTATAGCACATCTTTGGTTTGGGAATTCTTTTTCGTTGTTTCTCAATTAGTTGTCTGTCTTTCAAATTTATGTTTATTTGATATGCTTTCCTTGCATCCCGTGTTGGTGTTACAATGTTCCATTACTTCAGCTAGCAGATCTTGGGCTGCACAACAATTATTAATGTTTAATTGGGTATTCCTTTCTCTTTTATTAGTCAGCTGGCTGAGGTTTATATTATTATGCTGGTATGTGGGTTATATACTTTTGGTGATTTTCGATTATGTCCCTTGTCTGCCTGATTAAAGGGTTACTTTTTATTTATGTGCTCGATAAAATTCGAGTTCTTGTACTTCCCTCCTACACTCTTAAAGACTTTATTGTGTGTACCCCTACACTCTTAGAAACTTTACCGTGCATCTCTCCTACATTATTAGGGATTTTAATGTGTCTCCCCTACATCCCTATAGACCTTCTACCACATGTGGTCTAATAATGTGGAATGATTTATTATTTCATGTGTGCTTATCAAATGTTTCAAACTATAAGTGGTTTCATTAGCTGGTCTATTTATTTCTTTTGGTTATTATTTAATGTTTTTGCTTTTCTCTAGTTTTTTTGCCTTTTGCAATTGAAGAAGCTGAAATAGATAGTATCTATGTCTAACTTGAGGGGGAGTGTTGAAGAATGAAATTTTAAATATTTAGTTTCCTAATATGTTTCAGTGTCTAGCTAGGGTTAGGGTTTCTAGTATCACAGTCTCCCTTATAAATATAATTGTAATGCTCTATTTTAAATCAAGTGAAATAAGATCGGTGTGAGTTTCTTCTGCTTTCTTATTTTATTCTCAACAACAGCAAACTAAATAATATCAAATTTGGATTAAAAGGAAGAAAGTGCCAGGGGAGAGAGAGAGAGAAAAACTCTGATTTAATAAACACATAAAAACAGACCACAACAAGAATAAAAATGGATGGTCAAACTGAATAATGCTTCAAATTCAGGAAAGACATATTTGAGGAGCAAAATGAGACTCTGGATCGAGAAAAAAACTAGATAATGAAGCATTAAAATCATAATTACTCACTTATTGGTATAAAAGGCTCCTATAGTATGTAAATTAATCATGTTATTGGTACAAATCACCGGGCTAACATTTTTACAAATCCCGTAATTCTTCAAAATTTTACACTTTAGTTCTCTATCTATTAAGATATACACCTAAGATCCTTTAATTCATCCAAAAATACACTTTTGTTCTCTATATTTTAAGATATATATATATCTAGGATCCTCTAATTTTTTAAAAATTTCAATCAACTTCAAATGGTAATTTTTTTTTCCAAGTGTATCAAAATTAAAAAATATATATAAAAAAATAATGAATATTAAAAATTTGATTTAAAATGGAAAAAATTCCTAATTTTTTTAAATGAGAAAAATTAAAAACTTATCATTATGAATATAGATTGAATGTTTTTTATTTTTATTATTTTTACTGATTTATTTTATTTTTATTTTTATTGGTTTTTTTAAAAAATTGAATTTTTTTTATTAATTTTGAATCTTTTGATTTTTTGGTATTATTTTTCAAAATTCCAAATTTACACTTGAAAAAAAAACAATATTTGGACTTGATTGGAACTTTCAAGGAGTTAGATTACCTTAATGTATCCTTAAAAGATAGAGGACTAAAATTTAAGTTTTGATAGATGTATGCTCTAAAAGATCTAGGACCAACATATACTTTTAATTATAGAACTTGCAGAAATCTTAACCCCAAATCAAATGGGTGCGTAATGTAATAGGCACGTTTCCATGTTCGAATCGGGGAATAGATCTCAAATCAAAGCCAAAAAAGGAAATAGACCCAAGACAATGGCCAGAAAATTACAAAGTTGTGCTAGTGGCAATTAAAATTAGTAGGATTTAATTGAATAATATCCAAGATGAAGGGAAGAGATTAAAATGTATATATAGACAAAAGGGACTAGATGTAGCAATCCCCTGGCAAGAGCATCCTTGGAGAAGAGGGAAATGATCACGTGTCTCACAGGTGAAGCTTAAGTTTTTTAGAGAAAAGGGAATTGGCACAGATACCTCACATAAGTGGCCCAATGCTCCTTAGCCCAGATTTCACAAGATACTGTATCAGACCTATATGATGGGTAGGCTCAGACCTATATGATGGGTAGGCTGTAACCCCCATTGGGTGATTATCTCTGATTGAATCTCTAAGGTGGCATTTGGTTCACAGAATGGAATCGGAATCGAAATCAGAATGGAATAGAAATAATTTTTTGTGTAAAACTGGAATGGAATGAAAAACACTGTATATTACCTTAATACCCCTATATTTATATTCAGTAAAGTTTAAATACTATCATTTAATTATTATTTTTTCGTCAGACAAAATACATTATTAAAATCATTATTTTTCTAAATAATTATTACTTAAAAAGAAAAAATATTATTAAAAATATTATTTTTTTAAATAGGGTTTAGGGTTTTGAGGTTTGGGATTTGAGATTTAAGGATTTAAGGTTTTGGGATTTGGAGTTTAGGGTTATATTTGTGGGTTAAAGTTTAAGATTAAAATTATTATTTTCTACATAAGGTTTTGGGTTTTGGGATTTAGGATTTAGGGATTAGGGATTAGGGATTAGGGATTCAGGATTTGAGATATGGGGTTTAGAGATTTAAGGATTTTGGGTTTTGGGATTTGAGTTTAGGGTTATATTTAAGATTGGGGTAAAATTGGAAAAAACAATTGAGATGGAAATGAAATCATGATTCCTAAAGGCCGAGTAGGAATCTATTCCATTCCTGACTTATTTTTCAGCCCATCAATTCTGATTCCTTTCCATTCTCTCTAACCAAACACAGCATAAGTGTTGCCACCCAAACTGGTTTAAAATTAAGTTTGTCAGAAGTGCATGTGTAATTTTGCAGCTTCCATCTGTCATATATAAGACATGTCACCTATCCCTTTTTTATGTTGGATTTAGGGTAGCAAGGTACTAGTGTTAAGAGGAAATGCCTAAGAACAATGTCACTGAAATTTCCAAAGATTTAACTTGACGTAACCATTTGTTTAGGAGTCATATGATAGAAAAAATTTGCAAAATATCTAGAGATTCACTGCTTTAATATCAAGTTGCAAATACACAACATAAATATACAGAAGGGGAAAAAAATTCATAACAACTTCCCAAAAGATGATTATTCTGCCATGGCACTTATTTTCTTCTACAAGAAATCTTCTCTACAAACAAATTTAACTAAATCAATATTTTAAGATGTTTCCATATAAACATGGAGAACTTACCCTAGGAAGACCTTCAATAGATAACAAAGCCATGTCAAAAACTTTCCTTGCATAATCCATGTTCCCGTAAAAAGCCTCTCTCCTCGCATAAACTCCACATAACAATAAATCCTACGGAAAAAGCAAGCACGACAAAAGAAGACATTTAGAAACAATTATGAAAGATAAAACTCTGCATGTAGATTATAAGCTATGATGTATATGAACTATCCACACTAAACGTGGCAATAGCATAGTCATTATCAGGGCTACTTTACATCCAACTCACTATTTCTTACTGCCTTTCAATAGAACCATGAATAACAGTTGGCCACAAACCAAATCCAAATTCATAGCTATTTAAAGCAATACACACAATGCCACTTCCACCTGTTGAAAACAAAGATTATTTCACATCATCTGTGGTCCCCTAACACCAATTCTGGTCCCCCAATTTTTTTCTGTGGATTTGGTCCCTAACTTTTCAAATTTAACAAATTTAATCCAAAGGTAGAAAGTATGTTGAAATATTGGCAAATTTAACGTGTTAAAATTACATTTTTCTTATGATTTAGTCCTTAACTTTCCAAATTGAACAAATTTAGTCCTTTTAAACCAAATTTGTGAAAATTAAAAAATTGGGGACCAAATCTAACGAAAAAATAGTTATGAGACCAAAGTGTAGAATCGATAAAAGTTAGGGGACCATAGGTGTTGTTTAGCATAGATTTAAACTAAATTGCATTACTAAGGGACATAATAAAGTCAGCATGAGTTTTCATATTGGGTTGGTGGTGTTTTGATGGCCAACAGGACGCTGGTAGAGAAATATAACTTTGGTAAACCTGCTAAAATTGAATAAAATTAAGATTTTGGAAAGGGGTCAACAGAAAAGTTGCCGCAGAAAACCGGGTTGCTAACAGTCAGGCGTTGGGATTGCCATCTTATGTGGGTGAAGGCTGAACTAAAAGGTCAGGGTGTTGGTGAAAAAAATTAGGATAGGATTTTTTGTCATATTTTGAACAATCTATAAAAGACTCCTCTTATAATTATCTAAAAGACAAAAACTAATAACTTCAATATAACTTGTAGTCCTCCCTATCAAGGGGCTAAACAGAAAGGGAAATAAATCTAAAAGACAATTTCTTCACAGCATATGAGATGCGAATATGTCTGAGTAAAAAGTTACAAATGACAATACCTGCCTATCACTTTTCAAAAGACTACCAAGGGACTAAACCAGACGGAAAAAAAAATCTAAAAGACAATTTCTTCACAGCAAATGAGATGTGAATGTCTGCCAATAAAAAGTTAAAAATGACAATACCTGCCTATCACTTTTCAAAAGGCTATCAAGGAGGTAAACCAAAAGGGAAAAAATCTAATACAATTTCTTCACAGCATATGAGATGTGAATATGTCTGCAGTAAAAAGTTTAAAATTACAATACCTGCCTATCACTTTTCAAAAGAGATTTTGCAAGAGCTCTGCATGGGGTCACTGAACAGCCAGAAGAATTCATTTTTGTAACAGATAGCTCTTCAGCAACTAAAGCTGCTTCTTCTAAGATGTGATTTCGTGGAAAGGCAGTTAAACAGAGCAAGATGGCATTGCGAAGAAATTTCATCATATCAGTCAGCTTAAAGATGTCATTAGTGCTTCCCAGAAGAGATTCCAAACTGGTACTCCTCGAAGTATTTTGTGACTTGTGTAAAATATTATGTACCCTTTCCAATATTTGTGCCAAAGAATGAGGTAAATCTACCAGGCTAATGGTTTTCTCAATCCAAGTTGAACTGTTGGTGCAAATCCTGATAAGGCAGGGTAGAAAATAACAAATTACTAGATACCCAAGATTCTTCTTAAACATGATATATGTGAAATCCTGTTAAGGCAAAGTAGAACATCACAAACTTATTAATCACTAAGTGCGATTCAGCATGATATTTGTAAGGTAAACTAACAAATCTACCACCAAATTTCATAGTTTTTTGAAATCTACACAAATACCATTAATGTCTAAAACTACCAACAATCTTTCATGATTTCTCTAAAACCACAATTTAAATTGTCACGGCAGTTCACATAACGAAGAAATAATAATAACTTTCGTTGTCAAAATAACAAGATGATATTTCTGTAACACTTACAAGCAAGTTGATTGCACATTTGTCACACCTAAAATTTAGGTGGTAGATTTCGACCAAACATAAAAGTTTAATGGTAGTCTATTGTTAATTTACCCATATTTGTATAGAGTTAACTATGTTGTTTTTAACGTTTGAAACCACGTCACAATCATGGCCTCAACCTACAATTTGTTATTTTAAGCCCTTAACGTCAAATAAGTGATACATTTAAGAACTTTTAGCTACCTCTGTTAACATATTTAACAAAAATTGGTCATGTGACTTGCACAATTTTGGGGCACCTTGGCAAAAGCTTCATCAGTTGAAAAATAAGACTTGATTGTGATGTAAAAGCTGGTCCCCTATCTCAAGGTTTCAAAAGGCTTGTTCAAGCCTCAATGCATACCCCTTTCATTAAGGCAAAGCGTAAGCCTTGAGGTAGTATGAGGCTTACGTGTCAAATTAAAACGAAATAAATAATAAAAAAGATAAATTATCACAAGATAGCATCATAATAATCCAAATAACCACACATAATTCATAAGATAGTAATCCAAACACCATTAAAACATCTAAACATGATAAAATTATAATCCATAAAAAATTAACTAAGACATTAACAAAGTTCATTAAAAAGCTAACAACCTAGCATTGGACTAAGATATCTCCTATGTTTAAAGTCCTTCACCATGTCATATTCCTCAATCTCATACCCATCAACACAACCAAATCCTCCCCTAATCATCAAAACGATTATCATTGGCATGTTCAAGTTCTACCAAAACTTGACCCAAATTAACACCTATTTCAATACAAAAAAATTCACCAATTTAAAGAAAAATTAGCTATAAAATCAAAACGAAATCATTATGAAAATAAATCAATAAAAATAGCAAACTTAAAGCTTTTGTAAACATAGAAGTTGAAGAGAAAATTGAGAGTTGTGATAATTAAGGATATTGTGCAATGTGGTATAACAATTCATAGAAAATAACTCATACTTGTGCAGTGTGAGATAATAGTTGAAGAACAAATAAAACAGTTCATAGAAGAAAGCAGTTCATAGAAGAAAACAGCCCATAGAAGGGAAATGAAAAAAAAATTTATAGAAATTTTGACGGTATAACAACAAAGAATAAAGAAAAAAAGGAAAAAAAACAAATAAGAAAAAAAGAAGGGGGAAATGGATATTCAGAGTAGGGTTTTTTTCACTTTTGCTTTCGTTTTAAGGGTAGGGTTTGGTTTTATTAACTTCTATTTCACTTACGGGGCCAAAATACTAATGGACTTTGTCTAAGAGTCCAAATGCTAAAGTAATATTGCTTTCAAGCCCATAATTTTTCTTTTCTTGGTATGAAACAAAGACTATAAGCATCAATGCTCGAAAAAGGGCTTACGTCTTCAGGGTAAAGGCGTATAAAATTTTCAGCACTTAATAAGCTAGCCTTAAGGCTACCCACGTGAAAAAAATCACCATGATGCTAGCCTTAAAAGGTTTTTTGAAATCGTGCCCGTTCTTACTCAATGAATCTTAAAAGCCCCTGAAAGTAAATCATTTTAATGGCACACGACTGATTTCCATTAAATACATTAGAGTTAGATAACAAATCAAAGGTTAAAGGCATGATTGTAGTAAGTGTCAAATGTTAAGACATAATATGTTATTAATCTATTTGTATGCCATAACATTGACAGTTTGTGGCACATACAAACATTGACACAACATAAAGAATTCCCAGGAAACCTGTTTATTAGAAAGTGGAGAGAGATCAAAGAAACTGTTGGAAGGTAAAGACTACAATTTTAAAATTAGAACTTCGAAAAAACATTTAATTAATATGTGATTATTTGTTCTTATATGCTTTTTTTCCAGAAAAAAAACAATGCTCAGTCATATCATTTGCATGATATATTACATTTTGTCGCACTAAAATGAATTGAAATATGCTCTTTTTAATTTTGGAATGATACTTTAATGATATTGCCACAACTAAAATGTATGAATTATCCCTTATATCCCTAAAATAAATTATAATCGAGTGTCATTTAAAAGTATGGTAAATAAGTCAAAAATTTCAAAAATTTAGATTTCCTAGAGGTAAAATAGGAATTAAATATTTTTTTAAAAATCAGTAGCAGCCAGGAGCATAGGGCCCTTGTCGTGTCTACTATTAGTCCCTTTGGTGTGCGTCCGGCAACAAGTGACAGCAACAATGGCGTAAGAGGAAACCTAGAAACAGGCAAGTATGTCTGACAGTGGTGGCAAGAGGTAGTATCACAATGGGGGGAATCACGAGTCTGACTTGAGCAATGGTATAGGAGGTCTGACATTGACTAGTGGTTGTGGGAGAAATGATATCCGACTAGTGGTTGTGGGAGAAACGATATCCGACTAGTGTGTCCAACGTAATACTTGGCAATGATATTTTTTGGTGATGGTGGCTGGTGGTTGTGGGCACGTAGTGAATGGGGAGAGAGAGAGTGATGGGGGCTGACAAGGAAGGTTACCTTTTTTTCTTTTTTTATTAATAAAATACTTAATTCCTATTATATCTCTTAAAAAATCTACTTTTTGAAAATGTTAACTTAATTGACCATACTTTTAAATTACAAGACTAAATAGACTCGTCCTAATAATTACAGGATGAAAGTGTATGAAAGCTATGATTACATGACCCAAATATCTCGGGACCCTTTTTAGTGACATTAATAATTTAAGTTGTGGTAATATTAAGACTCATCAAGCTCTTTAAATAATTCATTTAGCATTGATGGATCAATGTGAAAATTAGAAATCCAATAATCGGGTATAATAAGAATCGCTTGTCATATCATAATAATAATGCATTCCAAGTTGCTGGTTGGTTCAATTTATTTATACAAACAAATTCCTCTAACATGTGTCATTCACTAAATTTCTGTCACATCATTGTTAATTTTTCAGCCATCATTTCAGGCATAGTTTCACTTTTCTTTTATTGCATAAATGGTTTTAAAATACATATACAATGGAGATGAATCAGTGAAATTAATAATAAGTCACTCAACTGGTATAAAAGTTGAGATTTAATGGATTTTTTTAAGTTGCGCACACAAGTCATGCAGTACATCATCTCTCTTTTTTATTGCAGTTTGTAAAAGTAAATTTTTATCTAAATGACAGAAGTGTTTTTAGGTGTCATGGCCAAACAGGCCCCAAGTTTCCCTATTGTTATCGTGTAAAGGAAAGAGACTAATAAAAGAAGACAACCACCTACCACAACTAGACGAAGCACAAATGCTACCATTGGGAGGGAAAAAATAAAGCAAAATTGCTAAAGCATAATATAACAGAATTCTTACCCCTGAGATATTTTCCCACCAAAGAAATCAATGAATTGAGATACAAGAGAAAACCGAGCCTCGGATGTGTTCAAAGAAAATAGGTATTCATTTACATCTTCGTACATTATGACTCGAAGCAAATGTTCATCAGCATCAGGTGTACCATCAGAACCTGATATGACAGATATTTCATAGTCAAAATTAATTTTTTAAACTGTCTGTATCATGCAACTCTACCTATAAAGAATATAAGAGAAACAACTTCGCAAATGACACAAAATTAACACCAAACACACCATCAACTACAAGAACAGAAAAAAAATGCCCACAAATCAAAAGGGAATAGAAGAGCAACCTCCAGATTTTGTATGAAGAGGCATCCATTGATCACAATCTCTTGATAATTCTTCTTCTGACCATCTTCTCCAGGTTGATGTATCTTTAACCTCGCCACTAATCCCAGCATCCACATCAATGCCCAGCTTCTTTAACAAAGCTTCAGCATCATCTTCTTCCTTGACATCTTCACCATTTAATACCAATTGGGACTCATCAACTTCCATATCACTATTAGCTTCATTATCTGGATTTCCAGCACTTTCTTTAATTTTGGAAAATGGTTCCAACCACCCTGTCCAACCACCTTCATCAACATCATGTGAGCTTTGCCTGCTTTCTTCCTCTTTTGTCAACCATGTGCACCAACCCAAAGCACCATCTTCGCCTACTCTTGCGAACTCGCCCTTCCAAAAGTGCTCAAATAATCTATGTTTACTCTGATCAGTGAGAAGAAGAGAAGGAGTAAACAAACTATATTCAATTTCAGCCTGAAATAAACCAGTCGCCAACTCTTGATAACCTGCATGCCACTCGAGCCTACAAAGACTAAGAAATATATCAACTAGACCAAGTTCTAGCTCAACAACAGTAGAATCAAGAGTAGGAGACTTTGCTTCCTGGTGAACCTGCATAAAAGAGAGGCATATCAAACGATAAAACTTGTAAGCTAAGAAACTTGCAAGACAAATAAATCACTCATTGAAAATCCCTTCTACTGAGTCTTATTTTTCATCTGGAAACCAATGTGATCTGGTACAGATGGAGAGAAATACAAGAAGGGGAAATAACATAATTGTAATTTATTACTTATTTAATATAATATAGGGAGGAGATTAGGAAATGGAATCAAAGAATTAATAAGAAAGAAAGAAGAATAAGTTTTTGGAAAATAAACTAAAGAGCAATTTGTTCTCAAAACTTCATTTATAATTCTCAATATTCAATAATCTACTTAAAACATGAAATAACAAACCTATATATGCTTATACTAATGGGCCTTTAATCCACGGGACTTACAATATCTCAATTAACATAATAATGTAGTAAATAACATAAAGCATATACTAGTTCCTACGTCATACTTCCCCACTTGGAAAAGAACTCGACTCCAATGAGTTTGTAGAACCATAAAGTAGTAAACAAAATAAGATAAATTTCTTCAACCTTCTTAGAATGTGCATGAGAAGTAACATGGAGGAAGCATGAAAATCCCAAACTTGTAGCACAATACATGAGACTAAACAAGGCTTTGAATCTTGGTTAGGTAATGATCCATCCCATTTGAAATATAAATGCATAACCACATGAATAGAACATCCTATTAAGCATGCATTAGAACAATCATATGAGACAGTAAAGGTTTCATCAAGCCAAACATTGGATTTTGAAAATGAAAGACAAAAGGTATTAGAAAAATCAAGCTTAGGATCATTGGTGTTGATTGAAGTACATACCTTAGGATGCGTTGGTTCCTTTGCAAGATTTTCAAGAGCAATTACAAAGAGATGTTTGTTGGGTGGTTTTGATTACAATGGTCACAAGGAGTTGATTAAGGTGGAATAGGTTGAGAAATGATCTTGTTAAAAATTTCCTTCTTTGGATGAAGACCAAGTATACGCTTGGTATGGTGGAAAGAATTGGTTTTGAAGGTGAGTGAAGGACCTAGAATACCATCTAAAGGTGGAGTTTGGGTGATTTTGGGCTATCTAGTTGCACAAAGGCAGTATAAACAATTCTTCTGTGATAAAGAAGTAAATAAAATTTGATTTTTCTTTAGCAAGGAACCAATAATATCTTTCTACTATTCTAAAGGAAAAAGTAGTTATTTTGCTCCTCTATAAATTGCATTCACTTGGTCTTGCCAAGGTTTTCCAAGAATGACAAGCATTCACATCTACCACATCACACTACACTTCATCTTTGTAATTTTTCCCAATGAACAATGAAACTCTACACACTTCACTAACCTTAGTGTCAATTCCTTTCTTAATCCATCTAGCAATATAAGGGTTAGGATGTGTTTCAGTTTCTAATTTCAAAGCTTTCACAATACGAGGGGAAATGATAAAAACATGGCAAGCAAAATCAATCATCACATCACAAACATTTTGTTTGATGGTGAACCTAGTCATGAAAGTGGTGTGTATTTGCAGCTTCTTTGGAAATTGGATGGTTGTTTGTGTTTTTGGGGTAAAAGTATGAATAGGTGCTGATTGGCACTCACCTAAACACTTGGTTATTGACTCTCTTTTCTTATTGGACATAGGACAGCGCTTATGAATAGGTGTTGGTTGGCACTCATATAAAAACTTGGTTATTGACACTTTTCGTATTGAACATAGGACAACACTTTGGCACACTTTGGAAAATAAGGTTGGAAGAGTTAGAACCATAAGTTGATGTGTACCAGTCAAAGTAATGGGCTGGCTGTTTCTTTTTTCTCACAATGAGTATAGGAGATGATTTTCCATAGAAATGATCATATTCTTGTAGCAATATAGACTTCATTTCAACCCAATATCTCATTGGTTAATAACCCAAGCTCACTCTAACATACTCATTGTCATACCATATTCCTAGCTTGTCCTTCTAATTTAGAGGTAACATAAGACATATAGTCAAGGTCATAATTATCATAGTAATCAAAGTAATTTTCAATACATTTAAAGCCAATGTAAGAAAATATTAGTGTCTTCACTTCCATTAAATTAAGGAAATGAGGTTTTCTAGGTGAAGAACAATAATCAAGATAGGACATTTTGATGGGTTTGCTCTAATGCATTCTCACGAAAATGGCTAACAAAATATAACAATGCAAAACAAATCAAGATAAATGGATTAGAAATATACCAAACCAATGTGAACCTCCCAATTTGAAGCAACCTCAAAGAATGAGGAAATAACTAATCAAATGAATTAGGCTTTCAAATGTTAACTCTTATAGTATAAGCAATTATCCAAATAACTTTGTGATGGGAAATGTGGTTGATGGATCATGGGGTTGCGCAAGGGTATTAGGTTTCTGGTTGTGGGTGATTTCAGAACAGGGTTGTTGGGTTATCTCTAATGGACATAAAGGAAAGTGGTTATTGTTGCTATGTTGCGAGGCTTGGGTGGAGTCGATGGTTTAAGGGGTAGTGAGTTGGGTGGTGCGATTGAGAATGGATATTGCAGAGGGTTTACGAACTGGTTAGTGGGTTGACTCGCACAAGATGGTCAATGGGCTATAGGTGTTTTCAACACGATTAAGTGATGTTTATGGTAGTAGTGAAGACGAAATGATGATGGTGAATATTGTGGGTATGGGTTTCTAACTTTATATATGTGTGTGTATATATATATATATATATATATCAGAAGAGGGAAAGGAGGATAGATCAAAATAGGCAGAGAAAATAGGAGAAAGTAATGGAATTTTACAGGATAATTTTCTTAGGAAAGAAAATTATGATTGCTCCGATACAAATTTGATGTAGGAAGATTAATATACCTCACTTTTTTCTTTTAGCAAATAGCCCTAACCCTAGTATGATCATGAATAAATGTGATAATTCACAGTGCGGTTAGGACAACGAGATGGTCCTCATACGTCACTATAAATTAAAGTAAATAGTTTGAATGCATTGTATTGAATTTTTGAAAATGAAGCACGACGATGTATTGCATATTCACAAACTTTATGCTGAAAATTGACCATTTTATTCTAAGAGATAGATGGAAATAAACTTTTCAAGTATTGAAAATTGGAATAACCCATTTATAATGCCATAAGAAGAGTTCACTATTCTTACAAATAGATATAGAGTTAGAACTTGTAATGTGGCAACATTCACTCATGTTGACATCATCAAAGTAGTATAGTCTCACTTTTTAGCCCTGCTAATCATCTTTTCCGATGAAAGGTCCTAAAAGACAAAATGAGATGAAAGAAACCTAGCACAACAACGTGATCTTCCTTTTGTTAATTTACTAATAGACATCAAACTACAAGAAAATTCAGAACATGAATGATAGATTAAGGATAATAGAGTTAGAAATTTGAACACTCCATTTGCCTGTATCAGATGAGAGAAATCCATTTGCTACTTAACATTAAAATTACTAACATACGGTTAATAAGAAGTAAATAAAGAATATCTGTTAGTTATATGATCTAACACAGCGTAGTCAATAATCCAAGGATTTTTTGCTTGTTAAGTGATAATTAGGGTCTTTAAATTATTACCTTTGTAAGCTAGAGAGGATAAGGGAACATTTGTGGATGACCGACCAGAGTTTTAGATACTCAAGAAAAGTTTGTAGAGGTGACCAACTATTGGGATTAAATGCTCCCCTGACCTTGAGCTAGCATGTGATTTCTGATGGTGAATTGATACTTGATAGCCTCGTATTATGTTCTATCATGGCTTCCAATCTACTAGTTTCCACAAATTTCTCATCAAGTGTCCTTTGTACGACTTATTACGATAGTGATCACAAAAGCTGCTTCTGCGTTGTACGGGTGGGCCAGCTCCTGATTTATTTCCATTGGGTCCCTAGGTTAGATTTATTGAGGACCCATAATGGCAACCATGACCAAAATCCCCTTGGAGTGAGGTTTGTAAGGAAATCTCGCTAGGTACTAATTACATCTCACACAGCCCATTAGACCCAAGCCCAAGTCCACATCTAGCACCCATACAACACATATTTTCTCGCACAAGCCTCATTTGTGCAATTTCTAGCGAAGCCATTTTTGTTCACAAAGCCCCCTGCTCCACATAAAAACATCTCGTGAACACCCAAGGCCCCCAACGTCGACCCCACCAGTTTCAGCCATGACCCGTCGTCAATTTTCTTCCTTTCAAACTTCTAAAAACAACTCACGGACAAAAGGTAAAAGGGTTTTCAACCAAGCACTCTTCCCCCTACATCATTGAGTACTTTGTTTAGTCCGACCAAGAACTCGAACACTTTATTTTTATACCTATTCGGTAACGCATATTCAATTAACTTCATATCCTATTTAGTTAGTCATAATCGAGTTTTTAACTCAAAAATCTAAGTATCCTCCCCGTCGAAGTAAGTCTCACATAAGGCCTCCCAAACTTCTCTCGTTGTTGGCAAAAATAGATAGGTTTTACACATCATCGATAACATGGCACTGACAAGCCACACAATCATCACCATTGCGTTCTCCAAGATCCATCGTTGTAAATTGCAACATTGGTTGAGTCGGGCTTTTTGTCTCTCCGATCAAGTATCCTAATTTCCCCTTTCCAATGATTATACATTTCACAAATTGAGCACATTCTCTATTAGAGATGTGTTGTTCAATCTACTAGAATTCAAAGTTAAGACATTTCTTGAATTTTTGGAAGATTCATAGTATATCTCTGATTCTTGGTTGCAAGCTTTTCGACCATGGGAATCTAAACCTAGGTTAAGATGAACCAAAACTCTGATACCATGTACAAAAGTTAAAGAATTCGAAACTAAATTTCTGAATGATTGTATTATTATATCTTTACTATTGATCAACTACATATTTATAGTAAAGCTATGCTAATAAGTAAAGGAAATAAATCACATAATTAATTAATACAAATCTTCCTCATTAACTATTGTAATCTCCTAATAATGCTGATAATGAAAAACAATCTCCTAATTAATAAAAAATAATCTCGTAATTAATTTACATAATCATATTACTTGGGATTTCAACAATATTCTACACCAACCCAAGTTGAATAGCTCAAAATGGAATTTCATCTCATGCCTAGTACAAAAACAGGACAAAGAAAAGTTCAGGTTCTCCAAAACAAGTTACAGTTAAAAGCCGCCTATTTAGCTTTAGGTGCTAGCAAATGTTTCTTTAAAATATGAGAACTGCGAACACCCTTAACTAAGTTAATTCTTTTCAACAAGTCTGGCTTTTTTTCTCCTCCATTTCCAAATCAGCATTGTGAACCCAGTAATCAACACACAAAATATGAAACTATACAGACATGTCACCTCACATAATGTCCATGTGAGAAAGACTAATGATCTAAATGCAGAAATTTTATTAATACAATTTATATATTGAAGGGTCATTTTTTCCCAAAATAGTAACTTTAGAAAACATAAGAATAACTTGAGATACATCCACAACATAAAATATACAATATATATAAAATGCAAGTAAATAGAGCACCTGCCTAGAATGCTTGCTGCACGCAGCAGAGAGAGCTTGAATGGCAGCTGCATACATTTTTCTTATCTCTGAAACCTTGAACTTGGAGAATTCCCCTTGAACAACATGCAAGAACTCTTTCCATAGCCTAAAACTCGATGGATGTTGCATTAATATCTTTTCCCATCTACCAATTAGTACATCTGAGTTGTCTCTGCTCTGATAACCCCTAAGAAGAAAAAGCAATATTTCCTCATTATCTGGATTAAGTTCAACTGCCTTCTCTAGAATGCTAATCTTCTTCTCAAGAATCTGCAGCCGAGCCCCTTTTTGGGGTTGCTTACCAGCAAGTCTATCTTGGAATTCAGCAAATTCTAACCAAACCTTGCCATCATTGGGTCGTTCCTGCGTCAATTTGTTAAACTCCCTTGTTTTACAAAGAACTTCATCTTCCCATGATTCCTCAATCACTGAATCTTGAACGTCTGCTAGAGAAATGAAATCGTCTGAAACAGTTTCTTGAAACTTATATGGAGCAGCATTACGAATACGCTTTAGATCCTTGTGACCTTCAAAAGCCATGTACTTGGCAGACCAATAGCGTCCACCAAATTTCAGTTTACTATCCAATGCATCAATATCACCATCTTTGTCCAACATTAAATTTGTCCAATTTCGCCTCCTCAAACCTTGAAAATTAATCTCACATAATTCAACATATGAGTGAGGTTTGTAGCGGGCAACATCCATTCTGCATATAATAGATGCCAGACTAAGAACATAACCCTACTATGTACATTTAAGTTTCTGTCTCAAAAATATGCTTATTTAACATCGTTGAGTTCCTCCTTATCCTTCTACACTTCTTTTTGAAGCAATTTTACTTCTCTTTTTTATCAAACATCAATAAATACCTTATGAGAAAGAAAAAATTTCAAATCTAGATCACATTGGAGAATAAGGAACAGAATATTGGAGGGAAAACTCAACCTAATACCAATAACATGCCAGTGTCCCAGGCATTAACATAATCACAGGATTACAAACTGAAAAAACCTTATGCAACTATCAGACGATTTAGGTATATTGAATATCAATCCAACATCATCCAAAAACAAACAGAAAAATCCAAAAAATATTTCAAAGAAAAAAATGCATATCATTTACCTGTAAAGACAGCCGAAGGCTGAATTGTCAAGGTCACCACGAGAGTCAAAGTAATAATCCTTAGAAGGTTTGGAACCAGAATCAACCCAAGCCCTAACACTACACTTTCTAGCCTCTGAATCTACAAACCCTCCAAGTCCATCGTCAGAGCTTTGCTGCCTTTTTCGCTTCTTTTTTCTCTTCTTCATCTTCCCGTCCTTTCTCCTCTTCTCTCCCGAATCACCTTTGTCGGAATCCGAAGACTCCAACGGTTCATACACAGGCCGAGGCTCTTCCTCTCCCCGACGATGAACAACGTGGTCCTCTTCTCGGTCTTCTTCATCATCATCTTCTTGTGGTTGTGGATGGTAGAGATTGGAAACGGTATCGTTTATGGCAGAAAGGTCGGCGGTGAAGCTGGAATTGTAGAGCCACAGGGATTGGCTTGTATATGTAGATGAAATGGTGGTAGTGGAGATGGTGGGTTTAGGAGTGGTGTTGGAAATGGGTAAGAGAGGGAAGAGAGAGGGTGGTTGTTTCGGTTCTTCTTGTTCTTCATCTACCGGATTTTTCTCCATTTTTTTGCTAAATCTAATTTTCATCCCCACTTGATTTCCTTTTATAAGAAAGTAATATTTTTCTTCTTCTTCTGCTCTTATTTTTTATTTTTTTCCAGAAATGGGATAATTAGGTTGGTAGAATTATATCATTAATTTTAAATATAATATATATTTGTTTATTACAAATATAATGAGTTTTAACATTTCCACAGTATTACCTAAAGTTGGCTCAATTAATTTTACCTACAGTTAACTAGTTTAGTTGGCTTTCATCTCCTCTTCGTTTTCTTTTTTCTAAGATTTGAGTTAAAAAATTACAATTTAAATAATTTTTTTATGAGTTATATCATTATCATTTTAAATTAATTTATTTATAATTATTATATTATTATAATATGAGAGAATGGTTTTTTTCCTTCTCTTCTCTTTGCTCTTCCCTTCTCTAAAACTGAAATTATTTTCATATGGTTCAAATACAAGAAACTCCACTTATATAATTTAACATTATTAAAAACTAAAACATCATTTTTATAATTTCAATCACATTATTAAAAACTAAAATATTATTATTATATTTTTATATTATATAAGTCTAGAAAATCATTTTTAAATTTAATGAAATAAGTTATGAGTAGATTATAAATATGTAAAAATTGTTATAAATGTAATGTGTTTATTAGAATTAGCATTTAATGTTTCTAAAATTTGAAAGATTTTGATTTTGATTTGATTAAAATAAATTCTAGGTAAGATTTAGACCGACCGGCCCAAAATGCTCATGCACATTGCAATCTACATAACTAAATCAAGGCATATCGACAATAACACTCTATCCAAGCTAGTTATGCAGACCAAGCTATCTCAACGGTCAATGACGATCATAAGATCAAGCTTTAAAACGAAGTATCGATAATCCTTTGTCCTACCAATGATCAGTTTGATGAACATTTACAAGTGATCCAATAGATATTGAATGAGGTAGACTCTAAGACCTAACGGTCTCTACTAAGTCCCAATTCACCCCAAGGATCATAACTATCCCACTTTTTGACAAGTCCAAGTTACCTAACACAGGCATATATAATGGCACCAAAGACCTCTTGGAACATTTGGAAATTTCAAGGGTTGTATGAATCTCTATGCTTATAGCGATGTAGTGAGGTGTCAGACCTTCCAACTTATTTTGAAAATCAAGTGAGAGCTTGATATCATACTTTGAAGCCCAACACTATTAATTCCTTAGTAGAATTTGGAAAAAAAATTATTGTCTCCCTTCTCAATCAAGAGAGGAAGGCCAAATACTCTGGCACACCTGCTAACCCTACAAGAGGGAAAGAAAGAATCCTTGAAAGATTTTTTTGATCAGTTTAATTCAGAAAAGATATAAGTGGTAGATTTCCCAAACTGTATAGCCATCACAGCTTTACATCGGGCCCTATAAAAGGATATGGCCAAATATTTCCTAAAAATATATTCTAAGACTACCCAATTGACTAGCACTTACATTAACATAAATGAAATGATTTCCAATAAGAAAAATCAAGAGCCTCGTAAAAAAGATGTGATAGATTAAAAATATAGGGGTAGGGATGAACCCTACATCGTGACAAGAAAGGGTTTGGATCAGACCAAATCTCATCTATCCTGGACTAAATTTCTAGAGTTCACTACTACAAAAAGGGGTATATAAGTCGATGGGTAAAGTCAGTTTTTAACAAAAACCGACTTTTAATGAATTTAAAGTCGGTTGTCCACGTCAACCGACGCTACGTTACGTGGATAGCGTCGGTTGACGTGGTTAACCGACGCTATCCACGTAACGTAGCGTCGATTGACGTGGTTAACCGACGCTATCCACGTAACGTAGCGTCGATTGACGTGGTTAACCGACACTATCCACGTAACATAGCGTCGGTTGACGTGGTTAACCGACGCTATCCACGTAATATATGCCCTCTCGTCTCATTTTGTACGCAGATTTCCAGTTTTCTTCTTCCTCTCTCCTTTCCTCACTCTCATTTTCTCCCAAAATCTTAACCGTGCGCCACCTTCGTTCTACATTTCCGGCCACCTCCAACCACCATTTGAACGGACGTTTGTAAGTTATATTTCTCTTCTCACATTATCTGTCAGTTCTTCTTTTTTTTTTAGCAAAATGTTAAAATCTGTTTATGGGTATATGAACAGCGTGTAAATTTGTGCTAATTTTATCTGTGCTAATTTTATCAGCGTGTAAATTAATGTATTTCGTTAATTAGGAACAACGTATTTTTATTCGTTAATTAAAAACCTAACATATCGATTTGGGTTTTGCTTGGGCAGTTTCTTTGTGTGGTTAAATAACTTGAATTAACTACTTCAAATGTATTATATATCTTTTGGTTTTATATCCAACGCGTGCGGTTCGACAAGCACTTTGTTAAAAGTTCATTCAGAGAGCACTTCTGTAAATATATATCAACTTAAGATACATTTACAATTTAGATTGCGGAAAAACAAAAGTAAGTCTATTATCTGCCACTTTATTTGACCACACTTAAAAAATATGTTTGACTTAGTTTATGCAGAATGCATGCAGCTAGCTTATTATTCGATCAATTTGTTTTATATTTTGTATAAATTTTTGATTTAGTTATGTTTTTTTGTTTGCTAGTAATAATAATGTTTGAATTATTACTTGTGTGTTTGCGTGGATAAATTTATTTATACGTATAATTAATATTACTTTGTAATTATGATATAGTAACATGCTTAGAAATTAGAATCAACCGCGTGATTGGTTTATATATATATTCATGAAACATGAACTGCTTATTTTTTAATTTGTATATAAATGGTTTTGTAAAATGATTAAAATGATAACTATTTTGCATTATGTATGTTTTGATATATATTCTAATAATTAGGAAATTTATATATTTAATAATACATAATTAAGTAATATGTTTAATTAATGTCATTAATAGAAAATGGACAAATCTTGGATGTCAAAGTGTAGAATTGAGCAAGACTATATTTCTGGAGTTAAAAGTTTCATGGAATTTGCTTGTAGAACTAGTAATACTGGAAGTAGTATGATTCGATGCCCATGCGTTAAATGTAAAAATGAGCGATTTCATGAATTTGATGAGGTTAAGTATCACCTTATCCGTAATGGTATTCTATTGAGCTATAAATGTTGGTATTATCATGGAGAAAATATTGATAATACTTATGGAGAAAAGTATAATAAGAATGTGGGTGGATTATATACATCATATCATAATGTACAGACAGAAAATATGTTTCGTGGTGTTGAAGATGAATTACGCGAGGATGATCCCGAAACCTTTAATAAACTTATAGAAGATGCCGAAAAACCGTTGTATCCAAAATGCAAAAAATACACTAAGATGTCAGGATTGGTTCATTTGTACAATGTGAAGGCAAAACATGGTTTTTCTGACAAGGGATTCACAGAATTACTAAATCTACTAGTCGATATGTTTCCTGAGGGTATTGAATTGCCATCTTCAATGTATGAAGTGAAGAAATCTCTTAGTCAATTTGGCATGGAATATCATAAGATTCACGCTTGTCCTAATGATTGCATTCTTTATAGAAAAGAATATGAGACATTACATGATTGTCCTATGTGTAAAGAATCAAGATGGAAGCATGGTACAAATGAGAGTACAACACATAAGAAAGGCGTGCCTGCAAAGGTTCTTTGGTACTTTCCTCCGATCCCTCCCTTTCAAAGGTTGTTCAATAGTAAATATACATCAAAGATGTTGACTTGGCATTCAGATAATCGATCTGATGATGGGGTGCTACGTCATTGATGAGTGCTCAAAAAGCACTAAAATAACCATGATTTTATGTACATTAATTGATTAAAAATATATATATTTATATGTTTTATCATATATTTATATAAATTTGTCTTTATCGGAATCACGGGTATTTTTATTGTTTTTCAGGAATTTTGGCTTAAAAACGCAATTTAAAGACTCAAAGAGGAATACTTGAAGCAATACATCACAAATATATCAATAAATAAGTGGAAAAAGGTCAACAAACATGGAAAAATTGGACAAAATGGGTCGAAAAGGTCAAAAATGTCAAAAAGACGGAAATCGCGCGCCGCAGCCCAGCTGCGCGCGCCGAGCTGCGCGCAGCGACAGCCCCAACGCGCGCGCGCAGCGCCCAGCAGCAGCCCCTCCGCGCGCCCAACGCGTTTTCGCCCCATTTTTCACGTGCAACCGCCCCTGTGACGTCATGCTGATGTCATTAATGACATCAGCAATTCCAATACGCGTTTTTACATTTTTTTAATATTTTTTTAACATTTTTTTACTCATTTTTTCTCTCCATCCTCACCTATAAATACCCCCCTTCCCTTCACTTCAAATCACACCTTCAAAACACACTTCTCTCTTCTTTCTTTCTCTCATTTCTTAGTTTTTGAGTTTTCTTAGTTTCTTTCTTAGTTTCTAAGCTTTTCTTAGTTTTTCTCTTAGTTTTTAGTTCAATTCTCTTAGGTTTAGAGTTCTTCTCTTTTTGAGAGGAACTTGTAATGTTTTTGTAATAATTTAGATTTTTGATTCAATAAATGGGAGTGCAAATTCCGCTTGGAGGTTTTCCAACTACGGGAATAGCGTCAAAGTTCTGTAAGGATTTTATTTTCTTTACAGTTATTTTTATGTTTTATTCTTACATGTTATATTCAACTTGTCTGTGGTTAAATTTAACTGTGCTGGCTGTTTAGTAAATATGATGTAATAATGACGTTGTTATGCTTGCGAAATATTAAATAGGTAAAAATCTCTAAAATGAATTGATTTTGTTTTTATTCAAGATTTTATATTAAGAATGTTAGAGAGAAATATATTATTTTTCATTACAAACTTAAACCTGAAAATTAGATTTTAAGGTTTAGTTATCCGGTCTAATTTAGAGTAGTGCTCTTTTATTTGTTGGTACAATCGCCCGGTAGTTAGAATGAAACTCTATTTCAAAAGTTTTTATAAGAATTATTATGTGAAAATGTATTGACAACATGTTTTCAATAGTGGTTTTAAAACTTGAAAGTTAGTACTCGGATAATTAAATTCTTAAGTTTAATTTGGACACCTTGAATAAAGTTTAAATTGTCTAACCCCACCAAAGGTGGCATTTAAATGGTTCATTTTCAAACTCTTAGAAAAAGAAATTAATTTAATTAAGCATATTAGTTATCAACCCCACCCATAGGTGTTAATTGATTTGTTTAGTTAACAAAGAATATCTAACCCCACTAAAGGTGGTATTTATATAAAAAAGAGAGAATCAATAAAATATCAATTTATATCTTTAATAACCTAGATAATATGAGCAAGCATAATTAATTTAGTTATTATATCCATAAATACTCCGCTAATATAAATGATAAAATTTGCATGAATATTTATTGAATCTGTATATATGTTTATTTTTAGATAATTATTTATTGAATTTGTATCTATGTTTATTTTTATGTTATTAGATTATATTTAATTAATCTGTATATATGTTTATTTTATGTTATTAGATTAGGAACACAAAAACCAAACTATCGTGACAGGATGTTTAGGATTTAATTTCGTTTTTAAAAGTTTGAATAATAAATTAAAAACCACATACATTCCTTCCTTAGATCGACCTTGGGAGTATACTTATCATTTTCTTCGAAATGATTCGTGCACTTGCGAGAGTTTTATAAATATTAAAACCAAAGTATTGGTAAGAATCGGCGATGCCGGTTTTCGCTCATCAGTCATCCTTGTGATTCTCCAAATTGGAAAGTAGTAGATAATTTATCTCCTCAATTTTCATCTGATCCGCGCAATCTGCATCTTTCCATTGCTGCTGATGAAATTAATCCACATAGTTCCCTCAGTAGTAGATATAGTTGTTGGCCAGTAATTATGGTAACATACAACCTTCCTCCTTGGTTGTGTATGAAAAGAAAATTCATGATGTTAACATTATTGATCTCAGGACCGAAACAACCCGATGTTGATATTGATGTATATTTGCAGCCTCTGATAGATGATTTAAAGACGTTGTGGAATGATGGTGTAAATGTTTACGATGCATATAAAGAAGAATACTTTAACTTGAAGGGGGTCCTTTTATGGACAATTAATGATTTTCCTGCCTATGGAAACTTATCAGGACATGCAACAAAAGGTTACAAGGGATGTCCTATATGTAGTGATGGAACTTCTGCAAAGTATCTTGTTCACGGACGAAAGATGTCTTATAGAAGACATAGGAGATTTTTGCCATCTGGACACAAGTTTAGATACCAAAAGAAACCGTTCGATGGTGAAGAAGATCATGATCATGCAACTCGACCTTTGCGAGGTATTGAGATATTAAGGCAATTGAATGGGATGACATTCAAACGATATGGAAAGATGAAAAAAAAACTCACCAAGTCTGGGAAACGAAGGAGGTCAACTAATGAAATTGGTGAAAATGAAAAAGATTTTGAACCGAATGGTTGTTGGAAAAAAAATCAATATTTTGGGAATTGCCTTATTGGAAAGACCTACACATTCGTCACATCTTAGATGTCATGCACATTGAGAAGAATGTATGTGAAAGCTTGATTGGCACTTTACTTAATATACCTGGAAAAACAAAGGATGGCATTAAAGCAAGATTGGATTTAAAGAAACTAGGCATACGACCTGAATTGGAACCAAGGGTGGAAAATGATAAGAATCGAACATACTTGCCACCAGCATCATATACAATGTCAACAAAAGAGAAGGATGTGTTTTGTAAATGTTTGGAAGGTGTGAAAGTTCCTGATGGTTACTCATCCAACTTAAGAAATTTTGTGTCTATCACCGATAAGAGACTGTATGGATTGAAATCACATGACTGTCATATCTTAATGCAACAGTTATTACCAGTTGCTATTAGATCAATTCTTCCAAAACATGTTCGAATATCAATAATTCGGCTTTGTTCATTCTTCAATACAATATGCAAGAAATCTATATCAATTGGCGAGTTAAATTCTTTACAGAAAGAAATTGTAGAAACTTTGTGTCTAATTGAAAAATATTTTCCTCCTTCTTTCTTCGATATAATGATTCACTTATGTGTTCATTTAGTTCGAGAGGTTCAATTATGTGGTCCTACTTACTTAAGGTGGATGTATCCTTTTGAGAGATATATGCAAGTCCTTAAAGGATATGTAAATAATAGATATAGACCTGAAGGATGCATGGTGGAATGCTACATTGCTGAAGAGGCCATTGAGTTTTGTTCTGAATACTTTAGTGGTTGCACTGAAATTGGGAATCCTACGCACAAGTTATTCTTAGAACGTCACATGATCCAAGTAGGTAACCCTATGCTTGGTGGAAGTAAGAAATTATTTATTGATCGCACTCGATAGGAAAAAGCACACCGAATCATTTTGGTAAATAATAACGAGGCCCAACCGTACATAGAGTAAGTGATGTTCATTGTTTCATCTTTTATTTAACTATTAATGATGATATATAACTTAATATATATTTAATAACGTTACAGGATGCATTTAAACTTATTGAAGATCGATCCTCGTTATAAAAAAAAGGAGGAGAAAAATGGTTGTATGATAAACATAAGCGAGAGCTTATTAATTGGTTTCGCAACCACGTAAGTGTCACAAACAAAAAATCATGCATGTATCTTCCTATATATATTCAATGTTTTAAAACATTGCTCTAAACACATTTCGTGTTTTTGTATACATAGATTGGAGGTGAACTCAAGAAACCCAATCATAAAATATCAGAAAGTTTACAATGGCTTGCACATGGCCCAAAATTCGATGTCAAATCATTTCATAGTTTCACAATAAATGGATCGAGGTTTACGACTCAAGCTAGGGACAAAGTCCGAGTAAATCAAAATAGTGGGGTGAAGATGGTTGCACAAACTATGCAATTTACCAGTTCAAAAGATGCTAATCCTGTCCTTTCTGATAGAACATATTATGGTATAATACAAGAGATTTGGGAATTGGATTATGAGGTCTTCCATGAGACAGTATTCTTGTGTGATTGGGTCGAAGATGTTATCAATGTTGGATATAAAATAGATGATTTTGGATTTACCCTTGTAAATTTATCCAGGATAAGTCACATAGATGATCCTTTCACGTTAGCACTTCATGCAAAGCAAGTATTTTACGTGAGCGATCAAATTGATCCAATATGGTCTGTTGTGTTAACGCCTCCACAAAAAGAGTTTTACCATTGTGATGTTGTAGAAGATGATGACTCTATGCTTGATACATTAACCAATATTAGTAATTTCTCAAATAAATTGCCTAATGTACGTGATGATCTAATTGATGATGATGATTCTTCGACATGAACTCGTAGTGATTGTGAAGGAATATATGTATACGATCAACAACCTAATTAAACATAATGTATGTTTTATATTGTTGTAATAACTCTTGTATATATGTGTGTTCCTAAAATTGTCAATTAATTTATATTTCTCCACTTTTTGCAGATATTTCATGGATATTCAGCTTGTAGATCCAAATGATCCATTGGGGTATTTGAAAAGAAGGGGTTGGGCGAATATACCTGATGCTCCACTTAACCCAGATGATAGAATACCCGTTAAATTTGATGCTACTGGTAATCCATTAGGGGAAAATGGTCAACAATTGAAATCTTCTATTGGTCGACTGGCAAAGTCCAGTATACCAATCAATATAAATCATTGGTCTGAGGTTGCCGATGCAGAAAAGTTCAAAATATGGATAACTATTTATGTAAGTCTCTTATATTTTATAATCAATATATATATTATATTAGGTGTATTATATCTAATCTTTTGTACTGTGTTTTTACAGAATCGTTACAAAGTCGATGACAATTGGTAGGGCAAGTGTTATAAGATTGCAAATAAGGCGTGGAAGGAATACAAGACTTCTAGATTGGCGAAAAATTATGTGTTTCCATATTTGGAAACACTTGATGAGAATGTGATATACAAAATCCCTGAAGGACACCCCTGGATTACACCTCAAGTTTGGAAAGACTTTGTGGATTATAGACGTTCAGAAGAATTTCAAATTATTAGAGAAGATCATCAGAATGTCCAAATGCATAACATTCTTCCTAACCGTACTGGGAGGTCTTCAAATCCTGAAGTTAGATTTCGAATGGTATTATTAATTTGTCTTAATTTTATAAATATTTTTATATTAATTTTTCTCAATTTAATTTCATGTCATTGTTAATAAAATTTTCCTAATTTATGTAGAAAGCTGAATTGGGTAGACCTGTTACCCGAATGGAATTGTACATAGAAACAAAGACTCCCAAAACGAAGAATGTAAGACCGATGAGTCAACGAGGAGAAGAACAATTGAATAAGTTGGTTAGTAATTGATTTTTATAAAAAGTATGACTGATACTTAATAATTGATGTAATAATGAATGATATGTTTGTGTGCTTTATTATTTGTAGAGAGCTGTTCAAGAAAAAATATACAGGGGTGAAATAATCGAAGAGCCTGGGAGAGATGCTTTATATCATGCAATCGGACGCGAGCATCCTGGTCGTGTTAGGGGAGGTAGCCAATATGATGGTGCTATGGAGTATTTTAAAATTCCAAAACATAAGCCTCAGACTGTAAGTAAGGAGAAATACACTAAAATTGAAGAAGAATTCAACTCCTTTAAGGCCTCCGTGATGAGTGAGATTGCCACTCTAAAAGAACATCAATCACAATAACTGTCAGCCATGGCATCATGCTACAACCAGGGCATGCCATATTGGCCAAGCATGCAACCATCCATGCCAGGCATACCACCTTCCATTCCAGGCATGCCACAATCCATGCCAAGCATGCCACCATCCATGCCATGCATGCCATCCACACAATCTCATTGTGCTCAAACTACATCCAGTATGGGATATAGCCATCCTATTGGTCCTCATTATATGCCAGGAATGCACATGCAATCAAGTAGTGGTTCATTTTCTCCAATGCAATCTGCACATTCTTACCATAAATCAAGCCAAGATGAACATATTGGTGAGAATGTACATCCAATAGCTACCCCACATGAGAGTCCTCCTTTATTTGATGAATCATATGTGGTAAGATTTTAATTTTTAAATTCTTATTATATGTTTTATTTTTTATATATAACACTTAAAACTTTTACAGAATATGAAATGTTTGTTGAAACATCCTTCGTCAACGGACTATGTTGCTATTGGAACGGTACAACAATTGAGCGATGATCGGATGATTCATAATCAATATTTGCCTAATCATTGGCGAATAGTAATTGATCAATCATTGTTTCATGATTGTCCACTACCTGTGCCTTCTGATGCTACCACAGTCCAAGAGGCGGTTGGACAGTATGTGGCTTGGCCGTCGATTCAAGTTGTTCTAAATTTTGTCATGGTACTATTTTTTAACTTAAAAAATAACACTTGTTTACTACTATTATTTAATGTGATCTTATTGTTACTAAAAATACATATATGATACTTTTTTGGTAGTCTATTATACCAGAACTCTTAAATGCGGCACATTTAAGAGATACCAAGCAAGTATCTCGTGCTAAATCTATGACTAGTGGCCAATCATCGTGCACCAAGTCATTCAAGAAGATGCCTTGGAAAAAGTATAGTCATACTTATGCGTTACAGTTCAGTAGAAATCTTGGCACTTTGATGACTATTGTTGGGAGGGCATCTAGCATAAATGATGGGTGGACTGTGCCACTTCCTATTGAAATTTCTGGTGTAGACATCGGCCAAACTTATATATCGATCGAGTGCTTGTTGCAAATATTTGAATATCAAATGATCGATTTAAGTATAATTCAAGTGTGGACAAGGTGAGTCCTCAATCTAGTTAGTTTTCTTTTATTTATGCAGAACATATATAATTATATTTATATTATCTAATTATATATATACATATATAGGGCTTGCTATTATCGACTTCAACATAATCACTCATCACATTTAGCAATGTTCTATGATTCTTCATATGTCAATCAATATCAAGAGAAGGATGTTAGCATCAGAGCTAAACAATTATGTGATAGAGCATTAACGCTTAGCAGAAATCAAAAGTTGATAATCCCTTGGCCATTAAGGTTTGAACAAGGCCAAGATCATTGGATGTTGGTAATCATTGATATGTTCAATAATCATGCTTGGTACTGTGACTCAGCTTCCATAGAACTGAGTAAAGATACAAAAGCAGTTGTTGAAATGTAAGAGTTATATTTAGTTACATATTAGTTTTTCTATTATTTTTTGTAATATTTAATAAAAACTTATCGTTTTATACCTTGATAGGGCATAGAAGTTGTGGAACAAGTTTAGGGGCATTGTCCTTAAAAAATCTCATAAGCTTATATGGACAAAAGTTATGGTATGTACAATTCAATATTAATAATTTTATTAATTTTACAATTAAATAATAAGGATGTTCGAATATGAAAATTCATGTATACATGCATTTTTTTTGTAGGTTCCACAACAAAATAATGGAGTCATGTGTGGTTATTATGTCATGAAGTTTATGAGCGAAATCATCACAAATATCAAAATTCCAATTGATGATGTGGTAATTTATTTTACCCATATACATACAAGTTTTAACATATTTGAGTTTGTTTTTGTAAATAAATGAAATCATATTCTTATTTTGATTTTGAATACATGTAGTTCTTTGGTTGGAACAAGACGGGTTACGACCAGCAAATTTTTGATGATTTACGAGAGGAATGGGCAGAACACATGGTTCAAATTATATCATCGCAAGAAGTATCAGGAGAAGATTCTGATGATCTTGAATAGCATATGACAACATAACAGTAAATTTTTTAATGATTTGGCCTTCTATATCTATTCTTGTGTTTGAAATCACTTGGTTGATTATGATTAATCATATATATCGCTCATGTATTTAGGGAAATGCATTGTTTATAAATATGAATTTATCTGGAATCTCTGCTAGTATTTTTAATGATATATAATGAGTTCTAAATGTACAAATCAGGTGTACGTCGGTCCGATTTGTTTCTTGGTTTGTATGAGTTTTGGTGCATATGAACGTGTTCCATATGTTTAAGGGCACCAAAACTCACACAAGCTTAGCCAAGAAATCGAAGTTACATGCAATTGATTTCATATTTAGAGTTCATTATATATAGCATTAAAAAATAGTAGTAGAGATTCCAGATAACTTCATATATAGACAAATGATTAATAATGCTAATATGAGTTCATCGAATGTCGTTGTACGTGCTAATCTCTTTTTTATGGTAATATTTATAATGATTTAATTTCTTCATTCGTACGTCTGAAGTTTAGACTACTTTTTTGATAGATGTTTTACATGCTCATGTATGTAGGAGAATATTTGTTATATGGATAAGCTTTTTTTTTGCCATAATGCTTTTGAAGGCCAATCAAGATTCTAAGCCAACCAAGCTTACTCGATGGCATAATTTGACGACATTATTTTATTTGTAATTGAAGTTATTTATATGCATTATTTGTTTTTGTAATAAATTTTATTATTAAGTAATTAAATATATTTATATTGTTAATTATTTGTTGTATTATTATTTATATTTAGTGTATTTATGTTATTTATATATACTGTTATACGAAAAATAAAATTAAAAATTAAAACAAATAAAATGTAGAGTCGGTTCACGGCATGAACCGACTTTACGTGTAGAGTCGGTTCACGCCGTGAACCGACTTTACAATTTAAGTCTCTGAATTTAAAGTCGGTTCAGAGAACCGACTTTTATACCCTTTTTTGTAGTAGTGGTTACACATGTCTCAATGCCATATGCGAAGCTTTTCTTATGCAAATAAAATGCCAACAGTTTGTATAGTGGACAAGAAATAGAAAAACCATGGTTGGGACAAGTCTTAACACTATAGGTTCCACAAAGACACCGGCTACTCAACTAAAAATTGCGGGGAACTCAAAGATGAAATTGAGTATCTAGTAAAGAAAGGGTATCATCCAATAAATTTTTGAACAATCCAAGGCCACAGTAGTTGTGGCTTAACAATCGTGGTCACAATAGTAGCAACCACCGCAATCAACCTCCCCACCTAAAGAAAGAAAGTAGCCACAAGGATAGGAAGTTCATAAGGTTAGAGTTATTATAGGAATTCCCACTGGAGGTAATTCTAACAATGCCTACAAAGTACTCATTCGTGAAGCCATCTATGGCCAAAAAAATTCTAAAGGTTACTACTTCATTAAACCAAGAAAAGATCCTAAACTTACAATATAGGGCATAACACTTTTAGATAGAAGATCTTGTAGATTGATCCATCCTCACATAGATGCCTTGGTAGTCATTCTTCAAGTGGCCAACATAACTTTGCATTGGATACTAATAGATACCAACAACTCAACCAATATTTCATTCTCTAAGGTATGAAAGAAATGAAGCTTTCTTATCCTCTCAAGCTAGTTACTACCTCTTTCGCATGATTCTTTGGACTCCTGCTCATCCTAGAAGGTAGTGTCACCCTACTAGTCACAATTGGATAGGGCACCAACATAAGAACAATTATGGTGGATTTTCTTTATTATGAACTGCCTATCCTCTTACAATTGTATCATGGGCAAGCCTTTCTTACATGGGTTCAAAGTGGTAGCTTCAACCTATTACATTGTCCTAAAGTTTCCAACAAACAAGGGAATATGAATAGTACTTAGAGAGCAAAAGGTAGTTAGATAATGCTACGCCATAGGGATCCAAATGGGCCAGATATAAAAGTTCTACCATGTCAGGACCCGAAAGTGCTTACCTATAAAAGAGTCTACGACTTGGTACACTACCAAGTTAAGGAGATACAAACTCTTTAACGACTCAACCCTACAAATAAAAAAATGCAACAGAAACACAAGTTATATAATATTAAATAAGCGGATAAATTTTAACAGCAAATATTGTATATCAAGCTATAATATGTTATAACATACATACCTTAAACTCAAATTTTAGTAACACAACAATGGATCATGCACAACAAGTGATATAACAAGTTAAAACCAAATAGAGATTGTAATTATATAGTAACATTCTAGGGTTATTTAAGGTAATCACTCAACATCCAACAATTCACTAATTAATAAAATAGTTACAACTTTGAAAGAAATAAAATCACTATTATCTCTATTAGTTAGGACTTCTATCCAAACTACCTATTATTGCTTTTACTTTTGTTTTTGCTTGTTGATCTCACAATAACCTACTTCAACACATGAACCCAACTATCCTCTACAACCAACACCACTAAATATGGTGTGATTAATAGCTACAAATCAATATCATGAAATATATAGAATGAGATACCTTCAAGATCAATCTCAATCTCAAAGGTATCAAAAGACACAACATCCTTTACATAACTCAAATTGTGTACATGAGACACACTATTAAACCATATATGCACACAAACTATGATTTAATCACTAAACTCACTAAAGAATCCACACTCTAAAGTATGCTCTCCAAAAATATTTCAAAAACATAAATAAATCTTAGTATGAGTTTTGGAACTAAAAACATGGGTAAAAATGAGAAAAAAGGTATTTATAGAACTTAGATGACCGCCTCGCCAAAAATGGTGGTGAAGCTGATGGCATGCTTGTTGGCAACCTTGTTAGCAGGATGCTAAATTTTTTTTTTCCATTTTCGAAAAAGCCGAGTAATATCCACAAATACTTGTACCTGAAATGAACCAAAATCTATCACTCTCGACCTAGCATACATACTAAAAACAATAAACTCGGTGGTATGTGAAAACATGTTAATCATAGTGTTCTTAACTATATATTTATGGTACTGATCCGCAGTAACTAACCTTACATAAAAGGAGATGGAACATTGAGTAAAAATAAATAAACATCGTGTTTTGTATGTGGGAAGCAAACACACAGAATTGGAATAGAACAAGACTTACAACCTCATTAGCTTTGTTTTTACTTAAAAGTTTTTAAAATTTCTATTGTTGTAAGACTTAGTAAAGTAGTTTTAATTATCTATATTTCAATATCTGTTCCTAATATATTTTTCAACTACGTCATAATTTAAATTTAATGTTATTAGTAAATGAAGCACTTAAGATAAATGCCTTTCTCAGTAAATCAAAGGTCCAAAGTAGTAAGATTTGATAGGACAGAAAGTCCACCATTAAACCAAGAAGTTGGCTTGAATTGCTTAGACTTATTAAAGTTTAAAACCCTCAATGATACATCGTTGAGGGCTGAGCACAACAAAGTCCTTAGCACCTAAGCAGGGTATGCACCTTTATGAAACAAAGTGAATAAGAAACATCTATGCAGGTAAGTTCTATGCCTTAGGGTCTAGACCAATAAATGATCCACAAAATTTGGGCACGTTTAGTTATCACAAGGATGCATCCTAATTATAAGCTTTGTAGTCCAGGATAAAACTAACACAAAAAATAGCTTAACTTGGGTCTAATTTCCTCTTAATTGGCTTTAGACCTTGAAATAGGACCATGGCTCGAGAGCTCTACCACCCTAGTACTGGGTAGCCCTCAATATCCCATCAAGGCATATACCTTTGCAAAAAGGGAGTGAATAAGAAGTATCTTGATGAGCAAGCTTGAGCTACCTAGACTTAAAAAAGTCCAAAGCCCTTAGTGCTACATGTAAGGGTTGAGCACAATAAATTCATCAGCATCTAGGCGGGGCATACATCCCTATAAAAGGTAGTGAATAAGAAGCATACATGCAAGTGAATTCTACATCTTAAAACCTAGATTTCCAAAAGATCCATAGAAGCTGGGTGCACTAAGTTATAACTTGGATGCATCCTAATCATAGGTTATGTAGTCTAGGATAAAACCAATGCAAAGAATAACATAACTTGGTTTAATTGCCTTGACCTTATACCTTAAAAGGTGGCCAAGGCTCGTGAAGCTCCACCACCCTAGAACTGAGCACAAAAAAAACCCTCAATACCCCACTAAGGCATACTTCCTGTTAAAGCTAAGGTAAAAAGCATCCCAACTAGTGAGTTTCATGCCCTAGCTCTTAAATTAACCTATAATGGAACTGAACACAATAAAACATTTACATGTTGGCTATATAGACTAGACCATAACTAACACAAAGAACAGCCTATCAGGTTCCTTTTTGCTTTAGAGTTGGCCATTTACCATAGATAAGAGTCATGCCTCATCCAATGAAGCATTAATGAAGACTCTATGAAAATAGAGTTATCAATGCACTTTTCTACTTAATATTTACTTATTTTATTGAATAAGTAGTATTTTTAGGGTTAAAAATACTAAAACTGTTTTAGTGAAAATGGGTTATCATATATTTTTTATAAATTTTCATAAATTTTTTTTTTTTATGGATTTTTTAATGTAGGACCAGTTAAAAGACACCATATGGATGCCACGTAAGTAGAAGAGCTTACCAGTCATTGCCATATGGATGCCATGCAAGCAAAGAGGGCCAATTAGAGTGTATTATGTATTAGTTGAAATAGGCTCTATTAGATGTGAACATAGAATTCATCCCGAGTTTTACTACATGGTCAACGGGTATGCCATGCATCATCATATGATTCGTCCGTTCATTCCACTAGGGCATCATGTAATTCATATCCACAAATCATAGTGCACCACATGGTGCTAAATCAATACCCATTGACTACGATCGGTCCACCATGCCACACGTTTCATTTAACGATTTTCCCTTTGATAACTGTATTTTATACAGTGATTTGCGTCTATTTTATTAATTATAATTTCTAGTCCTTTACATTTTTAGTTAATTTTTAATTAATTAAATTAATATTTAGTATTAGTTTTTAATAAATATATTTTAAAGTAAATTAATAAATTTTAATAAAAAAAAGGGCTTAATTACAATTATAAAAAGATTACAATTTAATTTGAAATTAAGAATGGGTTAAATTGCAAATATCAAAAGATTAAAAATTAATTTAAATTAAATTTGTGGGTCAAAATGCAATTAATAAAAAATTGAATTTCTGGGCAGGAGAAGAGCCACTCGCGACATTCACACCGCTCGATCATCCCATCAACGGTCAAGATTGTACGCGTGACATCCAGACGCAACAAAAGCGATTAAGCTGGAATTCTAGAAAGTGCGCAGCTCGGCACACGTGGGGCCCACCTACTGCACAGACTGGCGTGCAGAGTGGGACCCACATCTCGACTGCGCAAAATTTCCCCAATGTGCATCGCTCACCGTTGGATCAGTTGAACAGCTAGATTGAAAGCTTGTGGAACCAAGCTGTCGCGCACCGAGTCGCTCGTCTACAAATCCTATGCGACGCGGTTCATCCAAGCAGCGTGCACCCTCGCGTTTCAACGAAAAAAAAACAGCCACGTGTCTCCTAAATATTCCAGCCAATAACATGACGACACGTGACATGTATTTGGTGAAATAAAAACGTAGAAACAACGCCCACTTCCAACCGTTAATTACTTCCTGTGCGACGCGTTCCAGCTGTTCTTCATGTGCCCGACCTTTTCACCCAATGAAAAGCTGTCACATGTCTCTGTATTTCTCGTAACCAATCACATGGCGACACATGGCATGCGTAAAAAGAAAAAAAATTAGAAACGCACAGAATGGTTTTCACGCGTGTTGTTATTTTAATTCCCCCATGCATTTTTGTCCCCCATTGATAAAAAATAATAATAATTAAAAAATAAAAATAAAAAAAAATTGGAAAGAGGGGATATATTTTGTATGCGAAAATGAATTGGTTTTGATTTTTTGGTTCTTTCATTTTTAGCTCACAGTTCGTGTTGTATGTTTCTCTCTTTACCATTTTCATTATTTTTCCTCTCTGCGTGTTTTGTATAACATGCAGAACGTTCATTTGACATTTTGTGTTGTATTTTCTTAGGGAAATTACAGAGAAAGAAGACAACAAAGAAGAAGGAAAGGGAAGAAATTTATTTTTCATTGAGGAATCGTGAAAGAGTTTCTCCTAATCTATTTTTTTTAATTTTTGTTTCTCTTCAATGTTTTATTTTTGTGGTGTTGTAATTTTAATTTCTGCTATGAACTAATTTATTTTTTCTAGGATTGCAGTGTAGCGTAAATTATGAAACTTAAATTAATTATTTTTGAATGATTTATGGAACTGTTTTAAGATGTTTATTTTATCTGTGTTTAATGCTTTTAATTATCGGAAGATTAATTAACTCATATGTTACACTTAAATAAACTTGAAAAGGAATTTTTGTGTGTTGCTCGTGATAAAATAACGTATATACATAAGGGATAGAAATATACTTTTATTGTATGTGTTATTGTTTTAGAACTCAGAATTTAATAAATTTGGTTGAATTTAATTCTCATAAGAATATAGTGAATCATTTTAACTAGATGTGTCTGTATAGAGCTTGAAAAAGATATATGGATAAATTAGGAGTTCTTGGTTAACAACTTAAAACATGAGAACATAAATCAAGAGAGAATAAAATATTCAAGTGGATTAATTTGGGTAAACTGCAATCCTAGAATTTTCGTACAAACTGTTAAAAAGAAAAATTATTAGTTAAGTCAAAATGCATCAAATTATTGATTGTTTGGATAAAATCAGGTTTAAATAATTTTAGTAATTAACAAAAGTTGGTAACAAATCTCTGTGGGAACGATAATTTACTTATCATATTATTACTTGTGACCGTGTATACTTGCACGATTTTATGTTCTTAAAAAAAGACAACAAGTTTTTGGCGCTGTTGCCGGGGATTTGTTTTACTTATTTTTGTTGATATTAATACCAATTAATCTGATTTTAGTTCCAAAAAAAAATATAAAAAATTTGGTTTTATTGCTTACTGTTATTTTCTTAGATATGTGAGTTTATTTATGTTTTTATTTTTACTGTATTAGATTTATTTATTTCTTATTTTTGTTAGATTTTTGGATTAAGTGAAACGTTGTATGCGACGCATAAGAAATCTTGACATAGTTCCATTAGATCTAGAAATCCATAGAACTATTTTGAACTTAAAGAAAAATAATAAACAAGATACCTTAAAACATCTAATTATGGATCATGAAATTCCAGAAGTAGAAGAACCAAAATCCTTAAGAGATTATACAATGCCTATGGTTGGAGGCATTCATTCAAGCATAAGAAGACCATCAATTCAAGCTAATAATTTTGAAATTAAGCCTGCAATAATTCATATGATTCAAACTTCGGTTCAATTTGGAGGTTTACCCCATGATGATCCAAACTTCTATTTTGCAAATTTTCTAGAGATTTGTGACACTTTTATGCATAATGGAGTCACTGATGATGCTATTCGTTTGAGACTTTTTCCATTTTCACTTAAGGAAAAGGCTAAAAATTGGTTGAATTCATTGCCATGTGGATCTATCACTACTTGGGAGGATTTGGCGCAAAAATTTTTGGCCAAATATTTTCCACCGGCAAAGACTGCACGGATGAGGAATGAAATCACCACTTTTATGCAATTCGACTCAGAATCATTATATGAAGCTTGAGAGAGGTACAAGGAGCTACTTAAAAGATTTCCTCACCACGGATTATCGAAGTGGCTTCAAGTTCAAAAATTTTATAATAGTTTGATGGGTCAAACTAGAAACATGATTGACGTTGCAACAGGTGGTGCTTTAATGGGGAAATCAATTGATGAAGCCTACAACTTATTAGAGGAAATGGCTTCAAATAGCTATGAGTGGCCATCAGAGAGGATGTTGCCTAAGAAAGTAGCTGGAATTCATGAGATTGATGCTATGACCGCTTTAATTGCACAAGTATCCGCTTTGGTGAAAAAGATGGATACTATGGGTGTCCATTCTATTCAGAGTCCTTTTGTTGCATGTGAAATTTGCAATGGAAATCATGCCAGTGAGAGATGTTCTCACAACTCTGAATCTGTCAATTTTGTTTCCAATTATAATAGGAATCAAAACAATCAAAACAATCCCCTATTCCAACACTTACAATTCAGGGTGGAAGAATCACCCTAATTTTTCTTGGAGTAATAATCAAGTCCAATCATCTTCTATGAAGCCCACTCATCCTCCAGGTTTTCATAATCAAGTCCCACCATAAGAGAGAAAGCCTTCATTGGAAGATATGTTTGCTCAATACATGGCTAAGAATGAGACTATTCTCCAGAATCAGGAAACATCTATTAGAAATCTCGAAGTTCAATTGGGTCAACTAGCTACTGCTGTAAACAACCGCCCTCAAGGAGATTTACCTAGTGATACCGAAGTCAATCCAAAAAGGGAAGGAAAAGAGCATTGTAAAGCAGTTACATTGAGAAGTGGAAAAGAGTTAGAAGAAATACACAAGCCCATTTCTCCGCCAACTCTTATTGTTGAAGTTATTGACCCAGAAAAACAAGACAAAGCTGATGAGAGGGTCGAAGAGAATGAATCAACAGAGAATCCTATAATAAAACCATTTTTAGATAATCTCAAGCCTTATAATCCACCAATTCCATTTCCTCAACGCTTCCACAAGCAAAAGTTGGATAAACAGTTCTCCAAGTTTCTTGAAGTATTTAAGAAACTTCATATTAACATTCCTTTTGCTGATGCCTTAGAGCAAATGCTCAGTTATGTGAAATTTATGAAAGACATTTTGTCTAAGAAGAGAAGGTTATGTGATTTTGAGACAGTTGCTCTCATAGAGGAGTGTAGTGCCATCCTTCAGAAGAAGCTACCACCTAATCTTAAAAATCCAGGAAGTTTCACCATTCCTTGTACTACTGTGACTCTTCAACTTGCAGATAGGTCTTTGAAACACCCAAGAGGCATTATAGAGGATGTGCTTGTCAAGGTTGACAAGTTTATCTTTCCTGTAGATTTCATAATTCTTGACATGGAAGAAGATAAAGAGATTCCTATTATTCTAGGGAGACCATTTTTAGCAACTGGTAAGACTTTGATTGATGTTCAAAAAGGAGAGCTCACCATGATAGTTAAAGACCAAGAGGTAACTTTCAATGTCTTTAAAGCTATGAAATTTCCAAGAGAATCTGATGATTGCTTTAAAGTTGACATGGTGAATGCTTTAGTTGAAAGCAATTTTAGGGAAAACTTGAGTACTGATGCTTTGGAACTTGCACTTGTGAATGACAATATTATTGATAACTTTGATTCTCTTGAATATCTCAAGTTACTTGAAGCATCTCCACAACTCTTTAGTCCTGAAACTGAAGAAGAGGCATCACAAGTTGTAACACCGTCTAAGTTTACCTATGTGAAGCCATCTATGGAACAAAAACCACTATTAGAGCTTAAGCCATTGCCTAACCATCTAAGGTATGCTTATTTGGGTGAAATTTCTACCATGCCTATGATTATTTCAGCATCTCTAGATGAAGATCAAGAAAAGAAGTTGTTAAGAGTGTTGAGAAATTACAAGCTAGCATTAGGGTGGTCTATAGCTGACATTAAAGGAATTAGCCCCTCACTATGCATGCACAAGATCTTGTTTGAGAAAGATTTCAATCCTACTATTGAGCATCAACGTCGTTTGAATCCAATCATGAAGGAGGTAGTAAAAGATGAGATCATTAAGTGGTTAGATGCAGGTATTATCTATCCTATTTCAGATAGCTCTTAGGTCAGCCCAATTCATTGTGTTCTGAAGAAGGGAGGAATTACAGTGGAGGCTAATAGCAATAATGAGCTGATTCCCACAAGGAAAGTGACAGGTTGGCGGGTATGCATGGATTATCAGAAGCTCAACAAGGCCACTCGAAATGATCATTTTCCTCTTCCATTTATTGACCAAATGCTAGACAGATTGGCATGACATTCTTTCTATTGTTTCTTGGATGGATATTCGGGATACAACCAAATTGCTATCGTGCTTGAGGATCAAAAGAATACCACTTTCATATGTCCATATGGAACTTTTGCTTTCCGAAGAATTCCATTTGGACTTTGCAATGCCCCAGCCACTTTTCAAAGATGTATGATGGCTATCTTCTCAAACATGGTGGAAAATTTTATTGAGATATTTATGGATGACTTCTCAGTGTTTGGAGATTCATTTGATATGTGCTTGCATAACCTTTCTTTGGTCCTACAAAAATGCGAAGAAACAAACTTGGTTTTAAATTGGGAAAAGTGCCACTTCATAGTAGAAGAAGGTGTTGTTCTCGGCCATCTAATTTCGTCAAAGGGAATTGAAGTGGATAGGGCAAAGATTGAAACCATTGAGAAACTACCGCCTCCAACATCGGTGAAAGGAATTAGAAGTTTTCTTGGTCATGTAGGATTCTATAGGCGATTCATAAAGGATTTTTCCAAGATATCTAAGCCTCTTTGCAACCTTTTGGAGAAAGATACAAAATTCACATTTAACGAAGATTGTTTTGAAGCTTTCCGGGTTTTGAAAGAAAAGTTGATCATGACTCCCATCATTATTGCCCCAGATTGGAATCTACCTTTCGAGCTCATGTGTGATGCCAATGATTTTGCAGTAGGAGCTGTTTTAGGACAACGATAAAAGAGAGTTAAATAGGTAGTTAAATAGATTTGAGAGAATTATCTAATTGTTTATCTTGATTAAATAACATGCATAGTTTCTTGGTAGAGATATACGATTCTTATGTATGTGATCCATAATTGATGAACTTAATGAGTAGTATGTGCTTTAATTGACATGAAAATGTGATTTGGTTAATTATTATATGGTGTGTAGTTTACTTGAGAGATGAATACGTTTTAAGTTAGATTCAATTGATCATGTAATTGATTGATAATTATATTGAAATGATTTTAGTGATTTGTATGGTCAAAAAATGGGGGATTAAGTATGCCTAGATATTTTCTCATATGTTTTCTTAATTGTCAATTCTAAGTTAATTAATTAGTACTATTTATTTTTAATTCTTTTAATTCTGCTTTTTTAAAACATAAAAACACAAAAAAAATTGATTTTTACTTTTTAGCTTTAAAATTAGTTTCTAATAATATAATCTCTGTGGGAAGAGTCTTTTCATATCATTATATTACTTGTTACGATATGTATACTTGTGTATTCATTGCACATAATTCATGTTGATCATATAACTAGAAATTTCCATAAATTGAGAACTATTACTTACTTGGACCACTTGAGAAAATTCAAGTACTTCAAGTAGGGAGCCTATAGATCGAGGGGCTTAGCTAAGCAACACTTAGACTAACAGGTTACCCCTAACATGGAAAAATTACAAAAAAGTATGGCAATGCCCGTATAGAAAAGTAAGGGCACATGTACAAAGTTTATAGTCACTCAAACTTCAAGCCATTAACCTCCCAATCGAGCCAACACATGGTCCAAAGATTGAACCACTATTCAACCAAATAAGCCAAGACTATGAGGTATAATTAACCAAGAGCATGGCTTACCAGCCAAGAGTACGACTAGCCTGAATTGTGGCTAGCTAGAAGTATGACCATCCAAGAAGTGGCCAACCAGAAGTATGGCCAACTAGATGGGAAATGGTTGACTAAAAGTGTGGTCGGATGACCAAGAAAGGACCAATGATAAACTAAGAGTATAAGTGATGAGCCAGAGAGGAGGTTTAACACCTTGGGTCTAAGATCTGTACTCCATTTTATGCCAATACACTATAGTACACTCGCATATCAACTCAAAGGTCCATGACCTCTTGAATATATGGGGCAACAGTCAGGTTCAAGAATAATGTTAAAAGTATAATTACAAACCAAAATATAATAAGAGATAAAGCGTGGAGATGGAAAATAGTCTTATTAAGGACTTTCTTGGGGAAGATCCACCTGAATTACCTTCTTGTGGTTTGAAAGCTATGAGCTTGAGCATCTAAGATATCTTTGACATACCTATTAGAATCAAAATACTTATTCATGACCTAGATTCTAATCAGACCCAGTTCTATAGTAGTCGCCTGTAATAACCCTCGCACTAAAAAGAGGCACTTAGATAACTCATTAGTTTGCTCCATCTCTTTGGCCCAACTAACCTGCTTCTCTAACAAGAGTATCCAGACGTCTGACCTCTTCATTGGCTACCTCTAGGATCACCATGGCCTTAGCTTGTATCTTTTTAGTAGTAGAAAGTCCCATCCTAGACTCCTTCAATTGAATCACTAAGTTACGGTGGTTAGCCTTTACAAAATTTCTCATACTGAATGCCTTCTTAAGTGTCTCTAGTGTGCATCCTAAATACTTAAAAGCACTTAATATATCATGAAAAAAGGAAATACAAAATAGGGTTCCAAATTGATGCAAATTGGAGTGTGTCGCAGCATGAGTTTATAATGAGTCATACCGCAAGGCAAAATGGAAAAAATTAAATGTTTCCTAGATTTATGTAGGTTGTGACATGAAAACATTGTGTGCTAGTGGATCATGTCTAAAATCATGTATATGCTATTTGGTAAGGATACTTTTGAGAGTGGGCTATTTTATGAGTTTGGTAATCAAATCATAGTCTATATGTATACATAATTTGATTGTGTCTCATGTACATGAGTTAATATTAGTGTTAGACTGTATCTCCCTTGAGAACGCGAGTTGTTACATTTCCAAGTACTTGATTTTCGGTTACTAATCACACCATATTGGATGGTTTTGGTTATGGAGGAAAATTGGGTTGGAGTGTTGAACCAACTAGTTATGAAAGCAACAAGTGACGCACAATAATAGGTAGTTTGGATTGTGGTCATGGCTAATAGAGGTAATAGTGGATTTTCCGTCCATTGATATTGTAACTTATTTATTACTTATTGAATTATTTGCTATTGGGTAGTTGCATTGAGAGGATATTACCATATAGATATGGTCTTTATATAGGTTTACCTCGTTATATCGAGTATTATGCATGATCACATTTTGAGCTAGTATAGTCTAAGTTTATTATGTATATGTCTCAATGTATCAAAGTAAAAACTCTGATTGGAGGAATGTTCATTTTCCTTTCAATCTTCTCAGAAAAATCATGGTGAATTCATTTACATTGAATTTAATTTTTAGCATAAACTAAATTTTCTTTATTCCAGGAAAAAGATTTAATCTAATTCTGAACTATGCTTGCTTTTCTATGTTAATTTGAATTATTTATCTTTATGTTTATTTGATTATTTCTGAGCTTATTACTTCTAATGAATCAACCATTAATTAGATGATTTTGATCTTGTGATTTGTTGTCAAAAGAGGGAATTATAGGAGAGATCTGGAATATTTCTAAATAGGTAAATATAGAGATCGAAAGACTTGTACGAACCTTTGTAGTATTAAAATCATTGGTCTTAATGCTTTTTTGCTTTATTAAATTGCATATTCTTATGTAAATTAATGAACAAGAATATTTCCAATTGACTGTCGAAAGAGGCTTTTGAATGTTTTTTTTATTGATAACAAATAGAGAGAATTAAGTTCAATTTGTAGATGAGTAAAGCATAGTGAGGGATTAGGTGAAATCAATTTCATAGAAGAATTATTTCCATTAATTTGATCTTTTAATAACATCTTCTTTATCTTTTGTGCATATTATTTAACTTGATTTTATTTTAAATTCCAATTAAAACAACCTTAATGACTTCTCCAGATAATTGATTTAGCATAATTTTGCTTGTGTGAAAGTCTATATGACTTATCATCCTTGTGTGAAAGTTTATGTTACCTTTTCTTCTTCTTCTTCTTCTTCTTCAATCTTCACGTACTACTCCTTGGAGTCAAGGATCCCATTTTTCCAACTCTACTGTTAGTACTTTTTATTATTGTGGTATTCCTGGTCACATTGCTCAGTAGTGTTCTAGATTTATTAGTAGTACTATTTGGAGTCCTCTATCTCGCTCTTCCCTATCTTATTTGTCTAGATGTAGTTAGTGTGGCTCATCTAAACATGTTCTTATAGGTTGCATTATGCACTTGAGGCACAAAGTAGAAAGATATAATTTTTCTTAAAATTCCTACCTCACTAAGTTTATATGGATGACTCAACTAATTTTGGTAGAAATTTTAAACAAAAAAAAACAACGAGTTCCATATACTCCTCATGCTCACATGGGTGAAAGAATATCTTTGAGTTTTATTACCCCTCACAAATTCTTTAAACAGAGCGAGGCAATTTTATCTTTATTTTTGGGTAATCTATTAGGGTTGAGTTGCTTAATTTCTTTTATCTTTTTGTTTGTAGTTTTTGTATTTGTAAAATTATGTCATTTTTGTTTGTGTTCATCTATTTAATGCATTTACTCGTCTATTGGGTAATGTTTTTGAGTTGTGCATAGTATGTTAATTGTCGTATTTATTGCTTTACCTTTATGGCTATTCTTTTACTAGTTTTCTCACATAATAGTTGCTTTGACATGTTCCTTATATGCATTTGTATTGCATATTGTCTGCTTCTTCCTCTATGGCTTCTTGTATGTGCATCACATCACATTTTTTCATCTTTTAGTGTCATTGTAGTAAGATCCTCTATCTATGGTCCTATCATTCTTATGATATGACATTTAGAATGCTTCTCATTTGTTTTTTTTTTGGTTTTCTATTCTTGACCCTAGCATATCGTGGGTTGATTATATGTTTTTCTCTTACTGGCTTCTATCCATATTTTACCTATTATTTTCCCTTTATCCTTTTGCTAAGCCTTAATTTTCTCTTTGAAGTTAGTGGAGATATTTTCTTGCTTCTTTTTTTGTTGTCATTCATGTTGTTTGAGTTGTTGTCATTGTCTAAGCATGTCCTGTGTTTCTATGTTGATATTTTTTTTCTCACATGATTAGAGGTTTTAGTAGCATCCCATGTTTCTTCCTTCTCTTACGGATGTCGCTTATGATGTGAATGTTGCTATTTATTTAATTTGAGACACGTTCCCTTTCTTATTAGGCATTAATATGTTTTGAGTCCATTACTTTCATCTCACTTGTTAGTCATTGTCTATGGTTTATGAGATTGACAACTTTTCTCTTTGCCATACTATTGCATGTAAAAAGAATTTTAGAGGGATCTTGTTGATATATGTTTGGCATGCATTTGACTTGAATTGAAGTGTGGATGTTTTGACACATGTATTCCTTGAGAGCATGTATGGCTAAATTTTTATCGTTTTTCTTATCTGAAATGAAATTCTCTTCTACACATACCATATCTTTGTGAATTTGTTTGATTATTTTGAGAAGCTTGTGTGAATCTCATACTTTGATAATTTTTCTTTCTCTAACAACCTATAGAATTCACCTTTAGCATTTCTCGGGGTGAAATTCTAGGTGCTACTTGATTAGAAAAAAAGGATTTAGGCTGGACCCTTCTTACCACCATTATTCTTATATCTTTAGTCTCTCTTCATTGAGCCTTTATATTATCCCTTCATTTCTTTATATCTAAACACTAGCTTAGCCTAAAAATTATTCCCACTTATCGTTTCCACCCTTTGTTGAGCTTGTTTGTTTTTGGTTGTTAGTTTTACCCTCTTGGTTTCTTGAAAAGAGAAAAAAAAAGGAATGAAAAAGGAAAAAAAAGGTTGAAGTTGGATTAACAAATTTAAAACAAAAAAATGAGATAGATGGAGAAAGGAAAAAAGAAAAAGAAGTCTTAAGATTTTTGTGTGTAAACAAAAGGAATGATAAAAGAAAAGGTGAAAAGATGATGAGTATATTGAGGGAGTGTTGCATTAACACCTAATTTTTGTGTACTATTCTCTCAATTTCATTTGTTGAAATTTGAGAAGTAAGGAGAAAAGAACCATGTTTGAGGGTATAAGTGTGATGAATATGGAATTATCTATTTGGTTGGATCAACAAAGGTGTATTTAAGCCTAAATGTCTTCACTTTCCTACCCTTACCTTAGCATGTCATTACAATCTTTGAAAGACCTATTGATTTTGTCTTGGCTAAAACTTACATTAGTGGAGAGAGAGACTAATTGTGGAAATATAAAGCTTGGTTTTACTTGAGTCTATATTTCAATTTTCTTGATTCACATAAGTATATCGTGATGACATTTAGAGTAAACAAGTTTTGTATATTACATATAATGCATCTCATAAAAAATTAGTCATACCTTTACATGAATACATCATGGATTGATTGACATGTGGATATTTGTGTTGAATTTATTTATTATCCTTAACGGACCCTCTAATTCATCAAACATGCTTGGTTTGCTTCCCTCGCTTTATATTTCTTGTTGTGTACTATGTGTAGATGCTTCTATGTTAAGGGTGTTTCCAAGTAGAATGCATATCTTGTTTATTATTTCACATGCATACTTTTAGGGAAATAGGTGTATGTCTTGTGTATAGTGTCAAGGGAAGTGATGTGTTTATTTTACTTCCTGTTGTTTGTCCTATTTATGAGTTTTTGTTTTTATCTCTTGTTCATGTGATGCTTTCGTCTCTTTGTCATCACTTTATATGAATCATGCATAATAGGACTATTCATATGATATGTTGTATGCATTGTATGCAATCTCTAGTTTCACATGTCTAACTTTGTGTTTCTCTACTTCTGCTTCCTTCTTGCATGCTTCTTGCTTGTCATTCATTGCCTAGTAACTAATGCTATAATGCATGACATATGTTTTCTTGGGTAGATTGAGATGTTTTGTATTTTGACTTATCTTTGGTTTCATGTGCATTTAGTTTGTTGCATGTTGTATGCTCCTACCCTACTAGTTCTTGGTGTTTTTCTGTGTCCTTTTCTCTTAAAGCATATGGTACTTCTTATTTTTTTTGCTTCAATCTTACTTATTGCATTGCATTAGAGTTAGGATTATAGCATATTTGCATTCTTCCCTCCTTTAAATAGAGAGTTGCTTCTTTGACTTTCAGTGTACAACTATATGTTTGTTTCCATATTGTGTGCCGTATGGGCTTTGAGTATAGGATTACACTATATATTGTTATCTAACGTGCATGCTTTCAAGGGGAGTGTTGCCTAAGGTTAGGGGGACTTGTGTATGTTTACATATGTTTGTACCTATTGATGTTTACATGTGTATGGGTAACACGATAGTATGTGGGTTAACTACACTTTATTTCTTCATGATACATTCAGAGAGTATGTGTTTGCTTCATGTGTGAAAATTACAAGTATTGAGGGAAGTCATCGAGCTTTAGATATTCTATATGCAGTGGTGATGATACCCTCATGTTTCAGAGTGAAGGATTGGATGAGTTAATTCATAAAGTTTGATGAAGCACTCAAAATGGATGCACTTGGAGTAGGTGTATCTTTTTGGTTTAGTGTGTATTGTTTTTTTATTCACGGGAACCAAAATCTTTAGAATTCTTCATGATCATCTCATGATAGATGTGAGTATATATTTAGTTATGCAATGTTTTGAGACAGAAGGCCAAAAGGAGAGAATGGAAGTCCCTTTTGTACTTATGTCTATGTGTTAATTTCTCATGTACAAAACATGGTATATGTTTTATTTTACTCAATCTTATGTCCTCCTTTGTGTAAGGTTGGTTATTATAGATCAGTAATTCAATCATGCATACATTTAGGTATATTTTGTATGCAATCATGTTTATACACATAATGGGGTTTATTTTCATTGTGTGCATGCTAGGTTGGGAGTGTTGGTTTTCGTTGTTGCTTGTGGTTTTTGACTTGTTTCGAGTGCAGGTATTTTTTGTTTTTACTCGGTAGGGATCTCGCCTAGTGGTAGTAAGGTGGTGGCGAGGTTGTTGGAGAGGTGGAAAATCTGAGTGCTACAAAATACCCCAGGTATTTCTCTTCTCTTTACCCATGTTTTCCATAGAAAACTCTACCAAAATTTGCACTGGTTAGTGTATCTATTTTTGAAATCATTTTGTTATGGATACATTTGAGAGTGGGTTGTTTTGTAAGTTTAGTAATCAAATTGTAGGTTGTGTACATATGTGGTTTGATTATGTGTCTCTCTTACACGATTTGACATTAGTGGTTGATTTTGTGTCCCTTGAGAGTGTGAATTGTTATACTTCCATTTACTTGATTTTTGGTTACCATTCACACCATATTAGGTGGTATTGGCTATGAAGGATAGTTGGGTTTGAGTGTTGAACCAACCAATTGTGAAAGCAATAAGTGAAAAGTAATATTAGGTAGTTTGGACAAAGGTCCTAGCTAATAGAGGTAATAATAGTTTTATTGTCTATTGGTATTGTAACTTTTTTATTGCTTAATAAATTATTTGCTACTGAGTGGTTGTCTTAAGGAACTCGAGAATGTTACCATATAGATAAAATCTCTATATGAGTTTGCCTCATTATATCGAGTGTTATGCATAATCACTTGTTTAGTTAGTATAATTTGAGTTTGTTATGTATATGTCTCAACCTATTGAAGCATAAACTATGATTAAAAATAATTTTTTGTTTACTTATTTTCTTTTTTTGATATAATATATCTATTATTCAAGTTATTTCTTTTGATTTTATACTATATGTGTTCTTGATGACTCTATGAAAATAGAGTTATCAGTACATTTTTTTACTTAATATTTACCTATTTTATTTAATAAGTAGTACTTTTGAGTTTAAAAATATTAAAATATGAACTTTCTAGTGAAAATGGGTGAAAATATATTTTTTGGGAAATTTTATGGATTTTTATGAATTTTTTAATATAAAACCAATCAAAAGACATCATATGAACGCCACACAATCATAAGAGCTGACCAGATACGTCACATAGATGCCATGTAAATGGAGAGAATCAATCGAAGCATGTTGCATGTATTGGATGATTTAGGCCATGCCAGTTGTTGGAATGACGTTCGTTCCAAGTTCACTACATGGTCAATGGGAATGCCGCATGTCATCCCTTGATTTGTCCATTCTTCCTACCTGGGTGCCACACAATCCATAATTGATTATCATAGCATGCCATATGGTGTTGACTTAGCTTGGGTTGACTACGACTAATCCATCACGCCACATGTCACACGTTGATTTCCCCTATGCCACGTGTCTAAATTGTATTGGCAAGCACTATTTAATTCCCTTTTTTTCCATCGTAGCCCTTGATCTGATGGTCTAGATTCTACTTAAACCTAATTTAACCCCCTAATTTCCCCAAAAACCTTAGTTAGCTAAAATTAACATATGTTTTGTTAGTTTTTGAAGCCAAGAAGAGAGAAAAATATAGAATATTCAAAAGGAGTACAATTTTGTGAAGATTCAAGAAGAGATTGGTGCTACAATTCAAGAGATTGATTATATTTATTATTCTTCTCCTTTCTTGATCAATTTTTATGTCTTCTTTCATAAAAAATATCGACATTATGAACAAAATCATGTCTAACTAAATTATTAATATAAGGATCTTATGAACCAAATTTTCTATATGTGATGATCTACTATTTTATCCCAATTATGATTACAATTTAATTATATTATTTAATCTAATTTTTATATTATTAATTATTTGGCTAATAATTTATCTGTAGAGGGAATTAAATGGGTTTGAGAGAATTACTAAATTGTTTGTCTTGATTAAATAACATACATAGTTTCTAGATAGAGATGTATGATTCTTATATATGTGATCCATAATTGATGAACTTAATGAATAATATGTAATTTAATTAACATGAGGGTGTAATTAGGTTAATTACTATATGATGTGTAGTTTACTTGATTGAACAATACATGCTAGGTAAGATTCAATTGATCATGTACTTGATTGGTAATTATATTAGGGGATTTTAGTGATTCATATGTTTAGAAAATTGTGGATTAAGTATTCGTGGATATTTTCTCATATATCTTCTTAAATGATAATTATGAGATAATTAATTACTAACATTTATTTTTTGTTCTTAAAACATATATAAATACAAAGAAATTGATTTTATTTGTTAGTTTTAAAAATTAGTTTCTTATTATTATATTATTTATTGTAATACGTATACTTGCATATTCATTACACACAATTTTTATTCGATAAAGTTTTTGACGCCGTTGTTGGGAATATAAGCATTATAAATTAATTTTTATTTTATTTTAAGTTATTTTAAGTTATTTTTCTTTAATTATTTTTCAAAATTTTAATTTATTTAGTTACTTATTTATTTATTTGACATCTCCTTAGTGCTATTAGAAATATATTTTGGCTTTGTTACAAGAGGAGAGTTCGTAAGAGAGAAATTTTGCCTTTAGATCCCGAAAGTTAGCGTACTTTGAAATAAATAAGAAAACAACAAGATGTCACCAAAGTGGAAGAAATGGTTAATTCATTAGAAATAAACAATAATGAGCTAAATTTGAATAACTAAATACCTTTAATGGATGATAGGGATAAAACTATGAATGACTATGCAATACTTATGTTGGAAGGGTTGAATCCAAGTATTACAAGGCCAAATATTCAAGTTAATCAGTTTGAACTAAAGCGAGTGATGTTTCAAATGCAACAAATAGTTGGATAATTTAGCGAATTACCAATAGAGGATTCTCATTTACATCTCAGATTGTTTATTGAAGTTGGAGATTCATTCAAATTCAATGGTGTGATCGAGGAGGCATTGAGGCTTAAGATTGTTCCCTTACGCTTTATGAGACTATGCTCAAGCTTGGCTAAACTCTTTTCCACTTTATTTCATTACAACTTGGAATGATTTGGTAGAAAAATTCTTGATGAAATGTTTCCCACCAACAAAGAAGATCTAGCTTAGAAATGAAATTACCTATTTTCAAAAAAATGACGAGGAATCTCTATATGAAATAGGAGAAAGATTCAAAGAGGTTCTAAGGAAGTGTCCTCACCATGGTATCCTTTATTGGATCCAAATGGAAACTTTCTATTATGGTGTCAATGCTCAAACAAAAACCATTTTTTATTCATTTTCTAATAATTGTGTTCTTTTAGCCAAGTCTTACAATCAAGCTTATGATTTGCTTGAGAAAATGGCTAGCAATAATTATTAATGGCCAGTGGATAGAATGGCAACTGTAAGAAGAGTAGTCGGAATGCATGATGTAAATGATATTATGACACTTATAGCATAAGTGCAATCTTTGGTGAATCTTTTGAATGCTTAAAACTTGTTAACGAGTATAAACTAGGTCTAAGATTCAAAGGTGTTCTATGTCTTTTGTGGTATAGATCATTTTTTTGATAATTGTCTAAATAATCCATACTCAAACTCATATAACCGAGGATGGTGATAACATCTGAATTTCTCTTGGAGTAATAATAAAAATTAAAATGGTAATCAATTAAGTTGTTAATCATTTTTTCCACTTGGTTTTCAAGAACTACAACAATCACAAGTCCAATAGAAGAAGCCACTTACTGAGGACAATACAAATGCTTTAATGAGAATGATAAAAGAATGCATCCAGTAAGTAAATACAAAAGTGTCAACTTAAGAGGCTTCAATATGAAATCTAGAAACCCAAATGAGGAAACTTTCCTTGACCATAACTCAAAAGCCTCAATGTAACCTTCAAAGTGACACAATTGTAAACCTAATAAGAAAAGGTAAGGTGCATTGTAAAGCCATAGCCTTAAGGAATGGTAAAACTTTAGAGCAGGAAAATTAGACTCAAAAGGATATGGAGGAACATGAAGCCAAAAGGATGAAGAGAAATATGCAATTAATAAGGATGAGGACGAATTAGTGGATAAAGAGAGAAGGAATTAGTGAGTAGAGAGATCACTAAAAAGGAAATAATTCAACCAAAGAAAAGTGACCTCTACGAACCCACTATTCCATTTCCTCAAAGACTACAAAAGCAAAAGTTAGATATGCAATTTTCAAGTTTTTTAGATGTTTTCAAGAAGCTGCACATAAACATACCATTTGTAGATGCATTTGAAAAAATGTCGTATTATGCCAAATTGATGAAGGATATACTATTAAAGAAAATGTGTCTTGGAGATCATGAAACAATGGTTTTTATTAAAGGTTGTAGTTCCATCCTTGATGAAAAACTACCACAAAAACGGAAAGATCCACACAATTTTGACATTCCTTGCACAATTAGAAACATGAACTTTGAGAAAGCTTTATATGACTTAGTTTAAAGCATTAACGCTATGCCATTATTGGTCTTCATGAGATTAAGGGTTGGTAAATCCAAATCCACTTCAACAATATTACAAATGGTAGATAGATCAATTAAGCGACCTCGAGTTTTGGTAGAAGATGTGCTAGTTAAAATAGACAAGTTTATTTTTTCGGTGGATTTGATTGTACTAGACATGAAAGAGAACTATAAAATTCCTATCATACTAGGTAATGTATTCTTAGAAACCAAAAGAGCATTCATTAATGTACAAAAATGTGAGGTTACAATAAGAGTGCAAAATGAACAAGTGGCATTTAATATGTTCAAAGCAAATAAATATTTTGATGCTGATAATGCTAGTCATTGCTTTCGAATATATGGTACTGGTGAGCTAACCACTGTTGTGCTTTATGACATGTGCCCTAGTGATGCTTTAAAGTATATACTTGTTAAAATGAATAGGATGACACTTATGTGGCCGCACATATTCGTACCGGTAGGTTAATAAAACTTGTTGAACAAGCCCCACTTGAAACTTTAACACATGATGATATGAATGAGGACATAAACTCACCAGAAAACAACTCAACCTATTTTAACTTTGAAAGTATGGATTCAAAGGTTGATATTATGAATTATGTGAGCTTTTTAGAGGATACACCTCTTATGTGTTATCAAATGCGTTTGTGGAATGTCTTGAGACAAGCTCAAGATTGAAACCATCAATTGAAGAGCCATCCAAATTAATGCTTAAATCTTTACTGCCTCATATTTGTTATGCATTTTTGGGTGAGAGCGAGACAGTTCTAGTTCTAATCTTAGCTAATCTATGTATAAGGAAAGTTGAAACACTACTGAAGGTACTAAGGAACTTCGAATGAGCTATATGTTGGTCTATGGCCAACATCAAAGGCATAAGCCCATCTATATACATGCAAAAAATCTTATTAGAGAATGGAGATAAACCTACCAAGGATGCATAATTCCACTTAAATCCTATTATGAAAGAGGTGGTGTAGGAGGAAATTGTCAAGTGTCTTGACATGGGCATCATTTACTCAATATCGGATAGTAAATGGGTAATCCTAGTTTAATGTATACCAAAGAAAGAAGGAATCACTATGGTGAAAAATGAGTCAAATGTGTTAATACCTACTAGGATTATCATGGGATGGATAGTACATATGAGTTTTTGCAAAGTGAATGAAGCTATAAGGAAGGACCATTTTCCTCTCCCATTCATGGATCAAATGCTTGACAAATTAGCTGGGCATTATTTATTTTCCCTTTTAGATGGATACTTTGGTTATAATCAATTTGCTATGGTACCTAAAGACCAATAAAAGACCACCTTCACATGTCCTTATGTAACTTTTTCTTTTAGGAGAATTCCATTTGGATTATGTTGTGCATCTACAACATTTCAATGCTATATGATGGATTTTTTCTCGGACATGGTGTATGAGCATCTAGAAATCTTCATGGATGATTTTTCGGTCTTTGGAAACACATTTTATGAATGTCTACACTATCTTTCCTTAGTGCTACAAAGATGTGAAGAAACAAATTTGGTTTTAAATTGATAGAAGTGCCATTTCATGGTACATGAAAGTATAATATTTGGCCACAAAATCTTAGCGAATGATATTGAGGTGGATAGAGCTACATAATAAGTCATTGAGAAACAACCAGTACTTACCAATGTATAATGAGTAAGGTGTTTTCTGGGGCATACAAACGTTTACCATATGTACAATATTTTGAAAAAAAAACGTGCCTTTCAAATTTGATGTAAAATGTTTAATGGCATTCCGAGTGCTTAAAGAGAATCTAGGGTTAACATCACTTATAGCCACCCCATTTTGGAGCAAGCCCTTAAATTTGATGTGTGATGCAAGTCATTTTGCTATTGGAGGTGTTCTTGGATAACGAAGTGATAAAATGTTCCATGCCATATATTATGCAAGCAAGACACTAAATGAGGCTCAAATGAATTATGCTACTATAGAGAAAGAGCTCTTTACCATTGTATATGCCCTTGAGAAATTCTATCTTATTTGGTTAGAACCAAAGTGACTATCTATATGGATCATTCTGCAATAAAGTACCTCATGATAAAGAAGGATACCAAACCAAGATTGATATGATGGGTTCTCCTTCTAAAGAATTTGACTTGGAAATTCATCATAAAAAAGGAATAGAAAATCAAGTAGTAGACCATTTTTCTAGACTAGAAAAGGGAAGCAAAAATGAATGACAATATGGTGATTAGGGGATCCTTTGTAGATGAGTAACTATTTTCATTACCTCAAATAGAAATCCCATAATATATAGACATTGCAAATTTTCTAGTTGCCAACATTCTTCTATCAGACCTCACATGACAACAAAAGAAGAAATTATTCCATGACCTTAAATTGTATTTTTAGGATGATCCTTACCTTTATAAAGAATGCACATATGGTATTTTGAGAAGGTGTGTCCATTATGATGAAGTTAGAAATATTATTTACCATTGCCACATTTCAAACTATGAAAGTCACTTGAGGAGCACAAAAACAAAAACAAAGGTACTTCATTTGGTTATTTATGGCTTATAATATTTAAAGATGCTTACATTTATGTAAAAATATGTGATAGATGCCAAATGATAGGTAATATTTGAAAAAGAGATGAGATGCCTCTAAATAGTATGCTTCAAGTGGAGTTCTTTGATGTTTGGGGCATTGACTTTATGGGACCATTCCCTTTATCCTTTGGTAACTAATATATACTTGTAGGCATGGATTACATGTCAAAGTAGGTAGGATCCATATCCAGCAACAAATGTGATGCCAAATTTGTCATGAAATTTCTAAAGAAAAAACATTTTCACTAGGTTTGGAACTCCTAGGATCATTATTAGTGATAGAGGTAGTCACTTTTGTCTAAGTATGAGATTAGGTATTAAGTGTCTACCCCTACCATCCCTAAACAAGTGGGCAAGTAGAGGTATCCAATAGAGAAGTGAAAAGAATTTTGGAGAAAAATGTGAACATCTCCAGGAAGGATTGGTCATCTAAGTTAGATGATGCTTTTTTGGGTGTACAAAATTGCATTTAAAACACCAATTAGTACTCCCACATATAATTTAGTATATTGAAAGGCATGTCACTTGCTTCTAGAATTGGAACACAAAGTATATTGGTCATTGAAATAGTTGAATATGTCCATAGATGTAGCTGGTGAGAAAAGAATGCTACAAATAAATGAATTAGATGAGATACAGTGGAATGCTTATGAGAATTCCAAGCTTTACAAAGAAAAGACAAAAAGATGGCATGACAAGAAAATTGTACACTGCATCTTTGAACTAGGACGTAAAGTGTTATTATACAACATAAGGCTCAATTTGTTATGGGAAAATTAAAGAGTGGATGGTCAAGTCCATTCATCATCACTAAGGTAACCAACTATGGAGCCATTGAATTAGAGAACAAAAATAAGAGCAAATTAGGGTTAATGGACATAAAGTGAAGCATTATTATAGAGATCAATTATTAAATGGAACATCTATGATAACCTTGGTGGATGCACTTTAGAAATTGATATGACCATCTTGTCAAGGACTTTAATTGAAATGTTGGTTGGGAGGTAACCTAACGTTGTTTTATTTATATTTTTATTGTTTTTGTTCTGTAGGTGATTAAATGTGGAGAGCAACAACAAGATTGAGCAGTTTCAACGACAAATGTGGTGTGCCAATACAAATGGAGTTTTATTTCCTTTTACTTTTTCATATTTATATATGCACATTAGGGACAATGTGAAATTTAAGTTTGGGAGAGGGAACTTCATTCTCTACTTTAATATATATTACATATTTTCAATTTTTAGGAACTTTTTTACTTTTAGGATATTTTCATTCATGATTTGGGTAGAAATTGATAAATATATGGAAACTAAATGCATGCATGCTTGATATGAAACTTATGAACCTAATGATATATTTGTTGTCCTGACTAGGATAAGGAATGTTACATGTTTGTTAAGATACATACATTAATTATGTGATATGCATGCCAGTTTGATTGGATTGATTCAAATTTTTATGCATATTTTCATAATTGATTTTGGTGTTCATATTGAGAGAAAATTTGTGATGAGTTATATGAGTTGATGAGATCTACCTTGTTTTAGAATTTATTTGATCATACCTTGAGGCAAAATCCTAAATAGTAGTTAGCAAGAGAAATGATTTAGGTCTAATTTGGATCTATTGAGCCTTTTAAGCTAATAGTTGTTACTATCTTTAGTCACCCATTTGAGCCCGATTGAGAACCTTTAACATATTTAAGCCACATTTTATGCCCAACCAATAAGCATTATCTTAACCCTTGCACTTTTGGCATGAATTAAAAGGAAAAAATGCAATCATGTATTATGTTATAGAGTAAGATGAAATGTAATGCACCCTATAAAAAATAGAGAAAGAAAAAATTAAAAAGAAAATCTCACAATGCAACAATCCCTCTAAATAAAAATAAAATAAAATTGAAAATAAGTTTGGAGTGTTGTGAAGTTACAAAAAAAAGATGCGGAATAAAAGAATATGAAAAGAATTATGAGATTGGCTACACTAAAATATCAAGTAAGAGCTCATTTGTAGTTAAAAAGTGCATAATGAATAAAAAGAAAGCTAAGGTGTGGAAAGAGCTTAAATGTCTTCATTTATTGACCCCTACCTAAGCCTTACATTACAAGCATATAAAGCCCTTATTGATCTTTAGCTAAATGCTTCTTTATATTAATGAAGATAGATGTAAAAAATAGACTTATAAGACTTGTTCTAAGATTGAATTGATTAGCATGCTCATATAGGTTGATTTCTTGAGTGCACTGCATATCCTTGTATTGATTTCATTAACACACACACACACAAATCAATTCATCAAAAACCTTGCATATCCTTGTATTGATGGAATGTTGATTGATGAATATGCTAACCTTCTTGTCATAGAATTGTATGAGTTTTGAGAGGGATAGTTTTCTCTAAATATGCATGCATTAATAGATATATACATACAAGGATATTGCCCATGTCAATTTATTTAATTAGACTTGGCTTTACTTGAGGACATGCAAAGAGTTAAGTTTGGGGGTGTGATGACTTTTTGAAAGTAGAGTCATCAATGCACTTTTCTGCCAAATATATTTTCATTTTATTCAATAAGTAGTACTTTTGAGGTTAAAAATATTTAAATATGAACTAATAAAGTGAAAAGAGGTGAAAATATATATTTTTGGGATTGTTTTGGGGTTTTTATGAATTTTTTAATGCAAAGCCAATTAGAATATGCTACCCCACACAAGCATGAGAGTTGACCAAACACACCATATGGACACCACACAAGTAAAAAGGACCAATAGAAGCACGACGTGTGTACTGAGTGATGTAGCCCACCCCATGTATCAACATGACATTCATTCCAAGTTTATCGCTTGGTCAAAGGGAGTGCTATGTGTTGTCACCTAATTTGTCAATTCTTCCCACTAGGGGGCACCTCCAAACTTTCCTCAAGTAAAGTCAAATATAACTAAATAAAATAACATGGATAGTATATTCATAAATATACTTCTATTAATACATGTATATTTCACGAAAACTATCCCTATCAAAAGTCATACAATCTGATAATAAGAAGGTTCACATATTCATCAATCAATACAAGGATATGCAAGGTTTTTGACAAATTGATTCGTGTGTGTGTGTGTTGCACATGATATCATACAATGCACTCATGAAATCAACTTATAAGAGCATGCTAATCAATTCAATCTTAGAACAAGTCTCATAAGTCTATTTTTCACATCCCTCTCCACTAATATAAATATGTACTTAGCTCAAGATCAATAAGGAATTTACATGGTTGTAATGTAAAGGTTATGTAGGGGGTTGATAAATGAAGACATTTAGGCTCTTTCCACACCTTTGCTTTTTTTTTTCATCATGCACTTTTTAACTGCAATTGAGCTTTTACTAGATATTTTAGTGCACCTTCTTTTGTCATTTTTTTCATATTCTTGTATTCCACATCTCTTTTCTCTATTTTTTTTTAATCTCATAACACCCCACACTTATTTTCATTTCTATTTTTTTTAAAGGGATAATTGTGTGAGTTTTCCTTTTTTTTTCATTTTCTTATAAGATGCGATACATTTCACCTTTCTCTACAGCATAACACACGATTGTATTTTTTTCTTTCATAAAAGCTAAAGGTGCAAGGGTAAATGTAATACTTATTAGTTAGGAATTAAATGTGGCTTAAAGATATGAAAGGTTCTTTGTTAGGCTCAAATGGGTGACTAAATATATTAACAATGGTTAGCTTGAAAGGCTCAAAAGATCCAAATAAGGCCTAAATAATTTCTATTGCTAAATATTATTCAAGTTCTAAAACATGGTAGATCTCATCAACTCGTATAACTGAATACAAATTTTCTCTAAATAAGAACACCAAAATCAATCATGAACATGTGCATAAGAATTTAAATTAATCCAATCAAAACTAGCAAGCATATCACATGATTAATGATAAATATCTTAAAAAATATGTTACATTCCTTATCGAAGTCACAACAACCAATTTTTATCATTGAGTTCATATGTTTCATATCAAGCATGCATGCATTTAGTTTCCATATATTTATCAATTTCTACCCAAATCATGATTAAAAAAATCCTAAATTTTTTTAAAAATTCCCTAAAAAATAAAATTCCTAAACATTTAAAATGTATAGTAAATACTAATATAGAGAATGAAGTTCCCTCCCCCAAACTTAAATTACACATTTTCCCCAATGTGCACATATAAATATGAAAAGGTAAAAGCAAAGAAAACTCATTTATTCATGGCATACCACATCTGTCGTTGAGATTCTTAATCTTGTTGATCCATTGCTCTCCATATTTATTTGCCTACAAAACAAAAACAATGAAAATATAAGTAATATAACGATGGGTTGCCTCCCAACCACCATCATGTTTAATGTCCTTGACTAGACGATCATATCAACTTCTAAGGTATATCTCTTTGTGTCCATTTACTTTTGAGTTTATCTGGAAAAAGTTTGAGTCTTGATTTATTCAATAATACCTTATGTTCTGGCTTTCAAATAGGGTGCTCCATTCTCTTCTCATGCCATATTTATGTTTTCCTTTTAAACTTTTTGGCATTCTTATAAGCACTCCATCATAACTCATCCAATTTATGTATTTCTAACATCTTTTTCATCTCTCCATTGGACTCTTTCACTTTCATATTTGACTGGGGATAGGAGGGTAAAAGTGTGGGATCTAAACTTAGTGGCTCTTTAATTTATGTTTTGGGTTTAGATCCAATCTCAAAATTTTCCATAATTAACTTTGATACATACATGAGAGGCACATCTTTTAAAAATTTCTAACAATCCACAATATCAACCTTCTATGCCATACTTTCAAAGTTATAATAGGTTGAGTTGTTTTCTAGTAAGTTTATGTCCTTGTTTATAGCAACATGTGTTAAATTCTTAAGTTTGGGTGACTCAACAGATTCTTTTAAGCTATTCCCACAATCAGTAACATTTATCCTTCATTAGCACTATCAATGTCAGGGGGTTCAGATTCTTTAAAAAATTAAAACATTATTTTTTCATCTTGCATTCTCATTGTAAGTTCACCTTTTTTACATCAATGATTTCCTTTCTCATTGCTAATAATGGACAACCAAGTTTGATAGGAATTTCATGGTTCTATTCCATGTCTAGCATAATGAATTTTTCCAAAAAGATGAATTTGTCTACTTTTACTAGCAAATCTTCTACCACACCCCGAGGTCTCTTAATTGATCTATCTAGCATTTATAATGTTACTAAATTGGGTTTGCCTTTACGAACCCCCAATCTCTTAAAAACCGATAATGTCATAAGGTTAATGTTAGAACCCAAGTCATATAGTGCCTTGCCAAAATCGATGTTCCCAATAGTGCAAGGGATGTCAAAACTACTTGGATATTTTAGTTTTTGTGATTGTTTTCTTTCATGGATGACACTACAACCTTGAGTTAAATTTATTATTTCATGATCTCTATGCCTCCTTTTCTTTGATAGTATATTCTTCATAAATTTGGCATAAGGCAACATTTGTTCATGTGCCTCTGCAAATGATATGTTTATGTGCATTTTCTAGAAGACTTCAAGAAATTTTGAAAACTACATATCTGACTTTTGCTTTTGTAGTCTTTGAGGGAAAGGAATAATGGGTTTGTAAAGGTTTTTTTTTCTTTGGATGAATTATTTCTTTTTATTACTCTCTTTATCCATTAGTTCCTTCTAATCCTAGTTAATTTCCTATTTCTCCTTATTCTTTTCTCTCTTATGTTCCTAATCTAAAGTTTTACCACTCCTCAAAGTTATGACGTTGCATTGGTCCTTACCTTCTCTTCTTGGGTTTATAATTGTGTCACTAGGAAGGTTACCTTGAGGCCTTTGACTTATAGCCTGAGCAATCTGCCTTATTTGATTTTCCAAATTTCAAATTAAAGCCTTTTGAGTTGACACTTTGTATTAAATGATTGGATGCAATCTTTCATCATCCCTAATAAATAATTTGTATTGTCCTAAATAGGTGGCTTCTTCTCTTGGGCTTGTAATTGTTGTGGTTGTTGAAAACCAAGTGGTGAAAATGGTTGATGGTTGAATTGATTACCACCTTGATTGTTGTTATTACTCTAAGAGAAATTTGGATGTTGTGTCCATCCTGGGTTATATGTGTTTGAGTATGGATTATTGTTTCGATTTTCATTACTCACATAACATATGGATGCATGATTATTTGGAAAATTATAAAAAAATGAGCTCCTCTATAAAACACACATGACACTCCTAAATTTTGGACCTGGTTTATACTCACTGGTGAGTTTTGAGCCTTCAAAAGATTAACCAAGGATGAAACTTGAGCTATAAATACTGTGATATCATTTACTTCATGCACTTAAACTACTCTTCTTGTAGCTATCATTCTATTCATTGACCATTGATAATTATTGCTAGCCATTTTACCAAGTAGATCATAAGCTTAATTATAAGATTTGGCTAGCAAAGCTCCATAAGCATAAGCATCAACAATAGTTCTTTTTTGAGCATTGAGCTCATTGTAAAAAGTTTCCATTTGAATCTAAGAAGGAATACCATGATGAGGAAACTTCCTTAGCAATTCCTTGAATCTTTCCCATGCTACATATAAAGGTTCTCCTTCGTATTATTGGTAAGAAGTAATGTCATTCCAAGTTGTAATGGAATCATGTGGCAAAGTGTTTAGCCAAACTGGAGCACGGTCTCGTAAAGGGTAAGGGAACAATCTAAGCCTAAATGCCTCATCGGTCACACCACTGAACTTAAATGAATCTACAACTTCAATAAATCATCTGAGATGAGGATGAGAATCCTCTGTTGGTACTCCACTGAATTTCCCAACTATTTGTAGCATTTGAAACATCACTGGTTTTAGTTCAAACTGATTAGCTTCAATATTTGGCTTTGTAATACTTGGATTCAACCCTTCAAACGTATGTATTACATATTCATTCATAGTTCTATTTCTATCATCCATCAAAAGAATTTGATTGTTTAAGTTTAGCTCATCAGTGTTTGTTTCTAATAGATTAGCCATTTTTTCTTCTTTGGTGATACCTTGTTTTCTAATCAATCTCAAAGTATGCTTAATTTCAAGATCTAAAGATAAGATTTCTCTCTCACGAACTCTACTCATATAATAGACTTAACTATGTTTCTACAATACTAAAGGAGATGTCTAAATAAAAACTAAATAAAAATTAAAAATAAATAAACAACAAAATAAATAAACAACAAAATAAATAAATTAAAGTAGAAAATAAATAAATAAGTCAGTAAAAGAAAATAAGTAAATTAAAATTAAAATTAAGTTAAAGAAAAATAAATTACAAAAAATAGAAAAAATAAAATAATAATTAATTTTTAATATTTATAATCCCCGACAATGTCGTCAAAAACTTGATTGTCACACACGAAGTGTATGCAACGAATACATAAGTATACATATCATAACAAGTAATATAATGATAAGAAAATATCGTTCTCACTTAGATTATTTTATTAGAAACTAATTTTTAAAACAAAAAAAATAAAAATCGATTTTTGTTTGTGTTTTTATAATTTAAGAAAGCAAAATTGCAATAACTAAAAGTAAATAGCAATAATTAATTAAATCAATTTTGGTAACTAGAAAATATATGAGAAAATATCTTGGAATACTTGATCCCCCAATTTTCTAAACATGTGAATCGCTAAAATCCCCCCAATATAATTATGAATTAAATTACATGATCAATTGAATCTAACCAATCATGTACTCTTATCTTAAGTAAAATACACATCATATAGTAATTAATTTAATCACACTCTCATAATAATTAAATTGTATACTACTCATTAAGTTCATCAATTATGGATCACATATACATAAGAATCATACATCTCTGCCTAGAAACTATGCATGTTATTTAATCAAAACAAAAAAAATAAATAATTCTCTTAAATCTATTTAATTACCTTTATAGATAAATTGTTGTCCAAACAATTAATAGCATAACAATCAAATTAAATAATATAATTAAATTATAATTATAATTGGGATAAAATATTAGATCATCACATGGTGAAAATTGGGTTCATAAGATCCCTATATTAATATATTAATTACATATAATTGTGTTCATAAAACTCATATTTTTCATAAAAGAAGACATAAAAATTGATAAAGAAAAGATTATAAGAAGAAATACAATCAATCTCTTGAATTGTAATGTTAATCTTCTTTTGAATCTCCACCAAAATTGTGTCTCCTCTTGAATTGTTTTATATTTTTCTCTCTTTTTAGCTCCAAAAATTGACCAAAATTATGCTAATGATGGCCTCTTTTTGGTTTATGGAGTGATTAGGAGTTTAAATATAGCTCAGGTGTGATCTAGACCTTCAGATCTGCTTCAGATCAAGGGTTGTGATCAAAAAAAGAAAAACCGATAATGCTAGCTAATCACAGAGTGACATATAGCATTAGAAATCCACTTGGCGAATTAGAGTGCGATGCATGGCAGGGGAGACTGGTTAAAGTCAACGCTCATTGAGTGAGTGCCACGTGGCACTACGTGATTGGAAAAAACGGATGGTGTGGTGCACGGTTGGAATGCGAGGATTAATGGGTGGTGAGAAGTGGCAGAGCGGGTTGACCAATCTATGAACTCGAATTGAATGTCGTGCTGACAAATGGCTTATAGTTCGTCCTCTTCACACGTGGCGTAATGTGATTTTTTGTTCCTACTTGTGTGGCATCTACATGGCTTGCCTAATCAACTTCTCTGCTTGCATGGCATGTCACGTTAAAAATTTCAAAACTTATATTTTCACCTATTTTCATTAAAAAAATTATATTTTAATATTTTTAGCCCCAAAAATTGTATTTATTGAATAAAACAAGTAAATATTAAGTAAAATATTTCGCTAAGGACTCTACTTTCCTAGAGTCATTGGGGGCTACACAATCGGTAACTGTTAATGATAGCATGCCACATGGTGTTGACTCAGCTTGGGTTGACCTTGTCTAGTCCATTCCACCATGCATCGCGTGTTAATTCGTCTAATGATTTCCCCTCTACCACGTGTGTAAATCACATTGGCCATTGATTTTTAATTCCTTTTTTTATCTTAGCCCTTGATTTGAAGCTCATATAACGGTCCAGATTCTATTTGAACTTAATTTAACCCTTTAATTGCCCTAAAATACAAAAAAATCAAAGAGATATACAATTTTTGTGCATATTCAAAAGGAGATTGGTGCTACAATTCAAGAAATTGATTGTAATTATTCCTCTTCTCCCTTCTTTATCAATTTTTATGTCTTTCTTTATGAAAATATGAGCTTTTATGAACAAAATTATGTCTAGCTAATTTATTAATCTAGGGGTTTTTTGAACCCAATTTTCTTTATGTGATGATCTTATATTTTATCCCAATTATAATTTCAATTTAATTATATTATATAATCTAATTTTTTGCTATTAATTGTTTCACCAATAATTGATCTATAGAGGAAATTAAATAGATTTAAGAGAATTATTTAATTGTTTGTCTTGATTAAATAACATACATAGTTTTCTGGTATAGATGTATGATTCTTATGTATGTGATTCATAATTGATGAAGTTAATGAGTAGTATGCAATTTAATTGACATGAGAGTGTAATTAGGTTAATTACTATATGTTTTGTAGTTTACCTTAGAGAGAAATACATGTTAGATTAGATTTAATTGATCATGTAGTTAATTAGTAATTATATTGAAGGGATTTTAGTGATTCACATATTTAGAAAATTGGGGGATTAAGTATTCTTAGATATTTTTTCATATATCTTTTTAGATGCCAATTATGAATTTATTAATTATTACTATTTATTTTTAGTTCTTTTAATTTTTTTTTCTTAAAACATAAAAACATAAAAAAATTATTTTTATTTTTTAGTTTAAAAATTTGTTTCTAGTATAATAATCTCGGTGAGAATGATATTTTCTTATCATTATATTACTTGTTACGATACGAACACTTGCGTATTCATTACACACAATTCATGTTCGATCATTTCTACTACATGTTTCATATAAGTGTGTATTTCCTTCTTCTTGCAAGTTAGGGCCAAGTCTTTTAGGAGTATGTATCTTCTTTCCTTTGTGGTTGACTGGGTCATGGACTCTTTCAGGTTTTATAGTGAAAATAGGGATGGAAATTAACGATGGACTTAAAGAGATTACTGTTGTAATAGAAGTTCTAGGTTAAAAGAAGTTTGTAAAGGAACTAGAGGTTGCTACTGAATCTCTAGTTCTTGAATTTTATGAAAGTTTTCCTAATGTTGTTGATGATAAAGTTATTTTTAGGAATGTACTAGTTCTTTGTGGACCTAATGATATAAATTCTCCCTTTTATTTAATACATGTTAGAGAAGGTAAGTATGAGTAGTATCTTAGTAATGTGGATTATACTATAATATTAGGAGCCTTGACTATACAAGGTGCTGAATGGATTATTATTGGTGGTAAACATTAAGATTTCGAAGCAAAGTATTTGGAGAGAATTTCAAAAATTTGGTAGTACATTGTGTGTTCTAGGATGATTCCGACCAGATACTATAACACTTTTGATAAAGAAAGGGTTATTTGTGTTTTGTGCATTTTCATCTAAGATTCATGTGGATGTTGAAGCAATAATTCATCAAAGAATTAAACTTTCTGAAAATAGACATTGTATGTAAAAATTCAAGTGTGTTCAAATCCTTTTTGTGATGTGTTAGTGAACATTATGTGTGATGCTTGTTTAATTGATATGACAATTATTGATGCAATCAACAATCAAAATTTTGATTCTTATAGGGTTGCTCCATGTTCACGTTCTTTTTTTATTCCAATTGATGCTCTATTGAATCAATTGTGTTAGGGAGTATTCTACTTTCCAATTTTTTCCTTTCTTCAATTTCATGTGAAAATCATCAATCTTTGATCATTTCAAAGTAGTTTTCATATGAGTTCTTTCTTCTCCGAGAATGCCCATTTTAAACTTGAATTTTTTTATACATTCACTTATCTTAACTTGTAAGTGTTAGTGTTTTCACATGAAACTTTGCATCCTTAAGTTGGTGAAAATATCCGTCTAAGGTTATTCTGATGATGTACAAATTAGAACTTACATCCTTCTTTTTAATAGGCTTTTGACAAGTCATTGATCTTAGTTGAATAAGTCCTTTTACTAATGATTCATCCAGATATTTCCTTAACTCATTTCTTGAATGGTGCTATTCGTTAGCCAGAGTTAGTATCTGGGGTTGTTCTAGGTTATAACTAGATAATTCTTCTAGAAATGCATTCCCACATTTATTTATTACTGGTAGTCATGTCAAGCTTTTTTCATCTTTAGCATCCATTTCCAAAGAGTTTTAGAGGAATTGTATTTGTTTGATCCTGTCTTTCATCTAGATGATGCTTAAGGAAAACACAGAGAAGGTTTACTCCTTGATTCATGAAATTAAACTATTACAGACATAAATGATATCAAAAGAGAATCCATGAGGAAAATTAAAATAAGGGTTTTTTTTTTAAGATTTAGCTATGAAGAAAAGGTTAAAGAAGTAAAAGCATAGGTGACACAAGTGTCAGAAAGAATTTGTATCCAAGAGTTGTGTAGTAAAATCAAATCATCAATGATTTTTGGTTCTTCCTGTTATATATCGCAAAGGGTTTCTCTTGTGTTCCTTGTCCTAGAGTTGTGTCACTTATGTCCTTATCATTTCCTCATACTAATTGATAACAGTTAGGGGTTTATAAGGGATTTAGTTATTCTTTAGAAAGGCTATCAAATCGACTGATAAGGTTGGAAGGATGGTTCATGAAAATTTTGTCATGGTTATCAGAAATTTTCATTCATCTACCAATCAGATTGTTGGCTTTGACTTACAAATTTCTTTTAAATATTTGATGCTTCATAGTAAAACATGTTCCTCATCCATTAGTTCTTTTCAACTTGATAAATTATTATACTTCACTTGGATCATCTCATGGCAATATTGGTGATATAAGATCTAATCATTAGGTCAAGAATTTGACAAACTTGTTTTTGGTTCAATTTATTCAATCTAATATGTAAGGTTTGCGTGAGTGATGGTGATATTCATGAACAAAATATATAATTTTAATTTTAATTTCTAGGTATGTGTTAGAAGAATATTTTTTAAGCCGAAGAAACTATCCAGCTCAACGATCACATCTTAGGTATATCTCTGTTCCTAAGAACTTTAGATTGCATATTAGACACATATGAACATTATGAAAATAGACTACTCAATCGATCGAGTAGTGACTAGAACGATCAAGCTATACTACCTGTTGAATTAATTATTTATATGACTAGATCAATCGAGGGATTAATACTCGATTGTTTGAGAAATATATCAATCAAGATTAATGAATAGATAGATCCATTTTTTGAGAATTGATTAATTGATACACTGGATCGATTGAAAAGATATTCGATTGATTGAACTATGTACTTGATCGATCTAGTGGATAGGTCTTTGATTTCAAAACCTATTTCTAATTCAAATTAGATTGATTTTTTTATTATATTGTTTGTATTACTTAAAACTTATTTAATTGATTTTATGGATAAGATGTTAACTTACTTTGACCTAAAGTGCTTCAAAATATTCTATGAATATAAACCTAAGCACATAATTGAAACTAACCATATAAGAGCTTAATTGTGCTTATTCTCTTCATCTTTTATCCTCTATCTTGTTTTACTAAAAGTTTTCAAGTAGGCTTTTTCATTAAGTTAATTTATGTGGTTGTGTTTTATGGATTAACAAGCCTATAAGAATAATTGGGTTATTATGCTTTTAACTGATTGTTCTAGAGTTGTTACTGATTGTGGTAGGAAAGGTCATATTAGGCCTAATTGTAGATTTTTGATGAATGCTCCTAAATTTAATAATAATTTCTATGCTTCACATAGTAAGACTTATAACCATCATCCATCTATGCATATTGCATCATATTCTAGGATGAGTGGAAGTTATAATAAAATATTCAAAAATTCTACTATAAAGCATGAAGTTGTTGATTCATAGAGGCATATAAATTCAACACTTACGAGTTTAGGACTAATTATCATCATCCTATCACACGTGATGCATCTTCATTTAGAATGAATGGAAAATCTAATGGTAAGTCCAAGAATATGCCTATGACAACTAAGGCAGTTGATTTCCAACTTAAAGATATTGGGAAACCAAAAGTCAAGAAAATTTGGGTTAGGAAAGATTGTCTCTTTCTAGTAGCCTAACTATCATTTACTACTCACCTAGATACTTTTATTTGAGTACTAATTGACCCTAGGTGAGAATCTTTAGTTTTCCTATTTATTTTTATTTTTATTTTTATTGATGTTTCTTTAGTTTCAAAATAATAAAAATAACAAAAATAATAATAAACAAAATGAGAGAAGTAGACATGCTTTAACATTGGTATGATCATCACATACTCCATTTGTATTTATTTTGATTGTCTATACATTATAAAAATTGATATTTAGACTTATGCATTTACATATTTTTCACATCTAGTGATCGATATTGACATGAATTTACTCACACAATTGCTGGATGTGTAATAAGTATGTCATCCTCAAAGTTTATAATTAATTATGTGAGACTTTAGAGCATGAGATAATCTTAACTGTGAAAATTATGGTTGAACTCTATCTTTCATTGTATTTAATGTTGCTTAAGAGAGACACCTAGTTTTGAGAGAGTTACCTAATGTGATGTGTGAAAGCTACAATAGTGAGTGGATAGGGCTACCTTATAACTAGTCTGAAAGTCATCATACTAGGTATACTGGCTTGTGTATGATCTCGTAAAAATAAAATAAAATAATAATAATAATAATAGAAAAATACAAAAGCATTTAATTGCACAAAAAGAAAGACCCACATTTGGTTATACAAAAAGAAAATAAATAACCAATTCCTCAAAAAAAAAAAATACACGAAAGGAATACAAAAATGGATTAAAGTGCTCCCTAGTAAGTAAATTTTATTTTGTACAAATATAAATTAAACTATAATATTTTATGATAGGTGATACTCATTCCTTTAAATCCTTTATAACTAATCATAAATAGATTGATTGATATATTGTTACATTTTTTATTTTTATCTCATTTTTGGTGACTTTTAATATGTCACTATATGTTTGTGTGGCTTGTCTATATATATATGTTCACACTTTGAACAAAATTAATTTCATTTTTTGTGAGTACTGTTGTAGTAATGCTAAGTTAAGTCTACTACCCTGAATTAAAAAAAACGTTATATATATATATATATATATCCATTTTTGTAATTTTAGTTAATTTTATTCTAATTTATTTAGAAGAGTTATAGAACTCAAGGATACTTTATTCATTTTTGGAAAAAAATATTGTCTTTAGCTCTCTATTTTGATTGTTTTAAGCTTTTTAGAATGTGTACTCTTCTTTTCGATCATTGAATACATTTCTTGCTTGCTCAACCTATTATCATTACTTCACGATGATATAGTTTATTCTTATGAAAAAAAGTGGGAGGATAATTCAAATAGTAATTGAAAAATATACAAAAAGAGAGTTAATTTAGGGAGAGAACTACTTTGAAAACCTCTTCAGGGATTTTTAATATAGGGGAGTTGTTTTGAAAATCTCTTTTGGGATATTTGGCAAAAAGGGAGTTACTTTTAGTCTCTATTATTTTTTTATTCCTCTTTTGATCATTCTTCACTTTTTTTATTAGATACACTAAACTTTTATGAAGAATGAGTCTTTTGGAACAAGTTGTTTTCTTGTTGGTGGTTTTGTTTTCCAGTGTATACATGAACTTTCAAGATTCAAGCGAAGATGGTTCAATTAGATCATAGAAGAATACAACTATGTAAAGTTTTTTCCTATGAGTATTATATAGTGAGAGAGAGGTTTTGTCAAAGGAATATGCCAAAGGGGAAGGTTGTAGCATTTATATGAGTGTTGGTGATTTTTGGGAACAAAATATATAATTGTAATTTTAGTTTCTAGGTGTGTCTTAGAAGAATATATTTCAAGCTAAAGAAAATATCAAGTCTCATTCGCGGAGCGAGGAAAGCAGTGTTTGCCCCAGCTACCACTATCCTTGGGAAACCAAAAGAGCTATCGAAGGAAAGGGACGTAGTCTCTCCCTTGGCCTTTGGAGAGGAGAAGGCAGAGAAGAAAACGTCCTTCGCGCAAGTTTTTTTGCTTCCTGCGCCCTTATTAGTAAAGGGGCTCTTCAACCAAGGAGGAATTCTGGTAGGAAGGCCGACCACTACATAAGCCGCCATCAGTCCAGGAGATAAGCAAGCTACTTTTCTTTGATCCACCTTCCCGGGCAGGGAAGAGAACGAAAATAGGCCACAGATGGTGGTCATGGTAGGTTCGAGGATCTTACGCGGCGGAGGGAACACCTCTATCATGTTGCATTGACTCTGGCGGCGTAGCTGCACCCCCTCGATCCATCGTACTGGAGCGATCCGAGAAGAACGATTAGGGTCATATTCTATCCTTTCTATAATGCCCATAGACGAAGTGCTTCGTTTCAGATCAATTCTTCGCTGCAATCGCTTCGATCCACCCCCTCGGTGAAAAACCATAATACGCCCTGAGGAATTCCTACCAACAGACTTCCCTATACTCCAAGTGAATTGTCTAAGTGCTCTCCCCTCTTTCCTTTTTCTCATTTACCATTTAGATTCCGGGGGAGTCTAAACATGTAAGTATGTTGTTTACAGCCACTATTTAATGAACTAATGAATTCGGCGTTTCCAGCATAGCATAAGTATATATAATAGGAAGGAAAGAAAAAGGAGAACGACATTATAATGTAACACTAATCACAAAAAAAGAAAGGGGATATAAGAGATAGCGCAATAAGCTTTATACTCCAACTCAACAGGGATATGACATGCTTTTCCAATTGAAAAGTCATCCATGAAAATTTCCATTATATCTTCCACCATATTATAAAAAATAGCCATAATGCAATGTTGAATTTTTGATGGGGCATTGCACAATCCAAAAGGAATCCTTCTAAAATCAAATGTTTTGTAGGGGCATATGATTGTAGTTTTCTCTTGATCTTTGAGGGCTATGGCAATTTGGTTATACCCTGAATAACCATCTAAGAAGTAATAACAGGGATATCTTGCCAATCGATCTAGAATTTTAACCATGAATGGAGGTGGAAAATGATCCTTGTTTCTTTGTTCAACTTTTGGTAATGATTGTGCTTGTAGGAATAAGCTCATTGTTTTCATTTTTCACCATTGTCATTCCACCCATTTTTGGTACAACACACACTGGACTTATAATTTTTGGCTCTCACAACTTCCTTCATTGCTGGATTTAATCTTCTTTGGGGCTTAATTAATGGTTTGTAAGGTTCTTCCATTAGAATCTAGTGCATGCAAATGGATGGAATTATAACTTTTATGTCAAAGATAGTCCATCCCAAGACTGTTCTATGCTCCCTTAACACATGTAGTAACTTTTCCTCTTCTTTGGGTGTAAGTGATGCCTCAAAAATCTCTGGAAAGGTGTAATTATCACCCAAGAACACATAGCGAAGATGATCTGGCAATTGCTTCAACTCTGGAGTTGTAGTTTTCTACACTTTTTTGTAGAGATTATAGAATTCGTATTTTCTACCATTGGCTCCAACCTCTACACTTATGTGCTACATGATGTAACTTGCTGCAATGCTTCCAAGGAAAATACATAGTGGAGAAATTATTCACTAAAAAAATGTTAATCAGGTTCACAAATAGTAGAGTTATTGAAATGACAAGCATGATATGAAGTGGTGATACATTGTTTTAGGTGATCGGCCGACATGTCCTCTTGAAAGGCTTTTACTACACATTGCTCAATGACATCTACCCAAAAGCAAATGCTTAGATCTTCTAGAAATCTCATAGCTTTGTAGATGTTGAATGTAACCTCTTCCTTGTTCACTCTTAATGTTAACTCACCCTTTTGAACATCTATTAAAGCTCTTCCCCTAGCAAAGAATGAACAACCAAGAATTAGTGGAACATCTTAGTCTTCATCCATATCTAACACCATAAAATCAGTAGGAAAAATAAATTTATCCACCTTTACCAATAAATATTCTATGATTCAACGTGGATACTTTAATGGATTAGTCTACTAGTTGCAAAGAAATTATTGTTTGTTTCATCTCTCCAAGTCCTAATTTCCTATAAACAGATTGTGGAATAAGATTTATGCTCGCACCAAGATCACATAAAACTTTATCAACAAATGAATTTCCAATAGTGCAAGGCAATGGGAAACTTCCAGGATCTTTTAATTTTGAGGTAAATTCTTTTTAAGAATGGCACTACATTCTTTAGAAAGATTTACTATTTCGAACTCATCCAACCTTCTTTTCTTAGACATGATGTCCTTCAAGAATTTGGCATAATTTGACATCTGTTCCAAGGCATCTACAAAAGGAATATTTATGTGAATTTTCTTAAAGATGTCCAAAAACTTAGAAAGTTTCTTATCTAATATTTATTTTTGAAAGCGTTGAGGATAAGGAAGTGGAGTATAGAGAATAAAAGGATTGTCAGGATATGAAATTGATGAAGGCATGTCAGCCTCTCTTAGTCTATCATCAACAATCTCCCCTTCTTCAACTTTATGATTGTTTTAGCCATTGTTTGGAGCTTTAGGGTTGGACTTGATTTCCTTTGATGGTGACCTCTTAAGTTCTCTTCCACTCCTAAGTGTAATGGCATTGCATTGTTCCTTTGGATTCACTTTTGTATTACTAGGAAAAGTTCCTCTTTGTTGGGCATTAATAGTCATGGATAGTTTCCCAATTTGCACTTCAAGATTTTTCATAGTGGCTCTCATATTGTTAAAATGAGTCTCAATGTTTTCCATCAGTGAATCATTCTTTTAAAGACTTTCTTTGGTCTCCTCAACAAAGGAAACCATGGCATCCTTAAGTGACATCTTCTTCTCTCCTGGTTGACTATCAAACCCTAGAAGAGTTTACATCACATTCTTTGTGTTTCCATAAGAAATATTCTCATGATTTCGAAACCTTAGATGGTAGTAATTTGGCATAGGATCACCACAATAATTTTAGTTCCGAATGTTGATGTATTGAACATGTTCTTGACTTGCTTCATTCATCAAAATTTCCATACTTAGGTCTGCAACATATTCTACACTTTGTGGAATTCTTTGGGCTATCAAGGCTAAAATCTGATGAGATAGAGAAGCTACTTGAGATGAAAGGGAAGCAAACGACTTCAATTCATGAATCCCTGCAACTATCTTAGCCATAGATCTTTCAATTGGCCATTGATAGTTTTTTGAGGTCATTTCTTCCAAAAGAGAAGTAGCACCTTCAGGTGTCTTTCACATCAAAGTTTCACTAGAAGCAACATCAACTGTGGTTCTAGTTTGCCCATTTAACCCATTATATAACATTTGAACTTGCAACCAATCTGAAAATCCATGTTGAGGGAAACATCGAATCATATCTTTATACATTTTCCCATGCTTCAAAGAGTGTCTCAAAATCATTTTGTTTTAATTGGCCAATCTCACTTCTGAGTTGGGTTATTTTTACAGATGGAAAGAATTTAGCAAGAAAATTTTGTACCATGTATTACAAACTAGTGATGCTTTCTGGTTGTAAAGATTGTAGCCAACCTCTGGGCTTATCCCTCAATGAAAAAGGAAACAATCTTAGTCTAATGGTGTCTTTAGTAACACCATTCATCTTTATAGTGTCACAAATCTCCAAGAACATCGCCAAATGAATATTGAGATTATCAAGTGGTGATCCACTAAATTGGACTTGTTGTACCATGTTGATCAATGCCGGTTTGAGTTCAAAATTATTGGCATTAATGGTCTGACATCTTACACCTGAATAATTGTCATTTTCAATTGGTCTTACATAATCCTTCAAGGTGTGTGGTGGTGCATTCTGTTATCCTCCAATCATGGCTAGTACTTTCTTCTTTTTTCTTAATCTAAAGGTTCTTTCAATCTGAGGATAAAAGGAAATAATTTTTCGAGTTTTAGCACAGTGCATTCAACGTTAAAAACACACCTCAAAAATAAAAAAATAAAAAAAATTCTAAATTAAAACCAAGATTACTTTATATCGATATTGGTAAAAATAAAAAATAAAAATCCATCCTCAACAACGGAACCAAAAACTTGATCGGTGTAAAATTGCAAGTGCATAGTATTATAGTTTTATAATAAAGTGATAAGAAAAGTATCGTCTTTAGAGATTGACAACTTACTTTTGACAAATACCAAAATTATACTAATCTCAATTTTATCTAGAAAAATCACTAAGTTTGTTGTAATTTAAATTTAAAATAAAATTAATTTAAAGAAAATGCAAAAAGAAAATAAAGATCTTCAAAGATCAAATTAATAGGAAATAAAACTTGTAGGAAATCGATTTCACCTAATCCCTCACTATACTTTACTCATCTTGATAATTGAAATTAATTCTCTTTGTTTGTTAGCAATCTCCAAAAATGTATAAAAGCTTCTTTCGATAGTAAGTCTAAATAATCTTATGCATTAATTTACACAAGAATATGCAATTTAATAAAGCAAGAAAACATTAAGACCAATGATTTTTAAAACTAGACAAGTTCATATAAGTCTTTCGATCTCTATATTTACCTATGCTGAAATATTATAGATCTATGCTATAATTCCTTCTTTCGATAGTAAATCACATGACGAAAATCATCTAATTAATAGTTAGTTAATTATAAGTATTAAACTTAGAATAAATAAGACAAACATGAAAAGAAATAATTCAAATTAACATAGAAAATCAATAATAGTTTAGAATTAAATTACATCTTTTTCCTAGAATAAAAATAAATTAATTCATTCTAAAAATTAAATAAAAATAAACCAATTCACCATAATTTTTTTAGACAAATTGAAAGAAAATTAAGTCGAAAAAAAATCTGTTTTCGCTTTAATATGTTGCGCGCTTTTCTCCTTCTTGCATTTCTTTTTTCAGCTTTTGTTTTTCTTTCTTGTGGCTCTAACGCTGTTTCTTTTTTATTTTGTTTTTTTCATCTATGGCCATCCCTTTATGTTTTCCTCACATATCTTATATATATATATATATATATATATATATATATATATATATAAATCTAAAACCCTGGTATATATCAATATATAATACATATCCCACAACATTAGTATCAGTTCTTTATATATATATATATATTAATTTAAATAAATCTTAATTTAAATTTAATAATTCTTAGATGATATACTTTTAAATTTTTTATCTTCATTATCTTAAAATCTGTGATAAAATTTAAATAATAATAATGATGTCTAAAATTAATAAAAAATAAATAAAATTTGACTAAAGTTAAAGTTGAGAAGTGATAAATGATGTCAAATTGTACAAGTCATCATCTTGTATGAATCAAACTCATTAAGCAAAAATTTCAAGATATATGTCTTTTAGAAGTGTAGAAAAAAATAAATGCAATGACTTTTGGGGATTTACTTCCTATAATTTTCTTTTGGAATTAGGCTTTACTCACAACTTTATAGGCTATGTGGGTCATAGTACGTAGATTATATTATATATTTTTTATGAGATTTTTCAATATATGTTTTAGAGAGTGAACTCATGTACAGATTGTACATTTTTTTGTAGGATTTTGGTGAGTTATTAATTTTGTAACCTTTTTGTTTGATTTAGATAACCCGAGATATGTCTTTTTTTTTTGTAGCAATCATGCATGAAGGAGATAAAAGAATATATTATTAATCTCTACTTAAATCATTTAATCCAAGGAAAAAAATATGAAACTCTATTATGATGAGAAAAAAAATTCATACATTCAATGCTAATACCTATAGATATTATCTAAAAATTGGAAGATATAAAAAATGTGTTTAGAGTAGAAAAAATATATTTCATTTAGAATAAAGAAAATTAGGCTCAAATTATATCTCACAATGGTTGTCTCCACTATTTGATTCCTAAACACTAATTTTGGATTTAATATAATTTCCACATCTTATCAAGAAATACTAGTTATGACGAAAACTAACTAATTACCAAAAAATAAAATACTCTATGATATGTTTTCAAAAATTAATTTAACAGTACAAAAGACTTAACTATTTACTTAAATTTGATTTAAAGAAATGATTAAATTTTGGAGAAAATTTTTAAAACTAATTTTAAAATTCTAAAAATTACTAAACCACACAAGGAAAATAAATGAAACACAATAAAAATGAAAATTGTTAAAAAATTTAAATTTAAACACGATAAATTTTCACGACACCCAATCAAGAACTTACATTGTCCTCAATGTAACAATTAAAAATTAAAGATAAAAAAATTACCTATTTCTTGAGAATGTGTAAGTTGTGATGGAGAAATATAGGTGCATCCATCATGTTCATCATTAAAGTCCACACAGACAGATCATTGTGAACTTCTAACATCTCAACAAATATTTTTAGTTTTAACAATTATGAAATTATTCATATTCAATTAAACTAAAATAAAAAAGAAATTAAATAAATAAAAGAAATAAAAGAAAATTACCTAAAATGATGGGTTGCCTCCCATCTAGCGCTTAGTTTAACGTCTTAACAAGCCGTAACTTGGGGAATTTCATTTTAAGTAAACTCAATGTCCTCACATCATTGAGTGAATCAAATCTACAAGACAAGTTTTTCTACCAATACTTTTTCAATCATGTCCTATGGATTTTCAAAATTTTCTTTACTTAAATCTAGAAATATGATTGTGGGTTTTAGACTAGGTGCAAGTCAAATAACTAAGGCATCAAAACATAGTTGTATCTAGAACTTAACAAAGCAACTACCTCCATTTATCACAGATTTCCATTATTTTATTTTAATTTTTTTAACTTCAAATTTGAAATTCAAAATTATTGTACTGTTCACAATCTTTTTTTTAATTCAAAATTTGATTTTTTTTACTATTCACGAACAATTATATTCAAGAAGAGTAACAATTTATTTTATAAATTTTTAATCTCAAATCTTAATTTTAATTTTTTGTACTTTTCACAAACACTAACAGTTTTGTTTTGTAAATTTTAAATTTTCAATTATAATTTTTTTTGAACTCAAAATAAAAAAAATTCACAATTATTTACTGCACGAAATTTTTTCAAAATTTTGATAAATAATTTAAAAACGTTATTCCTTCCGACCAATGGTGCCAAAAAACTTGATGAGTAGAATCGGTATTCCCGAAACAACAAATAATTTGGTTTTTTATTTGTAATACTCTCATAAGTGCACAAATCATTTTATAGAAAATGACAAGTATACTCTCAATGTTGATCTAAGGAAGGAATATATATGGTTCTTAATTTATTATTCAAACTTTTAAAATGAAATTAAATCATAAACATCTTGTCACGATAGTTTGGGTTTTGTATTTTCTTAATCTAATAACATAAAAATAAACATAAATATGGATTGAAGAAACATTTATGCAAATATTTATCATTCATAATAGTGGAGTATTTATGGATATAATAACTAAGTTAATTATGCTTGCTCTTATTATTTAGGTTATTAAGGATATAATTTGATATTTATTGATTCTCTCTTTTTTATATGAATACCACCTTTGGTGTGGTTAGATATTATTTTTTAATTCAAAAAATCAATTAACACTTATAGGAAGGGTCGATAATCAATTTGTTTAATTAAATTAATATCTTTTTTCTAAGAGATTGAAAATGAACCATTTAAATGACAACTTTGGTGGGGTTAAATAGTTTAAACTTTATTCATGGTGTCCAGATTAAACCTAAGAATTTAATTATCCGAGTACTAACTTTCAAGTTTTAAAACCATTATTGAAAATATGTCGCCAATATATTTTCGAATAATAGTTCTTATAAAAACTTTTGAAATAGAGCTTTACTCTAACTATATTGATAGATTAGGCGGCTTAGCCGGCCATATTGTATTACAATATAATAAAAAATTTAAAATAGAAAATTAAAATTACTTAAAGGAAATAAACAAACTGAAAATTAAACACACTTACTTAATTAAACTAAAGATTATAAATCAAAACAGAATCAGAGTAGAGAGAATTCAAGAGTAGAGAGAATTGTTGGCTAAAATTGGAACCTCCTGTCTTCTGACTTCGTTCTTCTTAAATAACCGAGTGATGGCACTGTAGGGATGCTTTTACTATTCAATAAACAGTAAATGGTCGGCCACTTGATACTTTAGGAATCTTGACTAATGTTGTGAATAGTAGATGCTTTATTATTCCGAACAGGCATTTGAATAGTACTATGTCGGGCACTGTATGGGTATTTAAACAGTAACCTTGTTGGCACCGTTTGCTGTTTTGTCGTTTTCTGATCTAAACAATTAGTTATCCTCAGAAAATAATGATAGGCCTATTAAGGTCCTATGAACAGTAATGGACACGCAAGCCCAATGATAAATAGTAATGGATACGCAGGCCCAATGATAAATAGTAATGGACACGTAGGCCCAATGATAAATATTAATGGACACGCAGGCCCAATTATAAATAGTAATGGACACACAGGCCCAATTATAAATAGTAATGGACACGCAGGCCCATTAATGTTTTTCTTCTATCTCTAGGGACCCAAAAGTTCATATCTACAGTTGAGGTTTCTAAATTAATTAAATCATCTTCTGAAGCTTGTGATGGAGTTACTGTTTTATCGGGAGATTGGGTTTCATCCGAATCAGGTAACTCTTCTTTTGGTGTCTGAGATGTTTTCCCAGATGAAAGGTTCTTGATGATTTCCAAGAGTTCTTCTTGGGTTTTTTCTTGAGCAATTAGGGCGTTAGTGTGCGCCTTCTGTGCTAGTAATAATGAAGAAGCTTGTATGTCCTTCACTGGGTGATCTTTGTATCCTTTCTGTGTTAGCCATTTTTCGACGGCTGGTAATAAGAGTGTTTTTGGGATCGTAAAGAACGACCACCATTTGATTTGAAAAGAGCATTTGATAGTTATTACCTCTGATGTTTCTGGGTATAAGACCCATTGACATACCTAAAGGAGGTAAAATTTTGAACAAAATATGCACAAAGGAGGGAATCTAGCTTCCTCTGTGGATGGTTTGTAATGTAACTGGAAAGATTCATAACTTTCTTTCACAGGTGATATCAGAATTGATGAAAGGTTTCCGAATAGTTTCCACCATTGTAAAAACCAAGATGGGAACCTGTTTGGATTAATAGATTTATTAACAAAGAAAAATAACCAAGAATGTTGGTTATCTTTATTTTGGATGAGGAATCCATTAAACCATGCCTGGTGATAATCCCAATAATTTTATGATGTACAATGTGGGATGGATTGCGTTGCACTGACTGGGAAAGCCAACTGCTTATATAATTCATTTCCTTAATCTGTTGGAGATATGATTTTATGGAGTTTGGTAGTTGAAAACTGCACTTCTGTTGATTTAGGATAGTGGAAATGTTTGAATTCCATACTACCAATGATTTCGAGAATACTCTGATAGTATTGGGGAGTTTTTGAAGATAACGATGGCCTATAGAAAATCCCTTTGCCAAAATAATTTTGAACGGCCAAGTAAGGGTTTTGTTTGAAAATTTGTTTTTCAATAATAGTTACCACCTGAGTTGGTTGTTTTTTAAAATACTCAGATGATGATTTTGTTTTGGAAAATGTTTCCCCTGCTCCTTTAGGAGGAAAATAAGTTGAGGATGTAATTCCTCTTTCTGGAATAGAAATTGTTCCAGTTGTTTTTTGAGAAAATTTATTTGATTTGGAAGGTATGATTTCCAAATTTGATGAAACAGTTGGTCCCCTAATTTCTGGGATACAACGAAATGTAGTTATGATTTTTTCAGAATCCATATTTTGCAGCCATTCATGGATGCGATTATTTAATTCTAAATCCTCAGGAGTGAGTTGAGGTGATGATTGTTCCAAAGTTTGTTTGGAAGATGATGATTGGTTATGAGTAACCTGAGACCAGGTCATAATGGGTTTAGCCGATGAGAGGCTGGTAATGGTTAGGTTTGGAGGTTCACTCTTCTCCTTTCCCTTCTTTTTCTTGCTCATTATGGTACCTGTTTTGAAGAAATTCTCTGGTTAGAAAATCAGGTAATGAATTCTCTTCTCCTTTGATAAATTCTATATCAAAATAAAAAATACTTAATAGTGCTTGCCATCTGGCAAAAATTTGTTTTGATGCAATATTTTTAACATCTTTTAATAAAATTTCTTTTGCAGATTTGCAATCAATCCTTAGTAAAAAATTTTGATTTAATAAATCTGATTGAAACTTAGAAATGCAAAGTACTATGGATAGTACTTCTTTTTTAACCGTGGAATAATTCTTTTGACAATCATTCCAATGACCAGTGACAAACTGAACAATTTGTTCATTATTATCTTGGACTTGTTTTAAAATCCCACCATAACCAAGCTCACTGGCGTCGGTTTCTACTACCTTGGGGAGTGTAGGATCTGCAAGATGTAAACAAGGAATGTTTTGAACATGTGCTTTAATTTTTTACACAATTTTGGTGTGTTCTTCTGTCCACGGCTCAGGAGTTTTCTTAAGCCTATTATGTAAAGGTTTTGCTAACCTGTTAATATTTGGGCAGAAACTTAATACGTAATTTAAGCTACCTAGAAATCTTTGTAGCTGGGTTTTGTCAATAATCCTATCAGGGAACTTAGTTGTAAACTATAGGGACCTATTGATAGGAATTACTGTTCCATTGGATACATTGTGTCCAAGAAACCTAATGTTTGTTTGGAAAAGAGTCATTTTCTTGGCTGATAAAGCCAGTCCATTTCTCTTGATGATATGGAAGAAAGTTTTGAGATGTCTGATGTGTTATCTGACATATTTTGAAAATACAAGTACATCATCGATGTACACAATACAAAATTCTGAGTAAGGGTTGAATATATCATTCATAATCCTTTGAAATTCAGAAGGTGCATTTTTGAGCCCAAATGGCATAACATTCCACTCAAACTGCCCAAATGGAACAGTGAATGCAGTTTTGTACCTATGTTGAGGCTCGATTTGAATTTGCCAAAAGCCTGATTTCATATCAAACTTTGAAAATATGGATGATGAGTACAATCTTTGAAGTAAGTCCTTTTTATTCGGGATAGGGTACCTAATCCATTTTAATGCTTGGTTCAAAGGTTTGTAATTGATAACTAGCCGAGGAGTTCCTCTCTCAATCTCAGCAGATTTGTTGACATAGAAGGCCGCACAGCTCCACGACGATATGGATTTTGATATGAGTTTCTTAGATAAGAGATCATCGATTTCCTTTCTACAGAATTGCTCAAGGTCATCATTCATTTGAATAGGCCTTGACTTTGTAGGAATATCCTTCTCATTGAAGGATGATTCATATGGTAAATCTACCATATGTTCTTTTCTTTCCCAGAATGCACTGGGTAATTCAGAGCAAACTTATTTCTCAAAAGATGTTTGTAATTTAGAGATTTTGTCTTTGATCTCTGGGATTTGAAGTTCTTTCTCAACAGTATGAAACTGAAGTTTGGTTTTGAGATAGAGAAGGTCCTTTTCTCTATGCTTTATAAGAACAGAAATCTCTTTTGTAGAGATTGAATATGTTTTGATGAGATTAAGATCTCTGGTTTTTGGTTCTTCGATGAAAGGGAAGCTGAAGGCTTCTCTTCCTATTTTGAAAGAAATCTTGTCATGTTTAACAGAATATGGGGTAATGATATCCATAAAGGGAGTACCCAATATGACCGAGTAGCCTATGTCAGATACTATGACAAATGGGCTGTTGATAAGGTATGATCCTTTTTGGATAGATATCTTAGTTTTCCCAATAATACTCTTTTGAGATTTATTGGCTGAATTAAGTCGTTCTTCAGTTGGTTTATAAAACCTTCTGGGAACTATTGATGGTATAATGCAATTTAGGTCAGCCCCTGTGTCAAATAGGGCAATGGTTTCTAGTTTTGATTCGTCAGGGAATATTAAGGTTATATTAATTTTATATTTCCTGGTGGTATTTTTTCTCAAATTTTGGATTTCTTGATTATTGGGAGTAAGATCATCATCAGAATCACTCACATAAGTTGATATTTTTTCTCCATTATTAAGTAGTTGAAACTTAATATCGTATTCTTTTAATTTTTCTTTAAGCTGGTGGAGTTCCAGTTTAATAGTTTTGATTTCAATTTTTAAGTCTTGAATTTGACTTTCTGGTGTGATGACTTTGTTCTTTCGTTCCAGAACAACAGTGAGGTTGTAATAGCCTGTGCTGGTATTTGGAAGTTCAGAATTTTTTTTAATTGATTGTGATTTGGCCAAACATGTACCTAGGTATTCTACGTAAAGTTTGGTTATTGATGGATTATTTAACTTAAGGATTGTTTCTTGAAGTTGCTCGTCTTCATCCTTAGTTAGTACATTAATATCTTTACTGGAGGAATCCGAATTGCTAGTTGCAAATTCATCATCCTGGGGATTAGATTCTTTGTCTGACCATTGGTCAGGCTCAGATGATGATGTATCTACCATGAGGGCAAATATTTTAGCATAGGTGTCTTCTTCAAGTTTTAATTCATGAAGTTTTTTGGACATCTTGCAGAAATTGGCTGTGTGACCTTTCTTGCCACATTTATAACATTTAAACTCTTTAAAGTTTTTAAAGGGTCTATTATGTTGTTTTGATCCCTTATTAAAGTTTCTTTTATAAGGTTTGTTGTAAAAATTCATTCTTTTTTCAAAGAATGGTTTTTTTGATTTTGAAAATTTCTTATAAGTTTTATTTGATTCCTTATAAGGTTTTGATTTAATTTTACTGCAAGTTCCCTCACAGGTTTTCTCAATAGAGAGATTGCTATCAAACTGTTTGCAGAGTGATCCAATTTCTCTTTTGGACATTTTAAGTTCCAACTTCATTTGTTTTTGAATTTTCAAATCTTGACAAATATGAAGACCCTAGTTTTGAGCAAAACTAATCAGTTGACCGTAAATCAGTTGATCATATGGGATGATATGATTCCCATAAGTTTCACGAATTTTGTTTCTGGTTTTCTCACCTAAGAGTGGAGGAAGTCCAGCTAGGAATTTCTCCTTCCAGAATGGTTGAATAGAGTCATCTCTTAACATAACTCTAGACAGGAATGTAGTTTTATAATTCTGAAAATCACTCATCTTCCTACATTTTATGTTAGAAAGAAGATCAATGTTTTTGTCTTTTAAATGGGATGGATCTCCCATAAAATGATGTGATATAGTAAAGAGAAGAGTGGAGACTGCATCTTGTATAGGAGCTCCTTGATGGGAAAGTATGGGGGTACCATACTCATCAGTTAATATTGCATTGGTAATATATGACTGTTGTTGTTTTGAAAGATGGTGATCCCACCATCCTTTTAGTTGGCCTGAGAAGCCAGCTATTAGTAATTCAACAACTGTTTTATCAGTTGTACCAATTTGGGTTTTATAAGCATTTGACGTCATGGTCATTTGCTGTAAGATATTTAATATCTCATGATCAGTCATTCCATCAATGTTCCAGACATAGATAGAAGACGCATTATATTTTGATTGGACAAGTTGACTAGGTTGGGTTCCTATGGTGTGAGGATACCTAACTGGGCTAGGTTCTTGCCAAGCTAATTTTTGTAGGTGAGGAATTGGTTCTGGAATGGATTCAGAATCACTATCCTCGGATGATATTTCAGATCCTAGTTTGCTAAGAATGCTAAGATCCTGTAATGGTTTGTGGGTTGATTTTGAAGTCACTGGTGACTCAAGAACAACTATTCCTATTTTGTTTGAAAATTGGTCTTCTAATTGGGATCTTAGGGTATTATTCCAATTTTGATGTAATTTCTTCCTGGGCTGGTTTGGAGACCTGGAATGGTTTGAAGATAGGGTTCTTAACTATTCTATCTGTTGTTTGATAAGAGGTAGAGGGAATAACTATTTTTAGATTTTTCTCTATCCTAATTAATTGTTTTCCTAAAGTATTTAGGCTTATGTTGGTATAGTTATTTTGGATAACTATGTTTTTGAGGTTGGTTGCATGGTTCTCTTGAGGGTTCTTAAGAGGAAATGCTTCTACCCTTTATCCTGGTAAGGGATAGTAATAGGTCTTAATGGAGGATGTTCAGCTTCAACCGAACCTTCTGGAGTTTCACATACGGGTAACTTCTTTTTTTGTTTTGATCATGTTAACTTCGTTAACTGGATCATCCATTTCTTCTAAAAACTTATCGAAGTCATCTAATGTGATTTCGCTAGGTTTAATTTCTGAGAAGGTTTTAATCTGTGGAGTCAAAACTACTAAATCTGTAACTAATGGCTCTACCGTATTATTTTCCAAAATCTTATCGAAGTCAGCCTCTGTGACATCCGAGACACTAATTGAAGGGAATAATTTATAATGTGAAACTATAGCTATAGGTTTTACGGCTATTGGTTCTACAGTAATGTTGACCGGTTTTGGGTTAGTGTGAACTATAGGTTCCTCTATTTGTTCTTGTTTTGGGTCCTGAATAGTAACTGGTAGGTTACCTATTAAGACCGTTGATGGTTTGACTAAGTCAACAGGTTTTACTATTTTATCTAACTTAAGGTCAACTAATGGTTCTGTGCTAACCTATTTATGGTTAACTATTGATGAAGATCTATCTATGTTATCCTGGATTTGGGTAACAATATGATCTGGTAATATTTCTAATGGCTGGACTATTGATGTTAGGCTAACTGGTTCAGGGTTAACTTGTGGTGATGATGATTCTATTATGTCTTCCTGGCTAAGGTCAACCATAGTATCTATTGATTCGTCTCCTTCGTTTATTTTGTTAACAAAGGAATACCTGGTTAGGTCGATGACTACAGATGCTAGTCCTTTTGATTTTCTATAGATTTTTAGCCAGTCTATAAAACCTATATAATTGTTATGTTCTTTAATATAACGCTCATGTTTTCTATAGCAGCAATGCCTAGCTTTTCCTGAGTGTGTATTATAGAACCAATGTTTTATGGGTTTATGGGGTCGCTCATACAGATCCATTCTGAGAGTCCTTGGATGCAAAGGTTCTTCCTGGTCCTAGTCAAATGTTAATACATTCAGTTCATTAATCCTAGGTTCTTGGCTAGGTGCTAATGATTGAGTTGGTGATAAAGGAAATATAGGTGATAACTGAGGTGATTCGCTCATCTCAGAATCAAATAGTGTATACTTGTCTGGGTACCTGGGTACTGTAGTCTACTCCTTTGAGTTTTGTTTTCCTAAGTAAATCAGATGTTGATGACCTAGGGTTTTGTTTGAATGGTAAATCCATTTGTGAGAAATCTGAGGCACTCGAAGAGCATCTCATTGATGAAGATCTATTGAATCCTATTTCAATATTTCCATTTTTATATTTTATTATTTCAGAAAGTTCTGTGTGTTGTTCAACTACTTCCTGTTGATGAGTTTCAGATGTTGCTTTGCAAATTCCTTTTAGTAGCCACCTATCTGAGTATACTATGCTATCCCAACTAATTGGTCTAGGTATTGTAATGTTGGACCTAGACAAGTCTGTCTGTAATAATAAGGTTTCTCCCTTAGTAGAGTTATGAATATTTTTTATGTCCTAAGTGGACGTCATAATCTTATAATGTACTCTAAACAATAAGGCTACCGTAATTGTTCCTGGTAACACATTAGTATTATGAGTTTGGATTTGAAGAGTTAATGTTTTTAATATTTGGGGATCTGTAATAGATGCTATTATGTTGGGAAAACAGTTAAAGGATATAGGTCCTAAACCTAAACCTGTTTCCGCCGTTCCTAATACAGATTCCTTGAAATCTGTTAATCTAGCATCCCTTAAGACTGCTAGTATTGATGAACTTAACCCTAGTCGGGTTAAAGGTCTTAATCCAATCTGTACTAGGCCTATATGCACATATTTGAATTTTGAGTCATAATGTTTTTGTAATGATTCTTTTGAGAGAAGTTGGATTGATTCAAAAGGTAATGAAAGTTGAAGATCCCTTTCTTCAATTTTAATAATGTAATCTGTTTTGAAAAGATTTTTTAACTTCTTTTGATAAATTTGATCTTTACTGATCCTTGGAACTTTCCAACGATCAATTGATTTTTCAAAATTTTCAATAGTAACCTCGTTACTATTGGTAATGTATGACTTCTTAGAAGAAGATGATGAAATTTTATTTAATAAAGGTGATGATGTTGAATAGTTTTTATGCGACATGTTATAAAATTAAGAAATTTTAAATTTAAATTGTAAACAAGTATGGTAAAACTAATCACCAATATAATATGTATTGCATGGTAAATACGATTCTTAATAAATTGCAATTCTATTAATAACAAACAAGATACATAGTATATGTCATGAAATTTGAGTCATGGAATTATTTTAAACAATCAATGCATGAAGTATTTAACATTTAAGTTCTTGTTCTATCTCTTATAAGAACACTTATAACTTATAACACTTACCTACTAGAATTGGTCGTTTGCTAAACCACCGGTATTTATAAGGTATTAATGCCCTGAACGCCTTTCACACGGCTTAAGCGAGACTTACAACCCTTCACCCGGATCTATGCATTACTGCAGCAACCTTACCTCTTCTATTAGAGTGAATAGCTAAGTTATACGTATTAGTACAAGCTAGTACTGAAAGGAGAGATGGATGTTTTGAAAACACAGAGAACAATACTAATGTATATTAACTACTGCATGTATTAATAAGTTTAAACTAAAGATTATAAAGAACACACAAACAAGTGGCATGACAAACAGATTCTTAAGGGTGAGTTTGCTCCAGGACAACTGGTTTTTCTTTTCAATTCATGACTAAAACTCTTCCTAGGTAAGTTAAGATCAAGATGGGCAGGTCCTTATACAATTGACAAAGTTTCAACTTTTGGAGCAATAGACTTGAAGGATAAGGTAGGGAATATATTCATAGTTAACGGTCAGAAATTAAAGAATTATTATGTAAAACAAGTGGAGAGAAATTGTGCATTTATTCCTCTTCCAATTCCTAATTGATGAAGATTGAAAAGTCTAGTTGTAGACTATAAAACAAGCGCTTATGGGAGACAGCCTATAAAACTTTCTTTTTTCTTTTCTTTTCTTTTATTTTTTTATTACTATTTTAATAATTTGGATTTTGATGCTAATTTTTTTGTAGGAATAAAAAGATGAAAATTACAAACTAATGCAGATCCACCATAAAACTAGGGAAGTTCCTTTCATTTCTTTGATATGTCTCACCTTTAAATTTACAATGAGGACATTGTTTAGTTTAAGTTTGGGGGTGTCAAATCCTATAGTCTTAAGTTGTTGAATTCTCTTATCACGCATGTATTTGAGTATGATTGAATTTGCTATGACTATGAAATTTGTGATTGAGGATGGGTTTGAGAATTTGTTTTCAAAATCTGCTATTATATTAGGCAGAGTTTTATGGGTACTTTGATTTAAATCTTTGTCCTTGAAAATAATTGAGCACATAGTAAATTTTTCTCTACTCCATTTTGATTATGAAGAGAAGGAGTTGAATTAACTGGGTTAGAAAAGTTCTATCTTGCTTTGCTCTAGAATTCGTTGATGGATACTTGAGGAAAAATCCTAATTGATACTAAATATTAGAGAAATGATCTAGGAATTTTTTTCTCACAACAAAAAAGCTTTCCCAACCGTCCTAATTATCACACCATAATTGCATAGTGTATTCCCATAGTCAACCCCCTCGAGCCTTATTTTACATAAGCCCCTTAATTGTTCTTGTAATTACATAAACCATTTCCATTCTAAGCTTGAAAAACTAGGAACTTACCTTAAATTTTGAGAAAATACTCTAGTGGAAATTTTCATTTAAAGAGAAAGTTAGTTCAAATTAAATAATTCATATTATGTTTTCTTTATTTGATTAAAATGTGAAAAAAAAGTGAAAAGGCAAGAATAAAAAAAAAGGTCAAAGTGGTTGAAATTAGTAAAGATTATAAGTGTCAAGCCAACAACACAAAAAAAGCACTCGAGAGTATGAAGGTGACAAAAAAAGAAAAGAAAAAAGGACTCTACTTATTGAGTATAACAAAAATATTGTCACCAGTATAAGCATATTGTCGAGAAAGAGCTATGGTGTGAATCATGTGGATATTCTTTTTATTGTTTCTTTCTACCAAGTATTTTCCTACTTTGTTTTGATTTTCCATATTCATTATTTCTTAGCCATCACCCTGTGGCCTATTATTACAACCTTAAATAAAGACTTTTTTATCTCTAATTTTGGTATTTGATTACATTAGTGGAGAGGATTTCTGAAAATTGGACTTATGGAGTTAGTTTTGAGAGAATTCTTCTGATTTTAGTTGTTTACTTTTATTTGAATTTGCTCATGGTTTGGAGTCAAATTGACTATTTCACATACACACTCAAGGACCTAGCTTTAGGTTGAAGTTAATGCTTAAGTCTTGCTTGCCAAATTGCAGAATTTTGATTGATTTTCTTGCTATCTTTGATGAAAAAGAGTAAGTTATTAGTCATGAAATCTAAATCCAAATCATGGCTTGGTGAGTGATAATAGTTATCTATGGGGTCTTGTTGACACTGTCTACCATTATCTTTTCTTTTATTTTCTTTTTGTTTGAGAACAAACAAAGTTTTAAGTTTTGGGTGTTTGATGACTTGCATAATTTGACATAATTGATCACTTCTCAACTTTAACTTTAATCTAATTTTATTTATTTTTTATTAATTTTATACTTCATTATTATTATTTAAATTTTATTGTAGATTTAAGATAAGAAAGATCCAATTTTTTTGAAGCATATCATCTAAGAACTATTAAATTTAAATTAAGATTTATTTAAATTAATATATGTGTAAATCAAGAAACTGGGAGATATATATTATTTAGATTAATTTTTGAAAACATATCATGGAGTATTTTGTTTTGGTAATTAGTTAGCTTTTGTCAAAACTAGTATTCTCTTGATAAGATGTAAAAATTATATTAAACTAAAAATCAATGTTTAGGAATCAAATAGTGGAGATCACCTTTGTGAAATATAATTTGACCCTAATTTTTTTTATTTTGAGTGAGAAATATTTTTTCTGCTCCAAACACATTTATTATTTCTTCAAATTTTTAGATGATCTCTATAGGTATTAGCATTGAATGTATGAATTTTTTTCTCATCTTAACAGAGTTTCGTGTGTTTTTATTTTTATTTTTTCTTAGATGAAATGATTTAAGTAGAAATTAAAAGTATATCATTTTATCTCATTCATGCATGTATGAGGTTACGTAAACCAAAATCAAACATAAAAAGCCACAAAATTAATCACTCATCAAAATCCTACAAAAATGTACAATATGTACATGAGTTCACTCTATAAAAATATATTGATAATTCTCTTAAAAAATATAGAAATAAAATATATATAGTATAATCTACACATTATGACCCACATAGCTTACAAAATTGTAAGTAAAGGCTAATTACAAAAAAAAAAAATTATAGAAAGTAAATCCTCAAAAGTCATTGCATTTATTTTTTCTACACTTCTAAAAGACATATATCTTGAAATTTTTGGTTTATAAGTTTGATTGATGCATGATGATGATTTGCATAATTTATCACTTTTAAACTTTAATTTTAATTTTAATTTAATTAATTTATTATTAATTTTAAAATTTATTATTATTATTTAAATTTTATTACAAATTTCAAGATAACGAAGATTTAAACTTTTAGAAGCACATCAAGAACTGTATAATTTAAATTAAGATTTATTTAAATTAATATATATATATATATATAAATCAAGAAAGGATGTGGGATATATATTATATATTGATATATAAGAATTTGATATATATCAGAAAGGAAGTGGAGGGTTTTGGATATATATAAAATATATGTGAGGAAAACATAAAGGGACGCCCACAAACGGAAAAAACAAAATAAAAAAGAAACTGCGTTAGAGCCGCAAGGGAAGAAAAACAAAAAAAAAGCAGGAAAAAGAAATGCAAGGAGAAAAATGCGCACTATATTAAAGCGAAAGCAGATTTGTTGGATGAACTAATTTATATTTATTCTAGAAAAAAGATGTAATTTAATTCTAAACTATACCTGATTTTCTATATTAATTTGAATTATTTATTTTCATATTTGTCTGATTTATTTTAAGTTTAATACTTTTAATTAATTGATCATTAATTAAATGATTTTAGTCTTGTGATTTACTATCAAAAGAAGAAATTATAGAATAGATCTGGAATATTATGACATAGGTAAATATAGAGATCGAAAGACTTATATGAACCTAATAGTTGTAAAAATCATTGGTCTTATTGTTTTCTTGTTTTATTAAATTGCATACTCTTGTGTAAATTAATGAACAAGATTATTTTTAATTGACTATCAAAAGAGACTTTTGGATATTTTTAGAGATTGATAACAAACAGAGAGAATTAAATTCAATTATCTATGCGTTTTCATAGTTAAAGATTACGTAAAATCGATTTCCTATAATTTTCTTTCCTATTAATTTAATCTTTGAATATATTTATTTTAATTTGCATTTTCTTTAAATTAATTTATTTTAAATTTCAATTACAACAAACTTAGTGATTTTTCTAGATAAAATTGAGAATAGTATAATTTTGGTATTTGTCAAAAGTAAGTTACCAATCTCTGAGGACGTTATTTTTCTTATCACTTTATTATAAAACTACGATCACATGAAAATAAGTTTTATATATGATATCTTTATAATTTATACATTCGATTCCTTTCATGAGATCAATGTTAAAATAACATTTTGAGTCTTTCTTCTTTACACATATGCGAACATATTAGTTCATTTCTATACATAAACTTTTTCACATATAAATTAGAATGAGTGTTTGAACCTATAGTATTGAGTGTTTTTGAGAGTATGGACTTATGAGGAATAAAGTCTAAGCAAATTCGGATTCTTGACACTAAATTTGGGTGAAATTAAATTGATACATTTTTATATGAAATATGAAAATGATTTTTAACTAATTATTATAATAAATCATGATTATTTAAGAAGATGAAAATAACTTATGCTTTAGATTTTAATTATGATCTTAAAAGAGATTAAAAAGTATGAGACATTTTTGTATTATGTTTTGTTTTATTTTATTCTTAAGTTAATTTTTTATTTTGTTATAATTTTAGTTTTTGAATTGTTATTTTTTGTTATTTCTTTTAATTTTTACATTTAGTTCAATGTTTGTGGGTATCATTACTGAAAACCCTCACGAGACTCAAACTCATCAACTAGGACAACCTAAGGGTATAAGAGCTTGTTACATGCGCTAAATGAAACCATGTCAATCTACAGAAGTGATTTAGGATAGTTTAATTTTTAGTTTTTATCGCTTCTCTTGCTAAGGGATTAGCAAGAAGCTGGTTAGGGGATGTGATGAGTGCTTAAAAATTGCTAAAATTATCATGATTTAATATTGTTTAATTGATTAAAAAGATTTATATTTATATGATTTTATCATATTTTTATATAAATTTGTCTTTTCGGAATCACATATATTTTTATTGTTTTTCAAGTATTTTCGTTTCAAAATAATAATGTAAAGACTTGAAGAAAAATACTAGAGGCAATACATCATAAATATATTGAAAAAATAAATGAGAAAAAGTAAAAAAGATGGAAAAATTGGAAAAAATGGGTCAAAACGGTTAAAAATGTAAAAAGGCCGAAATCTCGTACTCAACCATACCATCCTCGCTAAGTACAACACCAAAGTCTGCGCGTATCCTCCCGCATAACGCCCAACTCGCACGCACATCTAGGCCCATCTACACCACATCATGTCAAATTCGCACAAGCCATTGCCTACGTCAATGCTTATGTCAATGCTTGTCCATTCTGCATTAGCGCTTACATCATCGTCTTTCCATTCTACATTAGCGCTTACATCAACGTCTGTCCATTATGAGTTTTTTCCCTTTTTTTTAATCATTTTTTCTACTTTTTTACCCTTTTCCTCACTTATAAATAACCTTTCTCCCCTATTACACAAAACACACCTCAAAAACATTTTCTTATCTCTTTCTTTCTCACGTTTTCTTAGTTTCTTATTTTTTAGTTTTAAAGTTCTTCTCTTTTTGAGAAGAACTAGATATGTTTTTGTAAATTTATAGCTTTTTGATTCAATAAACGAAAATACAAATCCATTTGGAGGTTTTTTAACAACGGAGTTAGCATTAAGGTTTTGTAAGGATTCTTATTCTTTATAGTGATTTTTATGTTTTATTCTTATATGTTTTATTTAATTTGTCTGTGATTAAATTTAACATGACTGGTTGTTTGTAAACATGATATAATAATAACGTTGTTATGCTTGCGAAATATTAAATAGGTAAAAGTTTCTATCAAATGAATTGATTTTGTTTTTATTCAAGATTTTATATTAAGGATGTTAGAAAGAAATATATTATTTTTTATTACAAACTTAAATCTGAAAATTGGATTTTAAGGTTTAGTTATCTGGTCTGATTTAGAGTAGTGCTCTTTTATTTGTTAGTATAATTGCCCGGTAGTTAGAGTGAAGCTCTATTTCAAAAGTTTTTATAAGATCTATTATTCGAAAATGTATTGACGACATATTTTCAGTAATGATTTTAAAACTTGAAAGTTAGTACTCAGATAATTAAATTCTTAGGTGTAATTTGGACACCTTGAAGAAATTTAAATTGTCTAACCCCACAAAAGGTGTCATTTAAATGGTTCATTTTCAATCTCTTAGAAAAAATAAATAAATTAATTTAACCAAATTGATTATCGACTCCACTCATAGGTGTTAATTGATTTGTTTAATTTACAAAGAATATCTAACCTCACCAAATGTGGTATTCATATAAAAATAAGAGAATCAATAAATATCAATTTATATATTTAATAACCTAAATAATATAAGCAAGCATAATTAACTAAGTTAGTATATCCATAAATACTCCACTATTATGAATGATAAATATTTGCATAAATGTTTATTGAATCCACATATATGTTTATTTTTATGTTATTAGATTAGGAAAACACAAAACCCAAAATATCGTGATAGGATGTTTAGGATTTAATTTCATTTTTAAAAGTTTGAATAATAAATTAAAAACCACATATATTCCTTCATTAGATTGACCTTGGGAGTACACTTTTCATTTTCTATAAAATGATTCGTGCACTTATGTGTATTTTACAAATATAAAACCAAATTATTTGCATGATCGGCGATTACGATTCTGCTCATCATTCATCTATAATTAAATCACTATGGCACTTGAAGATTAAGAAATGACTAACTTATCTTGTCCTTATGAAACTTTTTCTTTTAGGAGAATTCCATTTGGTTTATGCAATGCACTTGTAACATTTTAATATTTTATGATGGCTATTTTCTAAGCCATAGTGGAAAAAGCATTTAGAAATCTTCATGGATGAATTTTTTGTCTTTGGGAACAAATTTGATGAGTATTTACAGTATGTCTTCTTAGTGCTACAAAGATGTGAAGAAACTAACTTGGTTTTAAAATGGGAGAAGTGTCACTTTATGGTACAAGAGGGTATTATCTTTGGCCACAAAGTCTTAGGTAAAGGTATTGAGGTGGATAAAGCTAAGATAGAAATGGCTAAAAAGCTACTGCCACCTACTAATGTAAGAGGAGTTAGGATTTTTCTTGGGCACACGAGCTTTTATTGTAGAGTTATCAAAGATTTTTCTGAAGTCTCCAAACCTTTGTGCAATGTCTTGGAGAAAGATGTGCCTTTTAGATTTGATGATAAATGTTTAGAGGATTTTAAGTGCTTAAAGAGAAATTAGTGTCAGCACCAGTTATAGTAGCACTAGATTAGAGCAAGCCCTTTAAGTTAATGTTTGATGCAAGTGAAATTTCTATTAGGGTTTTTTTGGGGTAGCAAAGAGACAAGATGTTTCATGCCATATATTATGCATGATGCTCAAATGAATTATGCCATTATAGAGAAGGAACTCCTTACAATCATATATGACTTTGAGAAGTTTAGGTCATATTTGATTACGACCAAGGTGACTATCTACATGGACCATTATGTAATAAATTACCTCATGACAAAAAGGATTCCAAACCAAGACTAATAAGATGGGTTCTCCTTCTACAAGAGTTTGACTAGGAAATTTGTGATAAAAGAGGGATAGAAAATCAGTTGGAATTCCATCTATCTAGACTGGAAAGGAAAGCTAATTTGTAGGATAATATGGTGATTAGGGAATCTCTCTCATATGAGCAACTTCTTTCAGTGGCTCAAATTGACATCCCATGGTATACTGACATTACAAACTTCCTAGTTGCCAACATCCTTCCACCTGACCTCACATGACAACAAAAGAAGAAATTCTTCCATGATGTAAAACAATATTTTTGGGATGACCCTTACCTCTAAAAAGAATGCAATAACAATATTTTGAGAAGCTGTGTCCCTTATGATGAAGTTGAAAGTATTCTTCACCATTACCACAACTCAGGCTATGAAGGCCACTTGGAAAGCAAAAAACTGCAACTAATGTACTATCATCTGGTTATTTTTGGCCTACATTGTTTATAGATGCCCACCTTTATGTAAATACATATGATAGATGCCAAAGGATAGGTAATATTTTCAAAAGAGATAAGATGTCCCTAAATAATATACATGAAGTATAATTGTTTGATATTTGGGGAATTGACCTTATCAGACCATTTCCTTCATCCTTTTGTAACCAATAAATACTTGTAGGTGTGGATTATTTTTCAAAGTGAGTAGAAGCCATAGTTAGCAACAAATGTGATGCTAAAGTTGTCATGAAATTTCTAAAGAAAAAAACATTTTCACTAGTTTTGGAACTCCTAGGATTATCATTAGCAATGGAGGTAGTCACTTTTGCAATAGATCCTTTAATTATTTATTGTCTAATTATAGGATTAAGCATAAGGTATATACCCCATATCGTCCCCAAACAAGTGGGTAAGTAGAGATGTTCAATAGAGAGATGATAATAATTTTGCAAAAATTGTAAATAATTCCAAAAAGGATTGGACATCTAAGTTAGATGATACTTTATCAGCATATATAACTACATTTAAAACACAAATTGGTACCATCTCATATAGGCTAGTCTATGGAAAAGTCATGTCACTCTACCTGTGGTATTAGAGCGTAAAACTTATTAGGCATTTAAACAATTGAATATTGTCATAGATGCAGGTGATGAGAAAAGGATATTGTGGTTAAATGATCTAGATGAGCTATGGTGGAATACTTATGAGAATGACATGTTCTACAAAAATAAAAAAGAAGAATATGGCATAAGAAGATAATTACGCATCATACTTTTGAACCAGGATAGAAAGTATTATTGTACAACTCAAGACTCAAACTATTTTTGGAAAAATAAAGAATAGATGGTAAGGTCCATTCACTATATCTAAGGTAACCAAGTATGGATCCATTGAATTAGAAAACAAAAACAAAGAATGGCTCATGGCTAATAGGCACGGAGTAAAGCATTATCATAGAGATTGACTACTAAAACAAAAGTTGTGATGACCTTGGTGGATGCACCTTAGGAGCTTATATAACCGTCTAGAAAATGATGTTAAAAGTGGTGCTTATTGGGACATAACCCTACATTATTTTACTTATATTTTCCCTATTTTATTGGTGAATAAAATAAGAGGAAAATGATATAACAAAATTGGATAATTTCAGTGAGAAAATGTGGCATGCCAAGGCTAAGGGAGTTTTCTTTCCTTTCACTCCCTTTCATATCCATATGTGCATATTAGAGATAATGTGCAATTTAAGTATGGGGAAGGGAACTTTATTCTCTACTTTAGTGTTTAGTATGTATTTTCTTTTTATGATACTTTTCTTCTTTTTTAGGATGTTTTAAATCATGATTTGGGTAAAAACTAATGAATACATAGAAACCAAATTCATGCATATTTGATATAAAACATATGAACCAAATGTTATAAATTGGTTGTCATGAGTAGGATAAGGAACATAATATACTTGTTAGGATACTTACATTAATCATATGATATGCTTGCTAGATTTGATTGAATTGATTCATATTTTTATGCACATGCTCATGATTGATTTTGATGTTCTTATAGGAATTTGGGGTGATTTATGCTAGTTGATGAGGTCTCCCATGTTTTAAAATTTATTTGGTCATCCCTTGAGGCAAAATCCTAAATAGTATTTGGCTCGATAAATGATTTAGTCCTTAATTGGATTGAGTGATCCTTTCAAGCTAACTCTTGTTTATATCCTTAGTCACCATTGAATCCTACCTAAGAACCATTCTTATCTTTAAGCCACATGTTAAGCCTAACTAATAAGCATTACCTTTACCATTATGCTTGTATAAGAAAGTGCAATCATGTACGAGTGAGTTGAAATGTAATGTTCACTATTTCATAAACAAAAAAAACAAATCACAACACAATTACCTATCAAAACAAAATGAAAAAATAATAATAAAATTAAACATAAGTTTAGAGGTGTTGTGAAGTTCTATATTTAAAAACAAGAGATGTGGAATGAAATAATGGTAAGATAGGGGCACTACAACATCAAGTAAAAGCTCAATTGTTGTAAATATTGCATGATGAATGAAACGAAAGCTAAGGTGTGGAAAAATCCTAAATATATTCATTTATCTAGCCCCATCTAAGCCTTACATTATAAGCATGAAAGCCCTATTGATGTTCGGCAAAATGAATGTTTACATTAGTAAAAATGGGTGTGAAAAATAGACTTATGAAATGTGTTCTAATACTTAATTGATTAGTAGTGTCGTACAAGTTGATATCATGAGTGCATTGGATGACATCATGTCCAACACACACATATGAATCAATTCGTCAAAAACTTTGCATATCCTTGTATTAATGCAATGTTGATTGGTGGATATATGAACCTCCAGGTCATAGAGTTGTACAATATTTAAGGGGGACAATTTCTTCTTGACATGCATGTATTAATAGATATATGTTCATGAATATGCTATCCATATCATTTTATCTAGTTAGGCTTAGCTTTTCTTTAGAGCAAGTAAAGAGTTATGTTTAAGGGTGGGATAACCCTACAAAAGTAGAGTTCTTTAATCACTTTTGAACAACCTATTTTTCTTGTTATATGCTAAAATAAAATGAAAAATATTAATTTGTGTTTAATTATATCAATGTAGGTAGAACGACGACAAATAGGGTGAAAATAAGCCAAAAATGGGAAATATTAGTACTATGTCATGGTGGGCATTTTTCTATGCCACGACAAATATAGTGGGAAAATAGTATGGACCATGCCATGGTGAGCAAGAAACCAGGCTACGGCATGCATTTGTAGCTAGGCATGAGTCCTATTTTTAATCAAACAATGACTCTTAGTTTTAATCCTCAATTGTTGGATAATTTTAAGAAGTGATCTAATGGTCCATATTAGGTCATTTTTCCTTTAAATCCATTCTTACACAAATTAAAAACACAATTAAGGAAAAAAAAACTTAGTAGCTTCCAGAAGGAAAGAAAAGAAGAGAAAAGCTTAAGAGAAGATCAAAGAAGACACAATTTTGTGAAGATTCAAGAGAAAATTAGTTCTACAAAACAAGAGATTGAGTGTATCTCTTAATTTTCTCCTTCATTTATCAATTTCTATAGTTTCTTTATGAAAAATATGAGCATTATGTACTTAATTATGTCTAGCTAATTTATTAATTTAGGTGTCTTATGAGCTCAATTGTTTACATGTGATGATCTAATCTTTAACCCCAATTGTAATTTATATTCGATTATGTTATTTAACTGGATTTTTAAACTATTAGTTGTATGCCCGACAATTAATCTATATAGGTAATTAAATATATTTAAGAGAATTATTTAATTATTTGTCTTAATTAAATGGCATGCATAGTTTCTAGGTAGAGATGTATGATTCTTATATATATTATCTATAATTGATGAACTTAATGAGTAGTATGCATTCTAATTGGAATGAGAGTATCATTAGGTTAATTACTATATGGTGTGTAGTTTACTTGAGAGAAGAATAAACTTTGGGTTAGATTCAATTGATAATGTAATTTGGGAGGAAATTTAGTGATTCACATGCTTAGGAAATTTGAGGGATTAAAATTCCAAGGTCCTTTCCTTATATATATTCTTAGTTGTTGGGTTTTACAATTTAAAATTAGTTGTCATTTATTTTTAAGTTTTTATAATTTGCTATTATCCAAATAGTATTCATAATAATTATATTGGTGTTCGGTTATAAGTTACACAACTCTCTGTGTGATCGGTATGCGTACATAGGTATATTATATTACTTACATGGCCTGTATACTTGCGGTTAGCATGTTAGGTGGCTACACTTAGAGAAACAATGATTGTCAGATAGGTAGATTATCCAACTTGGCTGTCATCTCAAATGAGTATAGCCTTCATAGATTTAAATGATGCCTAGCCAAAAGACTTTTTCCCCCGTGAAGTATTAATTAGTTAGTTAGTACCACGATTGGATTAAGTTTGATAAGTTTTCATGATGCTTATTCCAGTTATCATTATATCATAATGCATCTAGAAGATGAGGAGAAAATGTCTTTCATCACTGAAGAAGATACGTTTTCTTACACCCGAATTCCTTTTGTGTTGAAGAATGATAGGGATACTTATTAGTGTTTAGTGAATAAAATTTTGAAACATCTGCTGGGAAAAATATGGAGGCATATATAGATGATATGGTAATCAAGCCCATGTAGCCTATGGACCATGTTAAAGATCTAAAAGAAGTGTTTGTGGTTACGAGGAAGTATGGAATGAGACTTAATCCCAAAAAGTGTGTTTTAGTGTTACATCAGAAAATTTCTTGGGATATCTTATCTCTGCCTATACAATTGAAACAAATCTAGATATGATATAAGCCCTAGGGTAATCAAGTCTATATAGCTTGTGGACCATGTTAAAGATCTAACATAAGTGTTTATGGTCATAAGGAAGTATGGCATGAGACTTAATCCCAAAAAGTGTGTTTTTGGTGTTACCTTAGAGAAGTTTTTGGGATATCTTATCTCTACCTATAAAATTGAAACAAATCTAGATAAGATCTAGGCCCTAGTTAATATGAAGCCACCTATTGACTTGAAGCAAAGCCAATAACTAAATGGAAGAATACTTGCACTCCACATGTTTATTTCCAAGTGCACTGAAAAATATCTACCATTCTTTAAGTTATTAAGGAAGAACACATCAGTCTTCTAAAACATGGACTGTGACATAGCTTCCTAAGGAATTAAACAATATTTAGGCATACCTATTATATTGGTTAACCCTATTCCAATAGAGATATTATATTAGTACTTGGCTTTCACTTTGTAGACATTGAGCATTGTACTTCTCATAGAAAGGAATAAAGTTCAATGCCCTGTCTACTACATCATTTAGATCTTGACCAGTACCCAGAGAAGAACCCAACAATTGACAAACTAGCCTTTGCCTTAAAAAATGGTAGCTTGAAAGCTACGACACTACTTTGGCACATACATAGCAATAGTACTCACCTTACATACTTTGAAAAACATTTTAAAGAAGCAAGAGTTTGCAAGGAGGTTGGCACTTATTATAATTGAGTTGGGAGAGTATGATATCAAGTCCATGCCTAAATCTCTTGTAAAATCCTAGGCCTTGGTAATTTTTGTCATCGAATTTAGTAACTCACATAAATTTGTCGATAATGAAGGCACATTAGAGGTTTGTAATAAGGAATTGAAGAAAGCCCAAATATATGTCTTCATAGATGGTGCTCATAATTTCAAAGGAGCAGGATCATGGGATGTCATACTAGATCATGACCAAAATTGTTTCGAATATTATGTGAGGATACATTTCCATGTAACCAAAAACATTGCAGAATTGATAAGTGCTCAAAAGATCAACTCAATATATAGTGATTTTATGCATGTTAATTGATTAAATATATTTGTATTTGCTAAGTTTTACTAGCATTTTATACAAATCTATCTTTTTGGAATCATGGGTATATTTGGTTTTTTTTCAAGTATTTTAGATTTAAAAAGAGAAAATTGATCAACATTTGAAGAATTATACTTGAAGCACTCCATTATATTACTCTAAACCATATAAAAAGTGATACAAGAAGATACAGATACAAAGTGTTTTAGAAAAGTGAATGTCATGACATGAAACTTTTATGTGCCTTAATGTGATCAAAAGGGTGAAGAACTAACACATCCTAGAATTGATGCAATCCACGACGTGAAAATGTTGTGTACCACTATGAAAAAATGTTATATGCTATGGTATGGGTTACTTGGACCGAGTACAAAGTGTGTGATAATTATGTCTATACTAAGGCATGCAAAAATGTGTGCCATGATGCCACACATATGATCTCATTTTTTGAACTTATAAAAAGGACCCTTATTTAATAGTATCAATCATCCATTAACCTTAATCCTTCTCATTCCTTTCTTTTCTTTAGTCTCTTAAAGCTCTTTTATCATTTGAATGTTGAACAACTTCTAGTTTATATAATAGCTTAGTTTCAGTTTAATAAACAAGTACGATAGTTATGTTTGGTGGTTTTTCAGAACAAAAATAATACAATGATTCTATTGAGGTATATTTTAAATGTACTCTTTTCTGATTATCTTTATATGTTGTTTTGCATGCTATATTTAATTTTCTAATAAATTATTAAAATATGCATGTCTAGTTATAAATAATATAGGATATTAGTAATGTTGTTATGTTTATAAAATATGAAATAAGATTAAACATTTATATAAAATGAATTAAGTTTTATTTCTTCATTGAGATTTAAACAAAAGTTTGTTAAAGAAAAGTATGTTCATTTAGTATTTTTTTTATTAAATAAGAGAGTTAGACATAGGATTTAATTATCTAGATCTGAATTAGAGTCAACTCTTAAATATTATATGAAATATTCTAAATATGATTTAGAGAACTCTTAGAAAAAGAGTATAATTTAATTAAATTTTAAGTTATTGGCCCAATCGAAGATGGAAAGGTAAAGTTTAATTAACAAAGACAATGATTCCTATCTTAGGATATTTAATACATATAAGAAAGAATCAATAATCTTAACTCATATTTTTAATAACCTACTTAATATTGAGCAAGTATAATCAACTAGCTAATGTATCCCATAAATTATCCACAACATGATAAATGTTTAATTGCCTGAATATTTATTAAATATATCTTCATTTTTATGTCATTAGATTAGATTTTCAAACCCAAATTTTGAGAAAAAATGTTTAGGTTTTATTTTTATCTTTAAGAATTTGTTGAATAATTTAAAACCCACATAATTCCTCTTTATATTGTCCTTGGAAGTATATTTATCATTTTCTATATGTGATTCGTGCATTTGTGAGTATTTTATAAATCATACAAAATTTGTATAGAATAATTTTGTGCATCAAGTTTTTGGCACCATTGTCGAGGAAGGAATAACATTTTTTAAATTATTATTATCAAAATCTTAAAAATATTTTGTGTTGTAAATATTGCTATTTTCATTTGAAATCTTAGAATATCTAGGCGATCAACTAATTTAGATATTTTAAACTTATAATAAATAAAAATGAATTTTATTTTATTTATTTAATTATTTCACCAATTATTTTTAATTTTAATTTATTTTATTTTATTTTACTTATATCTTTATTATTTTTGTTTAGTATTTCTATGTACTAATTTAATTTACTTTCTTTTATGAACTTATGTATCAATCTACCATTTATTTCTACATGCTTAGTAGTTTTGTGTACAAATATGTAATATAATTTTTGTGTATTTATTTTATCTTTTTATTTTCTAATTGATAGGTGATTTTAAATTTTTCTTTCATAAAGTTTACGCTAGGTAGGAGATCCTTAGGGTACCCTTTGACATAGTATAATGATAATATAAATAGAACTAGTAGACTGTCAAGAAGACTAGACTTTAAGGTCCACAACCTTTTGTTGAGCAAATTCCTAAACCTAACATTGACCCTTTATACAAACAATTAATTATGGGGGAAAATCCACCTAGGGAAACCACTATGAAGGAGTTTGCAAGGCTAGTAATTGACACTATATCTGCCCCAATCCAATTGGGTGAGGCTGCTAGGAACTATGAATTGAAAAATATTCATTTTTTTCACATTACGTTCCTTTCATGAACTACCCAATGAAGACCTATTGTCTTTTAGTAGGGACTTTCTACTCCATAGTCCAAAATTTCCCTATTGGGGTATTCACCGAGGATCAACTTAGAATGAGGTGTTTCCCCTACACCTTAAAAGACAGGGCCAAAGCTTGGCTAATGTCACTTCCTCTAGGTTCCCTGACAACCTAGAAGGATGTTCATAACAAGTTTATGGGAAAATTATATTCCCATTAAAAAACATCAAAGCTGAGAGCTAAGATAACAAATTTCTCTCATATGGAGGGAGAAACTTTCCCTAAAGTGTGGGATAGGTTCAAACTCCTTCTCACTCAGCACTATCACATGTAGCTGTAGAAATAGTTTTTCTATGATGGATTGACGCAATAGTGTCAATTCATCATTGATAATGCTACTATAGGAGCTATAGGAGAGAAAATCACCTTAGAGACTTATATTCTCTTTGAGCTTTTAGGTGCTAATTCCTAGCAAAAGAGCTCCCAAGTAAGGAGATCTATAGTAGACTCCGATACTGAAATTCAAATATAGTTTTCCCAATTAACCAAGCAAGTTGAACTCTTTACCACAAATACCACAATAAACAAAGAACCATGTGGTATGTGAAGTAATCTGGGACATGGTACTAAAACTTGTCCCAATCAAAGAGAGACTAGTGTTGGATCTGAGCAGATCAATGCATTGAGGGGATACCAACCAAGACGTAGGTATGACCCCAATGCCAATACTTACGATCCTGGATGGAAAAATCATCCCAATTTCTTCTAGTGGCAAAAAACCCTCAATTCTCCCAAAGTTCAAACCCGGCCAACAATACCACCATCAAATACCCAAAAATTCTCCAAACAAGTCCAATTTGGAGGAAAACTTGAATTCATTTATTTAAGTTAGTAGAGACAAATAAGCATGAATAAATCAAAGGTTGGACTCTATACAAGTTTTCAAGAAAAATACGAAATTTCAGGTGAAGCAGCTGATTGAGCATCTAGAAAGGAAAGTGAAAGAATAACTGTAAAAAGGCCAGAAGAAAATCAATAAAACTCAATAACAAAGGGATATTGGGTTTACAAGAAGATAAAATTCCCCAAGCAACGTCTTGCTAAAAGACAATAAAAATTAGTCTTAGATGGGAGGCAACCTATTAATTTATATTATTTTATTGCTTTTTATTTTATTTTATATTGTGTGGTTATTTTATTTTGTGTGGTTGCTATTTTATTTTATTATGTGTTTGTTTAATTTTAAAAAAGGGAGCAAAATGTTAAAAATAAGTGAGAAAAATATATTATTGTGCCCCGCGATATGCTTTTACTGGCACCGTGGCATTGAGGGACTACTTGAATTTGAAATGAGGTAAAATTTGGCACCACAGTATGCTTTTTCCCTCATGGTGACCTGTGTTGATTTTTAGGATATAAACCCCGCGTGAATTTTCACTCATTTTTCTCTCAATTTTCTTACTTTTTTCTCACAAATCCTAAATTTTCTCTCCTACAAAACAAACAAAAACCCTCACAAATGCTACCTTTCTTTAATATTTTTTCAAAATATTTCTCAAAAATTGATTTCCTAACCATTTCACCAAAATATTTTCAAAACTTTGCAAATTTATCACGGATTCTTCATCTACATAAGTATTCAAAAAAATTAGAATTTAATTCTTTATTTTAATTCTATGAAATTTGTGGAGTATTTAAAATTTTTAAAAGTCCAAAACCCTATTCTATATTGTTGGATTTTTTGTGACCCTTTAGTTTAGATATTGTGGTAATTTCTAAAACGGGCACATAAGAGGTGTAGGAAAGGAAATGAAGTTTCCACTTATGAGGATTTTGACAATAACAAATTTTCTAGTTTTGAGACAAAAGTCCTCTATGAAAGAGTGACAGAAATAAACCTAGGTCTTATACCAGAAAAGGGGATGGATTTTAATTGAAATTTGAAGGAAATATCTGTTGTTATAGTGATGTACAAAATTATTGCGTACAAAATTTTGTTTGATTGATAAAATAGATCCCAAGTTCATGAATTACTTATACCCTAAACTATTGACATAAAAATAAAGATAGATTCAATAAACATTTAAGCAAATAAATATTTACCATGTTGTGGAGACTATAGGATACATTAGCTAGTTAATTACACTTGTTTAATATTATGTAGGTTATTAAAAATAAAAATAAAAATATTTCCAACTTCTGTCAGGCCGATAATTTAAACTTTCGTAAAAGTGTCTAAGTTAGGTTTATGATTTAAGTATCTAGAACTAACTTTCAGATTTTGAAACTATTATAAAGGATATGTCGCCAATATATCTTCAATAGTATTTCTTACAAAAATCTTTGAAATAGAGCTCACTCTAGATATAAAATTGATATAGACCAAAAGATTTAAGAGCATTACTCTAAATCAAATTCAGATAATTTAAGTCCTAAATCTAACTCTCTTGTTTATTATGAAAATACTTCATCAATATATTTTTTATTTACAAACTATGGTTTAAATCTTAATGATGAAATAAAACTTAATTCATTTTATAAAAATATTTAATCTACTTTAATATTTCATAGGCATAACAACATCATTAATATCCCATATGATTTATACATGCATAGTCTAATGAATAATCAATAAATTAAACATATAATATGAAATATACCTCAATAGAAAAAGTAAATATTGAGATAAACAAAGAAATTAGCTACTAAGAAAGCGGTGGGATATTTTTTACTAAAACGGTCCTATTTATAGGGTGAGGAAAGGAGGAAAAAGTTAATTTTTAACATAGCGATGCAGCATACAACTTTTCACCTCAAGGTATACATAACATGTACACAATTTGAGCATGATCCACTATCTTCACACCACAACATACAATGTTTTCACACCATAGACCATATAAATTTCGGACATATTTGATTCTTTCCTTTGGCCTCATGTCGTAGCTCACAATAATTTCATGCCACAACACACCTCAATCTGCATCACTTTGGAACCCTAAATTCTCCAATTTTAAAATGTATGTAATGTTTTATAAATGTTTTCTTTGAATCTTCCAATTTTAATGGATTGTTTCAAGTATAATTATTCAAGATGATTTACTTTAATACAATAAATACCTAAAAATAATAAAATATACCCATGATTCTGAAAAAATAGATTTGCATAAAATGATAGTAAAGCAAGAAAATACAAATTTTCATAATCATTAAATATGCATAAAATCATCTTATATTAAGTGCTTTTAAGAACTTATTACAACCCTCAATCTGCTTCTTTCTAGTATTCTAGAATGGTGAAAAACAAAAAAAAAACTAGAAATTAAGCTATCCTAAATCAATTTCATAGATTGACACGGTTGCATTTAGTATATGAACCAAGCCTTTAAACCCTTAGATTGCCCTAGTAGATGAGTTAAGTCTCGTGAGGGTTTTCAAATATGATACTGATCAACACGATGCAATATCAAGTATACGGGTCATGCAAGTAACATAATGTATCTAAGTACGTATATCAATCCCACAGGGAGTTGTGTAACTTATAACCGAGTACCAATAAAATTATTATGAATATTATTTAGAAAATAAAAAATTATAAAAAAATTAAAAAATAAATGACAACTGATTTTAAATTGTGAAACTCAACACTTGTGAAGATATATGAGAAAATGATGTAGGAATCTTTAATCCTCAAATTTCCTAACATGTGAATCACTAAAATTCCCTTCTCCCAATATAATCATCAATCAATTATATGATTACTTGAATCTAACCTAGCATGAATTTCTCTCTCAAGTACACCACATATCATATAGTAATTAACCTAATTACACTCTCGTGTTAATCACATTGCATACTACTTATCAAGTTCATCAATTATAGATTATACACATAAGAATCATACATTTCTTACTAAAAACTATACATGTTGTTTAATCAAGACAAATAAATAATCCTATCAAATCTATTTAATTGCCTCTATAGATCAGTTATTAGCCAAAAAAATAATAGCATAAAAATTATATTAAGTAATATAATTGAATTTCAATAACAATTAGGGTAAAATATTAGATCATCACATGTAAAAAATTGGATTCATAAAACCCCTAGATTAATAAATTATCTAGACATAATTATATTCTTAAACCTTAGATTTTTGATAAAGAAAGACAATAAAATTGATAAAGAAAGGAGAAGAAGAAGTGATACATTCAATCTCTTAATTTGTAGCACTAATATTATCTTGAATCCATCACAAAATTGTGTCTCCTATAATATTCTCTTAAATTTTTTTCTCTTCTTGGCAGAAGCTAGGGTTTTGATTCCTAACTGTGTGTTTTTATTATCTCCCTATGGTGCTTAAAATAGGCTGAAATTGATCCTCATTAGATTAAGACTCATATTACTTTTATTTAGGGGCTAAGATTGAAAGTTGGAATTCAATTCAAGTCTAATGTGTTAAAATCCTTGCCACTCTATCGATTGAGCCTATTCTTAATTGATATTGTGATAAACTATCAATCGATCTACTCTTTTGTCAATCGATCTACAGATGTTTAGATAGATTTATTCCCTCTTGATCCTAAATTTTTCCTATGTTTAACCCATTTTATATATTTTCACCTACATTGTAATATTAAATACAAATTAAGCTTATTCAAGAAAATTAACAAAAACAAGATAAATAAGTGGTTCAGAAGTGGCCAAATAACTCTACTTTCATCTAGGTATCACACCCTTAAAAATATCTCTTTACTTGCCCTCAAGCAAAGACAAGTATAACTAGATAAAATGATATGGGAATCACATTCATAAACATATATCTATTAATGCATGCATGTTCAATGAAAATTATCCCCTTCAAAAGTCATACAATTCTATGACAATGAAGTTCACATATCCATCAATCAACGTTCCATTAATATAAGGATATGAAAAGTTTTTGATGAATGGATTCATGTGTGTGTCACATATGATGCCATCCAATGCAATCATTAAATCAACTTATATGAATATACTAATCGACTAAGTCTTAGAACAAGTTTCATATGTCTATTCTTCACACCCCTCTTCACTAATGTAAATATGAACTTAGCTAAAGATTAATAGGGCTTTACATGCTTGTAGTGTAAGGATTAGGTAAGGGTATATAAATGGATATATTTATGCCTTTTCCACACCTTAGCTATCTTTTTATTCATCATGCAATTTTGAACTTCAGTTGAGTTTCATTTGATATTTTTGTGCACCCTATCTTACCATTCCTTTTATTCTTTTACTCCATATATCTTCTTCACTTTCTTCCCTCTCTATTTCTCTCTCTCTCTCTCTCTCTCTCTCTCTCTCTCTAGCCTCACAACACCCCCAAACTTATTTTTTTTTGTATAGAGAGGTAAATTGTGAGTTTAATTTTAGATGTGAAGAAGTAGGGTGCATTACATCTCACTTTCCTATTTATCTAGCACATGATTGCATTTTTCATACAAGCTAAAGGTGTAGGGGTAATGTTAATGCTTATTGGTTAGGTTAAAAATGTGGCTTAAAGATATTAATGGTTCTTAGTAAGGTTCAGAAGGGTGAATAAGGATATAAACAATTATCAACTTGAAAGGCTCAATCAATCCAATAAAGACCTAAATCATTTCTTAAGCCAAATACAATATAGGATTTCACCTCAAAGGATTATCAATAGATTCTAAAACCTGATAGACCTCATCATTTAGCTAAACTTACCTCAAATTTTCTCCCAAAAAAAACACTAAAATTAATTATAAATATGTGCATAAAAATCTGAATTAATTCAATCAAAATTAACAAGCATATCACATGATTAATGTAAGCATCTTAAATAACATGTTACATTCCTTATCCTAGTCATGAAAACCAATTTTGTCAATGGGTTCATACATTTCATAGCAAATATGCATGCATTTGGTTTCCATGTATTCATTATTTTCTAGGCAAATCATGATCAAAAACATCCTAAAAAATGAAAAATATTCTAAAAAATTGAAAATGCATACTAAACACTAAAGTAGAAAAGAAGATCCCTCCCCCACACTTAAATTTTCCATTGAACCTAATGTGCACATATGAATATGAAAAAGAGTGAAAGGAAAGAAAACTCCCTCAACCTTGGCATACCACACCTATCGCTGAAACTGATCAATCTTTGTTGTGTCATTGCACTCCACATTTATTCACCTATAAAACAGAAAACATATAAGTAAAATAACATTGGGTTACCTCTCAAGAAGGACCACATTTAACGTCCCTAGCTAGAAATTCATATAAGTTCCTAAGGTGCATCCACCAAGGAAATTGTAACTTTTTCATTTGGCAATTGATATCCAAGATAGTGCTTTACTCTATGCCCATTAACCATGAATCTCTCTTTGTTTTTGTTTTCCAATTCAATGGATCCATGATTTGTTACCTTGGTGATGGTGAATGGACTTGACCATCTACTCTTGAGTTTACCCAAAAACAATTTGAGTTTTAAGTTGTTTAGTAACACTTTCTATCCTAGTTTAATAATATGCTACACGATTTTCTTATCATGCCATCTTTTTTTCTTTTTGTACAGCTTGGAATTCTCATAAGCACTCAACCATTGGTCATCCAATTTATATATTTACAACATTCTTTTTACCTCTCTATTGAACACTTTTGTTTGCCCAATTGATTGGAGATGGTAGGAAAAGGTTTGAGTTCTAACCTTGGTGGCTCCTCAATAAATGGTTTGAATTTAGAACTTGTCTCATAACACTCTGTAACAACATTAAATACATATATGGGAGGCAGAGCCTCCAAATATTTCACATAGTTCACAATATCAACTCACATCATAGATTCTATAGTTTCATCATTAAAATAAATTGAATTGTTTTCTGATGAATTTATTTCATTGTTCATAGCATTATGTGTCAAAGTCTTAAATGTGTGTGGTTCAACAAATTTAGTCAAATTATCATCATGAATGTGTGTGCCTAAGTGATTGTCATGATGTTTAATAGCATGTATGATCACAAAATTAACAAGCACGTATTCTAAAGCATCACTAGGGCGTATAAGTACATCATTGACTAGTTCATCAATACATATATCTTAAAGAAATCACTAGTATTATCAGTATTAGAACATTTAATTGCTTTTAAAACATTAAATATTACCGTTTATCCTGAACTCTCATCATAAGATCACCTTTTTGTACATCAATGAGTGCATTTTTGGTTGCTATGAATGGACAACCAAGTATGATAGGAGTGGCATGATCCTTCTCCATGTCTAGTATAATGAAATCTATCAAAAAGATGAACTTGTCCAATTTTATTAACACATCTTCTACCACACCCCAGTTGTTTGATTAACCTATATACCATTTACAATGCTATTAAAGTGGATTTGTCTTCACCAATCCCTAATCTCTTGAAAACTAATAGTCGCATAAGGTTAATGCTTGCACCTAAGTCATATAATGCCTTGTCAAAAAGTATATTCCCAATTGTGCAAGGGATGTCAAAGCTACCCAAATCTTTATGCTTTAATGGTAGCTTTTCTCTCAAGGATGGCACTACAACCTTTAGTTAAGGTTATTGTCTCATTATCTCCAAGCCTTCTTTTCTTAGATAGGATGTCCTTCATAACTTTGGCATATGACGACATCTATTCAAGTGTATCTACAAATGGTATGTTTATATGTACTTCTTGAAGACATCCAAAAAATTTGAAAATTGATTTTCTAATTTTTTTACTTTTGGATTCTTTGAGGGAAGGGAATAATGGTTTTGTAAAGGTTGCTCTTCTTTGGTTGAATCATTTCAGTTTTAGTACTCTCTTTGTACAATTGTTCCTCCTTATTTGTTTTAACTTCATCCTTATTTTCTATGGTTTTATCACTCCTCAAGGCTATTGATTTACAATGCTCATGATCTTCTCTTTTTGGATTAACTTCTATGCTGCTTGGATGGTTATCTTAAGGTCTTTGACTTATGGTTTAGACCAATTTCCCCATTTGAAACTCCTAATTTCAGATAGAAGCCCTATGAGTGGTGTGATCCACTTTTGTATTTACTAAATAGATAAAGTCTTCATCATTCCTATTAAAGCACTTGTGGTTGTTGTGGTAATTGAAAACCTAGTGGTGGGAAGGGTTAATGGTTGAATTGGTTTCCACCTAGATTGTTGTTATTGTTACATGAGAAATTTGAGTGGTTTCTCAATCCTAGGTTTTATGTGTTTGAGTATGGGTTTCCTTGAAAATTTTGATTATTGACATCGATTACCACTTTAGGAAGGTTCCCACATGCCTCAATAGAATGAGATGTATTGTAATAATCACACACCACGAATGGGCTTTGTACCATATTTACCCCCGCCCTGCCACCATATAACTTCCTAGTTAAACCTAACAATATAGCATTTATTTAAGCTTTCAATATTGGTATGATGTCTACATCTACTGCTCCATCCACTCTCTTTAGGATTAGCCTTTTCAAAGGCCATTGGCAATTGTTAGATTTCATCTCATCAAGTAATGTGAAATTTTACTCTTCCATTTTACTCATTAAAGCTCTTCCAAATGTAGCATCAATTATGGTCCTAGTCTACCCCATTAATCCATTATAGAATGTTTGTACTTACCGCTAAGTAGGAAGACCATGGTATGGGCATCTTCTTAACATCTCTTTGTATAATTTTCAAGCTTCATAACATGATTCCCCTTCAAATTTCTAAAAAGAAGTGATGTCATGTTTGTGCGTAGTTTTCTTTGAAGGTGAGAAGTACTTTGTTAAGAATTTCTGAAGTAATTGATCCCATGTATTGATTGACCCAACAAGTATTGACTATAACCATGTCTTAGCTTTTTCCCTCATCATGAAAGGAAACAAGCAAAGGAAAATTGCATCATTTGATACACCATTCATCTTGAAGGTGTCACATATTTCCAATAATGAAGCCAAGTGAATATTTGGATCATCGTTGACTAACACTCCAAACTGATTTTCTTGTACCATTTGAATGACACCTGGCTTAAGTTAGAAGTTGTTAGCATTATGCTTATTCTAACGATAGATGATTGGGCTCCATCTATTTGTGGGAATACAAAATCCCTTAAAGTTTTAGGGACCATAATAGCTCGTTGATCCCCTTATTCTTCCATAACCATTGATTGATCTTGTACTAATCATTCCTTTCTTAAACGAAGTAAAGTTCCCTCTATTTTCGGATCAAAAGGAACAAGATTTTCACCTGTCAATCTGGGCATACAACACAAATACTAAAACAAAAATTAAATGGTCTAAACTAGTATAACCATTATTGATATCCCTTACAAGTACTAAAATCCTCGATAACGGTACCAAAAAATTTTCAACACGATATAATTTACAAGTATACGGATCATGCAAGTAATATAAAGTATCTAAGTATGGATATTAATCCCACAAGGAGTTTTGTAACTTATAATCAAGTACCAATATAATTATTATGAATACTATTTGGATAATAGAAAATTATAAAAGTGAAAAAATCAATGACAAGTGATTTTAAATTGCAAGACTCGTCAACTATGAAGATAAATGAGAAAATGACATAGGAATCTTTAATCCTCAAATTTCCTTACATTTGAATCACTAAAATTTCCCACCCCTCCCACAATATAATCATCAATCAATTATATAACCACTTGAATCTAACCTAGCATGAAGTTTGCTCTATAGTACACTACATACCATATGGTAATTAATCTAATTAAACTTACATGTCAATTAGATTACATACTACTCATCAAGTTCATCAATTATAATCACACACATAAGAATCATACATTTGTATCTATAAACTATGTATGCTATTTAATCAAGAAAACAATTAAATAATGCTATTGATGAGTGCTCAAAAAGCACTAAAATAACCATGATTTTATGTACCTTAATTGATTAAAAATACATATATTTATATGTTTTATCATATATTTATATAAATTTGTCTTTTTCGGAATCACGGGTATTTTTATTGTTTTTCAGGTATTTTGGCTTAAAAACGCAATGTAAAGACTCAAAGAGGAATATTTGAAGCAATACATCACAAATATATCAATAAATAAGTGAGAAAAGGTCAACACACATGGAAAAATCGGACGAAATGGGTCGAAAAGGTCAAAAATGTCAAAAAGACGGAAATCGCGCGCCGCAGCCCAGCCGTGCGCGCAGCCCAGCGCCCAGCCGCGCGCGCCCCACTCCGCGCGCGCCCGCGCGCGCTGGCACTGTTCACGCGCGCCGAGCTGCGTGCAGCGACAGCCCCAGCGCGCGCGCGCAGCGCCCCAGCAGCCCCCCTCCGCGCGCCCAACGCGTTTTCGCCCCATTTTTCACGTGCAGCCGCCCCTGTGACGTCATGCTGACGTCATTGATGACATCAGCAATTCCAATACGCGTTTTTACATTTTTTAATATTTTTTTAACATTTTTTTACTCATTTTTTCTCTCCATCCTCACCTATAAATACCCCCCTTCCCTTCACTTCAAATCACACCTTCAAAACTCACTTCTCTCTTCTTTCTTTCTCTCATTTCTTAGTTTTTAGTTTCTCTTAGTTTCTTTCTTAGTTTCTAAGCTTTTCTTAGTTTTTCTCTTAGTTTTTAGTTCAATTCTCTTAGGTTTAGAGTTCTTCTCTTTTTGAGAGGAACTTGTAATGTTTTTGTAATAATTTAGATTTTTGATTCAATATATGGAAGTGCAAATTCCGCTCGGAGGTTTTCTAGCTACGGGAATAGCGTCAAAGTTCTGTAAGGATTTTATTTTCTTTACAGTTATTTTTATGCTTTATTCTTACATGTTATATTCAACTTGTCTGTGGTTAAATTTAACTATGCTGGCTGTTTAGTAAATATGATGTAATAATGACGTTGTTATGCTTGCGAAATATTAAATAGGCAAAAATCTTTAAAATGAATTGACTTTGTTTTTATTCAAGATTTTATATTAAGAATGTTAGAGAGAAATATATTATTTTTCATTACAAACTTAAACCCGAAAATTAGATTTTAAGGTTTAGTTATCCGGTCTAATTTAGAGTAGTGCTCTTTTATTTGTTGGTACAATCGCCCGGTAGTTAGAGTGAAACTCTATTTCAAAAGTTTTTATAAGAATTATTATGTGAAAATGTATTGACAACATGTTTTCAATAGTGGTTTTAAAACTTGAAAGTTAGTACTCGGATAATTAAATTCTTATGTTTAATTTGGACACCTTGAATAATGTTTAAATTGTCTAACCCCACCAAAGGTGGCATTTAAATGGTTCATTTTCAATCTCTTAGAAAAAGGAATTAATTTAATTAAGCATATTAGTTATCAACCCCACCCATAGGTGTTAATTGATTTGTTTAGTTAACAAAGAATATCTAACCCCACCAAAGGTGGTATTTATATAAAAAAGAGAGAATCAATAAAATATCAATTTATATCTTTAATAACCTAGTTAATATGAGCAAGCATAATTAATTTAGTTATTATATCCATAAATACTCCGCTAATATAAATGATAAAAATTTGCATGAACATTTATTGAATCCGTATATATGTTTATTTTTAGAAAATTATTTATTGAATTTGTATCTATGTTTATTTTTATGTTATTAGATTATATTTAATTAATCTGTATATATATGTTTATTTTATATCATTAGATTAGGAACACAAAAACCAAACTATCGTGACAGGATGTTTAGGATTTAATTTCGTTTTTAAAAGTTTGAATAATAAATTAAAAACCACATAGATTCCTTCCTTAGATCGACCTTGGGAGTATACTTATCATTTTCTTCGAAATGATTCGTGCACTTGCGAGAGTTTTATAAATATTAAAACCAAAGTATTTGCGGGAATTGGCGATGCCGGTTTTCGTTCATCAAGTTTTTGGCGCCGTTGCCGGGGAAGGAATAGCGTTTTTAAATTATTTATCAAAATTTTAAAAACATTTTTGTGCTGTAAATAATTGTGATATTTTAATAATAATCAAATTTCAAAATTCATAATAAAAAAAAAAAATAAAAAAAAAAATTTTAATTGTAAAATAATTTAGAAATTTGAAATTTGAAGTAAAAATTTTTACCGTTCATTAATAGTAAAAAAAAAAAAATTCAAAAACTTAAATTTCAAAAAAAATTTAAGTTAATAAGACATTATATAGCGTGAATAGTAAAATAAAATTACTGTTCATGAATAAAAAAATAAAAAAAAAACATTACTTGTATTTATACCTAATTAACTAAATAACATGAAAAGTAAAAATCTAAGGGAGTTCTGTCTAGGAGACTAGTTCTTGGAAGCCTTTGTGCCACTAGTCTTTCCTGGGAACGTTGCTCTGGCTAGGAGAATGGTATTTAAGGTGCCGTTTGCACCACCATTCTTTCCTGGGAGCACTCTTGGTTAATACTAATTATGTTACAAAAAAAAATAAAAAAATAAAAAAATAAAAAAATAAAATAAATAAAATAAAATTTTTTTTTAGGGTTTAACTAGTTTTGTTTAGTGCTTTGTATTGAATAACATGTAAATTTTCTCTAAATTTTTTTTATTTTGTTGACAGGAGTTTTAAATTTCATAAATTTAAACAAGTGTCAACAAAACTGGATTCTACCCATCAACCTGTTTTTGAGCCAAACATAGAACCAAGTCTTAATCCTTTACTAGAACCAAAAGAAATGGAGGAAAACCAACATATTAGGGAAACCACGATGAAGGAGTTTGCAAGACCGGTAATAGGCACGGCAACTGCCGCTATCCAGTTGGGGGAGGCTGCTCGGAATTACGACCTTAAAAATATTCATTTTTCTATGCTTCCTTCCTTTTATGGGCTACCTAATGAAGATTCTCTTTCCTTTATGAGAGATTTCTATGCTATGGTCCAAACATTCCCCCTCGGTATTCTAAACGAGGATCAACTTAGGATGAGATGTTTTCCCTACACGTTAAAGGATAAGGCCAAAGCTTGGTTGATGTCACTTCCCCCAGGTGCTCTGATGACATGGGGTAACATTTACAATAAATTCATGGGAAAATTCTATTCCCATCAAAAAACATCAGAGTTGAGAGGAAAGATTGCTACTTTCTCTCAGATGGAAGGAGAACCATTCCATGAAGCTTGGGATAGGTTCAAAATGTTTCTCACTCAATGTCCCCATCATAGCTTTCCCCTGCAGTTGCAGAACCAATTCTTTTACGATGGACTTACACAACAATGTCAGTTCATTGTCGACAACGCTGCAGGAGGAGCAATAGGAGAAAAGACTGCCTCAGAGACGTATAACCTCTTTGAGATGTTGGGTGCTAATTCCCAACAGAAAAGCTCCCGAGTGAGAAAAGCTGGAGTTCATGAAATCGACTCCAGTAATGAAGTTCAACAACAACTTGTTCAACAGACTAAGCAAGTTGCCCTTCTCGCTACACAAACCAACACCAATAATGATCAATATGGTTTGTATAGCAACATGGGACATGGTACTGAAGCCTGTCCATATCAAGGAGAAACAACTGGACCTGAACAGGTCAATGTGTTGGGAGCATATCAACAGAGACCCAGGTTTGATCCCAATTCAAATACCTATAATCCTGGGTGGAGAAGTCATCCAAATTTCTCTTGGAGGCAAAACAACCCTCCTTTCACTCAAAGCTCAAACCAGGCAGGCCAGCAATTCCACCCACCTATTCCAAGAAGCATTCCCAATAAACCAACTCTGGAGGACAACTTGAATTCTTTTATTCAAGTTTGTAGGGATAACCAATCTAAAACCAATCAACGGTTGGACTCTGTGGAAGCCTCTATCAAAAAGGTGGAAGTTCAAGTTGAACAGTTAGTTGAACATTTGCAAAAAGGCAAAGACTAATTTGATACTTAAATGAATTCAATGAAGAGGAGACATTGAGTTTTTCATTCTGCAATCTCCAAGCAACGTCTTACTAGAAGACGATAAATTTTAGTCCTGTATGGGAGGTCACCCATTATTGTATTTTCCTTTGTTTTAGTTTGCGTGTAATAAAAATTCAGATGAAATAAAATTCGTTTGTTTCAAAAATTCTGTCCATTCGCTTAAATTTAAAAAAAAAAAATTAGGTTCCTTGCACTTTTTGCTTTTACGTTTTATCAAGTTATAAATATTTCTTAGAGATATCTACTAAAAGAAAAATGTTGATACACAATAGGAGGAGGATCATTTTCAACTACAAACAACCATGGGAGATGCTGAAGATAGGCGGAAAAAGATGAAAGAATATACAATGCCAATCATTGGCAATGTAACTTCCGGTATCCAATTACAAGAGGCTGCAAGGAATTATGAATTGAAAAAGATTCATTATTCTTTGTTGCCTTCCTTTTACGGTATCCCTAATGAAGACCCTTTGCATTTCATTCGAGAATTCTATGCTATTGTCCAAACCTTTCTGATAAGAGCTAAATTATTGCATTTTTGTTATGATTTAAATGTTGATATTTGTGTGAAAATTGTGTTTATTTGATTATTTAATCCACAAATGTCATTTCACGGGTATTTCGTGTTTAAAGTGCAATTTCAGGTAAAATCATGATTTTGGAGAAGTTAGGGACAAAGTATAATGATCGGGATTGAATGAAAATAAAAAGAGAACAAAAATTTGAAAATTTGGAAATTCGCCGCCGACGAGAGTATTCTCGCCGCCGGCGAAAACCTTACGGAAAAAAATGTTGAAAATCATGCAGGGAGCACGGATTATGGCCAAGTGAATCTCGCCGCCGGCCAAAGCATCTCGCCGCCGGCTAAAATCTTGGCGAAAATCTTCCCGAGAGCACAAATTTTGGTAAACTAATCTCGCCGCCGGCCAAATAATTCTCGCCGCCGGCCAAAGCATCTCGCCGCCGGCCACATTATGTTGGCCGCCGGCCAAAGTATCTAGCCGCCGGCCACATTATTTTGGCCGCCGGCCAAAATCAAAAACCTAAATATTTAATTTTCCAGAAATCTCGCCGCGGCGAGAATAATGTCGCCGCCGGCGAGTTTCGTCCAAAAATACATTTTTTATGTTGTTTTGTTCCAAAATTGACCCCAAACCCTAGATCTATATATACATTATGATGGAAAAGAGGGGGACGGCAGAGAGGGCAGATCTAAGTTATTTTTGGAGGAGAAAAGGAAATTTTGGAGAGAAAGGTTGGAGAAGCTTGAAGGATCATCACCATTGTTGCTACCAAGTCTTCATCTTCAAGAGTTCTTCATCTCTTCTCCTTAGCTTTTGTTTTCTGCATTTTATTCAGATTGTTTGTTCATGGATTCAATTGAGAATATGTTTGTTCTTAATTTCGTTATGAACTAATTCGTTTTTGCTAAGGCTATGATGTAGTTAAATCAAGGAAATCTGATTTCTTTTGTTATTGTTATATGAATTCATTGTTTTCAAGTTGAGTATTTATTTCCATGCTTAATGCTTTTAAATTTCTGATCAAGATTTAGATGATTTGTTGCATTATATTGAGACCGAGAGGAGATGTGTAATGAATGCTTCTTGTGATAAATACCGTATGTTGAATGCGAGTTTGACACCTAATGCATGATGTATGTGGTTATTCTAGAAATTCCATAAATCGTAATGTGCTTATTTGTGATTAAATCTTCATAGAAATATAGTTGGTTTTCATAGATAAGTAATTCTAATATAACTTGAGAAAGAGTATTAGATAAGTTTGGGTTTTTCAACCATCACTTTTAACTTTGAATATCATATAACGTGACTTGAAATCGGATTGAATTGATTTAGCGAAATCAAATGCCTTAGCGTTTTTTTTAATCATTTGTGAACAACATTAAATTTTGTTATTTGCGTTTGGTTTTATGTTAATTTGCTTTTAAAACAATTTCAACAATTCGGTTTTCAAATAAAATTAGGGTTAGTCAATTTCGGTACTTAGTAACGCCATTCCTTGTGGGTTCGATATCCGTACTTTTTGTACACTTTATTACTTGAACGATTCGTACACTTGCGAAAATAAGCATCAAGTTTTTGGCGCCGTTGCCGGGGAATGGTTTGATTTTATTAATATCGATACTACCTAATCTTAGTTTTAATTTGAAGTTAATTTGCTTTATCTTTCTTTCATTTTTAATTTTGTTTATTTTGCTGTTTTATTTTATTTATCATAAAAAAAAAGTAACTTTGTGTTGTTTTTGTGCTAGTTGATTTTTTTGGTTGTAGGATTTTTGTATGAGACGTACAAGAAGCCTTAACATTCTTCCATTTGATCACGAGATTGATAGAACATATAGGCGTCTAAATCGAGAGAGAAGGCGTTCAACCTCAGCTCCTAATAGACAATCAGCCATGGATCTACCATTTGTTGAGGAAGGTGGAATTCGTAGAGCTTTAAGGGATTATGCTGCGCCTAATGTTGCTGGGACTACTTCGGGTATAAGGAGGCCAACTATTCAAGCCAATAACTTTGAGATAAAACCATCCTTTATCCAAATGGTTCAAACAAATCAGTTTGGGGGAATGTCAAAGGATGATCCAAATGCACATATTGCTTACTTTTTGGAGGTGTGTGATCTTTAAAAGATAAATGGTGTGTCTGAAGATGCTATAAGATTGAGGGTTTTTCCTTTTTCACTTAGGGATAAAGCCAAGGAGTGGCTAAACTCATTACCACCGGGATCAATTACAACATGGAATGAGTTGGTTCAGAAATTCTTGTCTAAGTTCTTTCCTCATGCTAAGACGGTAAAATTGAGGAATGAAATCACATCTTTTACACAGTATGACCAAGAATCATTGTATGAAGCTTGGGAAAGATTCAAAGAAATGTTGAGGAAGTGCCCACATCATGGTATACCGATTTGGTTGCAAGTGTCTACATTTTATAATGGATTGGTTTCAAACTATCGGGCAATGATTGATGCTGCAGCTGGAGGGTCTTTAAATGGAAAAACACCGGAGGATGCTCATGAGTTGTTAGAGATTATGGCAGAAAACAACAATCAGTGGCATTCAGAGCGGGTAATTGCAAAAAGACCAACAGCAGTGCATGAAATTGATTCAGTGAATGCTTTGTCGGCTCAAGTTGCTGTTCTTTCAAGAAAGATGGATTCTTTGTTTTCCAAATTCGAATCCAAACCAACTGCACAATGTGATTTATGTGGTGGAAATCATGCTAGCATCGAGTGCCAAGTTGGAAATCCATTTGCTTCACCAAATGCTGAGCAAGCAAATTATGTTTCAAATTTCCAAAAACCTCAACATAACCCATACTCGAACACCTACAATCCAGGTTGGAGAAATCATCCAAATTTGTCATGGGGAAATAACCAAGGGGGATTCAAACCGTCATCATCTTCCTACCAACCCCAAGAGAAAAAACAAACAAATTTGGAAGAAATTTTAGGAAAGTTCATCGAGGAAACAAGAGCAAATTTCAGAAATCAAGAGGCAATCAACAGGGACATCCAAAACCAACTAGGGCAGCTTTCAAAGCAGATTGCAGAAAGGTCGCAAGGATCGCTACCTAGTGACACCATAAATCCCACAGAGCATGTAAAGGCTATCACATTGAGAAGTGGTAAAGAACTTGAGAATCAGAAGAAATCGGAGAAAAAGATGGAAGAATCTAAAGAAAAGCCATCAAGATCCCAAGATATTCAACCTTCCCCATATGCAAAATATGAGCCTCCTATCCCATATCCTCAAAGATTGAATAAGAAAAAGCTTGATAATCAATTTGATAAATTTCTGGATATTTTTAAGAAATTGCATATTAACATTCCTTTTGCAGAGATGTTGGAACAAATGCCCAAATATGCAAAATTCATGAAGGAAATCCTATCAAAGAAGAGGAGGCTAGGAGATAATGAAACTGTCATGCTAAATGAGGAATGCAGTGCAGTTCTTCAAAGAAAACTGCCACAGAAATTGAAAGACCCAGGGAGTTTTACTATACCTTGTACTATAGGAAGTTGCAATTTTGATAAAGTCCTATGTGATTTAGGAGCAAGCATTAATTTGATGCCACTTTCTGTTTTCAGGAAACTAGGCCTGGGAGAAGTGAAGCCCACTTCAATATCTTTACAATTAGCGGATCGATCGGTGAAATATCCTCTAGGGGTAATTGAGGATGTTTTAATTAAAGTCGACAAGTTTATTTTCCCTGTAGATTTCGTGGTGCTTGACATGGAGGAAGATAGAGAGATACCGTTGATATTGGGGAGACCGTTCCTTGCAACTGGAAGAACATTGATTGATGTTCAGCAAGGAAAGCTCATTCTACGGGTGCAAGATGAACAAGTAACTTTTGATGTTTTTGAAGAAACAAAATTTCCAAGTGATGTACATTCTTGTTTTCAAATTAACACTCTTAACGGGTTAATCTCGGAAACTTTTGAGGATAGAACTTCATTGCTACCACTAGAAGCTTGCCTTGTGAAATCTGCAACAATTGAGAAGGAAGATGAGGGGACGAGACAATGTTCTGAATTACTAGCAGCACCTAATGAACATTTATGCAGTGATGAAACATTTAAGGAGTTGGGAACAAATGAAACTCCAACCTCAGTGGTAAAGAATGGAGCCAACAAGATTGAGTTAAAACCAATGCCATCCCATCTAAGTTTAGTAAAAAAAAAACAAAAAAAAAAAAAAAAAATTCTTACGTTCACCACCGGCGAGGGCAGTTTCACCGCTGGCGGAAAGGAGATCTCTCTTCCCTTTCTTACATTGAGGACAATGTAAGGTTTTGGTTGGGGGTGCAGTAAACGGTATATCTTTTCTTCCCTTCATTTTTATTAGTTTTGTTTGTGTTTTTGTTTGTGTTTAATTTTGATTTTCCATTTATTTTTCTACATTTTGATTTAATTTCTTTTATTTGTTTATTGTCTTATTTCTATTTTTATTTTTATTTTATTTTATTTGCATTTTACTTATTTTTATTTGCACGTTGATGATAATAATGTGATTGTGATAACAAGTAGCTGTTAGAAGACATTAAATTTTGCTTCGGTTTAAAGAGAATTTCAAATGTTGATTTTACCTAGTTGGCGACTCTTTTGGTATGTGGTATGATTTGGTTGATTAGTCTAAATGCTTAGAGAAGTCTTATGTGCGAATTTTTCATGAATATTTTTGTGATCTCAACAAACTCTAGAACTCATTTGAAAACCTCTTGAGGCGAAATAATTTGGAATGGCACTGTTTAGGATATGATGTAGGCCATTTTTGGATCGATTGTGCCATTTTAAGTCTACCTTGTTATCCTTATATCACTAGTTACCTCTTTGAGCCTATTTAAATATATTGTTAGCCTTACTTTTCTTTCTTTTTGCCTTATATAACCTACCTTCTATTGAGCCAAAAATATAAATATATAATTCCTACCTTATTTGTTAAGAGCACTTAATTTTGAACACAAACTTTTCAAGAGGAATTGGAGAAATCTTCCACACATATTGGGAGAAATCGGTTGGGGGTTATGTCTTTTCAAGAGAAATTGGAGTAAGGATGCAAAAAAAAAACAAAAAAAAAACAAAAAAAAAACAAAAAAAAAAGAAAAGAAAAGAAATTCACATATATTGGAAGAAAGTTGTTGGCTTTTCAAGAGCAATTGAGTAAAAAAAAAAAAGAGAGAGAGAGAAAAAAAAAGGGCCCTCACACTCTAGTAAATAAAAGAGTGTTAGTGATTGATATACTGAGGTGAAAAAAAAAATTTGAGGAAAAAGTTGGTTTATCTTTGGAAAAATGGGTTATGATCGGAAGAAACAATTTCGGTTAAATGGTGTTACTTTTTTACTTAATTGGTTGTGTTTAATCTAATAAGTGCTATTATTTGTATTTTGACACTTCCCGTTCTTTCTTAACCAAATACCTAAGCCTAACATTACAAGCCTCATAAAGTCCTATTGATCCGAAGTGGTGTATTTTTCCTTCTTTAGTGGAGAGAGGTTTGAAAAGTGAGCCTATGGAGTTTGAGATTTCACCTTTTTGTTTGTGGATGTTATGCATAATATTATCCGGGCATTATGGCTATTGGTTTGTGGTTTGATGGATGTTTAAGAGTCAAAAACAAAAGTGAAATTTGCATTTGAGATTTCTTAAAGCTTAGGTGACATTTAATTATTCTATATGTTGGGTGTTATTTACAATTTTTGAGACATTTGTGCAAATTATTTGTTATGTGATTTTATTGTTTTAAGTTAGTATAGTTATAGGTATGATGTTTGTGGGTATCGTCACTGGAAGCCCTCACGAGACTACAACTCGTCCTACTAGGGCCACCTAGGGGTTTAAAGGCTTATTGCATATGCTTAATGCAATGTTGTAAATAGAATAAATTTCCTTTGAATTTTTCTTTTAATTTCTCCTCTTAAATTATTCATAGATCGCTTTTCTTGCTAGAGACTAGCAAGAAGCTGGTTGGGGGTTGTTGATAAGAGCTAAATTATTGCATTTTTGTTATGATTTAAATGTTGATATTTGTGTGAAAATTGTGTTTATTTGATTATTTAATCCACAAATGTCATTTCACGGGTATTTCGTGTTTAAAGTGCAATTTCAGGTAAAATCATGATTTTGGAGAAGTTAGGGACAAAGTATAATGATCGGGATTGAATGAAAATAAAAAGAGAACAAAAATTTGAAAATTTGGAAATTCGCCGCCGACGAGAGTATTCTCGCCGCCGGCGAAAACCTTACGGAAAAAAATGTTGAAAATCATGCAGGGAGCACGGATTATGGCCAAGTGAATCTTGCCGCCGGCCAAAGTATTCTCGCCGCCGGCCAAAGCATCTCGCCGCCGGCTAAAATCTTGGCGAAAATCTTCCCGAGAGCACAAATTTTGGTAAACTAATCTCGCCGCCGGCCAAATAATTCTCGCCGCCGGCCAAAGCATCTCGCCGCCGGCCACATTATGTTGGCCGCCGGCCAAAGTATCTAGCCGCCGGCCACATTATTTTGGCCGCCGGCCAAAATCAAAAACCTAAATATTTAATTTTCCAGAAATCTCGCCGCGGCGAGAATAATGTCGCCGCCGGCGAGTTTCGTCCAAAAATACATTTTTTATGTTGTTTTGTTCCAAAATTGCCCCCAAACCCTAGATCTATATATACATTATGATGGAAAAGAGGGGGACGGCAGAGAGGGCAGATCTAAGTTATTTTTGGAGGAGAAAAGGAAATTTTGGAGAGAAAGGTTGGAGAAGCTTGAAGGATCATCACCATTGTTGCTACCAAGTCTTCATCTTCAAGAGTTCTTCATCTCTTCTCCTTAGCTTTTGTTTTCTGCATTTTATTCAGATTGTTTGTTCATGGATTCAATTGAGAATATGTTTGTTCTTAATTTCGTTATGAACTAATTCGTTTTTGCTAAGGCTATGATGTAGTTAAATCAAGGAAATCTGATTTCTTTTGTTATTGTTATATGAATTCATTGTTTTCAAGTTGAGTATTTATTTCCATGCTTAATGCTTTTAAATTTCTGATCAAGATTTAGATGATTTGTTGCATTATATTGAGACCGAGAGGAGATGTGTAATGAATGCTTCTTGTGATAAATACCGTATGTTGAATGCGAGTTTGACACCTAATGCATGATGTATGTGGTTATTCTAGAAATTCCATAAATCGTAATGTGCTTATTTGTGATTAAATCTTCATAGAAATATAGTTGGTTTTCATAGATAAGTAATTCTAATATAACTTGAGAAAGAGTATTAGATAAGTTTGGGTTTTTCAACCATCACTTTTAACTTTGAATATCATATAACGTGACTTGAAATCGGATTGAATTGATTTAGCGAAATCAAATGCCTTAGCGTTTTTTTTAATCATTTGTGAACAACATTAAATTTTGTTATTTGCGTTTGGTTTTATGTTAATTTGCTTTTAAAACAATTTCAACAATTCGGTTTTCAAATAAAATTAGGGTTAGTCAATTTCGGTACTTAGTAACGCCATTCCTTGTGGGTTCGATATCCGTACTTTTTGTACACTTTATTACTTGAACGATTCGTACACTTGCGAAAATAAGCATCACTTTCCACTACATGCAATTAATGAAGATCAACTTAGGATGAGGTGTTTTCCTTACACTCTCAAAGATAAAGCTTGGTCATGGTTCATTACTCTACAGTCAGGTTCTCTTAAAACTTGGGAGGCAGTCTATGAAATTTTTATGGGTAGGTTCTATTCCCATCAAAAGACTGTTGATCTAAGAACAAAGATAGCAACATTTTCTCAAATGTATGAAGAGCCCTTTCATGAAGCTTGGGAACGATTCAAACTCCTTTTCATTCAATGTCAAAATCATAGCTTTCCATTACAGCTACAAAACCAATTCTTTTACGATGGATTGACACTACAGAGTCAATACATGGTTGATAATGCTGCTGGAGGTGCTGTAGGAGAAAAGACCGCAGAGGAAACCTATAATCTCTATGAGATATTGGGTTCTAATTCCCAACAAAGAGGTGGTAGAAGGAAAGAAAAGGTCAATGAAGTCGGCTCTGATAATGAGATAACCTTGCAACTTGCTGAATTGACTAAACAAGTGAAATTCCTCACTTCCCACCAAATTTCAAATCAAGAGGTATGTGAAGTGTGTTGTTCAATTGGGCATGGTACTCATAATTGTTCAAATACTTGTGATTCTAGTGTCGATGCCATAGAGGAAGTCCAATCTTTTCAAAGGTATCATCCAAACACCTATAATCACCCAGCCTACACCCAATATCCAACACTAAGGTCGGATAACAACCACCCTTACCCACCAAGCCAATCTTTTAAACCAACCTTAGAAGATAGCTTGAATGCTTTTATTCAAGTTAGTCGTGACAACCAATTGATGACTAATCAAAGGTTGAACACCATGGAGGCTTCGGTTAAAAGAATTGAATCTAAAGTTGGGCAACTGGCTGAACAAATGCAAAAGAAAGAACCAGGAAAGTTGCTCAGTCAACCAGAACAAGCAAAGGATGTTAGAACCCTTCGAAGTGGTAAGGTAGTCAATACCAGTTTACCTGAAATCTCTAACAATCTACCTTGTACTTCAGGTAACAGAGAAGGCGATACTCTAATCTCGCAAAAAGGAGAAACAAGTGTTAAACTTAACAAGCCTTCTGAAAAACTCATTGGGGGGTCATCTGACACCCCCAAAATTCAAAAGACAACAGAACCACACCAGATACAAGTACCTTTTCCCCACCGGTTAAAAGAGTCCAAACAAGATAAGCAATTCAATGATCTTTTTAATATGCTCTCTAAAGTGAATATCAATTTACCATTGTTAGAAGTGATCATGAATGTGCCCTCATATGCCAAGTTTTTCAAAGAGTTGAACACTAAGAAAAGGAGGTATGAACTGAATGAACGAGTAGTAGTATCAGAAATTTCTAGCGCTATACTTCAGCACAAACTACCCCCTAAGTTGAAAGACCCTGGAAGTTTTATTATAAACATAACTATAGGGGATAGGAAGGTTGCTAAAGCAATGCTTGATTTAGGTGCTAGTATAAATTTGATGCCCTACTCTATATTCTTACAACTCAATCTAGGGGATTTAAAACCCACAACTATGTCCCTTCAACTTGCAGATAGATCTCTTAAATATCCAGAGGGAATAGTTGAGGATGTTTTGGTACAGGTAGACAAACTGATAATACCTGTTGACTTTGTGGTTCTGGATATGCAAGAAAATCCAGCATTGGACAGAGAGCACACAATATTGCTTGGTAGACCATTTATGGCAACTACTAAAACTATTATTGATGTCCAAGATGGAAATTTGACAATGACAGTCTTAGGAGAGACTGTTCATTTTAAAGTTTTTGATTCTTCACCTTTCCCTTCTATTTCTGCCATCGATGAAATATTCGAAGTTGATCCTTTGGATAATCTTGTCCAAAGCACCTTTTTACAAACCAGAATAGAAGACAAGCTTGAAACCGTTCTTACACTTGAAAAGGTTGAAGAAGATTTAGATGAGGAAATTAATGGGTACCTTAAACAACTAGACAATGATGAAGTGATGACAAAATCTAGTACACTTTTAAATCTACCCAGTTCTTCATCTAGTAAAGAGGCCAATCCACTTGAACTTGAACTCAAAGTCTTACCTGAGCACTTAAAATATGTGTTTTTGGGAGAGGGAGAAACTTATCCAGTGATAATTTCTTCAACCTTGACCAAACCACAAGAAAAGGAACTCATCAAAGTGCTTAAACAGTTTAAGAAATCTATAGGTTGGAGTATAGGGGATATAAGAGGCATTAGTCCAACAATGTGTATGCACAAGATCAACTTGGAGGACGGTGCTAAACCTGTACGAGAGGCCCAAAGAAGACTAAACCCAAACATGCAAGAGGTAGTTAAGAAGGAAATTCTTAAATTATTAGAAGAAGGGATTATCTATCCTATTGCGGATAGTAAGTGGGTTAGTCTAGTGCATGTGGTACCAAAGAAATCTGGGATAACAGTTGTTAAGAATGACAAAAGTGAATTAGTGCCCACTAGAATAATCACTGGATGGAGAATGTGTATAGATTTTAGGAAACTAAATTTATATACGAAAAAGGATCACTTTCCTCTTCCATTCATTGATCAAATGTTGGAAAGATTAGCTGGGCACGAATTTTACTGTTTTTTGGATGGACTGTCTGGATATTATCAAGTACCCATAGCACCAGAAGATCAGGAAAAGACCACATTTACATGTCCTTTTGGGACATTTGCTTTTCGCAGAATGCCATTTGGGTTATGCAATGCCCCTGCCACGTTCTAGAGATGCATGATATCCATTTTTTCGGACATGGTGGAAAAATTCATTGAGATTTTCATGGACGATTTCTCTGTCTTTGGGAACTCATTTGATGATTGCTTACATAAATTGACTTTGGTTTTAGAAAGATGCATTGAATGCAATCTAACCCTTAGTTGGGAGAAAAGTCATTTTATGGTTCAACAAGGGATAGTTTTAGGACATATAATTTCAAACAAGGGTATTGAAGTTGATAAGGCAAAAGTTGAATTGATATCCAAACTACCTCCCCCTACATCTGTGAAGGGGATAAGAAGCTTCTTGGGACATGCAGGATTCTACAGACGATTTATTAAAGATTTCTCTAAAATAAGTCGTCCATTATGTAACTTGCTATCCAAAGATGCTGATTTTGATTTCAACAATGACTGCCTTACTTCCTTTAATACCTTGAAAGATAAACTCACATCTACCCCTGTTATAATGGCACCAAACTGGTCTTTACCCTTTGAAATAATGTGTGACGCTTCTGATTATGCAATAGGAGCAGTCCTGGGACAAAGAGTGGATAAGCGTTTACATGTCATCTACTATGCTAGCAAAACACTCAATGATGCCCAGATGAATTACACCACCACTGAAAAGGAATTCTTGGCTATAGTATTCTCTTTAGACAAATTTCGGTCTTATTTAGTAGGATCTAAAGTGATTGTGCATTCTGATCATGCTGCTTTAAGATACCTATTAAGTAAACCAAATGCCAAGCCAAGATTAATCAGGTGGGTCTTACTCTTACAAGAATTTGACCTAGAAATCAAGGATAAGAAAGGCAGTGAAAACTTAGTAGCTGACCATTTGTCTAGGTTGATTTCTGACTTTAATTCTCTTAAAGATGAGAGTAATGACGATATAGTTGAAACCTTTCCTGATGAACAGTTATTTTTCATAGGTCCGAACCCATGGTACGCTGATATTGTAAACTATCTTGCCACTGGTGTTTTGCGACCTAACACTTCATATCAGGAGAAGAAAAGGTTTTTTAAAACTATTAAGGACTATTTCTGGGATGACCCTTATTTATACAAGATTGGTCAAGATCAAGTCATCCGGAGATGTGTACCTGAAGAAGAACATAAGAGCATTCTGACTTTTTGTCATGAACTTCATTGTGGGGGTCATTTTGGAGGAGAAAAGACAGCCCGTAAGATATTACAGTCTGGATTCTTTTGGCCCACTCTTTTTAAAGATGCTCATATGTTTTGTGCACAATGTGATAGATGTCAAAGAACAGGAAACATAAGCAAAAGAGATGAAATGCCTTTGACATCTAATTTAGTTGTTGAACTCTTTGACGTATGGGGGATTGACTTTATGGGCCCTTTTCCCCCATCTAATGGTTTTCAATACATTTTGGTTGCTGTGGATTATGTGTCCAAGTGGGTAGAAGCTATACCCACCAAAACCAATGATGCTAATGTTGTTGTGAAATTCTTGAAAGATTTCATATTCAGTAGGTTCGGAACGCCTAGAGCTATAATAAGTGATGGAGGTAGCCATTTTTGTAACAAACTCTTTGATGGAGTACTAAACAAGTACAACATCACACATAAGGTAGCTACTCCATATCATCCTCAAACTTCCGGTTTAGTGGAAGTAAGTAATAGGCAAATTAAGGGAATACTGGAACGCACTGTGCGTCCTTCAAGGAAGGATTGGGCATTTAAGTTAAATGATGCCTTATGGGCATACCGCACCGCTTACAAAACACCTATTGGGATGAGCCCTTACCGGTTAATCTTTGGGAAAGCGTGCCACCTTCCAGTTGAACTTGAACACAAGGCTTATTGGGCAATTAAAGAGCTAAACATGGATTTAGATAAAGCAGGTGAAAAATGAGTACTCCAGCTTCATGAGTTGGAAGAAATTAGGAATGAAGCCTATGAGAATGCCAAATTATACAAGGAGCGTACTAAGCGCTATCATGACAAGAGGCTAGTTCCTAAAACTTTTCACCCTGGAATGAAAGTTCTTTTATTTAACTCTCGTTTGAGATTGTTTCCAGGAAAGCTGAGATCAAGATGGGATGGACCATTCAAAATAGTTCAGGTATCTGAACATGGAGTGGTAGAACTATTGGACTCCAAGACACAAAAAACGTTCAAAGTTAATGGCCATCGTGTCAAGCCCTATGTAGAAGAACCAAACAACATTGCTGAAATGGATTGCATTTGGCTGAGTAACCCTTAGCACCAAAAAGATACGTCTTGCTAAGACGTTAAACTAAGCGCTGGATGGGAGGCAACCCATCATGTTAGGTAATTTTTTTTTTTTGTTATTTGTTTTATTTACTTAATTTTATTGTTTATTTTAGTTTACTTGTATGTGAATAATTTTTAAATTTGTTAAAACTAAAATATTTGTTGAGATGTTAGAAGTTCACAGCGATCTGTCTGTATACACTTTAATGATGAATATGATGGATGCACCTGCATTTCTTCATTACTACTTACACATTCTCAAGAAATAGGTAATCTTTCTCCTCTTTTCTCTTTATCTTTAATTTGCAGTTGGTACATTGAGGACAATGTAAGTTCTAGGTTGGGGGTGGTGAAAAGTTACCATGCTTAATAAAAAAATAAAAAATAAAAAATCTCACAAAAATTTATCATTTCTTTAAATCAAATTTAAGTAAATAGTTAAGTCTTTGGTACTGTTAGATTAATTTTTTGAAAACATATCATGAAATATTTTGTAATTATTTTTGATAATTAGTTAGTTTTTGTCATAACTAGTATTTCTTGATAAAATGTGGAAATTATATTAAACCCAAAATCGGTGTTTATGAATTTTTTAGTGGAGACTACCCTTGTGAGATATAATTTGAACCTAATTTCTTTTATTCGGAGTGAAATATATATTTTTTCTACTCCAAACACATTTCTTATTTATTCAAAAGTTTAGATGATCTCTATAGGTAGTAGCATTGAATGTATGAATTTTTTTTCTCATCTTAATAGAGTATCATATATTTTTTATTATTATTTTTGTTTAGATTAAACGATTTGAGTAGAAATGGATAGTATATGCTTATATCTCATTTATGCATGACTGCTACAAAAACAAAAAGACATATCTGGGGTTACCTAAACCAAGCTCAAACAGAAAAGCCACAAAATTAACCACTCACCAACATCCAAAAAAATGTACAATCTGTACATGGGTTGACTCTCTAAAAAAATACATATATAAAAAAAAATGTATAGAGAGATAAAAAAATAGTATCATCTACATACTATGACCCACATTGCCAACAAAGTTGTGAGTAAAGGTTAAATACAAAGAAAGATATAGGAAGTAATTCCCTAAAAAAAAAAAAAAAAGTCATTGCAATTTCTTCATTTATAAAAAGCATATATCTTGAAATTCTTTCTTAATGAGTTTGATTTATGCATGAAAATAATTTTTATATATGATATCTTTATAATTTATACATTCGATTCCTTTCATGAGATCAATGTTAAAATAACACTTTGAGCCTTTATTCTTTATACATATGCGAACATATTAGTTCATTTCTATACATCAACTCTTTCGCATATAAATTAGTATGAGTGTTTGAACCCATAGGATTCAGTGCTTTGAGAGTATTGACTTGTGAGGAATAGAGTCGAAGCAAATACTGATTCATGACACTGAAATTGGGTAAAATTAAATTGATACATTTTTGAAATGAAATATGAAAATGATTTTCGACTAATTATTGTAATAAAATCATGATTGTTTAAAGAGATTAAAATAACTTATGCTTGAGATTTTAATTATGATCTTAAAGGAGATTAAAAAGTATGAGATATTTTTGTGATATGTTGTGTTCTTTTATTCTTAAATTAATTTTTGATTGTGTTGTAATTTTAATTTTTGATTTGATTGTTTTGATCTTTACATTTAGTTCAATGTTTGTGGGTATCATTACTGAAAACCCTCACGAGACTCAAACTCGTCCACTAGGGCAACCTATGGGTTTAACGGCTTGTTGCATAGGCTAAATGCAACCGTTTCAATCCACGAAAGTGATTTAGGATAGTTTAATTTTTAGCTTTTATCGCTTCTCTTGCTAAGAGACTAGCAAGAAGCTGGTTGGGGGTTGTGATGAGTGCTCAAAAAGCACTAAAATAACCATGATTTTATGTACCTTAATTGATTAAAAATACATATATTTATATGTTTTATCATATATTTATATAAATTTGTCTTTTTCGGAATCACGGGTATTTTTATTGTTTTTCAGGTATTTTGGCTTAAAAACGCAATGTAAAGACTCAAAGAGGAATATTTGAAGCAATACATCACAAATATATCAATAAATAAGTGAGAAAAGGTCAACACACATGGAAAAATCGGACGAAATGGGTCGAAAAGGTCAAAAATGTCAAAAAGACGGAAATCGCGTGCCGCAGCCCAGCCGTGCGCGCAGCCCAGCGCCCAGCCGCGCGCGCTGGCACTGTTCACGCGCGCCGAGCTGCGCGCAGCGACAGCCCCCCTCCGCGCGCCCAACGCGTTTTCGCCCCATTTTTCACGTGCAGCCGCCCCTGTGACGTCATGCTGACGTCATTGATGACATCAGCAATTCCAATACGCGTTTTTACATTTTTAATATTTTTTTTACTCATTTTTTCTCTCCATCCTCACCTATAAATACCCCCATTCCCTTCACTTCAAATCACATCTTCAAAACTCACTTCTCTCTTCTTTCTTTCTCTCATTTCTTAGTTTTTAGTTTCTCTTAGTTTCTTTCTTAGTTTCTAAGCTTTTCTTAGTTTTTCTCTTAGTTTTTAGTTCAATTCTCTTAGGTTTAGAGTTCTTCTCTTTTTGAGAGGAACTTGTAATGTTTTTGTAATAATTTAGATTTTTGATTCAATATATGGAAGTGCAAATTCCGCTCAGAGGTTTTCTAGCTATGGGAATAGCGTCAAAGTTCTGTAAGGATTTTATTTTCTTTACAGTTATTTTTATGCTTTATTCTTACATGTTATATTCAACTTGTCTGTGGTTAAATTTAACTATGCTGGCTGTTTAGTAAATATGATGTAATAATGACGTTGTTATGCTTGCGAAATATTAAATAGGCAAAAATCTTTAAAATGAATTGACTTTGTTTTTATTCAAGATTTTATATTAAGAATGTTAGAGAGAAATATATTATTTTTCATTACAAACTTAAACCCGAAAATTAGATTTTAAGGTTTAGTTATCCGGTCTAATTTAGAGTAGTGCTCTTTTATTTGTTGGTACAATCGCCCGGTAGTTAGAGTGAAACTCTATTTCAAAAGTTTTTATAAGAATTATTATGTGAAAATGTATTGACAACATGTTTTCAATAGTGGTTTTAAAACTTGAAAGTTAGTACTCGGATAATTAAATTCTTATGTTTAATTTGGACACCTTGAATAATGTTTAAATTGTCTAACCCCACCAAAGGTGGCATTTAAATGGTTCATTTTCAATCTCTTAGAAAAAGGAATTAATTTAATTAAGCATATTAGTTATCAACCCCACCCATAGGTGTTAATTGATTTGTTTAGTTAACAAAGAATATCTAACCCCACCAAAGGTGGTATTTATATAAAAAAGAGAGAATCAATAAAATATCAATTTATATCTTTAATAACCTAGTTAATATGAGCAAGCATAATTAATTTAGTTATTATATCCATAAATACTCCGCTAATATAAATGATAAAAATTTGCATGAACATTTATTGAATCCGTATATATGTTTATTTTTAGATAATTATTTATTGAATTTGTATCTATGTTTATTTTTATGTTATTAGATTATATTTAATTAATCTGTATATATATGTTTATTTTATATCATTAGATTAGGAACACAAAAACCAAACTATCGTGACAGGATGTTTAGGATTTAATTTCGTTTTTAAAAGTTTGAATAATAAATTAAAAACCACATAGATTCCTTCCTTAGATCGACCTTGGGAGTATACTTATCATTTTCTTCGAAATGATTCGTGCACTTGCGAGAGTTTTATAAATATTAAAACCAAAGTATTTGCGGGAATCGGCGATGCCGGTTTTCGTTCATCAGCTATCAAATCTATTTAATTGCATTTATAGATCAGTTGTTGGCCAAACAATTAATATCGTAAAAATTAGATTAAGTAATATAATTGAATTGCAATAACAAATAGGGTAAAATGTTAGATCATCACTTGTAAAAATATTTGTTCATAAGACCCCTAAATTAATAAATTATCTAGATATAATTATATTCTTAAAACTCATATTTTTCATAAAGAAAGACGATAAAATTGATAAAGAAAATAGAAGAAAAAGATATACACTCAATCTCATGACACTAATCTTCTCTTGAACTTTTTTTCGTCTTTTCTCTTCTTAGCATCTTCTAAAGTTTTGATTCTTAATTATGTATTTTTATGACCTCCCTATGGTGCTATAAATAGGCTGAAATTGACTTCATTATATTAGGATTTGTATTAGTTTGATCCCAGGGTTGAGATTAAAAGTTGGAATTCAATTCAAGACTAACTCATTAAAATCCTTGTCGCTCGATCTATTAATCTACTCCTTTGTTGATAAATCAAGTGATGAACCCTCAATCGATCTACAAATGTCTAGATCAAATCTACTCCCATGTGATCCTTCATTTGTCCGAATTTTTGCCTATTTTTGATATGTTTGATATCATTTTACCTACATTTCCATATTAAACATAAATTAAAATAGTTCATGATATTTAAGCTAAAAAAAGACAAATAAGAAGTGGTTCAAAAATGAAAAATAACTCTACTTCCGTGGAGTTATAAGATACCCACAAGCGTCAAATGTAAAATAAAAAACAAACAAATAAAGTTTAAAACAAAGCAAAAAGAATAAGAAAAAAAAACTTTTCATGCTTTAAAATTTCATTTAAGTCTAGGATTAAAATATATAGCATAAGTCATTTCATTATTCTAAACATCCATGATTTATTATAATAATTATTTGAAAATCACTTTTATATTCAAATAAAAAATGTATCAATATTAATGTACCCAATCTTAATGCAAGGAATTCTAATTCACTTCAACTCTAACCTCACAAGGCATACTATCAATAAAATTGATCCAATTCGTTCAAGTACTCATTCAAATGTATATGCAAATGAGTTTATGTATAAAAATGAAGCAATAGATTCTCATAGGTTTAAAAGAATAAAAAACACAAATTGGTGCCTTATATTCATCTCATGAAATGAATCAAATGAAATAATTTATAAAGAAATCACATATTATTTTATTACATCAATCAAATTCATCAAATAAAAATCTCAAGTAATATGTATTTTAGGAGATGAAAAAATGCAATGACTTCTTCGGAATTATTTCCTATTATTTTTCTTTCTTTTATATTTAGCTAATTCTCACAACTTTGAAGCATAATGGGTCATAGCATGTAGTTTATACTATTCATTTTTCTCCTTTGTTTTATCTCTCATTTTTTAGAGATATTCTTCTTTCTTTTTTTAGAGGAAGTACCCATGTATAGAATGTACATATATTGTATGATAGAGTGAGTAGTTAATTTGTGGCTTTTTATTCTATTGATTTAAGTAACCCCATATATTTATATCTTTTTTCAAGAAACCATACATTAATGAATAGAAGGCATATAGTTTCAATTTCTACTTAACTTATTCAATTTAAGCAATAAAATTAAATATATGACACTCTATTAGATGTAAAAATCCTAACATTCAATAGAAAGACCTATAGAGATTATCTAACAATTAAAATTAATAAGAAGAGTGTTTAAAGAGTAGAAAAATATTATCACTAAGAATGGGAAAATAATGGCTCAAAATATATTCTACAAAGTGTAGTCTCCATTATTGATTCTTAAACACCGATTTTGGGTTCAACGTAGATGCAACATTTTATCTTGAAATACTAATTATGAAAAAAACTAACTAATTATCACATTACTATATGAATTTTTTTTGAAATTATATAAACAATGCAAAGGTTTAATATTTTCTTAAAATTAACTTTAAAAGGCATTATAATTTTATAACAAAATTTTTAAAATAAACCAAATTCCTACAAATAAAATAAAATAAAAGCACATAAAAAAATTTAAATAAGAATAAATAAAAATGTAAACATGTGAACATGTGAACATAAAAATGTTAATTTAGCACATAATTTTATAAATGTAACTTTTTCTACCCTAAACTTAGAATTTACATAGTCTTCAATATAACAATTATAAATTAAAGATAAAGAGTAAAGAGCGAAAAGTTACACATTTTTTGAAGCTGTTCAATAATAGGTATGAAATTATAGGTACATCAATCAATCCAAAAATACTATTATTACACATATGTGTACTTCTCACAATTTTCAACAAACAGTTATAAAATTAACATTTTTAAATAATTTTCACAAAACAAGAGCTAAAATAAAACAAAATAATTAAAATAAAAACAAATGCATTATCCAAACTAAATAATAACTAAAGTTTAAAAACAAAATAGAACCAAAAAAAATATAAATGAAATTTTGGATAATTTAGAACTTATCCTCCATGTCATCCAGACCTTTGATCTTCAGGTTCTTATTGTCCTGATCTTTCTAGTGATATGAAATTGAAGCCATAATGAGGATACTCGGGTATTTTTTAAGTGACTTGTATCCACCCCGAGATGACTTAATTGTAATCGTTTCATTCATACATTAACCGATTATGTTCCACTTGACCACAATGCTGTTGATTTAGGAATGTTGTTTGTTGGGTAAAATAAGCTTGTTAGTATTCTTCTATATAGCTCATTCTCTCACTAAAATTATAAAATTTCTCCTTCATAGACATTCTTGATGAAGGAATGGCTCTCCTTTCTCTTTGAATACTATTATTTCTCCTTTCTCTTTGAATACTATTATTTCTCCTTTTTGGTTCCTTAAGAAATTTTTCTAGCCTATGATTGCTATAAAATCAATAATCCTCTCAAGTCCATCGTTAAATTATATCTCTTTTTCGGGTATAAAACTTTATTAACTTATATCGCTTTTTCAAAGCAGACTTTAGCATCAAAACTAGAAAATTTTGATTCAACAAAATCTCCTGAACTTGAAATCTCTTAAATTTTTTAATTTTTTACCTCAATATCTAAACAAGAGTTCATAGAAAGTTTTAGCAACACATTTTTAATCCAAATAATTCATAACCCTCTCTTCATCTTAAATAGGGTTTTGGACTCTTTAATAAATATAAATACTCTAAAAATTCCCAAAAAAAAAACAAATTAAATTGAAGAATTAAATTCCAAAAAATATGAATACTTATTATTTGTTTTTGAAGATTTGAAGAACATGAAGAACGTCCATTTTGTAAAGATGAGACTATCTTGAAGGAACTTTGAAAATTTTGAAAATTTCTTCATAGAATGGTGGAAATTTGGTTAGGGAATAGATTTTTAGAAAGGATTTGTGAAATAGATTGAAGAAATGTGGGATTTTTTTTAGGGATTATGTGTGTCTAAGAGGAAGAAAATGTACAGTTTTGAGAGAAAATGTTAGAAGAAAAAAGAAAAAAATGGATTTTCTCGCGTTAGCAAAGGAATTATAGGCAAAAATTTACACTTAGGCTATAACGCAGACTCTTTTATGCCACAACATGAACTATTTTGAATTCTGCCTATTAGGAATTTAAAATATCATGTCGTGGCACGCTCATATATATTTTCCTCACATGTTTTGTTGTTTGTTACCCCATTTTTATATATATTAAAAGAATAAAAATCTGTATTAACCACACATAAATTAAAATAACACAAAATAAATAAAGTACAAAAAATGAAAATAAATTAAAGCAATAAATAAATAATAATGGGTTACCTCCCATCTAGAACTATTTTTTATTGTCTTTAATGAGATGTTGCTTTAGGGGATTTCATCTTTTTTGTAAACTCAATATGCCTTTTTTATTAAGTTATTTTATTTTTCTTACCTTGCAATTACTCCTTGCCTTTCTTTTGCAAGTGTTCAGTTAGCTGCTCCACCTGTATTTTCATCTTAAAAATGAAAATTTATACATAGTCCAACATTTGAGTAGTCCTTGATTGATTGTATTTGCTAACTTGAATAAATGAATTCAAGTTTTCCTCCAAATTTGGGTAGTTGGAAGGATTTATAGGCATTTGTTGGTCAAATTACTAGCCCGGTGGGTTTGAGCTTTGGGTAAATAGATGGTCGTTCTACCTTTAAGAGAAACTGGGATGATTCCTCCACCTAGGATTATAGGTATTAGTATTGGATTCATACCTAGGTCTTAGATGATATCCCCCTAATACATTGACCTTTTTGGGTCCAAAAGTAGCTTATGTTTGATAGGGATAGGTATCAGTACCATGCCCCAAATTGCTGCACATGCCACATTATTATTTATTTGTTGTGACATGTGTAGTAAGAATCACAACTTGCTTGGTTAGCTGAGCAAGCTACATTTGCATTTCAATATCAGAGTCAATCTCATGGACTTTGGCTCTTCTCAATCTAGAGCACTTATTTTGGGAATTAGCACCCAAAATCTCAAAGATATTGTAAATCTTTAAGGCTACTTTCTCTCTCATCACTCCACCAATATCGTTATAAATAGTGGATTAACAATGTTATGTCAATCCATTATAGAAAAATTGGTTTTGTAGTTACAGTGGGTACTTGTGATGGGGGCACTGAGTGAAAAATATTTTAAATCTATCCCATGATTCATGGAAATGTACTCCCTTAATTTGAGAGAAAATGGTAATCTTATCTCTCAGCTTTGATGTTTTCTTGTAGAAATAGAATTTTTTCCATAAATTTGTTATAGACTTCCTCCTAGGTCATTAATGAAACTAAAGGAAGTGACATTAGTCATGCCTTGGCCTTGTCTTTAAGGGTGTAGGGGAAACACCACATTTTGAGTTGATCCTCGGTGAGTACACCGAGGAAAAATGTCTGGATTGTAGAATAAAAGTCTTTAATGAAAGATAGTGAGTCTTCATTAGGTAGTCCATGAAAAGAAGGTAGCATAGAAAAATTAATGTTTAGTAATTCATAATTCCTAGCAGCTTCAACGAGGTAGATTTTTCCCATATCTAATGGTTTAGGTACAAGGTCAAAGTTAGGTTCAATTTTTTGTTCTGTGAAAGCTTGTAGGACGTTGAAGTCCAACCTTCTTGCCAGCATAAAAGGTCTATTTATATTATCATTCAAAAGTGTGAAAGGGTAGCCTAATGACCTCCTACCTTGCATATACTAATAAAAATAGAATTTAATTTCACCTCTAAAGTTAAAAAATAAAAATATAAAGTAAATATATAAAATTATAAAATAATACATGTTTGTATAAAAAATAATACACATGTAACAAAGAATAATAGAATAATAAAAATTACACACATGTTAGTAGAATAAATTATACCTGAAAACATTTATTACATAAAAGTTAAATAAAAATTTAAAAGAAATAAAAGAATAAAAGAATTAATAAAATAAATAAAAGAATATCAAAAAGTAAATTAAAAATTAAAAATAAACAATAAAGAAATATTAAAAGAAAAGAAAATTAAATTTATTTTTTTATTTTTTAAAGAAACGAAATTTTTCATTTTTTTTTTAGAAAAAGAAGTTTTGAAATTTTAAAATATCTAAAATTAGTTGATAACCTAGATATTCTAAGATTTTAAATAAAAATCACAATATTTACAAGACACTTTTTTAAAAGATTTTGATAATAACAATTTAAAAACGATATTCTTTTCCAAACAACGGTTCCAAAAACTTGATGCACAAAATTGTTCCGTATAAATTTTGTTTGACTTATAAAATAGCTTATAAGTACACGAGTCACTTATAGAAGTTGATAAGTATACTTCCATAGTTGGTTTAAAGAGGAATCATTTGGTATTTAAATAATTCAAGAAATTCTTAAAAATGAAATTAAAAACCTAAACATTTTATCATGATTGTTTTGGTTGAATATCTAAACTAATGACCTAAAAATAAAGATAGATTCAATAAACATTTATCATGTAGTGGAAAATTTATGGGATGCATTAGCTAGTTAATTACGCTTCTTTAATAGTAAGTAGGTTATTAAAAATATAAATTAAGATTGTTGATTCTTTCTTATAGGAATGAAAATATCCTAAGACATGGATCGTTTTTGTTATTAATTAAACTTTAACTTACCACCTTTGGTCAAGCCAATAGTTTAAACATTAATTAAATTATGCTCATTTTCTAAGAAATTACTAAACCATTTAATTTTCCACCTTCGGTCGGGCCGATATTCAAACTTTCATAAATGTGTCTAAATTGGGTTTATGATTTTAGTATTTAGAATTAAATTTTAGATTTTAAAACTATTATGAAGGATAAGTCGTCAAAATATCTTTAATAATAATTCTTTTAAATATATTTGAAATTGAGCTCACTCTAACTATACAGTTGATATAGACTAAAAGATTTGAGAGCACTACTCTAAATAAAATTCAGATAATTTAAATCCTAAATCTAACTCTCTTATTTATTATGAAAAATAATTCATTAATATATTTTTCATTTACAAACTTTGGTTTAAATCTTTATGATGAAACAAAACTTAATAAATGATTCCATATTATTTATAGCCAGTCATGCATAGTTTAATAAATAATCAATAAATTAAACATATAACGTGTAAAACAACACTTAAAGATAATCTAAAAAGAATAAATTTAAATATACCTCGACATAATTATATAATTGCTTCAGTTCTGGGAAACCTTCAAACATAATTACTTTGTTGTTTATTAAATTGAAAACTAAATTTTTTCAACTCTTAAATGAGAAAAGAACTTTAAACTACTAAAACAAATAGTAAATATTAATAGAAACTAAGGAATAAGCTACTAAGAGAGTTGTGGTACATTTTTTACAAAATAAATAGGGTCCTACAACTTTTCCACACCGCAACATACACATCCTATATATGGTTTGAGCATAATCCACCATCATCATTCCCTGACACATAATGTTTTCACATTGTAGCCATCATAAATTTGGGGCACATTTGATTCTTTCCTTTGGTCACGCACCACAACTCACAATAATTTCATGTTGTAGCACACCTCAAATTGCATCACTTTGGAATCCTAAATTCTTTGTATTTTTTTTTCAATTTTAAAACATATGTATTATTTTACAAATGTTTTCTTTTAATATTTCAAGAAGTAATGGAGTGCTTCAAGTATAAATCTTCAATTTATTTATATTAATACAAGAAATACCTTAAAATGACAAAATATAGTCGTGATTTTGAAAAGATAGATTTGTGTAAAATGATAGTAAAACAAAAAAATACAAATTCATATAATCACGATATATTAAGTTCTTTTGAGTACTTATCATATAATTGTCCTAGGTTGGCGAAAGTTCGTAAAAGAACCTGAGGCTACTATCGAATCCTTAGTTCATGAACTTTTTGCCAATGTTCCTGACGTTGTTGATAATATGGTCATAGTAAGGAATATATTTTTCCCATTCGAGCCAAATGATATTAATACTCACTATTTATCAATGAATGTTGGAGAGGGTCAATATGAAAATTATCTTAATAATGTCAATTATAATATAGTAATTGAAGCTTTAACTATTTACGATGTTGAGTATATTTATGCTGGTGAAAGACCTAAGGGTTTTTAGGCAAATAATTTGTATAAAATTGCAAGAATGTGGCAATATTTTGTATGTTCAAGATTGATGCCCACCAAAGATTACAATACGATTGATAGAGAGAGGGTCATTTTACTATATGTAATTTCATCTAAGATAGCCATGGATATAGGGAATATAATTTACAACAAGGTAAAATTATCAATCAACAATCATCATTTGAGTTACTTTTTATCCCCAAGTAATAACTCCTTTATGTAAAGGAACAAGGTCACCTCACTCAAAGGGTGAAGTGGTTTTATAACTTGGTGAATTATTGAACCTATCATATTAGGAGGAACTCACCTCTAGCATGAATATCATCTAAAGAGAAAGAAGATTTGTTCCTCTTTCAAGACTTTTTTTTAAAAACAACTTCATAATCTTGAGGAGAGAATGAGCTATACAAAAAAGTACTAGGATGCTTACTTCAACCAACAAGCTACATTCCTAAAACAACAATTTTTTTATCAGGTGAGCCACTTACTAACACCTAACTATCAACAATATGATTTCCATTTTGTACCTCCACAATGATCAAAAAAATCAAATTGAAGAATAAGGACCGGATAAAAATGGAGGATGATCTCTGATTTTGATCAAATTTTTTATATTTTATATTTCTCTTTGTTTCATTTTATTTTATGTTGACAACTTTAATTTTAGTGTTTTTGGAGATTGTAATGATTATTTATTTTATGATTGTCTTTGTGATATCTTATTTTTTTATGTGAACTTTATTCATAATTATTAATGTTATAATCATTTATTGAAATATGTGAGAAGTACACATTTTTATTTGTGTATAATTTCAATGTTTGGATTATTAGATGCACCAGTACACCAACACTTAAGTAAGATAAGGAATTGTGTAACTTTTCTATCCTCTTTCTCTTTAATTTATAAATGTTACATTTAATACAATGTAAGTTCTAAGTTAAGGGTGGGGAAAAATTACATTATAAAATTTGTATTTAAATGAAATTTCTATATGCTCACATTTACATTATATTATTTTTATTTTTGTGTGCGTTTATTCATTTTTATTGAATTATTCATTTTTGTTTTATTTTAAAAACATTTCTACAAAATTATCATATCTTTTAATTAAGTTTAAGAAATTCATTTAAGTATTTGCATTGTTAGATTAATTTCAAAATCATTTCATGGATTAATGTGATAATTAGTTGATTTTTGTCATAATTAGTATTTCATAAGAAAATATTGAAATTGCAATGAACTCAAAATCGGTATTTAGAAATCAAATAATGGAGATTACATTTTGAAAATATATTTTGAGCCATTATCTTCCAATTATGAGTGATGATATTTTTTTCTACTTTTTTAAACACTCTTCTTATAAATTTTAAATTGTTAGATGATCTCTATGGATCTTTATATTAAATATTAAGATTCTTAAATATCTTAATAATCATATATTTATTTTTTATTACTTAAATTGAATGAGTTAAATAGAAATTGAAAATATATGCTATTTTTTTTATTCATGCATGATTTCTTAAAAAAAGAGACATATATGGAATTACTTAAACCAATAAGGGAAACAAAACTACAAATTAGCGACTCACTATATCATATAAAATAGTACAATATGTACATAGGTTCTGTCTCTAAAAAAATATAACTCTAAAAAAATAAAAATAGAAAGAGAAAAATGAATAGTATAAACTAAATACTATGGCTCATTATCCTTCAAAGTTATGTGAAGTGGCTAAATACAAAGAAAAATGTTGAAAATAATTCCACAAGAAGTCATTGCATTTTCTTCATCTCTTAAAGGCAAATAACTTGATATTTTTGTTTGATGAATTTAATTGATGTATGAAAATGGTATTTGATTTCTTTATAAAATCCTTTCATTTGAGAAAGGATACTAATAATGTACCAAGAGATAATGAAGTTATAGGTTACAAGTTTGATTCATTTGTAGGATTAAAGGAATAACCCCTAAAAGATATAATGCATTAATACCTAGGAATGAGAAAATAATGAATCGTAAAAAACCCAACAATAAGAAGAAGCTATAATCACAATTTAATAAAATATAGAAAAAAAATAAAAGAACAATTTATGAACCCTAAAAATAGAGACATAGAGAAATAAGTTAGCCAATTAACCTTAATAGATGAAGAACTAGGAAAAACTTTGCACAAATAAAGAGGAAGATATAAAACAAACACCAAGTATTTAATAGATAGTTGTATTATTTGGACTAAAACAAACACCAAGTATTTTCAAAAGACATATGGATAATATCTTCAAGAAACTACATAACATTTGTTGTGTATAAATCGATGATATTTTAGTACTTAATAATGACTTAAATAAACATTACTTGGATATTATTAATGTCTTAAAAAAATGTAGGAAGGATTTATTCTATCAGAAAAAAAGGCTATAATAGTCAAACAAAAAAATTAAGTATTTAGGATTGGAAATAGAAGATAGAAAGTATCATGTCCAACCTCATATACTATATAGCATATAAGGATTTCCTAGTGAAATCAAAGATAAAAACTAATTATAAAGATTTTTAGTATATTTGACTTATGCAATAGTATACATAAAAAAATCATCAAATATGTAAAAAGCATTACAAAATAAACTTAAAAAATTATATTTGGAAATGGAGAGAACATAATACACTCTACATAAACAAAGTAAAAATAGAAGTAAGAAACATACATTTTATATGAATATTGGGGAGCTGTATTAAAAGTAAAAGTAGATAACAAAGATGAATATCTTTACAAATACACATTAAGATCTTTCCAAGGTCTGGAATTAAATTATCATAGTAATAAAAAAAATTAGCTGTTAAAAAGACTATAAAAAAATTTACAATATCTGCTATTAGTTCAAGATTTATTGTCAAAATAAATAATAATTTTTTTGGATATTTCTTGAGAGCTAATATTGCATATGATTATAAGAAAGGTCGATTAATTAGATGGTAACAATGGTTTAGTCATTACAGGTTTCATATTGAACATTTACTAGAAAATAAAGTTTAGCTAACGCATTAACTAGAGAATTAGTACGTCTGACCATTTTTGTTCTTACAGAAATGGATCATCATGATTAAAGAAAAAAAATCAAAATCCTATGAGACTAACTTGCGATATTAAACCTTAAGAAATTCTTAAAGGATAAAATCAAAGAGGTTAACCCCTAGGATAAGTAAGAAGATCTTAAATTTTCAAACTCTAAAAGAAATGAGGTTGTCCCTATATCCCAGATGAAAAGAAAGGAATCAAAATTTCAAAAACAAGTGAAGAAGAAAAATAATTTCCATATAGAGAAAATGAAAGAAAAGCTCAATTGGGTAAATGAAGCAGAAAATGAAGAATCTTCAATGACTAAGCTTTATGTACTCTACAATGATCCCAAATCAAAAATCTATACTAATTGATTAGAAGCTACCTGAGCCATAGTAGGCTTCAATGGAGTAATCCACAGATCATTTAGCAATAATATAGAAGTAGAAAATAGTTTTACTTATAGAATGCCAAAACTATTATCTCCTTTAGAGATATCTAAGAACTATTTCCATGCAGCACAACAATCAACCATTCCTAATAGATTGTAGTCACTCAGAGAGTACCCCAAATAGGTGTTTTTCAGAGAAGCAACCAACAAATCTCTTATTTTAGAAGAAGAAAGAGACCAACATAGGAATCGTGCAAGATAACAATGGTTATGTCTGTACAACTTAGCTAGAAAATCTATGACAAGAATCTCAAAGATATGAAGTTCTACACTTTAGAAAAGATCTCCCTACATGTAGTAAATTCAATATCAGAGAAAGAGTAGATCTAGTATTTTTGTATAAAGCATATCACATTGGGTTAGTAGAAAATTTGTATCCAATAAATAATTTGAATGAATTAAATTATTTTTATGAGAATTTCAAGCAATGCATTAAGAATTAAATTAAGGTTATCGATAAGCTTATAATTATTTAAGATTGTTAGTTAAATTATGGATCTTAATGAGAAAATTTTAGTAAATCCATATCATTTTATTAAGCTTGGACTTACCAACACCAAAGAGATTTAATCGTCTCAAATCTAGAGAAATTAAGCATAAAATGTGGCTAGGTGTTAAGCCAAATATATTATGCATTAAGAAAAATTAACAACTCTCTTGAGATTAAAGTTAATTATTCTATCAACAAAGTGATTATTACCTCACAAAGTAACCTTTCTATCACCAAGGAAGATGGTGAAAATATCAAAAAAATTGAAGCTTCTTTCCTTTACAATGAATTAAAGTAGGTATGGAAAGAAAGAAGGTATCCTACCATTATGCCAAAAGGCTAGAGACCACAAATGCATTTATTGTATTAGAGATACGGAAGAAGACATGGAGACTTCAGCTTCACAAGAATTAGTGTTAGCAACTGACATTGAATTAATATAAGGTCCATATGTAGAAAATTGGCACTCTAGCCTCAATAATGTAGGATTTAACTAAAAATGTTAAGTGAAATAGTAAAATCTCACTTATATAAAAGAGAACCCTTATGTCTACGAAAGGAAACTCTTATTTCAAAAGGAAATACACCTCTCACATTCTCTAAAAAACCTATTAACTTGTCTCTTATCTTTTCTATCTTTTGTAATCTTTATTTTAGTAATGGGTAACTAAAATCTTATTCAAGGTTCTTAGTACTCTAATTGTAATAACTATAATAATAAACAAAAGTTCATCTTAAATAGAAATTTTTATTTGTATCTCTAATATCAAAAGAAGCTTACAGATACTATAGATCGACATGAGTTAAGAAAGACATAGGGTTGGATCTAGTTGTAGAACTACCAAAAGGAAAAAGAAGGAGACATCACGAAATGAAAGATTAAGATAAAACCATATTTATCATGTTAATTATAAATACATACTGAGAAATAACTAAAAATCTTGGTTGTTTATTAATTTATTTGTCACTCATTTGATAATCTACATAAAATATAAAATGTACAAAAAAGAAGAAATCAATAATTAATTTATATAGAAGTAAAATAAAAGAAAAACTAGAAACCAAAGAAAATCTAAAATATATTATATACCTCAAGGCTTCTTTGTTACATTTTAAAAAATCTATAAAAAAACTTTACTATTTACATATAAAGATAAAAAATAATTAAAAACTTAAAAGGACTAATTGATTATTTTTCAAAAATGGAAAAAAAAACATATTCAAGTAAAAGAGACTCATAAAGATTTTATAAATCTAGAAGCTAACTTAAACATAATCATATCAAATATAACTTTAATATTCCTTTCTTTGGTCCTTTCCTACACAACTTAGCTAGAAGGCAGAGAAAACTTCTTTCCGCGAGTCTCAAGTAATTAGTGAAATACTACTTTAAAAGAATTAGAATTCTAACCTTATGTCAAGACTTAGGATAGTCTCAAGTAAACAATTTCTATAACTTATGAAATATAAGAATTAAATCGTTGGTTAGGTAATGAAATTAACCAAAAAAATATTGAATTCAATTCAATAAATGATCAACTATAATTAAAATAATCTAGCTCTTATTTGGTATCAAAATCATAGAATTAAAAAAAATTGTTACATTATTAGAAATATGAAGAAAATATATAAAACAATAAGTCCTAATTTTTAATAAAATATTTACAATAATACTTTTAGTAAAAATAAGAAATATCATTCTAATTTCTGTTAGCTTTACAAAATCTAACAAAAAGCTTGATTGGATAACTAATAAAGGGTATGCATATAACCCTTTTATGTGGGATGCTATTAGAATAACTCAACGAGTACGAGCTGTAGATGGGTAGAGTTCTAGAGAGAGATGGATATTATGAGTCACCTAGCAATAAAATTACAATTTTTCCCCTTAAATTTTACTGTTCATCTAACTCCAAATATCTTGTCCTATTAGGATGGCATCTTTGGTATTTTCAATAAGTTCATGGTATATTTGAAATTAATCGAAATTCGAGGAATATCATTAGAATTTTACCATATCTATGTATATATAGTTATAAGATATATAAATTACATGAAAGAGAGATATATATTGAGTGTTGATTTTATTCAAATTAGGACACACAGCCAATAATGTCAACATAAAATACCAGCTTCATCATCCAAACACCATAACACACTACATTTTATTTGTCTTCAAATTTAATGTGTTTGCCACACAATATGTATAAAAGAAACTTCTGTTTTTTTTTTACATTATTTAGAAACAATATAATGAAAATGGAATCAATGGAGCAATTTGAATGAATGAATCATGATTTTGTTTACATAAGTATGCAAGCAACCTTTTATGAGTAGCATCATTTGTACTGTGCTGCATCACCACTTGCTCATGACTTGTGTCCACATTGCAGCAAGAATTTTGCCTCCATGTGCTTGTCCAAAAGCCAACCAATCACCAACTTGTGAACATTCACGATAAATGAATAATTCCAGTTGTACGATTGCTCTATCTGCGAGGCTTGATATGAGGGTACAGTCCTAAAATGTGCTCAGGCATGAAATCATGCCGGGTCAGAAGTCCGACAACAGGAGGTCTCTGCAATGCATAAAAATGGTCAAACTACAGTTTATTGCTGCTACATAGGCAGTTAATGGTAAAATTAAATAAAAATGGGAAATATGCTTCTAAACCACCTTTTATGTCAAATTTACATCCGAAAATGTCACGAATAGAACTCTCAGATACCCTTCCAACTTTTATAACCAAAATGACTACCCATCTATCATACCCAATCCCCATTAAGAACTATTTTCGAAAACATCACCTAAAAAAGGAGACATGTGCAAAGATGATCACTTACAGTGGACTTTTCACGTCCATTTTGGTGTGTTTTGACAAAGGTCTGACAAGGAACTTGATTTGACAGCCGAACACAGCATTGAATCAAAGTTACATAGAAAAGAAGAATAACTTGCGAGAACCCTCTCGAATACGTTAATAAGGACATAAGGTATCTAAAGAAAAGATTCAAACATTAGTTGGATATGTTTGAAGGAATATAAAACTAATAAAGAGAAATCAGTGAACCCAATCACAAGGAATGCCTTGTGTTCGAATCTACAGGATAAAATGAAAAATGTTTGTCCACTTTAGGGTTATTTTTGTAAGAAAATTGGGAAACCATATTTAACCCCTAATCAATTTATGCATCAATCTTCTCATCTAGTGTTTCCTACCTTATGCAGTGCTAAGTCCACCACGTAAACTATAGGATAAAATGAAAAATGTTTGTCCACTTTAGGGTTATTTTTGTAAGAAAATTGGGAAACCATATTTAACCCCTAGTCAATTTATGCATCAATCTTCTCATCTAGTGTTTCCTACCTTATGCAGTGCTAAGTCCACCACGTAAACTATAAATAGGCCCATCCCTCTTAGAAGCCTCACACTAATGGTTCTTACCCCTATCCACCCCCTCTATCTGAATTATGTTTTATTTTTTCTTCTAACTATGAAGGTCTTATCAATCTTTAAAGGACTAACTACCAAATGCCTTTCTTCTAACTATGAAGGTCTTATCAATCTTTAAAGGAGCATGCAACAAAGCTTTGTAAGTCCAGTAAGAGTTTTTCCACAGTACTAACCTTTTGTAGCATTTAATTCTAATTTTATAGCATTATGTCATTAATGCATGGAGGCTCATCTGAAATACCTTGGTTGATATTCTACCAAGTTTGAAGACATTACTCACATACTATAACTAGCTAAAGAGACAGAGAACTTACTCCTTGACTTTTTGGTACGACACACATGTGCCTGAGACCAAGTTGTCGGAAAAGGATTGCAGCTTTGGCTAATGACATTGTCTCAACCACTGTGTATGGAGATGTGTTAGTAATAGGATGGAGATCAACATACATCTCCATCTCCTCCTCTTCAATAGCAAGATCCTCCAGTTTAATTCCTTTTCCTGATCCTGCCTTGGCAAAGTCAAAAGCATTAAATCTTTGCAATATCTGTTCTCCACAAACAGAATTTTCCTTCATAAAGATCTTCCCCTTGAGCAAAACAAGTAAATGAGACCGTAATACAAGACCACATAATAAAGGAGCATCTGACAAGGGTTGTTCATCAAGCACAGGGAAACCATTATGCCCTGTAGTTGTCAACACATGAAGTATATTCCCCACCTTTTCAATGCCAGAAAAGGTAACCAATGGACCAGAAACAACATCGCTTGCAACCAAATGCCTCAGGTAAGGTTCAGCATGGGCCTCCAAATAAGGCAACCCTTTTATTTTAAGTATTTGGTCATAAACACCCATATTGAAATTGTCAGCCATAGTTTTCGAAATAAGGAGAACCAGCATCACTAGGGGAAGCAATAACAAGTCATTAGTGAGTTCAAGCAGTATAATACATATAGAAACTGTCATTCTCATAGTGCCACCAAGGAATGAGGCTGCACCAAGTAATGCAAAAAGACCTGTGTCAAGATCAGAGATAGATTCAAAAAATCTTCCAACAAGACGACCATAGCATGCTCCAGCCAGTATGACTGGGATAAAGAGCCCAGAAGGAATAGCAATGCCATAAGTTATAATTCCAAGGCAGTAAATAGATACAAAGAAAATGATAAGGGAGGAGATATGAAATTCTTTGTATGTACTGGTGCTGAACAGGTTACGAATAGCATCATCATTTGTGTTCAAGAAGAGGGAGGCAAGGTCATTATAGTATCCAGAATGGCATTGGAAGCTTTTAAAGTTGCCAGATTCACCAACAGTGGGGCAGTTCACACTCTGGTCATCAGGGCATGGAATGCACTTTGCAAACCATGGCAAGAAGTAAGAGCATGAAGACGTCAAGAGGGCGACAGTGATAACAAGCAAGATCTTGGAAGCAGCACCTTTTCTGCAGCATAAGAAAAACCAAAAAGGTTTAGCTTAAAACAAAGTCTCTTTAACTATGTTAGAAACATTTTTTTTGTCGTTACTGATGCCCATCACTATTTATAAAATAAAATGAATTGTTGCATGTCTTATCTGAAACAGTGATAAAGAAAAAAATTGACAAGTATTCCAGAATGACTCCACTGCTGTCCTCTCATAGGAAACAATTCACGTTGGACAATTTTTAAAAGAAAATAAGAACTGCCACAGTAAACTAGAAGCACATACTCATTAATGATGCTATAAGTTCGAACCACCTTGTCCACAAGATAATTGTATAGGCTTCCCAAAATTCCTCCAATTATGCCCAAGAAGATCACTGCTAGTATATCCGGACCACTATATGTTGCAGATGCTGAACTGACATCATACATAATCAGACCTCCTTGACCAAACAACCCACATGTTCCAGCAGAACAATACTGTATAAAAGCTCTCAATACTATAGCAACTATCGCCGTTGTGAAAAATGTCCTCCAAAGAAGAGCACTCCGCCACCTGAAGCATGAATTCTTTAGTTTTCATGATTTCAAAACTTCAGCGAACAAGAATGACAATTTTAAAGTTTTTGCTGCAACTTGCAAGAAACCAATTTATTGAATCACATACTGATAGCAAAAGATATTTTTCTAAAATCTTTAGTAAAAGTTTCCAACAACCTTTTGTAAATGGAACAAAACCAAAATAAAAGGGAGTAAAGGAAACCTCAGACATGTGAATGCCAATTAACCCATATGCATAAACCAGATATTGATTTGTCAATGCTCCTGGAATATGCTTGGAATGAAACTAAATGAAGGGCAAGTCACATGAGTATTGGCTAAAATCATAATACTAGAATTGAAGTATTAACTAGCGTTGGCACATGCGCACACACATCATTAATTAGATAAATATTCTCACAGACAAGATCTCACAACCTTCGACCAGAGAGATGGTTAGGGTTTAAGCATGGAGAGTGTGGACAAGGACGAACTTTCCGAAGAGATTGTGAACAAATGAGTAGCCATTTGAAGTTATTAGGATTTTACAGTTGTTTAACTAAACCAACCTTGCAAACTGCAAATTTGAAATTCAAATTTTCAATTTTTTTAGGAATAGAGTTGTTATTCATTACTCCTGGAATATATTCTCTACCAATCACATTACTTGTTCTCATTATCAAGCATTGGGTATTTGTGTTTTAAAAAAAAATAGTTACACTAATCTTGTATTTCATTGACTTGAAATAACACATCATCATTTATTTTAGGAGTAATAAATAATTTCTCCAAGTGTTATTTATTATTTCTAGAGTATATTTTCCATCAATTACATTACTTACTCATTTCCGTGTTCAATAAAAAGGGGGAATAGAAAAAAAAATTATATCTAAAATTTCAATGGCCGTTTGGCAATGTTGTAAGTTGAGTCTCAAATGAGTTCAATATCTATTTGATTTGGAAAATAAATCTTTAATTAATAATATTAAGAATGGCAGCAACAACAATAGGAGTTAAGGACTGAAAATAATAATTGTATTGATGTCTAACAATAAGAAACTACATTTGAAAAAGACACGTAAAAAGATTTGAACTTAACAACACTTACGCATATCAGGTAGATACAAGGAAGAAAAGTGTACATATTTAGGATGACTACCCAAATTGTAAGCTTTTCAGGATCCAAAACGTTCATCGAGATAAGAATAATATTTCACTTGCAACTTGTACTCTGATATAGTTCAAATTAAAAAATCATTGTATTCACCCATCCTATAAGTATTACGCATATGGAAGCAGACTGCAGATATGTACGCAAGTGCTTTTATACATTTTTTTTACTTTTGATGCGAAATGGATCTTACTCAGATATGAGAACTAGAATTCATAAACTAGAATTCATAAACAAGATGTTCACTAGACAGAATAAAGAAAACTCTGCTTCCCAGGGAACATCTAGACTCACCCACAAAACATTCCCAGATCTAGGAACTTCTTCTAAGACAACGCAACCACCTTAAAAGACCTCCAAACCTTAACAGCAACCAAACAAATTCATCCCTTAGAAGCTCATTTACCATGCCCACCTAAAGAGGTTGCAAGTTAAATTTTTATTGGATCTGTTCCTTTTTCTTATGAGCTCTTTCCTTTCTACTCCTCTCTCTCCCCGCCTAAAAAAAATAATGAGCCAAAAAGAAATGAAATTGTTAAAATTGGTAATTCAAATATGTTTTCATTGGATCACCAAGATTGTTGAATTAAAATGATTGTTTTTTCACAATTATCAGAGTGTAGTTAAAATGATATTTCAAAGTTGAAATATGAGATAACAGTTTGAACCAATATAAATGCTGATGTTTAACTGATATCTGCAATAAGAGCAAGAAGGTACGATAACAAAGAAATTTAACAAATCAAGAGTTCATCAAAATTAGATCTAATAAGCTAAGGAAGGTTACCACAAAAAAAAATAGAAGGTTAATAGGGAGAAAGGGAGGTACCACGAAGCTGCCTCCTCAAGGGCAAACAGAACACCACCTACTGGGGCACGAAATGCTGCAGCTACACCAGCAGCAGCACCACAGGTGATCAAGTCTCGTCGGTCACGATCATTTTTGAAGTATCTCAGCCATGTCCACGTTAAATGATACTTGCGAGAACCCCCTTGTCCAAGCAAAGAAGCTATGCAAGCACCTGTATGTACCATAGGTCCTTCTTTACCCACCACAAATCCAGCAGAAACGCCAAGAATTGAACCAAAAATCTGGCAATCCAGGATAGTAAAACTTCATAAAGAGTAGAATATGCTTCCCCATGAAAAATTCCTACTAATATTAAGTCTATAATAGTTAAAATGAAGGAGGCAATACGAGGAGATTAAAACCTTTCACATTTGCATAGTATATTAATGGGCTGGTTTAGTCCCACCAAAAGAAGGGTCTATTATATTAAGAATTTGTCCATCCAATTGCCAATATTTCGTACTTTCCTCCTTTTACAACATTAGATTATTCCTAATTGGAATGAGGATCAGCAAATCAATGCAATAATATGTACAGGGCATTGCACACCCATAAAAAGAATTAAAGGTACAAAAACTTTACAATCTATAGCTTCCTCATTGTCCCTTTGCTTAGGTCGTGCTTCACTTTCATGTGCAACATAAATAAATCTTGAACTGAAGCTCTCGCCTTATTGACAAACCAACTTTGGGCTTTTGGTCAGTACTAATAATAAAAGGCTCCAATGAATCCAAAATTTTCAACTGAAGGTGGTGCTAATTTCCTAGAAAATGGTAATGATTTCAAGGGGCAACCAGGTTTATAATGACTAACCAAACGAAAATAAAATTTAACTTCAATGTGGGGTGGGGTGTTATTGTGTTACATATGTTAAAAATCAAGCAAAGGAAAATGAGAAAAAGAAGAAAATAATGAAAAACGGGGAGAGCTAGGGGCTAAGAGTACCACACGAAACAGGGATGGCTGCAACGAGTTCTCATACCATGTTAGAACCAAATAAAGTCATGGTAAGCAGAGAGATAACTATGAAAAAGAAACATTTCAATATTCTTCCTTTTAGAATATTATAAAATGAAGGTACATAAACTTGAGTTGCTCAAACTCTAAAAAAATAAAATAAACCATCAATGTTACAATAATGATATTTTGTTAGTTTCCCCGAAAAAATCATGTCTGTGAAAGGATTGTTTAGATACTTGTGCAATGCAATAAAGAAAGACACATTTTCGGTGACTTGTATTCAAGTACCATGTGAAGTATTTCCAGATAAATTATCATTTGCTTCTTAGGAGTGCAATCATGTTGCCAGCCAGAAGAAAACTAGGCTTCAAATAAATTTACTGTTGACGGGTTATTCATTATTCAGTTTGCTAAACTGAAACTAAGACACACAGAGACAGAGAAAGAGAAATAGAGGAAATATTTACTTTAACAAAGAGGGTGCTTGGAGCCAGTATTGAATAAGCATCCACACCATTGAGGTATGCCTTCACCTCAGGAATACCAGAACCTGCGGCAGCTGGGGCAATGAAAGCACAAAGAGCTGCAGCACCTGCTGCTAAACCCATGTTACAAGAAGCATATACTGCAAAAGCCTGGTAATATCTGCACCGGAACCATTTCTTGTGGCAGTCATTGTATGAAGGAATCAATTTTCATAAGATCTCAAATACATAGTTCATGCAAGACATCACTTTTCAATATATGAGTCCAGGCTCTGATGCTTTAGAGAGAAGTACTGAGTACTACTAAAAGAACTGACTTGCATGCTAATCCATGAAAACATAATTACTGTGAAGCTATGGGGCCATTTTGTAATGTTGTCCTTTTCTTGTTTAATATATTGATTTTTGGTTTTCTAAGTTTTGAGTTGAAGAAATTCTTGTTTGCTACCGTTATTTGATTTTTGTAAAATTAAAATCAGAACAGTGTGGTGATTTTGTTTTCTATTATCCTCAATAATGACAACAACAACCACCATAATAATAAACACCAAAGATATTTGTTGATCATTTCAAAATCCTAATTTTTTAGTCATTTAGTTTTAGTATTCGACATAAAACATGTTAACCTTGATTTGATATTGGGGAAAAAATATAGGATATAAAGGGTTAGAAATTCAAAAAAAATAAAATTACACAACTGTTTCTGAAAACTACCTTTTCAGTTACCACAAATAGGCAATACTTTTATGTGTTCTGAAAAAAGAAGAGAACAAAAACGGAAAACAATACAGAATAATTACCATTTCAAAGACAACAAAAGGTAAGATGACTGCTAACTGAGTTCTTCATAACTCCCAGCAAAAACGTTTCTTTTATAAATTTGACGAGTTAGAAAATTAAACAAGCTAAAGGAGATGTAAAGATTAAAATAGATTTAGGTAGTAGACACAAAGCTCACTTTTTTTCAGACATGAGATTGCTAGTCAGCAGCAGCTTGTAACCGGCTACATTCTCTACAGCAATATTATTGAAGAAGCCAACTAGTCCAGTACCTAGCCCTATGAGAAGTGCAAATGCCCACTTGAGGACAATGTACTGAATTATCTGTAACTTCTTTCTTGATCTCCAATCCTGCTTAAATAGTTCATTTTCAACAATCCTGGAATAAAGTAAAAATCCGAGTAAATAAATAAACAAATTCCCTAATCACATTTAATTATATAACTAATAAAAAATCAAAATAAAACCAAGGAGTCATCTATTCAAGAGATATATATTGATTCCATTATGTCACCTTTAAGGTAATGGGATCACAATTTGGATATTCATTTGTTTAATCTGAATATTCAATTCAATTTCATTAATTCTATTCCAATGAATGTATGACCCAAGTTGTTGCATCTTTCTAAAACAACTAATGCATCCAAAAGCTCATAATAGGATACCAATCCCGATCCTTCCTTTCCTTCCATCAATACATACAAGCTACAAGTGAAATGCCAAAGGCAAAAGAGCTCAATTCTCCATTGTCACCAACTTGTTGCAAGCAAGTGGACAAAAATGGCTCAAAATGTGTACCTTTATTGCATAAAAAGTGTACATTTTATCCGTGCATTTGTCAATTATTGGTACTACATAGTGTTGCACATGATTTGAATCAAAGGCAAAATCCAGAAAAAATAAAATAAAAAATAAAAAAGAAAGAAAACAGTAGAATACTAATGACAAGAGAAAATGCTAGAAAGTTTTGAAAGTCCATGTCAACATTATATTGAAAGATGGCAAGATAACTCGATCAAATCGAGTTAAACCAAAAAATTAGATAGAATCGAACAATTTTATAAAATCAAACCGTCTAATCCTGTCATCCATGGACGAAATAAGTATGTGGAGTCTTTCTCGCTCTATGTTTTCTCTACTCTGTTATTTATCGAAAGAAAGAGAGAGGGATTGGAGGTCTTGAAATGGATGTTTGAACAAACTCTTATTAGGGCAGTAATCAATAGATAATATTAAGTAATTACCTTTTCCCTTTGAGAACAAAAGTAATCATCTTCCCCTTCTTTTTCCACAATTTATAGTTTTAAAGTATTCACATGGTTTGAAATATTAATTTTGTTCCAGGTTGTTGCTATGAAATATATGTAAGAGCAATAATACGAGAACAAGCTTGTAATCAAACCAAGGTTGCACATGGAAGTACATAATGATATGTATCTCTCTGTAGCACTTGTTTTTGTCTAAAAATAATGATTGAAATATTTCAATCATGTCAAATAAGTTGAAATGATGTTCTTGTTTGTTTCTGTGTTTCCATTGTCTAAGCCCTTTTGGGTTTTGGTTCTTAAATAATGTTGTCTTATAACAGCTAAATGAAAATACATGTGCAATTATATGTCTTGTGGTCAATATTCTATACAAGAATTTCATTAACATTGTATTGAACCTATTTCCTAATTTTGTCTATAATGGATGTTGTCAAAGGATACTGAGGAATCCTAATAATCTTGTTTTTGTTTCTGTAGCTATCTGTTCATACAAATTCATTACTATGCATGCTTCACTATCTCCAATGCAAGTGAGAAACAATGAAACCCGCTTGGTTGTATGGGATGGTAATATGCAAAATGGAGGGTCTGGACAAGTACAATCCATTATCTATTTCTCAAAGGTCATCGTAACAATGTCTCTATGCATACGTGTATAATTTTCTTGTAGATGCATGCATAGTTTTGGTAACTTCTTGTCTATAAATTTTTGAAGATGTATGCTATCTCTAATAAGCATTTTTCTTTTGAATCTTCTTCTTTTTAACGAGTAAATTTAAAAATGAATTAAATTAACTGACTTTCTAAGTATCTAATACTTGTAGAAGTTTCAAAATGATTTACATGTGATAGGAACAAAACTCAAAAAATACGAGGAGAACATGAAAATACTTAAGTCTTAGAGATACAAATTCGAGGATTCTATGCGGGATTTGCAAGGTATATAATGCATTTTTTGGATCTTCTTGTTATTTTTCATTGCCATTGCAATTAAGTCTGTCTTTACATAATAGTGTTCAGACTGTGTAAATACTATATCATGCTATGTACTCGGGACAAGAAGTTAGTTAGGATGCATGTAATGCTTTAGAAATTCACAAATTGATACACATGTTTGGCCTTTTCACTATTAGCTTTGTTGGTTAAACTTTATATATTGCATGAAGGTCGAACGTTGAAAACCGTTAACTAAATTGGATTAAATCGTTTGGTTACAATATTTTTATTACCCAAATGATCCGATCCAATTAAATCAATATGAGTGATCCAATTTGATTAAATTTTTTTACTAAAAACCAAATCGGAACGGATCAGGACACCTCTAATACTAACATACAAATACTAACTTTGAAAGTAAAGCATTATTTCAATAATGATAACAATAACATAATAATAATAATATTTTTGAAATAAAAGATCACAAGAACATTAAAGCATAAAACATAAACAAATTAAAAAAGTAAAGTCAGGGGAAAGAGTTACTCGTAATCAAGGCTCTCAATAGGGGAGAGATTTGCGCCGACGATAGCAATTTGGGAGAAAGTGTTAGTCCTCTGAGTAAGAAGAGGTTGAGTCAGTTGAGTGCGAGAGACGTTCTTCTCATCCAATAGAAGCTCCGCATAATTCTCACTGTCAAGTTCACTCCTGAATTCACTTGCATCTCCATCGTATTTTTCTCCATCTACAAAGCCACTTCTACCTTTGATTTCTGGATCCATCATGTCCCTTTATTTCCAATTCGATAGCAAACCTGAGTAAATCAAGTCAACGATCCCAATACCAACTCTATTGAAATCTGATCAAAAACAGAGGGAGAGTCCGAGAGAGTATATATGTATACCGATTTCTGATTGGCTGAGCCAGAAACATAATTTAGAAATAAATTTCAACAAATTTACATTAGTAATAATCTAAATCTGTCGAAATTTTACCTTATTATTAATACATAATTATAATAGTCAATTGTATCTTTCAAAAATTTTGAACAATTTTTTGTTTTAATTTTCTATAATTTAATTTATTTACAATCATTTTTATGTTTTATATATTAAAAATCACTGTTATTTCAACGCAAACTTGAATATTTTTCTGTGAAGGAAAAAAAAAACTTGAATATTTTGAACTCCTACTTCATGTGAAATTCTTTTCTTCCATATATACGCAACATTGTTTAGTTTGTTTTCTTTTGATTTAGTTACTATATATATAATTTCTTTTTAAGGAATTTAAGGTAATATATGTTTGATAAAAATGTACAAAAAATTTATAATTATTAAATAATACATAAAAAATTTATTGTTTTTTGAAAAAAGCTTCATTAGTTTTATGTAGATTACAGATAAATTTATTTTATTGAAAGTACTAATGTGCCGGAACACATTATAATAACTTAAAAAATATTTTTAAAATTACAAATTAATAAGAAAAAAACCGACCACCCCAATTCTTCACCCCTATCTTGAACCCCCAAACTAAGAAATTAGTAATCCCACTCCGAAGCAATAAACCCCAATCCCTTATCTCTCCAACCCCTAATTCTATTGAAATAATCTCAAACCAACCATATATCCTCAAATTAAGACGAGTTATAATTAGATCTATTTAATTGACTTGTAGGAAGAGAAAATACAATGTACAAAGACTTGAAATGGCCATTAGTTTTGGGTCCATATTCTATAACTTTCAAAGTTTTTCATCGTGAATAATTTTGATTGTACTAACAATAGCTTTTAACTATGATTATGGTCTGGGAGATAAATAATTGGGGTTTACCGCTTGGATGGGGTTATTAAATTTTTAGTCTGAGTTTTTTATTATTATTATTTGTAATTTGAGGGCTCCAAATAGGAGTAATTAATTAAAACAAGAGTGGATTGTACATCGAAATTGTCAGTTTAATTTAAATCTGAATTTGATGGATGAAATAATGAATTTGAACTGATCTAAATATGAATATTTTAGATTTTTTTGAATTAGATAATATCATATTGATATTAAAATTTATTTATGAATTATTGTTATAAATAAAATATGATATGCATAAATTTAAATTTTAAATTTAAATTTTTGTAATAAATATTATTATTTATAATAAAAACTAAAAAAATCAAAAAGAATAAGAAGCATATTTGTACAGTTATTAATTTTTTATAAATATTTATATTTATTTTTAAATTAAAATAATAATATAATATAATTATAGTATACATAATATTTAAATATAATATATTATAAATTAAAATATGTATTTATTTATAATTTAATAATAATTTGGTTCAAATCGAATACAATAGATTATAAAATATATCAATCCGAATGTAATCCATATCCGAACGAATTGTATAATTTTCGATCTTAATCGATGAATAGGATCAGATTTCTCAATTCAAACAAATTGATTGAATTATTTGTTTAAAATATATTTATGTGTTTCATATATAATAACTAATTTTAGTAAAAAAAAAAGTCAATTATTAACTTAAGATTAATATATAATTTACCAATAAATTTTTTATACTCAATTTAATAACTAAATTTTTTTATAATATTTTTTAATTTATAGTAACCTAATATCCTTTATTTATTTATTTATATTTTTAATATCTTCCGAGGACCAATTTGAAACCATGATAACTATCTAAAAAAAAGAGAGTCAAATGTATTCGAAAATATTAATAAATATATAAATTTATATTTTTTTTCATAATGTGTTATATATCAATATTATTTAAAATTATAAATTATATTTTTATTTTTAAAATATTTATGATATATATCATAATAAGAAAACACATGTAAATTAACGTGATATTAATATTTTTTGTAGAGGAGACTGTTTATCTTTATAAACACTTTTTTATGTTATAAATTATGATATAATTATAATTAATATAATAAATAATTATTAATAAAAACAATAAAATATATTTTTCCTACTCTATAATTAACCATATAAGAGGAATTGTAATAAATTATTTTTTTCTCTCTAACATTGGTGAAAAAGGTCACTATGATCCACTTATTTTAACGCTTGTGCTTAGTTTCACCGTAACCCTCCATTAGCTGATGTCTAAATTTGACAAGAAATAAAAAAAAAATGTTAGTTTTATTTATTAGCTTATGTTAGGAAAGGTATTGTAAGAATAATTTTGATTTTGTTATAAAACTAAATAATTATTGAAGCATAAAAATAAAAATAAAGCAGATAAAAGATGTAATTTTGATTATTATTTCTTATTAATATAATATTATAGATATGTTCGCCCAGTCTTTTTTTTCAAATTATTTGAATCTATAATCTCTCGTATCTTAAGATCTATAAAATATATGCAAACAATGATGAAACAAAAACTAATTGACAATTTTAATTCCTAACATATAAACATGCAAGAGTTAATAGAATAATATAGAAGATACATTATGTTTAATTAGGTTTTTGATCATATATATATATTTTTACAATCACTTCGAGTCCATAACGAAGAATCATCATCATTAACTAGATCATCACATATATTAGGCAATTTATTTGAGAAATGACTAATATTGGATAATGTATCAAGCATGTCATCATCTTCTAAAACATTATAATAGTATAACTCTTTTTGTGGAGGCGTTAACACAACAGACCATCTTGTGTCAATTTGATCGCTCACGCAAAATACTTGTTTTGCATGAAGTACTAATGTGAAAGGATCATCAGTGTGACTTATCTTGAGTCGTAAACCTTGATCCATTAATTGTGAAACTAGAATATGATTTGACATCAAATTTTGGACCATGTGAAAGTCATTCTAAACTTTCTGTTATTTTATGATTGGGTTCATTGAGTTCAACTCAAATCTATTCATACAAAAACATGAAATATATTTAAAACAAAGTTTTAAAACATTGCATAGAAGTACTAATGAATTCTTGTATGTGACACTTACCTGGTTGCAAAACCAATTAATAAGTTATCGCTTATATTCATTATACAACCATTTTTCTCCTCCCCTTTTTTTTATAACAAGGATCGATCTTCAGTAAGTTTATATGCATTATGTAATGTTATTAAAGATATATCAATTAGATATCACTAATAGTTAAATAAACAATAATTTTATTTTAAATGAAAAGGATGAACATGTCATCACTTACTTTATATACGGTTGTGTCTCCTTATTATTTACCAAAATGATTTGGTGTGCTTTTTTTCATCGACTGCGATCAATAAACAATTTCTTACTTCCACCAAGCATAGGGTTACCTACTTGGATCATGCGTCGTTCTAAGAACAACTTGTGCATAGGATTCCCAATTTCAATGTAACCACTAAAGTATTCAAAACAAAACTCAATAGCCTCTTTAGCAATGTAATGTTCCACCATACATCCTTCAGGTCTATTTCTATTATTTACATATTGTTTAAGGACTTGAATGTATCTGATACATCCACCTTAAGTAAGTAGGACCACACAATTGAACCTCTCGAACTAAATGAACACACAAGTGAATCATTATATCGAAGAAAAATGGATTAAAATATTTTTCAATTAGACACAAATTCTCTACAACATCTTTCTGTAAAGAGTTTAACTCTCCAATTGATATAGATTTCTTGCATATTGTATTGAAGAATGAAAAAGACGAATTATTGATAATTGAACATGTTTTGGAAGAATTGATCTAATAGCAACTGATAATAACTATTGCATTAAGATATGACAGTCATATGATTTCAATCCATAAAGTTTCTTATTGGTGATAGACACAAAAATTCTTAAGTTGGATGGGTAACCATCAGGAACTTTCACACCGGCCAAACATTTACAAAACACATCCTTCTCTTTTGTTGACATTGTATATGATGTTGGTGGCAAGTATGTTCGATTCTTATCATTTTCCACCCTTGGTGCCAATTCAAGTCGTATGTCTAGTTTCTTTAAATATAGTCTTGCTTTAATTCCATCCTTTATTTTTCCAGGTATATTAAGTAATGTACCAATCAAGCTTTCACATACATTTTTCTCGATGTGCATGACATCTAAGATGTGACGAATGTATAGGTCTTTCCAATAAGATAATTTCCAATAAGTGAGTATTATTTTTTTCATCTTTCCATATCGTTTAAATGTCATACCATTCAATTTCCTTAATATCTCAACACCTCACAAAGGTTGGGGTGTAGGATCATGATCTTCTTCACCATCGAACGGTTTCTTTTGGTATCTAAACTTGTATCCATATGGCAAAAATCTTTTATGTCTTCTATAAGAAATCTTTCATCCGTGAACAAGATAAGTTACAAAATTTGCATCATTACATATATGGAATCCCATATAACCTTTTGTTGCATGTCCTAATAAGTTCCCATAGGCAGGAAAATCATTAATTGTCCATAAAAGAACCCCATTTAAGTTAAATTATTCTTTTTTTATGTGAATTGTAAACATTTACACCATCATTCCACAACATCTTTAAATCATCTATCAGAGGTTGCAAGTATACATCATTATCCACACAGGGTTGTTTTGGTCTTAAGATCAATAATGCTAACATCATGAATTTTCTTTTCATACATAACTAGGGAGGAAGGTTGTATGTTACCATAATTACTGGCCAACAACTATATCTATTACTAAGGGAACTATGTGGATTAATTCCATCAGTAGCAATGGTAAGATGAAGATTGCATGGATCAGATGCAAATTGAAGGGATAAATTATCTACTACTTTCCAATTTGGAGAATCACAAGGATGACGTAACACCCTATCATCAGATCGATTATCTGAATGCCAAGTCAACATCTTTGATGTCTCTTTACTTTTGAACAACCTTTGAAAGTGAGGAATCAAAGGAAAGTACCAAAGAACCTTTGCGGGCATGCCTTTCTTAGGTGTTGTCTCATTTGTAACATGTTTCCATCTCGATTCTTTACACATCGGACAATCATCTAATGTCTCATATTCTTTTCTATAAAGAATGCAATCATTTAGACAAGCATGAATCTTATAATATTCCTTGAAAAATCGACTAAGAGATTTCTTCACTTCATACATTAAATATGGCAATTCAATACTCTCAGGAAACATATCTATTTGTACATTTAGTAATTCTGTGAATTCCTTGTCAGAAAAACCAGTTTTGCCTTCACATTGTACAAATGAACCAATCCCTACATTTTAGTGTATTTCTTGCATTCTAGATACAACAGTTTTTTGGCATCTTCTAGAAGTTTTTTAAAGGTTTCGAGATCATCCTCATATAGTTCATCTTCAACATCATGAAACATATTTTATGTCTGTACATTATGATAGATGTATATAATCCACTCACATTCTTATTTATCTCTTCCCCATGAATATTATCAATATTTTCTCTATGATAATACCAACATTTATAACTATAAAGAATACCACTATGAATAAGGTGATACTTAACCTCATCAATATCATGAAATCACTCATTTTTAAATTTAATACATGGGCATTGAATCATACTAATTTCATTATTACTATTTTTATAAGCAAATTCGAAGAAACTTTAAACTTCAGAAATGTAGTCCTACTCAATTCTACAGTTTGACATCCAAGATTTGTTCATTTTCTATTAATGACATTAAGCATATTAAATATGTATCCAACCAATATATTTCAGATATTATTATATATGAATTCTCTAATTATTAGAATATCTATAAAAACATCATATAAAAATAGATACATTAAAACCAAACATAACAAATATATACACATAAATATAAATATAATTATATGAGAATGATTATAATTACTAATAATAATATACTACATCATTTGAGTTGATTTCAAATTTAAGATATATAAAACAAAATTTATATAACAATTTTGTGATGATTAATATTTTTTTTAAATAACTACACTACTTCAAACCTAAATTTTTAATAAGCATCATATGGTTGAATCATTTTTTCCCATTTCATATTAACAAAAATAAATAAATTAAAAAAAACCTTAAATCACAAGCATAAAAATATAAATTTATTTTATTATGAAAATTTATACAAAACCTACATAATAAAACTAATAACATATATATAATACAAAACCTATATATATAATACAAATATTTATACACATAAATAATAACACATGATATACAACAAAAAATATAAGTATGAATAATAAGTGCGTAGGATTAATAGAAATACTTACAAGAGTAAATGAAGTGACAAAATAATGGAAATGAAAAAAATAGTGTTTTGTAAATGAGAGAATGGGTATAAAAAATTTGAGTATTTTGCTCAAAAAAATAGGGGATCTAGAAGATAAGTTGGAGAGGAAGAAAACCTACTAAACGGTGCTAGAATTGATAGTCATAGGTGGCCGAAAAATGAGAAAGAGTGGAGGAGGAGTGAAGGAGGTTTTGGGTTTTGAGAGATAAAATATGCTTGGAATGGTTTTTGTCTGGGAAAGAAAGAAGAGAAACGGAAATATCCACGTGTGTAGCATCAGTTGACATATAGAATCGACGCTACGCATAGGACATAGCATCGGTTCTACGTGTCAACCGATGCTATCCACGTGTAGCGTTGGTTAACATGTAGAATCGACATTATGTCCTATGTGTAGCGTCGGTTTTACATGTCAATTGATGCTACAATCTACGTGTTTTAAGTCGGTTTTTCAACGAACCGACTTTAAATTCATTATAAGTTGGTTTTCACAAAAAAACATACTTTAAATCTTGACTTAAATGACCACTTTTGTAGTAGTGATATATATATATATATATGGGATTACCTAAACAAATAAAAGAAAAAAGTTATAAATTAGCAACTCACTTTATCATACGAAATATGTACATTCTATATATGGGTTATCTTCCTTAAAAAAAGAAAGAAAATAATATCTCTAACAAAAGAGTTAGAAATAAAAAATAATAATAAGAAATAGACAGAAAAATGAATAGTATAAACTAAATAATATGACTTAATATCATTCAAAGTTGTAAGAATTGATTAAATACAAAAGAAAAATATAGGAATAATTCACCAAGAAGTCATTAACATTTTCTTCATCTCCTAAAAGCATATTACATGAAATTTTTATTTGATAAATCTGATTATTATATGAAAGTAGTATGTGATTTCTCTATGAAATCCTTTCATTTGATTCCTTTCATGAGAACAATATTTATGCACTACTTTGAGCCTTTAATTCTTTATACATATGCAAACTTATTAGTTCATTTCTATACATAAACTCTATTCGCATATATTTTTGAATGATTTCTTGAACCAATAGGTCATTTTAATTGAGAGTATACCTTGTGAGGATAGAGTCGAAACAAACTCAGATTCCATACACAGAAATTGAACAAAATTAATGTTGATATATATTTTTTGATTTAAATACGAAAGTGATTTTCAAACTAATTATTATAGTAAACCATGAATGTTTAGAATATTAAAACAACTTATACTATAAACTTTAATTGTAATATTTGAAGAGAATAAAAAGCATACAAGTTTCGCTTTGTTTTAACTTTATTTGTTTATATGTTGTTTATTTGTTTTTTCATTTTAAATTTAATGTTTATGAGTATTATATCTGAAAAATCCTCATAAGAATTAAACTCATCTACTAGGAAAACCTAGGGGTTTAAAGGATTGTTGCATATGATAAAAACAATCATGTTGATATACGGAAATGGTTTAGAATAGTTTAATTTTATTCTAGTTTTTATTTTTAAACTTTTTTCCATTCTTACTAAGAGACTAACAAAATGTTGGTTAGGGGGTTGTGATGAGTGCTCAAAAGTATTTAATATATCATGATTTTATGCATACTTAATGACTAAATAGATTTGTATTTGCTTAGTTTTACTATCATTTAAAAAAAATCTATCTTTTTCAAAATTATGATTATATTTTGTTATTTTTCAAGTATTTTAGCTTGAAAAATATTTAATTGATCAAACACTTGAAGAATATATCTAAAATCTTTAATTACAAAATTAAAATCTTAAAATATAACATATGTAAAGCATTACATATGTTCCAAACCATGAAAAAGGATATACAAAGAAAATAAGGGATCCATTTGTTCAAAACAATATAGGCCGCGACATGGAAGTTTTATGTGTCATGATGCTAGATAAAAGGATTGAGAATCACTCGCCTCATAATTGATGCAAGTCGTTGCGTGAAAATGTTGTATACAGCGGCACAAGCATAGTGGATGGAGCTCCAAAATGTATACAATCTATGTATGCCATGACGTGAAAGAATTGTATACCACAACACCAGTCATTTGATCCATATTTCTCTCCATTCCTGTAACTATAAATATGACCCTAATTCTATTGTAAATCATATCCTATAGCTTCATTCTTAAACTGATTCCTTAGTCTCTTAAGTTTTCTTAGCTTTTCTTTTAGTAGTTTTAAGTTCTACTCTCATTTGAGAGTTGAAAATTTTAGTTTATGTAGTAATTATTATTTTAATTCAATAAACAGTATTGGTAATTCTGTTTGGAGGTTTTCCAAAATAAAAATGATACTGAGATTTTGTTGAAGTATATTTGAATGTATTATTTTTAGATTATCTTTATGTGTTGTTTTACATTATATGTTTAATTTATTGATTATTTATTAAAATAAGCATATTTGGCTATAAATAATATGATATATTAGTATTATTGTTACGCTTGTGAAATTTTAAACATTTTTGTAAAATAAATTTAAGTTTTAATTATTCATCAAGATTAAAATGAAGTTTATAAAAAAATACATTGACAAAATATTTTTCATAATAAACAAGAGAGTTAGATTTAGGATTTAATTATTTAAATATGATTTAGAATAAACTCTTAGATCTTAGATGAAATATTTTGGATCTAATTTAGAGAACTCTATTTCAAATATTTTTATAAGATTTATTATTTAAAAATATATTGACGACATATTTTTCATAATAGATTTATTTAAAATCTGAAAGATTGTTTTCAAATATTTAAACCATTGATCTAACTTAGTTACCTTAATGATAGTTTAAATTGATAGCCCCTCTAATTTAATTACCTTGACGATAGTTTAAATTGATAGTCCCTCCAAAAACATCAACTAAATAATTTATAAATTACTTAGGAATAAATCATAATTTAGTTAACTATTAATTATTGATCCTTGTCAAAAATACTTTAATTGATAATTGATTAATAAAAGATTGAATCATGCATAATGATACTTTCTTATAAAAAAGGAATAATCAATAATCTTAATTTATATTTTTAATAACCTTCTTAATATTGAGCAAACATAATTAACTAGCTAATGTATCTAATAAATTCTACATTGCATGATAAATTTTTAATTGCCTAAATATTTATTGAGTCTATTTTATTTTCATTCATTAGTTTAGATTTTCAAATCCAAACTTTGTGACAGAATGTTTATCTTTTATTTTCATTTTTAAAGTTTTCTACTTATCATTTTCTATAAGTTATTCGTGCACTTACGAGTTATTTTATAAATTATAAGAAATTTGTAAGCTTAATTTTAGCACATCAAGTTTTTGGTTTCATTACTAGGTAGACCGATAATAACACTAAAAATTAGATAACCTTTGCAAGCATAAATATTTGGTGCCATTATCAATGATCGAACCTAGGTCATCTGATTGATAGGAGGAAATACTAGTTTTTAGTGCTATTGTCAATCTAACTGATAATTATGCCAAAAATTTGATATGTCAAAATTATGCATAAATGTTTTGTATGATTTATAAAATAACTCATAGGTGTATGAATCACTTGTAGAAAATGATAAGTATACTTCTAGAGTCAGTCTAAAGAAAAAACATCTAGTTTTTAAATAATTCAAAAAATTCTCATAAACAAAAATAAAACCTAAACATTTTGTCATTAAGTTTGAGTTTGAAAATCTAAAGTAATGTCATAAAAACAAAGATATACTGAATAAACATTTAACATACAGTGGAGAATTTAGGGAATACAAAAACTAGTTAATTATACTTACTCAATATTAAATAGTGTTTAGGGTTGATCCGGTTTACAGAGAGAAAACTTATAGAGAAGTTAAGATGATTATCTGAATGTGTGTGGATTCCATAAGAGGCTCCTCTATTTATAAGGCATTATACAAATAGGTGTCGATTACATAGTGGGTACACATATATGAGTGTCAGAGGGATACAATTGGTATAAAAATGCAAGATTTTATATTAAGCTTGACCTTAAGCCTAGTTGAGGGTCGACCTTATAGAGGAAGCGTCCTCTGGGATAGACCTCCTACTTTGTTAGTGAATTTGAAGTGCAGGGTCATGTATGTCATTCAAGGAATTCCTACTTATGACTAGCTCATATTCCATAGGCTTGATGACATAATCTCAAGCTATTCATTTTGAAACGGATTGACCTATAGGTTGATCCTTCGTCTTGGGTTGGGCTACAGGTCTTGGTCCTTCATCTCGGGCTAGGCTACAAGTCTTAATCCTTCATCTTGGGCGAGGCTACAAGTCCCCTTACTCTTTCAACTCAAGTTCTAGATTGAGATCGAAGAGTAAATCCCAGGCAGAGGATACAAATGGTTTAGCTCCCCTAATAAATGCATGTCAGTTGATTGGAAAGAGAAATTAGGTGTCTCTATACAAAAAAATGCTTAGGCTGGGACTTATCGTCATTTCTTGCATAATATCAGTTCATATGTCCAAGCATCAAGTCCCCATACTCTTTCAACTCGAGTTCTGGATTAAGGTGGAATAGTAAATCTTGGGCAGAGGATACGAATGGTTTAACACCCCTAATAAATGCATGTCAGTTGATTGGAGAGGGAAACATGGTGTCTTTATATAAAAAAATGCTTGGGTTGGGAATTTTCATCATTTCCTGCACAATAAATAAATAGTAAGAAAAAATGCTCTATCATGTTAGCATAAGCTATAAAAGGTTTTCAGTCTGGAGGTAAGATTTTAGCTCGAACTAGTTTTATATGTTCAAGTTTTTATAGTACAAGCTTCGAAAACCTAATGCTTTTCTATTTTCTTTTCAGGTTGGTTTTTAAAGAATTGTTTCCTTTTATTTCCAAACTCGACCATAGGTAATCCCTTCTTCTCGTACCTTACCCATCATTTTTTTAATGTTTTGTATATTTTTACAGAAATGCACAGAGAAGAAACCTTAGCCTTATGCTCGGGCTCCTAAAAAAGCCTCCAATATCCTAGTGTTAATGATGAATCAGGGTCTTTTGGATAGGGCTCTTTTAGTGAGGCAAGACGATCTTCGCCTCAGCCCTCTACTTCTACCCCTCACCCTTAGACCACTCTAACCATTAGGTTGAGCATGCCTCAGACTCAAATATTAGTGGCTAGGGCGTATAGGAAGAAAATGAGGAATATAAGATCTAGGGAACTAACAGGTCATACCAGGGGTTGGTCGGTGGTATCTAAGACTTGTGGGTTGGTGCTTCAGTATGAGGAAAAAAGTTAAGAAAAACCTACAACATCTCTTCCTCTATTCAGATAATGATTCCTCTAAAGGGGGCCTATAGTAGTGATCAACCTCCATCTGGTTGGAATGTCTTTCATGTAAAGGCACTATGGTTAGGGGTAAGTTCCCCTATAAATCTCATTAAGAGATTCTTGTTAGGATGCAGCTCATGCCAGGACAATTGATCCCTAATGGCTGGAGGTATCTATTATGCCTGATGTTGATATGTTAAGAACTCCAAGTGGAATTGGTGATGGTCGAGTTTTACGAGGCTTACAACTTGAAGCAAAACCTTATAGATCTAAGGAGGGTATATATGTCTGTGAAACAGGATCGGGGTATGAACGTGTCACTTCTTGAGAATGAGAAAAATTGAAAGAGTAATTTTTCTATGTTTTAGGCCTATGGGAGGGTATTTTTTCTATGGGTTCCTTAATCACGACCTTGAGTCTTGATGCGAAGTAATGGTTAGTTGATATCCAAAACTATCTTCCTAAAAAAACCCTTTGGAGGCACTTATTGAACACCCTGTTCTTTGTTGCGTAAGGATTGATGAGACATGGTGAAGTGGAGCTTTTTTAGGATCATTCATAAACCCCAGGCTCTTCCTAAATGCAAAATCCCTTCCACAGACTTTAAGGGCCGATTCAAGGTGGTGGTTGATGATGGTGAACTAGTCCTAAGACTTACTCTTTTTATGTATTTTTTATTAAACTTGACATGATTAACTTAACATTTCCTCACTCTTATTTTGTAGATCCTATGGAATTTACTACCACCTAGCTTTTATCCCATTTAAAGAATAAGGTCACTTATTTGGGGCAAGCTCTCATATGGGTACACCTTTTACTCCTTAGGGGGGCTCTTTTAGCAATATTTTAAGATGATTAACTAAATGTGTGTAGATTCCACGAGAGGCTCCTCTATTTATAAGGCATTACACTTACAAGTGTCAATTACACAATGCGTACACACATATGAGTGTCAAAGGGATACACTCGGTATAAAAATGCAACTTTTTATGTATCGAGCTCGACCTTAGGTCGAGTTGGGGGTCAACCTTATAGAGGAATCGTCCTTTGGGATAGACCTGATAATTTTTTGGTGCATTTGAAGTGTAAAGTCAGGTATATCATTCGGAGCATTCCTTCTTATGACTAGGTCATCTTCCATAGGCTCGGTTAGATGAGATATGCTCATTTTGAAATGGACCGACCTACCAGGTGGTCCTTCATCTCGGGCTGGGTTGTGGGTCACTTCATATTTACAAACAAATAGATTATTAAAAATATGAATAAAGATTATTGATTCTTTCCTTTTTATAAGAAATTATCCTAAGAAATCGAGATTAATCTCGTTATTACTCAATTATCAAGTAAAGTCTTTTGATAGAGATCAATAATTGATAGTTAACTAAATTATGTTTTATTCCTAAAAAATTTATAAACCATTTAATTGATGCTTTTGGAGGGGCTATAAATTTAAATTTTCATAAAGGTATCTAAGTTAGGTTGATGATTGAAGTATCTAAAAACCAACTTTCTGATTTTAAATCTATTATGAAAAATATATCGTCAATATATTTTTCAATAATAGATCTTATAAAAATATTTGAAATAGAGTTATTTAAATAAGTCTCTAAATTAGATTTAGATAATTAAATCCTAAATCTAACTCTATTATTTATGATGAAATATACTTCATCAAGATATTTTTCTTTCACAAATTTCATTTTAATTTTGACGAAGAAATAAAACTTAAATTTATTTTATAAAAATGCTTAATCTCCTTTAATATTTTACAAGCATAAAAATATTACTAATATTCCATAATATTTATAGCCAGACATGCATATTTTAATAAATGATCAATAAATTAAACATAGCGTATAAAATAACACATAAAGATAATTTGAAAAGAATACATTTAAATATACCAATACCATTTTTTTAATTAAAACTACAATTACTACATAAACTAAAATTGTTCAACTCTCAAATGAGAATAAAACTTGAAATTACTAAGAGACTAAGATATCAACTTAAGAATGAAGTTGTGGGATATGATTTACAATAGAATTAGGGTCTTATTTAAACGTGTAGGAAAGGAGAAAAATATGGATTAAATGATTGGCGTAGTGGTATACAATTCTTTCATGTTGTGGCATACACATGTTGTACGTGTTTTGGAGCTTGATCCACTACACTCATTCAAAGGCATTTAACATTTTCACACGACAGTTTGCATCAATTATAGGATGCGTGATTCTCAATGCTTTTTTTTAGCGTTGTGATAAAACTTCCATGTTGCGGTTTACATTGTTCTGAACAAATTGATCCCTTATTTTATTTGTACATTATTTTTCATGGTTTGGAACATATGTAATGCTTTACATGTGTTATCTTTTAAGCTTTTAAAGTTGTAATGGGTGCTTTAATATATATTCTTCAAGTGTTTAATCAATTAAATCTTTTTGAAGCTAAAATACCTAAAAAGGAAAACATACTTGGGATTCTAAAAAGATAGCTTTGCTTGAAATAATAGTAAAACTAAAAAAATATAAATCTTTTTAATCATTTAAAATGCATAAAATCACGATATATTAAGTGCTTTTGAGCACTCTTCTAATAACAAACCACAGCAAGTAACAAGTATAGAGAAAAAAGAAGACAACACTTAAGTAATTAAGCTTAAAAAATACATATTAGTTTTCACAGAAAAATATTTAAAGCAAAAGATGAATATTTAAGAGCAAGAGACAAACTGAGAACTAACATAAGACATAGTAGATAACAGAGAAAACAACCATGAAAATCAAAGGAGATGTAGTCTATATGATATGCCATATGAATGACATGATTGCAAAAAGAGATATCCTAATACATTTACTCTACATGATGTAATCATGTGATGTGATACTAATATAAGAAAGCTATAGAAGAAATGGTGGGTTGAAGATTGAGAGGTGGTTCACCATCAGAAAATAACTTTAAAGATGAGTTTGCCCTTAATTATTTTCCTATATGTGTGGCATTTACTGAAATTTCAATTAAATCTTAATTTTAGACTATAAGTACACCTAAAATTAAATGTATGGGTTCATATGCGTAAATTTTGTTAATTGGGATACTACTACATACCAGACCTTCGAATCACACAATTACCCTTCACTTATAACACATAGTAAAGCTTATGATTAAATCCTAGTTTAAAACCTAAAATTTCACCATTTGTGTATATTAAAGCAAATAGGAGGATATTACCATTAAACTACTTTAAAAATATGGATTCGTATAGATATATTTTGATTAAAAATGGCACCCCTAATATACCAAACCATATAATTGTTATTGCTAATACTCTCTGCCTACTAATAACCATGTTATAATTTTTATTACTTAAAGCAATTATTAATTACTATATTAATTAGTTTTTAAGCTGAATAGTAAAAAATAATAAAGGCTAAACAACACTATTAGTTTTCCTAATTTTTATAGATTCTACACTTCACTATGCCAAAAACGACTTTTAAAGTTGGTTAATAATCGACTTTAAATAGGATGACCTAAAATGTAAAGTCGGTTCAACATGTGAACCAAATTTAAGTTTTTTTACAAGATTTACTCATTGTCTATTATACTCAGATTAAAACCTGTATTCAAAATCATTACATAATAGTAGAAAAAACAAAAAATTGTATAACAAATAGTTTAAATAATACAAATAATTGAAAAATTAAATATTAATTAATTACTTGAGAATTAAATTTATTATAAAAAACAATTTATATATAATACATATATATTTAACTTAAATTACAAATAAAATGATGTCTCTTTTGTCATGGATTTTGTGCGATTCCCACTTTATTTCAAGGAGAGGAAACTTGGTCGGCTTAGAATCACCAACATAGTGACTAGGAAACTAGGAAAAAAGCTGGTCCATATAACAATTTATTCCCCTAAATACTTGAGCACGTAACATCCATCAAACAAGAGTAGTCCAAAGTTCAGAGACATAGGAATGGAGAAATTAAAGCATTATAAAAATTACCACAGTGTTGTCCTATATTATTCAAGATCATTAGAGTCTTCTCCTGATGTTATAATTTGAACAAAGTGTTCTATCGATTCTTCTCATAAGTCATCAAAACTTTGCATATCATAGCCCCATTTGTTCCAACCAAGGAACTATATGTAATTAAATTCAAAATAAGAATGTAATATTATGAATTAAAAAAAACTTATATATGTTAAAAGATTAGTAAAAAAAATTACCACATCGACACCGGAGTGATATAATAATAACCTTATCTCTTCAAAATCATATTAGCATTGTATTAATATTTTGTCTATAAATATGAAGCTATTTGGAATCAAGCTAATATTTTTAATGCTATAATGAGCTCTAAATATGAAGTCAAGTGTAACTCTGATTTGTTACTTGGATTGGTTGAGTTTTGGTGCCCATATGTGGTAATCTCTTTTACTAATCTTTTAACATATATAAGTTATTTTTTGTGAATTCATGATATTACACCAGAATGATGATTCTTGGTGGTTTTCCTGTACTTGGCTCGCTAGTGACTACCATGATGTTGTCATACAAGGGAACTAGGCAAGAGAGATGAGATAAAGTTTGAAAAAGAACATATCCATATAACAATGCATTCCCCTAAATACATGAGCACATAAACATCAATCAAACAAAACATCCATCAAACAAGCCACCCATACTTCATACATAGGAATAGAGAAATTAAAGCATTATAAAAATTACCATGATGTTGTCATATGCTATTCAAGATCATTATAATCTTCTCCTGATTCTTCTTGTGATGATATAATTTGAACCATGTGTTCTACCCATTTCTATAGTAAATCATCAAAAATTTGTGAGTCATAGCCCGACTTGTTCCAACCAATGAACTACATGTATCCAAATTCAAAATAAGAATGTAATTTCATGAATTCACAAAAAAAATAACTTGTATATGTTAAAAAGGTATATTGGTAAAAGAGATTACCACATCTTTAATTGGAATTTTGATATTTGTGATGATTTTCTTCATAAACTTCATAACATAGTAACCACACATGACTCCATCATTTTGTTGTAGAACCTACAAAAAACAAGTGTATATTATTTTACACATTCGGACATCTTTATTATTTAATAGTAAAATTAATTAAATTATTATTATTCACTTGTACATACCATAACTTTGTCCCATATAAGATTATGAGATTTTTTATAGATAATGCCTCTACTCTTGTTTGATAGCTTTCATGCCCTATCAAAGTTTATAACGATTAGTTTTTTTTATTAAATATTACAAAGAACAATAGAAGAAGAATAACTAGCTATAACTCTTACATTTCAATATCTTTTTTTGTATCTTTACTCGATTCTATGGAAGCTGAGTCATAGTACCAAACATGATTGCCATATAGATCAAGGATTACCAACATCTAATGATCTTGGCCTTGTTCAAACCTTAGTGGCCAAGGGATTATCAAACATAACAATTATGTACACATAAATATAATTATATGATTATATTTATTGTAATTACTTATAATAATATGCCACATCATTTGAGTTGATTTCAAATTTAAGATATATAAAACAAAATTTATATAACAATTTTGTGATGATTAATATTTTTTTAAATAACTACACTACTTTAAACCTAATTTTTTAATGAGCATCATATTGTTGAATCATGTCTTTCTCATTTCATATTAGCAAAAATAAATAAATTAAAAATCAACCTTAAATCACAGTCATAAATATATAAATTTATTTCATTACGAAAATTTATACAAAATCTACATAATAAAAATAATAACATACATATAATACAAAACCTACATATATAATACAAAAATTTATACACATAAATAATAACACATAATATACAAAAAAATATAAGTATGAATAATAAGTGCGTAGGATTAATAGAAATACTTACAAGAGTAAATGAAGCGACAAAGTGAAGGAAATGAAGAAAAAATAGTGTTTTGTAATGAGAAAATGGGTATAAAAAATTTGAGTATTTTGCTAAAAAAAAATAGGGGATCTAAAAGATAAGTTGGAGATGAAGAAAACCCACTAAATGATGCTAGAATTGGTGGTCATAGGTGGCTGGAAAATGAGAAAGAGTGGAGGAGGTTTTGGGTTTTTGTGAGATAAAATGCGCTTGGAATGGTTTCTGTCTGGGGAAGAAAGCAGAAAAAAGAAAATATCCACATGTGTAGTGTTGGTTGATACGTAGATCCGATGCTACGTCCTATGTGTAGCATTGGTTCTACGTATCAACTGACACTACAATCTACGTGTTTTCAATTCATTTTAAGTAGGTTTTTTAGCGAACCAAGTTTAAATTCATTATAAGTTGATTTTAACGAAAAGCCGACTTTAAATCTCGACTTAAATAACCACTTTTGTAGTAGTGCTTTTGTTCCCTAACTTTTTTCTTACGATTTTGTCTCGTAACTTTTAAAGATTTTAGACTTTAGTCCATTAACTTTTCTTTCTTAAGATTTAGTACCCTAACAGTTTAATTTTGAGAAAATCAATCCACTTAAAATAAATTGTTTAATGTAACTTTACTCATAAATTAAACCCACTTTAACCCACATATGAACATATTCTAACTTTTATTTTTTTTCAAGCAAAACTCAAACTTAGAATCCTTAATTTTAAGCATCTGAAACAAAAGAACTCCAAATGACTAATCCCTTAAGCCATTAAACAAAAGAAGCAAATATGTATTTCATGGTTCCTATGTGTTGCCTATACACATCATGCTTGATAGTGTACACAAATGTCTTTTTAGTTTTGCTTTTGTTGTAGAATAAGGAAAAAACTAAAGGAATGATCAACTGTGAGCTTAATTTAATTAACAGTAATATTAGATTAAGTAGAATTTGTTTAAAAATGGATTAACTTTGTCAAAATTAAAAAATATAGGGAAATAAACCTTACAAAAAAAAGTTAGGGAATCAAATCTTAGAAAAAGGGTAGAAGAATAAAGTATAGGATTCATAAAATTAAATTAAAATTTTTATTTTATAAATTTGTTACAAAAATTTATAGCATATTAATTAATTTCATATATTATTTGGAAAAAGTTATTGTCAAGCCAAATGGATGCACATATCCTTCCTATGGAACTAAGAATAGAGAACACAATATTAGAACCTGGGACTACCGAGAGGTGTGGTGGCCTTTGGCCTTTTGATGCTTAAGTAAGTCCGAGTAGTGAGAAGAAGAAGGAGAAGACTAGTGTTTCTCTTTTGTAATGCAGAGAGATATTTAACGATAGAGTCTAGATGTTAGAATTTATAGTTATTTCTAGTTATCTAAAGTTGTGTTTAATGTTGAGTAGTGATGAATATATATAGAAGAAAATATACCTGTTGATGACCCTTACTCTTTAATGATAATATTATCTAAATGTTAGAGCTTTATCTGCTTAATTATCTTATCTTTGGAAAATTAAGAGATTAAGTGCCACACTACTACAAAAAGGGATATTTAAGTTGATATGTAAACTCAGGTTTTGGAAAAAACGACTTATAATGATTTTAAAGTCAGTTCGATCTAGAACTGACGCTATTCATGTAGAAGGTAGCATCGGTTGACGTGTCGAATTGATGCTACACATAGGACGTAGCGTCGGTTGACGTGGTGAACCAACATTAAGTCTTACGTGTATTTATTTATTAAAAAATCCAGTTTATAATTGAAAATTTTTGTGAAGTACAATGTTTTTTTAGGTCAATTATTATTTTATTTGACTCTTTAAAATTTAAGTTGGATATATATATATATAGTATAATATTTTTTTAGACAATTGGTTTTTAAAATTATATAATTTTGTGTATTTGTTTGGATATTTAAATTTATTTACGTACGTGTAGATATCTTTATTTAATTTTGTGTATTTGTTAGGATATTATTTTAAATTTTTTTTCTTTTTTTATACTATATATATTCAAATTAAATTTTAAAGAGTTCAAATAAAATAATAATTGACCAAAAATTTAAACTACATGGATAGCGTTGGTTGACAGGATGAACCGATGCTACACACGAACCGATGTACGTACATATAGTACATTTGATGGGAACTGATGCTATTCACGTGTGTAGCATCAGTTCGCCACGTCAACCGACGCCACGTCGTATTTATTACCATTTCTCTTTCTCTTCTCTCTTCTTCACACCAATAGAATTCCAAATTTCAATTTGTGTAGCAACCCTCTTCGCCCAAAACCGAGCTCATCCTTCACTCTTTTCATTTTCTGGCCACCTCCGACCACCATTTCTAACGCCGTTTTATGGGTTATATTCCTCTTCTCATTATCTTTCAGATCCTCTATTATTTTGAGTGAAATACCTAAATTTTTTATACCCATTTTCTCACTTATTCTCACTTACAAAACACCCATTTCTTCTTCATTTCCTTTATTTAGTCACTTCATTTACTCTTGTAAGTATTTCTATTAATCCTATGCACTTATTATTCAGTTTTCTTTATTTTTTGTATAAATTTTTTATTTATGTATGTTTTGTATTATGGTTGTTATTATATGTTTGACTTATTTATGTGGAAATAATATCTACATATTGTGGATTTGAAAGACTATAATATTTATCATACGTGGATAAATTTATTTACATATAAATAATTATATTTTATTAAGTAAAAGTAATACAATTGTAAAAAGATTAAAATGATTAAAATGATAAATGTTTTATATTATGTATGTTTTGGTATATATTCTAATAATTAGGGAATTTATATATAATTAATGTCATTAATAGAAAATGGACAAATCTTGGATGTCAAAGTGTAGAATTGAGCATGACTACATTTCTAGAGTTGAAAGTTTCATGGAATTTGCTTGTAGAAATAGTAATATTGGAATTAGTATCATTCAATGCCTATGTGTTAAATGTAAAAATGAGTGATTTCATGAATTTGACGAGGTTAAGTATCAGCAGATATTTCTTGGATCCTTGGGTAATAGAGCTTGTAGATCCAAATGATCCTTTGGGGCATTTGAAAAGAAAGGGTTGGGTGAATATACCTAATGCTCCACTTAACCTAGATGATAGAGTACCTATTTTATTTGATGCTACTGGTAATCCAATAGGGAGAAATGGCCAACAATTGAAATCCTTTATTGGTAGACTTGTGAAGTCCAGTATACCAATCAATATAAATGATTGGTCTCAGGTTGATGATGTAGAAAAGTTCAAAATATGGATAACCATTTGTGTAAGTCTCTTATATTTTATAATCAATTACATATATTATATCTTTTTTGTATTATATCGAATATTTTGTAGTGTGTTTTTACAGAATCGTTACAAAGTCGATGACAATTGGAAGAGCAAGTGTTATAAGATTGCAAATAAGGTGTGGAAGGAATACAAGGCTTCCAAATTGGCAAGAAATTATGTGTTTCCATATTTGGAACCACTTGATGAAGTAGAGCTCTAAAAAATCCCTGAAAGACACCTCTGGATTACACCTCAAGTTTGGAAAGACTTCGTGGATTATAGACATACAGATGAATTTCAAATTATTAGGGAAGAACATCATAATATAAAAATGCATAACATTCTTCCTAACCGTACTGGGAGGTTTTCAAATCCTGAAGTTAGATATAGAATGGTATTATTAATTTGTGTTAATTTATAAATATTTTTATATTTATTTGCCTCAATTTAATTTTATGTCTCGGTTAATAAATTTTTCATAATTTATGTAGGAAGCTGAATTGGGTAGATTGGTTACCCAAACTGAATTGTACATAGAAACAAAGACTCCCAAAACAAAGAAGTCAAGACCGATAACTAAGCGAGGAGAAGAACAACTAAATAAGTTAGTTAGTAATTTCGGTTGATACAAAGTCTTAATGATTTTTAATAATTGATGTAATAATGCATGATATGTTTGTGTGCTTTATTATTTGTAGAGAGTTGTTTAAGAACAAATATCCAGGGGTGAAATAATCGAAGAGCTTGTAAGAGATGCTTTATATCATGCAATCAGATGCGACCATCCTCGTCGTGTTAGGGGAGGTAGCCAATAGGATAGTTATATGGAGTATTTTAACATTCTAAAATAAAAGCTTCAGACGGTCAGTAAGGAGAAGTACACTAAAATTTAAGAAGAACTCAACTCCTTTAAGGCCTCAATGTTAAGTGAGATTTCTACTATAAAAGAATATGAATCACAACACATGTCAGGCATGACATCATTCTATAACCAGGGCATGCCATATTAGCCAAGCATGCAACCATCCATGCCAGGCATGCCATCCACACAAACTCATGACGCTCAAACTATATCGAGTATGAGATATAGTCATCCTATTGGTCCTCCCTATATGCCAAGAATACATATGCAATGAAGTAGTGGTTCATTTTCTCCTATGAAATCTACGCATTCTTACCATCAATCAAATCACAATGAATGTTTTGGTGAGAATGTACATCCAATAGCTACCCCACATAGGAGTCCTCCTCTATTTGATTAATCATATGTGGTAAGATTTTAATTTCTGGTGTATATAATCTATTATTTTTATTTCTTATTATACGTTTTATTTATAATATATAATAATTAAATTTTTAACAGAATATGAAATGTTTGTTGAAACATCCTTCATCAACGAACTTTGTTGCTATTGGAATGGTACAACAATTGAGCGATGATTGGATGATTCATAATCAATATTTTCCTAATCATTGGAGAATAGTAATTGATCAATCATTGCTTCATGATTGTCTAGTACCTGTGCCTTCTAAAGCTACCACAATCCAAGAAGCAGTTGGACAGTATGTGGCTTGGACATCGATTCAAGTTGTTCTAAATTTTGACGTGGTACTATTTTTTAACTTAAAAAATAACACTTGTTTACTACTATTATTTTATTATATATTTTATTGTTACTAACATACATAATACTTTTTTTAGTCTATTATGCCAGAACTCTTAAATGCGGCACATTTAAGAGATACGAAGCAAGTATCTCGTGTTAAATGTATGTCTAGTGGCCAATCATCGCACACCAAGTCATTCAAGAAGAAGCCTTGGAAAAAGTATAGTTATGATTATGCTTTAAACTTCAGCATAAATCATGGCACTTTGATGACTATTGTTGCGAGGGCATCTAGCATAAATGATGGATGGACTGTGCCACTTCCTATAGAAATTTCTGGTGTAGATATCAGCCAAACTTATATATCGATCGAGTGCTTGTTGCAAATATTTGAATATCAAATGATTGATTTAAGTATAATTCAAGTGTGGACAAGGTGAGTCCTCAATCTATTTAATTTTCTTTCATTTAGGTAGAAAATATATAATTATATTTATATTATCTAATTACTTATATATAATTCTTTATATAGAGTGTGTTATAATCGACTTCAACATAATCACTCATCACATTTAGCAATGTTCTATGATTCTTCATATGTCAATCAATATCAAGAGAAGGATGTTAGCATCAAAGCTAAAAAATTATGTGATAGGGAATTAACGCTTAACATAAATCAAAATTTTATAATCTCTTGGCCACTAAGGTTTGAACAAGGCCAAGATCATTGGATGTTGGTAATCCTTGATCTGGTCAATAATCATGCTTGGTACTGTGACTCAACTTCTATAGAACTGAGTAAAGATACAAAAATAGTTGTTGAAATATAAGAGTTATACCTAGCTATTGGTTTCTTCTATTATTTTTTGTAATATTTAATAAAAAACTAACCGTTTTAAACCTTGATAGGGTATGGAAGTTGTGGAAGAAGTTTAAGGGCATTACCCTTAAAAAATCGCATAAGCTTATATGGACAAAAGTTTGGTATGTACAAGCGAATATTAATAATTTTATTAATTTTACTATTGAATAATAAAGATGTTCGAATATGGAAAATCATGTACACTTATTTTTTGTAGGTTCCACAACAAAATAATGGAGTCATGTGTGGTTATTATGTTATGAATTTTATGAGAAAAATCATTACAAATATCAAAATTGCAATTGATGATTAGGTAATATCTTTTACCCATGTACAATTGTTTTTAACATATTTGAGATATGTTTTGTAAATACATGAAATTACATTCTTATTTTGATTTTAAATACATGTAGTTCTTTGATTGGAACAAGATGGGCTATGACTAGCAAATTTTTGATGATTTACGAGAGGAATGGGCAGAACACATGGTTCAAATTATATCATCATAAGAAGAATTAGGGGAAGATTCTGATGATCTTGAATAACATATGACAACATAACAGTAATATTTTTTAATGATTTAATTTCTCTATTCCTGTGTCTGTAGTCCCTTGTTTGATGGATGTTTTGTTTGATGGATGGTTATGTGCTCATGTATTTAAGGGAATGCATTGTTTTATGGACCTGTTTTTGGCCCAAACTTTATCTCATCTCTCTTGCCTACTTTCCTTATGACAATATCATAGTAGCACTTTATTAATCAATTGTCTATAAATATGAAGTTATCTAGAATTGCTGCTGGTATTTTTAATGCTATAATGAGATCTAAATATGAAGTCAGGTGTAACTCCTATTTTGTTACTTGGCTTGTATGAGTTTTGGTGCCCATAAACGTATTACAAAATTGTTCCATATGTTTAAGGGCACCAAAACTCATACAAGCTAAGTAACAAATCAGAGTTACACTCATATTTAGAACTCATTATAGCATTAAAAATACCAGCTTGATTCCAAATAGCTTCATATTTATAGACAAATGATTAATAAAGTGCTAATATGAGTTCAAAGAGATAAGGTTATTATTATATAACTCGGATGTCGCTGTGGTAATCTCTTTTTGATGGTAATATTTACAATGATTTAATTTCTCCATTTGTATGTCTTTGAAGTTTAGACTTCTTGTTTGATGGATGTTTACGTGCTCATGTATATAGGCGAATGAATTGTTATATGGATCAACTATTTTTTGCCCAGTTTCCTTGTCACAATGCTGGTTATTCTAAGCCAATCAAGCTTACTCGCACAATCCAATTACACTTTGACGACATTATTTATTTGTAATTTAAGTTAACTATATATATATATATGTATTGTATATACATTATTTGTTTTTGTAATAAATTTAATTATTAAGTAATTAATTATATTTAAATTTTCAATTATTTGTATTCTTATTTATATTATGGTTTTTTATGTTATATTGAATACAGGTTAGTGGAGTGAAAAATGAAAAAAAAAATCAATACAAGTAAAGTCGGTTCATGCGGTGAACCAACTTTAAATTTGAAGTCACTCAATTTTAAGTCGGTTCAGCGAACCGACTTTAAAGCCCGTTTTTGTAGTAGTGCTGATTGCTTATCTTGTTGAATATTTATATGTTATTGATGCTTGATCGCCACACGTATTGTAACAAGTAATATAATGATAAAAAAAGATTGTTCTCATAGAGATTATTTTATAAGAAAATAATTTTTAAAACTAAAAAATTAAAAACCAATTTTTTTGTGTTTTGATATTTTAAGGAAGCAAAATTAAAATAACTAAAACTAAATAGCAATAATTAATTAAATTATATTTGGTAACTAAGAAGATATATGAGAAAATATCTAGTAATACTTAATCCCCTAATTTTCTAAACCTGTGAATAACAAAAATCTATCCAATATAGTTATCAATTAATTACATGATCAATTGAATCTCATTTCTCAAGTAAATTACACACCATATAGTAATTAATTTAAACACATTATTATGCCAATTAAATTGAATATTACTCATTAAATTTATCAATTATGGATCACATATATAATAATCATACACATCTTCCAAGAAACTATACATGTTATTTAATCAAGATAAACAATTAAATAATTCTCTCAAATCTATTTAATTGCCTCTATAGATAAATTATTTCCCAAACAATTAATAGCATAAAAATCAGATTAGATAATATAATTAAATTAAAATTATATTGGGGGTAAAATATTATATCATTACATGGTGAAAATTGGGTTCATAAGATCCCTAGATTAATAAATTAAGTAGATATAATTTTGTCAATAAAACTCATATTTTTCATAAAAAAAAACATAAAAATTGATGAAGAAAAGAGTAGAAGAAGAAATAAAATCAATTTCTTGAATTGTAATACTGATTTTCTCTTGAATCTCTACCAAAATTGTATCTCCTTTTGAATTTGCCTGTATTTTTCTCTCTTTTTAGCTCCAAAAGCTTATCAAATTTATGCTAATGGTGGCTAGTTATGTTTTATGAGGGTGATTGAAGGCTTAAATATAGCTCAGATGGAATCTAGATCGTCAGATCAGCTTTATATCAAGGGCTAAGATGAAAAAGGAAAATTTCTAGCACCAACCAATCAGAATTAGATACGTGGCATGTGAAAATTATAAGGTGAATCAAAGAATGATGCTTGGTAAGGGAGATCAGTTTAAGTCAATGCATGATGAGTCAAAACCAAGCAACGCAATGTAGTTTGTGATAACAGATGAAGTGGCACACTAGTGGAATTACTGGATGAGTAGAGTGGTGACATCTGTCATGAAGGTTTGACCGCACTTAAACTCGAATTGAACACCGTGTAGACACGTGGCATGCAATATGTTGCTCCTCACACAAGGAGGTCTATGATTCATTTTCCCTGTTGGTGTGGCATCGATGTGGCTTACCCAGTCAGCTTCTCTGCCTTCATGGTAGGCACGTGACAACTTTTTATTGGTTCTACGTTAAATATCTATAAAAAATCCCTAAAAATCCCTAAAATTATATTTTCACTCTTTTTCAAAAAAAATATTTATATTTTAATATTTTTAGCAACAAGAATACTATATATTGAATAAAATAAATATGAAGTTAAAAATGTGCTAATGACTTTACTTTTATAACTAATCATACCCCTAAACTCAACTCGTTTCTTGTCCTCAAGTAAAGCCAAGTATAACTAAATAAAATAACATGGGTAGTATATATATATATATATATATATATATATATATATTTCACAAAAACTATCACTCTCAAAAGTCATACAATCCAATGATAAGAAGGTTCACATATTCATCAATCAACATTCCATGAATACAAGGATATGCAAGGTTTTTGAAAATTGATTCGTGTGTGTGCGATACACATGATATCATCAAATGCACTCATAAAATCAACCTATAAGAGTATGCTAATCAATTCAATCTTAGAACAAGTCTCATAAGTCTATTTTTCACATCCCTCTCCACTAATATAAATATGCACTTAGTTAAAGATCAATAAGGACTTTACATGGTTGTAATGTAAGGCTTAGGTGGGGGGGGTGGGGGGGGGGGGGTTGATAAATGAAGACATTTAGGCTCTTTCACACCTTAGCTTTTGTTTTATTCATCATGTACTTTTTAACTGCAATTGAGCTTTAACTTGATATTTTAGTGCACCATCTTTTGTCATTCTTTTCATATTCTTTTATTGAACATCATTTTTCTCTCTTTTCTATTGTAACTTCACAACACCCTCAAACTTATTTTTCAATTCTATTTTCTTTTTCTTTAGAGGGATAATTGTGTTGTGAGTTTTTTTTTCTTTTTTTTATAGGGTGCATTACATTTCACCTTACTTTATAGCATAACACATTATTGATTTTTTTTTCTATTCATACATGCTAAAGGTGCAAGGAAAAGGTAATGCTTTTTAGTTAGGAATAAAATGTGGCTTAAAGATATGAATGATTCTTTTTTAGGTTCAAATAGATTCTAAAACTTTGTAGATCTCATCGACTCATATAAACTATTACAAATTTTCTCTCAATAAGCACACAAAATTCAATCATAAACATGTGCATTAAAATTTGAAACAATTCAATCAAAACTACAAGCATATCACATGATCAATATAAATATTTTAACAAATATGTTACATTCCTTATCCTAGTCATGACAACACAGTTTTATCATTGAGTTCATATGTTTCATATCAAACATGCATGCATTTAGTTTCCATATATTTGTTGACTTCTACCCAAATCATGATTAAAAACATTGTATGAATTAAAAACAATTCCCTAAAAAATTTAAAATGCATAGTAAATACTAATGTAGAGAATGAAGTTCTTTCCCCTAAACTTAAATTACACATTCTCCCCAATGTGCATATAAATATGAAAAGGTGAGAGAAAATAAAATTCCCTTACCATGGCACATCACATCTTTCGCTAAAATACTCATTCTTTTTGTGCTTTTTCTCTCCACATTTATTCACCTACAAAAAAAATGAAAATATAAGTAAAATTACGTTGGGTTGCCTTCCAACTAGCGTCACGTTTAACGTCCTTAACTAGACGATCATATTACATCCTAAAGTGCATCTACTAAGGTTATCACAAATGTTTCATTTGATAATTGATCTTTATAAGAGTGCTTAATCCTATGCCCATTAACCATAATATCACTATTTTCTCTTTGTTTTCTAATTCAATGTCTCTATAGTTGGTTACCTTAGTGATGATGAATGGACTTTACCATCTACTCTTTACTTTTCCCAGAGACAATTTGAATCTTGACTTATACAATAACATTTTCTGACCCATTTCAAAGATATGGTGCACAATTTTCTTGTTATGCCATATTTTTATTTTTTCTTTGTAAATCTTGGCATTCTCATAAACATTCCACCGTAATTCATCCAATTCATTTATTTGAAGCATTCTTTTCTCACTAGTTGCATCTATTGACATATTCAACTAATTGATTACCTAATATGCTTTGTACTCAAATTCTAATGGTAAGTGACAAGCCTTTTCATAAACTAGCTTATACAGGTGGTACCAATTAGTGTTTCAAATGCAATTTTGTACGCTCATAAAGCATCATCCAACTTAGATTACAAATCCTTCCTAGAGATGTTCATAGTTTTCTCCAAAATTCTTTTCACTTATCTATTGGATACCTCTACTAGCCCATTTTTTAGGAATGGTAAGGGGTAGACACTTTTTGCTTAATCCAATACTTAGACAATAAGGAATTATATGCTTTATTGCAAAAGTGACTTCCTTCTTTACTAATAATGATTCGAGGAGTTCGAAACCCAGTGAAAATGTTTTTCTTCAGAAATTTCATGACAACTTTGGCATCACATTTGTGTTGGCACTGGCTACTACCTGCTTTGACACGTAATCCACTTCTATAAGTATATGTTGGTTACCAAAGGATAGCGGGAATAGTCCAATAATACCTATTTTTATTTTCTTCATTTTCCCATTTTTTGTTTTAAAAAATCATCATTATCACCCATCTTCCCCCTTTTTCATATATTGAAACCATGAGGGTAAAACAGACAAACCTAGAATATATAAGCTAAACAAATTGTGTAGAAGGTAAGTGGGAATACAAATTTGGGAAAAGCCAATATTGAGGGGCAAAAAATAAAGGGATAACATAATGCGACAACGAGAGGAGACTAGTGAAAAATGGTGGCAAGAAAGGATCAAGAAAATCAAGGATGGCATGAATCCTTTTCCTATCCAAGTAGCACCTAGAATTTTTCCTTGAGAGACGCTAAAGATGGATTCTAGAGCTTGTCTGAGAGATACAAATCATCAAAGCAATAGATTCACACAACCTTTTTGAAATAAATATACAAATTCATAAAGATTTTACACGTGCAAAGGAAAGAGTACTTATGATAAAACAAACCAGAAAAGTTTAGCCATAAATGCTCTTAAGGAATACATACGTCAAGACTTGTAGACTTCAATTCATGTTAAATGAATGCCAAGCATATATCAAAATGATCCCTCTAAACTTGGTTTTACATGTAATAACATAACAAAGAGAAAGAAACTAGCAATCTCAAGAAACAGAAGAATGATAACTACCAAATGAGATGACAAGAAAGGACTTAAAGCAAATCTATGCCCAACAAGAAGAGGACATTGTTTCAAAATAGATCAACAATGACACTCACATCATGGCTAGTTAGTTGAAAGAAAGAAACTGACTAAGAAGTGAACAACACAAGTAACATCTCTAAGAGAAGGAAGAAAGAATGGATGCTACTAAAAATTTGAACATGAGTGCCAACAAATAAAGAATTAAGAAGCTATATTAACTAACTTCAAAGAAATAAATAGATAATCAACACTTAATATGTTAGATGCAAGAATGTAAAACCTAGTAATACAAATGAAAATCATTTTAAATGTCATGTGCTAAAAAAGAAAGGACCATAGGTAGAGAATCTTACTACAATGGCACTACATAATGAAAACATATGACATGATGCCCATGGAAAAGCTACAAATGAAGAAGTAAATAGTAAGCAATGGGGAAAGCTAGTAATATGATAGATAGTTATACATAACATCGTAAAATAGTTAATGCTTTATTTGAGACAATGAAACAAGAAGAAATGGAGAGATATGCATGAACAATAAAATATGGAGCATGTAGATAATAAGTAAATAAAAATTCATATATAGAGGTAAGATAAAGAAAGAGTGAAAAGAACATAGACAAATCTACCACAACAAATCACTTGAATATAGTGATCAAACAACATCCCTCTGTTTAATGAATTCATGAGGGGCAATTGAACTAAGAGATAGTCTATGGCTTATTTAAGCATGGGGAGTTTATGAAACTCGTGGTTTGTTTTGCTTAAAATCACTATAAAATCCAGATCAGTCATCCATATACATAGAGAAAGGTGGAATTTTTAAGCCACATTTATTTCTTTCAACTTTATGCCTCAGGTGCATAATGCAACCTACATGAACATGCTCTAATAAGCCACAATGGTACACCTAGCATAGAAGATGGGGAATTATGGAGTTATACTCCTTATAAATCTCATACACAACTAGCAATATAGCCAACAGTGCCATAATGATAACACGTATGAACTATGGAGTTACAAAAATGGGGTCCCTGACTCCGAGGAGTAGTATATGGAGGAAAAAAAGAAAAAGTACTCATATTAACATTCACATGAGGATGAGAAGTAAATTTTTGATAGTGTGGTCTTAAATTCCCAAGGATGCTACAATGGTGACAAGTGAGAGAGATAGTAGATAAAGGCAGTGGACCGCCACTTGAATGATGGGAAGTGTTAGCAATAGGTGAAGAGTTTACCTTGCTAGGGAAATCTGTCTAAGACCACATAACATATTTACCTTTTGAGGCTATAATGGTAGACTTTAACTTTCGTTCTTGATTGGAAGCTTTCACAAACTTAGTATAACCACATGTCAAAGTTGAAACCCTCTCGTTGTACCCAATTCCTTGTTTGTCCCCACAAAACTTGACACTTCTAATAATTTCATTTAACATTTTTGAACCGATGGTCATTTTGTAGATAGTAATAGTGAAGTGAGCTAGTTCTTTCTTCTGCATGCTAAGTTTTTATTTTAGGGTCACAACTAAGTCTTCCTTTTCTCCAAGGAAAGATTAAAGATAAGAGGTTGAATTATTAAGAATCTCAACAATCTTATGTTGTTGCTTAATCTTATCATCTTTTTTTGTAAGAGAGTCATTCAAATGATTCTTTGAACCCTCAAGAATAATTATCTTCCCTTTTAATTGTTTAATTACATTATTCAAATCAAGAGCAAGGATAGGACTAAACAAAGATAGAGTAGCTTTACCACATGTAAGAACCATTAATTGTTCCTTAAGTTTTTCAACTTCCTCATGATTTTAATTAAACTTTTTCAAATATCATCGTACCTTTTATGAATGACCTCACCCCAGCTTATGAGATTAGGTTGTTGTTAATCAATAGAGGAAATCCTTTCAAATAGAGTTTTCTTTAATGTGTTGATTTGATGCTCTTTTTCCTCAAGGCTCTCTATAGCCTTTCTCTTCTCCTTTTCACACTAAATATACTCCAAAAGTAAAGCATTGTAAGAATCAAGAATTTTTTACTTTCATCTTTGATTTCATCATCTTCAGTGGTCTTTTCTTGAATATATAAAGTTATTACCATCCTCATCATTACTACCGGTACTCTCCAAAATATTGACCTTACCTTTCATTGCACATTTACTTATGCGTTTTAGTTTCTAAAAGGACTAAGCAGTAATGTGTCCTTGCTTTGCACATTCAAAATACCATATTTTATTTTAGTGACCTTTACTCAGTTTCTCAAAACCATTTTCTGAGTCTTCATCATCTCTAGTAGATCTTGGGGTTTTAAAACTGGAAGTATCTCTTCCAGTAGTCCCAAAAGAAGATTTCTTCTTCCTAAAAGACCTGGTAAATCCTTGAGAAAAGAATGCCATTTCCTCCTCATCAAGGTCAAATTCCTCATTATCATAACTAATAGAAGTGGCAATTTTATCAATACTAGCTAGGACCACTTTTATTGGTGGTTTTGAGAGCCAAGTACTTTCCCTTTTATACACATTTGGAATTTCTTTGGGCAATATGTAATGAAGTTCAAATACTTGTAGGCCACCAAATAACTCATTAATAGTAAGTTCACCGTGCTTGCATATGGACTCAAGCACGGTAACTTTGGCATGAAATCCATAGGTAGTATAGCTATGATTTTCTCAATCTACTTTTCCTTGCTAATAGGCCTACCTATGAGGTGGGAATAGTTGACAATGTTTGAAAAACAAGTATAGAATTTTTCAAAGATTTCATCCTCTTACATGATACCAAGTTCAAAATCTCTATTCAAATTTATAATTCTGGATATTTTGATAAATTCAGGAGTAGTCTCTAAAATTTCCTAAGCTTGTTTTAAAGAAGTAAAACTTTTTATTTTTCTAAAATCATTAGGCATCACAATCTTAAGAATTTCATATAAACCCTTGTTGATCCATTCAAATTCCTTGCTTTCTTTCTTCACCCACTCTATAATAGGTTTAGGAATCAAGTTATTTTCAATTAGGGTTTTAGTTGGGTAAGTCTAACCATTATCAACAGAGAACCAGACTTGATCTCCTTAAGACCCCAAAAAGGACCTCGTTTGTGATTTCCAATAGGTTTAATTCAACATATCAAAAAGTGGGGGCCTACCTACATTATCTCCTTCTCTTGACTCTATTAGAGAGAAAGTGTGAACAAGTGAGTTAATAGATTAGATTAAGTAACAAATGAAAGAGCCCAAAACCTGGTATATGATTAGGGTAAGGAGATATAGACTACTAAAGGAATTGTCCCTAGCTTGCATGGAATAAAACATTGTAACACTTATATAGTTCATACAGCAAAAGCAAAAATAGTATGATATCAAAAGTAGAAAACATTAATAGTAGATATTATATGTCAAATAGAAAACAAGTAAATAACAAATGATTTCTAATCAAAGTTTAAGCTAATAGTATGTTGAAATATACACACCTTAATCTTGCATTATACTAACACAAACTCAAATCATGCATACCACTTAATATAACAAGGTAAACCAATATAGAGACTGTATCTATATAGTAACATCCTTGGGTTGCTTAAGGCAACTACTCAGGAGAAAACAATTCACTAAATAGTAAACATGTTACAATACTAATAGATAGTGAAACCACTATTACCTCTATCAATTTAGATCTCTGTCCAAACCGCTTGCTATTGCTATTCACTTGTTAGTTCCACACTTTTTGGTTCAACATTCGAACCTAGATGTCCTCCATAACCAATACTACCCAATGTGATGTGATTGGAAACTAATGATTAGTAAGAGTAAGAGTATCAACTCAACACCTCACGGGACACATAGTCAACTACAAATATCAAATTTTGTTTTAGAGATATATAGTCAAATCAAGTATTCACATAGATTATGATTTGATTACTAAACTCACAAAAATAACCCACTCATAAAAACTATCTCTTGCTATAAGGGTTTGTTGACTCAGATTAGGGAGGTTCTTATGATGATATCAATCAACAATTGAAATAGTCATGTACCTTAGGGAAAATCCAATACATTGGTCTTGCAAAAAGGAAACTAGTATTTCTAGATTAAGCATTGAGGTAGATTATAGAAATCTTACTAGTGCTATAGCTAAAATTATATCGATCAAATCCTTACTAAATGAAATCAAAACTCTTATGTCTCATTTTCCAACCATTTGTTATGATAGCTTAAGCACTGTTTCTCTTAGTACAAATCTAGTTTTTCATGCTAGAACAAAGTATGTTGAACTAGATTTACATTTTTTGTGTGATAGAGTTATGGAATCCAAACTTGTTGCACTACATATACCCTTGGCTAAGCAATAACACGCCTTTATCCATTTTACAGTTCAATTATTTGAGCAAAAAACTCAATGTAATTAATATGTCACTGAGTTTGAGGAGGAATATGAATGATAAAACCAAAAACATGAATTAGAAAGTAAAAATTGTATGTCAAATGATGATAGATCCAGAATCATGAAATCAAGAAGTAAAAATGGAATGTCAAGTGATGATAAATCTAGAAGCATGAAATTAGGAAGTAAAAATGGTATGTCAAGTGATAATAAATCCAAATGCATGAAATCAGAAAGTAAAAATGGTACGTCAAACTAAATTTGAAATTAAATAATTATTATTTGTAATAGAATTTGAAATATCTTCATTATAAATTAGAATGATCTCTTTATATTATTCCTTATATAAATGTAAGGTTACATTGTAAATTAATAATTAATGAAAATGAGTTGTTTCCTGATGATAACTCTATTTTATATAGTTATTTTCACCTATTTTATTAATTATAATTGCTATGTTTTCAATGTTTTTAGTTAATTTTAGTTTAATAAATTAGTATATTCTGTTTTTTATATATTTTAATAAAATTAAATAATTTGTATCGAAAAACTTAATTAATTGCAAATTTATGTCGAAAAATATAATTTCAAATAATAGAGTCTTTAATTACAATTTATAAAAGTCAAATATATAATTTAAATTAAATTCGGGCTTGATTTTAATTATTAAAAGTTTAAAAATTTAATTTAAATTAGAAAAGAGCTAAACTGTAATTAAAGAAAGTTGAAAATGTAATTTAAAATTAATTTATGGGCCAAAATCCAATTAATTAAAGTTTAATTTTCTGCGCAGGTGAGAAGACCACGCGCCAATACGCACGCGCGAAACGTGGACCGTCCGATCAAAGAAGAAACGGCTGAGATCCGCGCGTGTCATTCACGCCCGACCAGATCGCGTGGGTGCAGATTCGTTTACGTGGCTCGGCGCCTGAGTGGGGCCCACCTGCCGCGCAGGCCGGTATGCGAGTGGGACCCACTTCTCTGACGCGTCAGCCACTGTCCCCCACGTACGCGCGCCTCTGATCTCGTGCGGCGATCTCTTCGTGCAACCGGTTTTTCCTCGAATCATAAGCTGTCACGTGTTCACTCTGAATCCGTTCATCGAATCAGTAACTACCACGTGTCCCACTCTATTTTTAAGCCAATCAGATTGCAACACGTGGCAGGTTACGATGAGCACGAAAGTGCCGAATCTCGCACGCGTTCCAGCCGTTGCACCACGTGTCGCGCACCCCAATTCCCTGCGACATTTTCTGCGTGCGCCCATCCCCTTCAACGAATCAAATGTTGCCACGTGTCCCACTATTTGTTTCAATGAATCAGATCGCGACATGTGGCAACGTGAATTTAAAAAAAATGAGCAACGACGCGCATGATTCCAGTTTGCGTTTTCGATACCGTTTGCATTTTCGATACAATTTTGTCCCCCACGTTTTATTTATTTATTATTTTTCCCACACTCCTCTGTCCCCCGCATGTATTAAATATTAATATTTTTGATGTATTATTTTGTGTATAAATAGGAGATAAGATGATAGTGAAAAGAAGTTTTTTTTGAGTTTGTAATTTTTGGAGTGTTTGTGTGTTGGCTGTGGAACACGCAGAAGCCATTTTTGGCTTTTGTTGTGTTCTACGTGTGCCAAAAATTTGTTCTAATTGATTTTTTAATTTTCCTTCTTCTTCATCTTAATTTTCTGTATGTGTCGTTATTTTTATTTTAATTTTATGAAGTAATTTAATTTTTCTAGGGTTGCATTTGATCTAAATTTATGATGCTTTTATTTTAATTATTTTTGATAGATTTATATGACGTTCGATTTATTCATTCTATTTTGTGCTTAATGCTTTTTGATTATTTACGAATCTTATCGAAATGATCCGTGGCACATGAATAAACTTGGAAGAGGCATTCGTGTGTATATTGCTCGTAAATAGAATGACATGTATGATGAAGGATAGGAATATACCCTAATTGTATGTGTGGCCATTTGAAAACTTAAAACGTAATGAATCTCGGTGAATTTAATTCTCATAGAGATATAGTGAATTAATTTAACGAGGTGTGTTTGTACGGAGCTCGGAAGAGATGTATGAATAAAATTAGAAGTTTTCAGTTGACAAATTAAATGTACTAAAAAATATAAATCAAAAGAAAATAAAATGATTTGAGTTGATTAATTTGGTGAAAAATTGCAATCCTAGATTTCTTTTATTTTGTTTTAACTCTTTTCTTACATTTGCTACAATCAACGTACGTTTTGAATAAAATCAGATTGAGATAATTTTAGTAATCAACAAATTATAATAACAAATCTCCGTGGGAACGATACTTTACTTACAAATTTTATTACTTGTGACCGTGTATACTTGCACGTTTTTGTGTGTTGAAAAACACACAACACTTGATCTTTGTCTTCTCTCTTCTTCTGTGTCTTCTTTCTTTATCTTTTTCACATTTTTTTGCACAAAATCATTTCAATGTAGATGTTAAGACCACCAATAAATAGTTTCACTTTCCCATTTTTGGAGGGAGGATTTGGATCCAAATATATGGGCCTATGAACCCATGAGTTACCCAAGAGCCTAGAACCCTTGGACAAGTTTCATAATGAATGGAAGAGATCCTTCTCATCCTTTATGTAAAGAGAACTCCCCTCCTTAATTTTTAATTCTAACTTTCAAAGCTCACTTTTGAGAGAGAGACAAGAGTAGAGGAACTTGAAATCAAGGTCTAGTAAGAATTTATTTTTTCCAACTTTTTCCATTTATTTATTTCCTAGCATTTTGCAAAAAATGTAGGATTTTTATTTTTTTGCTATCTAAACACCTCATACCACATGGAATTCATACACATCCTTTCTTACATAGGTAGTGAAGAAGGATGAGATGATCGATGGATGGGATCAAACTTGGTCATTATTGGAATGGGTATGTATGGATTGAGACGGGTCACATGAGATGGCCCCTATATGGAAAATCAATGAAGAAGTGGGGGAACCATGTTCAATCGACCATGGTGTGTTTGACCATGGGATGTTTGACCTTGGTTTGAGTACCTATGGTGTGTTCAAACATGGTATGTGTGGCCCGGGTCCATATATCAATAATGGAGTGTGCATTGAGTCGGAAAATGATTCTAGATCATCCTGACAACATCGTTCTATCCGTAGTGGTTGCTCAGATGATCATTCATGATAGACTAACTTTTCTAATGATGAAGACTTAGATTATTTTTGGATTGGTATTCCTAAGTACCCATTAGGTCTCGATGAAGAAGATTGCACTTTCTTTTCTATAAACAAGGTCTTTTCTCATATGAAAGATCATTTCTTGGGTAGCCTTAGAGATAATTTTAATATACCAGAATCAATAAGGATGATACCTCAAGTTCTAAGCATTTGTTGTAGTAAAACCATTTAGGGAAGGGTTACTTTATCTATAGATCATCTCTTTGTTGGGTTAAGATTTCCCTTTTTGCCTATAAAGTTGAAGTTTTTGGAATATGTTGGTATCGCTTCATCCTTGTCTCCTTTTAATTATTATGGAATACTATTATCTTTTTGGGGGGCTTTTGGAAGAATATTGACATGATTTGACCATGGAGGAGTTCACTTATCGTTATTTCTTATAGCGTTAATGTGCTAGTCATGGTTGGTTTTATCCTAGACCTTATGCCAAAGACATTTTGATTGAGAAAAATTTGGACACTAATAAGGGATGACAAGACTCACTTTTCATGTTGGAGGGAGATTTTGATTTAAAAATCCTAGGGGTCCCTCTCATGCCCACCTAGTATGATAGGAATGGTAGGAAACTCTAAGACTTAGCCTTATTGTGGTATGCTTTATTTATCTCTAACATGTTCTCTTTTTGTTTGAAGTTTATTGGTTGTAGTGTCATCCTTACAAAAAGCAACTAGAATTCATTACTTATCTTTATGGCACACCTTTGAAGAAGTGACATAGTGATAGACTCATACCTCATGAGCATATTGCTTATTAGAGTTTGGACCTTATAGTAGCTGAGCTAGAGAGTGATGATCCTCTGGATCCTAACAATGATTACTGACCTTTTCTCTTTGCTTCAATATTTTCTTTTGAATATACACTTTTTTGGGAATTATACTTTCTTTTTCTAGATATAACTTATGATCTTCCAATTTGTATAGCCTTTAGGTTTCTCAAGGAGTATAGTTAAAGAAAGGCTCCTAAATAGGCCAAAATTGTTCATAGCTTAATGGGTCTAAAAAGGAAGAGAGCCTCCACTTCTAGAGTGACTATTATTGGTGCACTTCTTAGGATAATGGGGTCCCCATCAATACCCATTAATGTTCCACTTGCCTTATATCTGGACCATGCCTTTAAGGTTTAGACTGATTTCGATAGTCACTTGGTGACAGTAGATGAGCAGTCCTCTAGGGTGATTGAGGCTCAAGACATTGCTAGACTATCTTCCATGATATTGAATGGGAGTTAGAAAAATTTTAGGTGCTTTTCATGTTACCTAATAGGCTTATACAATATCTTTGGGGACACTAGAGGCTACCTTAGTAGCTGGAGATGCTTTTTTGGCCTAAGAAAAGGAGCTAACTCAGGAACTATCTATGAGCCTTCATTTTCTCATGTAAGAGTACATAGTCTCAATGTTGAGATAAGGAAACTTTGAGCAAGTATAGCTGTATAATATAAGGATTTTGATGATTATACTCAGGACACATTGGACATGTGGGCTCATAGTTTTGAAACCATGAAACAAAAGTTCCACAAGTTTTATCCTAATATAACCCATTCTACTACCATCTTTCTAGATTCAAAGGAAAAGGTCTTTTGTCATAGTGTAATCACCTTTGATTGGGAGGAAGATGGCCAAAATATATCTGGAGTGGAGGCCCTGAGCTAACTGAGGAGGATGCTAACACAAGAGATAATGCTTCTTAAAGCATGACTAGATGTAGAGATCTTTATGCTACCTTTATTTATTGTTTTGATTTTAGTTCCTACTAAAGTGCATGTACCTGGTGGTTTTACTTTCTTGAAGTAGACTTAATTTTTGTATGGAAATTTTGGATATATATACATACACGGATGCTTTATTACCTCATCATATTTTTCACTTTTGAGTTATGGAATTTATTTTTATATTTCAATAATGACTCTTTAGAGAGGTCCATTAGTGATCTTATCTATTTTGATTGAGGGTGCTTCTTGAACATGTCCCTTGTTGGGATCTATGATCCACTATATTGGTACATAATTATGTGTACTTATTAAAAAGCAGGTCTAGAGTGATCATGATAGTTGTAGGTTCATGCATGTGTGCCATAACTAGCCATATACATTATGTTCTACCATATGTTTTATGTCCGGCTATGTGTGCCGTCTCTAGTTGCACTCCTTTTATGTAGCCATATGTGTTATGTTGGACCATATGGGCTATATTCGACCATATATGCATGTCTGGTTGTGTTTGTTATGTCCGGCCATGTGTGCCATGTATAGCTACATATGTTGCATTGGGCCAAATATCCTATGTCCAATTATGTACCATTTAGTAGGCTCATGTCAGCCTAGTTTTTTATGTGTCAATTAGCTAGTTTAATCACTTTCAGTTTGATCGTGTACCCATTGGGCTTATGCCTGGACTTTGTCACTTTCGTGTGATTTTTTTCATTTTGTCTAAGTATGAGTGGTTTGTTCAAGCGAGGTTGTTCCTAGTATACTAGCCCTTTGCTTGGTATGCATGAGTTTATCATGTCATTCAAGCATTTGGTCTTAAGACATATAAAACCTTTTTAGTCATTGATGGATTATTCCATCCTATTGTGAGTGTTGTTACACTCTTCTATTCTTGGTGATTTTTATTAATATCTAGTATTGGAGACTTAAGGTATTCAAAGTGAGAAAATAAAAGTTTGTATGGATAGGGTGCAAAAATTGTAGCAACTTCTAGATTCGGGGCATAGTTGTTGCTTGTTCAAAGATCAATTAAGGGCCTGTAGTGATAAGATATAGAAATTGTACCAACTTTGAACATGTGGCTTAGTTACAACCTATCCATAGGTTAGTTGGGCCTGGTAGTGGTAGGTTATAAAAGTTGTAGCAACTTCTGAACATAGGGTGTAGTTACAACTTATCCATAGGTTAGTTAGGGCCCATAATAGTGGGTTGTAATAATTGTAGCAACTCCTTAGATATGGGTGTAGTTGCTACCTTTCCATAAGCCAATCAGAGCCTCCAGTGGTAGGGTATGGAAGGGTTAGCAACATCTGAACCTAGGGCATAATTGCTACCTATTCTCAAGTTAATCAGGGCCCATAATTAGGGTCTTTCATCATTGGAGATAGAGAGCTTGTTAAGCTGCTCTTCGTGTTGGTTTTAGCATGGATTGTAGAGCATCCTATACTTAAGGTGCATCCTACCTCTAACCATAGTTGTTAGCTTCTATAGACAGTGGACTCCCATCTCAAGGATGTGAAGTGAACTTTACAAGGTTACTACGATTTATGATTTATCAAATAAGTGAACCTGAGGATACTAGAATGTGAACTTTTATAGTCCATACATCTTAGTCCCTTTATCATTTGGCCTTTCCCCATCCATATTGAATTCTACGAATGTAGATTAAGTGTAGTTATTTTTAGCCATTCAATATTGAAGTGTTTGATTTAAATTACTAGTTGAAATCAAACCTAAGTTTGTGAATTTAAAATGGTATAATTAAAATAAAGGAAAAGTGGAACAAGGCTAGTGGGATGCAATTTATTTTGTCCCATTTTGACTTATAAAGTACAACATTCCCTAGCCATTTTTTGTTCTCCTATAGTATCCCTATTCCATTTTATGTAGGGAACTTTAGGGCAAGATGGTAAGTGGAGTTCATTGCTCAGGCTACGTGTAGGAATTGTCACCCCAAAATCCCATTGTATTATGATGGGCTCTTCACTACAAGGAAGTCCACTATGAATGTTCCCATACTAGTGTTCTATTCGTTATAAATGGTAGAGTCACACATCCTTCAAGGGTAATTAAAGATATAGAGAATCCTACTATTGGGGTGGTCATTATAGTTAGTGAGTGAGTGAGCTTCATAGTTTTCCATGCTTAAGAGAATAGGATGTCAACTAAGCTACCTATGTCAATTAAAATTCTATGTATGTTTATGTTTTCCACTGGGAAGATGAAGACCAATGCATTAATGTAGGGGTGAAGTTTTCTATGGGTTTCCTTTACTGAAAAGTTTATTTTTGAGTCTGTCAGCATAGGATCTATATTTGGGCTATACAAAGCAACGATGTGGAGAGCTTCTTGGTAGGCTTCCCTAATATGTGCCTTGTAGGCATTATTAAAATCCCTTCTTATAGGACCACCCATGATGACCCAGACCTTTTGCACTTCCTATTTAGGAGCATGTTCTCACTCCTTTGGAAAAGAAGCCTTCCATTGTTCGGTCTTCCATTTTGGGAAAAATCTCTTAAGTATCTCTCATGGTGACCCTAGGTAGTGGTTTCATTATTTGGGTGATCATTGACTCTCCTATTATTGTCCATTTCTTTGACGTTAAGATATGAATTTACCAACTAAGTGGCCTATGTGTATGTAGTTGTGAAATATTTTGCCATGTCCCTTCAGAGAGGTCCTTGGTGAATAGCTTGGTGTAGTGCACTCACAACCAATAAATTAGAACAATTTGTCACATAAGTGTTTGTGCTATTGAACCTATCAAAAAATCCTTCAAAATTTCATCTTTCTCTTAATACAAAGTCATCAAGTGTTATATTATTTTTGATTTTCTTATTTTTTCCAAAAAATGGGAAAGGAATTATTTTCCAAACTTAGTGAATATACCAATTTTGCTAGGCTTAAGGGTAGGTTTCCAAGTCTAGGCTTTTTTAGTCAAAATAAGTTGGAAAGCTCGACATTTGCGTTTATCACTATATGAGTAAAGGTCAATACAAGCTTTAAAGTTCTTTAGGTGCTCCAGCAGATCCTTGTGACCATCATAGGAACTCATGCTGGGCATCTTGGATTTATCCAAAAGTGGGATGGCCATGAATTTTAGTGTGAATGGGGACTCATTAGAAACATCATAATTTAGGAGTATACTCTTTTTCAGTCTTTGTTGTACCCATGTAATTGGTTAACTAATCAATTGATAGTGGGACAAACGATTGTAGGTACGTCCCGTAGTTGATTATCCTTATGGTTGTTGTTGGCTACTCAAGATGCATTGTCTTTACGACTTGCCTAAATATAGTATTCTTTTCTACGGGCTTCAAGTCTCTCATGCAGGTCAAGAATAATGGGTCCTAAGTGGTCTAGGATGGATGGATAGAGGGATGAGATCTAAGATTCTATGAGTGAACAACTTTGAATTGTACTAGCCGAAGCTATCTCTCTAACCCTTGGGTTTAGACCTCACTGAGCTAAGTCGAGTCTCCAATCTATACTTGTATGGATATGGGCCAAATCTAATGCACTATTGGCATTGAAATATGCTATAGGGATGTTTTCTGGTTTAGGGGTATATAACCATGGTAGATGTTTATGATTGTCAAACACATCAGAACTTTGGCCATTGGTGTTAAGAAAGGTTTATTCATCTTTAAATGACATAAAAGTGTGGCCTTTAGAAATTGTGTACAATGAACTTCTTATAGAAAACATTTTCTTTGAATTTTTAGTCTATTTTCATCAAGGACATCTTAGTTTAGATCATGAGATAAAACTATAAAATATTTTCTCTCTAGTTTTCATTCAACTAGTAGAGCACAATCATTCCCAAAGATGGTGACAATTGTTGATATCAATTTTTGTCAACACCAATGATTGGATGAACTTCTTCTTCCTATGGACCTAAGAATAGAGAAGACACTATTAGAACATTGGACAATTTTAGGGTGTGGAAAAATTTCGCCCTATGTTGATTAGGAAAGTTCCGTTAGTGTGACAAGGGAGGAGATTAGTATCTCACTTTGTAATGTAGAGAGATGTAGAGAATTATTTAGGGAGAGAGTATAAATCTTAGTATCTATAGTTATTTCCAGTTTTTTGAAGTTATGTATAATGATAAGTAGTGATGAATATATATAAGAAAAAATGTATCTGCTGATGAGCCTTACCTATAGTGATAGTTATCTTAATGTTAAAGCTTTATCTGCTTAATTATCTCATTGTTGTATAATTAAGAGATTAAACAGTAGTTACTTATCCTGTATAATATTTATATGATATTAATTATTATCTATTGACTCAGTGCTAACTGGACTGGCTTGTGAGTCATTTATTGATTGGGACCTTTTATATTACACCATATGGCGTGAACCATTTGACACCAAATACTACTAATTTCTTTTCGATAAGTAATGCTTTAATTTCTCTTAATGCCTTAAATGTTGGGGCTTTTACCCAAGATTGTGCTTCCTCTTCCTCTATTACCATATAATAACAGTCAAGTCAGCAATTGATACCACTATTTTAGCCGCTCACTTTTATGACTTCCCTTCTAAGACTAATGTCTTTGAAACTTGATATTTCCATGCAATAGTCATTGATATACCCATAGATATAATCACAACTACAACTTATCTTGTCCCAACTACTACTATCCTGACCATATATGGTTCTAATACCTCTATCATTGCCTCTTCTAGTACCTCTATCACTGGATCCTTACCTTCACTTACTGCACCAATATTTATTTTACCTACACTCGCTATCCCAACCCATTACTTCTTGAAGGATGCAATCATTGGACTTATACATAAAACAAAAAATGATCAATTGAAAGATGCTAAGATTGTAGGTTGGGAATTAGTAATAGAAAAATGCCAAAAGTTGAAAATTAATTAGCCTCTGCTTTCAACCTATAATATTTACATTGTTTACATAGGCCTTAGATAATAGCTCATCATGATAGTTCTTTACTGGAATTACAGAGGTATCTTGAACAAGTATACCCAATCTACTCTATAAAAGTTTTATAGAAATTAATGGCTCAATTTGTTTTATATATTGCAGAGTCTATGTCAGATCATAAACTCTTTAGAGAATCACTTCTGGCACAATCTTAGTTACATTTTTATTGGTGCTAATGCCACATTAGTAAGTAAGCTTTGGCTCTTCTTGACCCCTTCAATGGTAGATGATACTTTGGTTGTTTTACATCATCGACAACATATAAAGTTTATGTATATCACAAATGCCAAAATTCATCTTTTAACCTTAAATTGTTTATGGTAGTAATGCCTATGTTAAACGAAGGGACTCTGTGACTTTATGAGGTCAATTTTGGATCTTTAGTACCCATGGCTTGTGATATTCGATTTCAATGCAGTTCTTGGATATCATTAAATTATGGTCTCATCTGGTAATACGATGTCAATTAAGAAATTCAACACTAGAGTCTCTTATTATACTTTTGTTGAAATTGATACTAAAGGGGGATTGTGTACTTACTCTAGAGATGGACACTCTTATATTCGATTGTGACTAGATCATGATTTATACTTTGAATCCTTCCTATACTGTCTCTTCTGGAACTCTCCCATGACATTAATTTGATCCCAACCAACTCTTACTTTTTTCCACTACAACCAAGCTAGGAGGTTCGAGGCCATTTTTGTTTCATGGTATGTGGCTTGAACATCTTGGTTTTATTGATTTAGTACCTGCCACTTAGTTAGCTCTTGTTAAGGCTAGTCCTATGGGGATTTTTATTGGTACGCTTAAGGCACTAAAGATGGCTTTGATAATTTGGAATAAAAATTTCTTTGGTAATTTAGATCAAAATATTTCAATAGCATCAGCTACCCTTATAGACATATGAAAAAAATACGATGATGACTCCTTTTCTAAAGAGCTTTTCTAGTTTGAATCTGATGCACATGCTAACTTGGATAGGTTACTGTATCAATAAGTGAAGGCTTTAGGGAAAGATCATATTAAAATGGATGAAAGATTGTGTTACAAAATCTTCCTTTTTTCCCCTCGCTCATTCAAAGTTAAAGGCAAAAAAATCCTAACTCACATGGAAATTAATGGAGAGATTATGCAAGATCATGAAATGATAGCTAGTCATATGTTGGAATATTATGGGCATCTTTTCTCAGTTTAAGTTGGTAATGCTATGGATTTGACTCTTATCGAGTCAGTCATGCTCCTCTTAGTCATTTTTTAGATGGAAATTTATGAAGGATGTCTTCACCAGAGGCCATATATGTCATGATCACCACACACGAAGTGTATGCAATTAATATGCAAATATATGTATCGTAACAAGTAATATAATGATAAGTAAAGATCATTTCTATGGAGATTATTTTATTAGAAACTAATTTTTAAAAATGAAAAAATAAAAATCAATTTTATGTATTTTTATCTTTTAAGGAAGCAAAATTAAAATAACTAAAAGTAAATAGCAATAATTAATTGAATAAGATTTTCTGACTAAACATGTGAATCACTAAAATCTCCCCAAAAATAATTATCAATTAAAGAATCTAACCTAGCATGTATTCCTCTCTCAAGTAAACTACACACCGTATAGTAATTAATTGAACCACACTCTTATGCCAATTAAATTGCATACAATTCATTAAGTTCATCAATTATGTATCACATAGATAAGAATCATACATATCTGCAAAGAAACTATGCATGTTATTTAATCAAGACAAATAATTAAATAATTCTCTCAAATCTATTTAATTGCCTCTAAAGATAAATTGTTGGCCAAACAATTAATAGCATAAAAATTAGATTAAATAATATAATTAAATTAAAATTATAATTAGGGTTTAGATCATCACATGGTGAAAATTGGGTTTATAAGATCCCTAGATTAATAAATTAATTACACATAATTGTGTTCATGAAGCTCCTATTTTTCATAAAGAAAGACATAAAATTGATAAAAAAAATATTAGAAAAAGAAATATAATCAATCTCTTGAATTGTAGTATTAATCTCCTCTTGAATCTCCACCAAAATTGTGTCATCTATTGAATTTTTCTCTCTTTTTAGCTCCAAAAAGTGACCAAAGTTATGCTAAAAGAGGCAAATTAGGGTTTATGGAGTGATTATGGGCTTAAATAAAGCTCAGGTGTGATTAGGACCGTCAGATTAGCTTCAAATCAAGGACTACGATCAAAACAAGCAAAATTGACTGTTTTAGCCAATCACAGCGTGACATATGGCATCAAAAATTAATTGGCGAATCAAGGAGCGATACGTGGTAGGGGAAACTAGTCATAGTCAATGCTCACTGAGTCAACAACATATGGCATGACATGATTCAAAGAAATGGATGGTGTGGTGCACATGTGGAACGAGCAGAGCAATGGCGTAGCGACACGTGGCAAGGCACATTGACCGATTTCCGAACTTGGATTGAATGTCTTGCTGACATATGGTGCGTGTTTTGTCCTTCTCACACACGGCGTGATGTGATTCACTCTCCATGCTTGCGTGGCTTACCCAGTCAGCTCATCTGCCTGCGTGGCATGCCAGGTGGCAACTCCTGATTTCTCTTACGTTAAAAATTCATAAAAATCCTAAAAAAGTTCAAAAATTATATTTTCACCCCTTTTCATTAAAAAGTTTATATTTTAAGATTTTTGACCCAAAAATACTATTTATTGAATAAAAAAAGTAAATATTAAATAAAAAAGTGCGCTAATGACTCTATTTTCAAAGAGTAATCATGCCATGATTTTGTCATGGACCCTATGAATTCTCCTAGGTTAGATGGGTTTATAGGTAAATTCTTTCAGTAGTGTTAGGACATTCATAACAGGTGATATAACGAGATAAATCCACACAGACTATATTTATGTGGTAATGTCCTTGGTTTGCTTAAGGCAACAACTCAACATAAATTAATTCACTAAATAATAAACAAGTTACAACTCTGATAAACAATAAAATCACTATTACCTTTATCAGTTAGGACCTCTATTCGAATGACCTACTGCTTGAACTAGGATATTCTCAACAACCAACACCACCCAATGCAGTGTGATTGGTAACTACTGATCAGTAAGAAGAAGTGTAATTACTCACACTCTTAAGAAACACAAAGTCCACCACTGAAGTCAAATATGTATGAGAGACACACAATAAACCATGTGCCCAAATAGATAATGATTTGATAACTAACCAAAAAATGACCCATATTCAAGTATAAGCTTTCCAAAATAATTTAAATAACATGTATAAATCTTATTGAAAATTTTGGCAGATTATCAGTACAAAAACAAGGGATAAGAAATAAGAGAAATGAGGGGTATTTATAGAAATCGAATGGCTACCTGGCCGACCACCTTGCCAGTCACCTTGCTAGCCACCTCACTAGCCACCTCGCAAAATGTGGTGGCAAGATTGTTTATGAGCTTATTGGCAAGGTGCTAAAAAGTCACATTTTATCTTTCCAAAAATTGCCAAATAAATTCCATAAATACTTGTTCCCTAAATGAACCAGATAAATATTGTGGAGATGTTAGAAGGTATCTTGTTTTGATCCTAAAATGATGTTTTTAGGAAAACTTTGAGCCAAATACTATCTTTTATCCTACCTTTACCTAAGCCATACATTACAAGCTTAATAAAGTCCTATTGATTTTTGGTTTTGTGTTTGTCTACATTAGTGGAGAGAAAAGTTAAAAATGAACTTATCAGATTTGTGATTTCATTAAAAATTAATTGCTTTCATATTTGCATAAACTTATCAGAATTTCATGTGATGAAATATGAAAAGACTTCACACACACAAGAAAATTCAATGTTAAAATGTAACATACTTTTGAATTGCTTTCAATGCTTAGAAAAAATTCTTGTATTTCTTTGAGTTATGTTATTTATATGACCAATGAGAAATGTTTTGAAAATCACTATTTTAAGTGCATATATCCTAGTTTTATTTCTTTCCTTTTGCTCGAGGATTAGCAAAGTCTTAAGTTTTGGGGTGTGATAACTCTATGTTTTAGAGTTATTTTGTCCAATGTATTAAATATAATTGCTATGTTCTTAATGTTTTTTAGTTAATTTTAAGTTCTTAAATTATTATTTACTATTAGTTTTTTTGAAGTATATTTTTAGAGAAAATTAAAGAATTTAAATTGAAAAAAAAGACTTAATTGAAAATAACAAAAGTTGAAAATTTAATTTGAATTAAATTAGAGGACTTAAATGCAATTAACAAAAAAATTGTTTTTCTGCGCAGAGAAGGAATACACATGCGACATTGCTCAACGTGTTTCACGCACCGTCAGATCAGAAAATCAATAGTAATGATCAGGAGCGTGAGATACAAACGCGGGGTGGGAGAGTGGAAGCAATTCCCATAAAGTTTTGCACCGTTCGATGCGTATAGTGGGGCCTACCTATCTACACAAATGATTTTCCTGAGATGCGCCTCCTTCACCCATCGTTAGATCAAAGAACGAACGGCCCAAATCATGTGTGCTTCCCATGCTCGACGCGAGTGGAGGCCAGCTATTGCACACAGACCAGTGCACATATTTCTCATGCGATGCGGTCCATCTAATCCGCATGCGCCGTCTCATCCCACCCAATACGAAGCTTCCACGTGTCTTGTTATTCTTCTAGCGAGTCAGATGTTTCCATATGTCACACATATGTAAAATAAAAACGCAGAATATTTCTTTCACCAGCTTCATTTTTCACGCTTTGTTTCCCACTACTACACGCATGTTTTGAACAATTTTGGGGGATGTATATTTTGGAGACGCGTGGAAAAAAGGAGTTTTTATTTTTTACTCTACGTGTCTGAAAAATAGAGAGAACACACAGAAGCTATTTTTTTTAATTGTGTTGTTATTTTGTTAGGTAAAAATACTGAGAAAGGAGACATCAAAGAAGAAGAAAATGGAAGGAATTTTATTTTTTCATTGAGGAATCGTGAAAGAGTTTCTTCTAATCTTTTTCTTTTAATTTATTTCTTTGAAATGTCTAAATATTTTCGTATTGTAATATAAATATTTTCTATGAACTAAGTTATTTGTTCTAGGGTTGCAATGTAGCTTAAATTATGAAGCTTGAATTAATTATTTTTGAATGATTTATGGGATGTTTTTAATTTGTTTATTCTATCTGTGCTTAATACTTTTGATTGTTGGAAGATTAATTAATTGATCTGTGAACCTTAAATAAACTTAGAAAAGGAATTTTCGTGTTTTGCTCATGGATAGAATAACATATATTTATATGGGATAGGAATATACCTTTATTGTACGTGTAGTATTGAGAACTTTGAACTTGATAAATCTTGGTAAATTTAATTCTCATAGAAATATAGTGAATATGAAGATGTCCTTAAGTTGTTTGTTCCCATGAACAATATAATGACACATATAAACACCTAGAAGACACACCTATACCAAGTTCATCCATCTTTATACAATGACACATATCAACACCTAGAAGACACACCTACACCAAGTGCATCCATCTTTAGTGCTCCATCCAACTTCTTAAATCAACTCATCCAATCCTCACGGGAAAAGTAAACATGCATAACTCCCCCTACATATGTAACTACACACAAAAAATCTAAAGCACGAAGAGTTCACTGTACATATGTAATTGTACTCATGAAATAAGCACATACCTCGTGGTTGTATCATTCAAAAATAACATATAGTCAAATCATATGCTATCATGTTACCTATACATATGTACACAACGATAGGTACAAACACAGGTAAACATGCACAACTTACCCTAACTTCATGCAACATTCCTACACTCACAACTCATCACCACACACGAAGTGTGTGCAATGAATACGTAAGTATACATATTGCAACAAGTAATGTAATGATAAGCAAAGATCGTTCGCATGAAGATTATTTTATTAGAAACTAATTTTTAAAAATAAAAAAATAAAAATCAATTTTTATGTGTTTTTATATTTTAATGAAGCAAAATTAAAATAACTAAAAGCAAATAGAAATAATTAATTAAATCAGATTTGGTAACCAAAAAGATATATGAGAAAATATCTAGAAATACTTAATCTCCCAATTTTCTAAATATGTGAATCACAAAAATCCCCCCAATATAGTTATCTATTAATTACATGATCAATTGAATCTAACATAGCATGTATTCCACTCTCAAGTAAACTACACACCATATTGTAATTAATTTAATCACACTCTCACGCCAATTAAATTGCATACTACTCATTAAGTTTATCAATTATGGATCACATACATATGAATCATACATCTCTACTTAGAAACTCTACATGTTATTTAATCAAGACAAACAATTCAATAATTCTCTCAAATATGTTTAATTACCTTTATAGATAAATTGTTGGTCAATTAATTAATAGCATAAAAATAAAATAAAATAATATAATTAAATTAAATTTATAATTGGGGTAAAATATTAGATCATCACATGGTGAAAATTGGGTTTATAAGATCCCTAGATTAATAAATTAACTACATATAATTTTGTTCATACAACTCATATTTTTCATAAAGGAAGACGTAAAAATTGATAAAGAAAAGAGTAGAAAAATAAATACAATCAATCTCTTGAATTGTATTGTTAATCTTCTCTTGAATCTTCATCAAAATTGTGTCCCTTCTTGAATATTTCTATATTTTTCACCATTTTTAGCTCCAAAAATGAAAAAAATTATACTAATGACATCCCTTTAGGATTTATGGGCTTAAATATAGCTTAGGTGCGATCTAGATTGTCAAATCAGCTTCAAATCAAGGGCTAAGATCAAAACTGACACTGCCAGCCAATCATAGCATGACATATGGCATCAAAAATTCACTAGGCGAATTAGAGAGCAACGCGTGGTAGGGGAGACCGATCAAAGTCAACACTTGAAGAGTTAACACCACGCATCATAATGTGATTCATAAAAATGAATGGAGTGGCACACAGGTGGAACGTGGGGAGCAATGGTATGGCGACACGTGGTAAGACGGGTTAACCAATCTCCAAACTCAGATTTAGCACGTGTTGAAATGTAGCGCGTGGTTTTGATTCATTGTCCCTACTTGTATTGGGTCTGCATGGCTTGCCTAGTCAGCTCCTCTGCTTACATGGCATGCCACCTGGTAGCTCCTGATTGGCCCTACGTTAAAAATTCATAAAAATCTATAAAAAATCTAGAAAAATCCCAAAAAATATATTTTATCCTCTTTTCAATAAAAAATTTATTTTTTTAATATTTTTGGCCATAAAAATATTATTTATTGAATAAAACAAGTAAATTTTAAGCAAAAAAGTGTGCTAATGACTCTACTTTCATAGAGTCATCAATAGCGCATATAAAACACAACATGGTAACAAACATATAGTTGTCTTAACATAGAAACTTCTCCCTCCTTTTGACAATAAATGTTAAAGGTACACCCCTATATGAGAAAGAGAGAGAAAATATACAAATATGATATACTCCTAACACTAATGCAATACTATAGATAACTTACTACACCAAGGAAGTAGATACACATAAGTAGACATATGAATAAAAGATTACATACAATGTAAGCAATTGACACACACACCTCTTTCCCTAAATATATGCATGTAAGACAATAAACATATTATGAATTCTACTCTCAAAACTCCCAAGGTAGAAGTATCTACACACAGTAGAAAACAAGTTATATAGAAAGAGGAAAGAAAACTAAGCGTGTTCAAAGAATTAGAGAGTTCTTAAAGATTAATCAATACATTCAACACACCTCAACACTTCATTTTCTTTTTCTTTTCTCCATCTTTCCTCATTTCATTTTCTTTATATTCATCATTCAATTTTCAACCTATTTTTTGTTGATTGAAACCAAAAGCGTAAAAGAGACAACCCTAGTGTATACATGCTCAATAAAGGGTGTACAAGGTAGGTAAGAATGATAATTTGTGCTAAGCCAATATTTAAGTGAAAATAAATGAGGGTATTGCGTAAATGCTCAAGAAAGGAGACTGAGGATAAGAAGACATTGGTAGCAAGAAATTTTCAAAAAATTCAAAGATGGCCTAAATCCTCTTTCTATCCAAGAAAAACCTAGGATTTTTCCTCGAGGGACACTAATTAAAAGTGGATTATGGAGCTTGTTAGAGACATATAAATCATCAAAGAAAGAGATCCATAAAAGCTTTTCAAAATAACCATAAGAATTCAAAAGGTCATGGCATATGCATGGGAAAATTGCATTTGACATAAGACGAAAAAGAAAAAATTAGCCATACAAACATTTAGAGAATACATATGTCAAAGTAGCTACACTTTGATTCAGGTCAAATGCATGCCAAACATATATAAACATTGTCCCTCTAAAAATATTTTTACATGCAGTAAGGTAGTAAAGAGAAAATTTGCCAATCTCAAGAGATAAAACAATAACTAAAAGATGAAAAGACAAGAATGGACTCAAAGGTAATTAAAGCTCTAAAAAGAAGGTGAAAGTGCCTCAAATGAGATCAATAGTAGCACTCATAAGAAAGAAAGAAATTGATAAACTAGTGCATAACACAAACAACATACCTAAGAGAAGGAAGAGATGAGGGATACTACAAGAAATTCTAAGCATGTGAGAAATCCAAGGGATCCAAACATAGAAAAAGAGACATGTAAAGACAAGCTCATAAACCCAAACACTAGGAGAGCAAAAACAAAACACATGTATAGTTACAAAAATGTATGTAAGTCAATTATCATAATGACATGTATAATATCTATATGATAAACAAATGCATATCGTATGACATGGCCTATGAATGATAGGAAAATAGAAAGAAAATCCTACTACTATGACATTACATGATGAAAACATGTGATCTAATAATCATGCAAGAAATCACAAAAGAAGAAGTAAGTAGTAAGCAAGGTCAAAAACTAGTAATAGGTGAAATAATGAGGTATAGCAACAAGAAAAACAATTATTGTACTATGCAAGACAAAAAAACTAGTTAACGTACTCCAGTGATCGCCAGTGCCTGTCTGCCGCAAATGCCACGAGCATAAGCGTTGGTCATGTTGCAAATCTTGCCTCACACGTATGCCAACTTTCTAAATGCGTCCAAAATCAATTTTGAGATATTTTACCACTCTTTTTTGCCTTTTCTCATTTATAAAACTACCTACTCCCCCATTGTAAAAATCATCCCTCAAATAACAAAATTTCTCAACCTCTCTTTTTCTCTCTAGTCTTAGTTTTTTTAATTAAAATTAAAAAGAAAAGTTAAAAATTAATTAATTTTTTATTATTAAAAAAATAAATTAAAAATTAAAATAAAATTAAAATTAAAACTTAAAAAGTTTTTTTTAACTTTTTAATTTTTTTTAGTTTTTTAAAAGAAAATAATTAAATAAATTAAAGTTTAAACGTTTTTAAAAATAAATAAAAATTCACAATTATTTACAAAATAGAAGGTTTTTAAATTTTGAAAAATAATTTAAAAGTGTTATTCCTTCCCCGACAACGGCGAGAAAATTTTTTATTTAAGATTTTATGTTGAGGATGTTAGAGAGAAATATATTATTTTTTGTTACAAACTTAAATCTTAAAATTAGAGTTTTAGGTTTAAGTTATTGGTCTAATTTAGAGTAATGCCCTTTTATTTGTTGGTACAATCGCCGAGTAGTTTTAATGAAGCTCTATTTCAAAAGTTTTTAAAAGAACTATTATTCAAAAATGTATTGGCAACATATTTTTAGTAATGATTTTAAAACTTGAAAATTTGTTCTTGGAAAATTAAATTCTTAGATTTAATTTGGATACCTTGAATAATGTTTAATTAATCGACTCCGCCTAAAGCTGTGATTAGATGGTTTGCAATATTTTTTGAAATAAAGCTGATACTTAATTAATTAATAGGCTCTGCCTAAGGATATTAGTTAATTAATATTAAACAAAATAATTTGGGCCCCGCCTAAGGACACTTTCATACCAAAAAGGAAAAATTCATTAAATATCAATTTATATAATTATTATATTCATAAATACTCTACTCTTATGAATGATAAAAAAAATTCATAATTGTTTATTGAATTCATATCTATGTTTATTTTTTTATGTTATTAGATTAGGAACCACAAAAATCAAAATATCATGACAAGATGGTTAGGATTTAATTTCATTTTTAAAAGTTTGAATAAGAAATTAAAAATAATATATATATATATATATATATATATATATATATATATTCCTTATTTAGATTGACCTTGGGAGTATACTTGTCATTTTCTATAAAATGATTCGTGCACTTGTGAGAGTTTTACAAATATAAAACCAAAGTATCTGCAAGATTGGTATTGCTAACCCGATATTGGTTTTGTCTCATAAGGTAGTTTGAGTCTTAGCCTTATAGTGAAAGTAGAAAAGTTAAATGAATAACTTGAGATACATGAAAGATTTTCAAATAAATTAAAAGAAGAAAACAATATTTTGCAAGACAGAATAATGCTTTAAATTTGAGTCTTGCTTGTTTGAAAGACAAAAAATAACAAGCTTGTAGCTCAAAAAGAAAAATTGGTGCAAGAGCTAAAAAAGTCCATGAAAGTTGTAAAAAAGCTAACAATTAGAACTGAAAGGTTCAACAAGATTCTTGATTATGGAAAACATTTTGGAGACAAGAACACCAACCTCTTAAAAATCAACTATGTTTGTAAAACCTTCGGATCCTTACCATTCATGCATATCTCTTGCATCTGCTTCTAAATTTATTTCTATATGTCACATTTGTGGTAGAAGGGGATATATTAGACCTAGATGTAGATTCTTGATGATCTATAATTATACTAATAATCTACATGTATCCTATTTAAGAAATAAGAGTTATGTTTTCAAAAATAAGCACATGATTTAAGAAACTAGAAAAGTTTGGATTAACAAATTTGACTAAAATTGTTATATGGCACATACTGCACTTAAAGCTAAATCTTTTATTTTAATAGTGGTTGTTCTAGACATGTGAATAGTAATCGTTATCTTTTCAAAAAAATTGAAAAATATAATGAAGGTACATTTCAGATTGATGGTATGTCTAGGTTAGATGATGTATTTCATGTTAATGGACTTAAAGCCAAAATAATAAGCATTAGTCAAATTTGTGGCAAAATATTTAGTGTACAATTTACCAACAATCATTGTATTATAGTAGATCCAAAAGGTGAATGTGTTGCTAGAGGAACTAGCTCTTTGTATAATTGCTACAACATTGATATAGGCCATATTACTATTACTTGTAACTTAGTTAATGATCATTATATTTCATCGTGGCATCAAAATATGGAACATATCCTTTTTGTAGATCTTGTTAGCTTGAGCAAAAATGATATTGTGCGTGGTCTCCATATGCTTTATGAAACTAAAAAACTTTTTGTAAACCATGTCAACATGACCTTATGGATCTTATGAGAACTAGAAGTTTGGGTGACAAGAAATATATTATTGTTGTTGTTGATGATTTTTCTTGTTCAACATTGGTTGGATTTTTGAGAGAAAATAATGATGCTTTTGACTTATTTAGTTCTTTTTGTCTTAAAGTGTAGATTGATGTAGGCAATAGAATAATTAATCTAATGAGACTAAGGATAGGTCATGGGAAGGAATTTAAAAACTCAAGATATGATGAATTATGCAAACATCATGGTATAGCTCATAAGTTCTCAACACCAATTATCTTACAAAAAAATGGGATAGTAGAAAGAAAGAATCTAGTGTTGCAATAGATGGAAAGAGTTCTACTACATGCAAAGGAAATTACCAAGAAGTTTTGGGCTAAGGAAATAAGTACTTCATGCTATGTAATGAACCGTGTTTACCTACATCCAAGTACAAACCAAACTACCTATCAGTTATGGAAAATTAAGAAGCCTAATCTTAAACATTTACATGTGTTTAGAAGTAAATATTACATCCTTAGAGATTGTGAAAATCTTGGAAAATTTGACTCTAAAAGGGAGGAAGGTATCTTTCTAGGTTACTCATTAACAAGTCATGCCTTCAAAGTGTCAACTTAAGAACTAATACTATGACAGATTCCATCAATGCTGTTATAGATGATGAAGGTACGTGTACTCCTGTGGCTGATGATAAAATTGAAAATTTAAGCACAAACTTGAAAACTAAGGTACAAATTGAATAAAATCCTCACACTAAAAAGGTATATTGTGAAGTAGATGAAGAGTGAGTCTTGGATGACAATTTCACAATACCCAACACTTCAACTTAGAGGCCAACACATACTACCAAAACCCACCCAACTTAAAACATCATTAGAAAGATACAAAGACCCATTGATGTTGATACCAATGGAGTAGGAGATGTCAGTACAAGAGGAGATACATATGACTTCTTTAGGATAAAGATATGGAAAATATACTCGATCCTAAACATTCTCGTCAAGAATTATTTGAAAATGAGAAGAGGATGAGAATGAGAAACTTGGAATAGAAGGTAGATAAAATGGAGAAAAGATTCATAATCATTAATGAATCTCAAGAAAAAATACTTTTAATGGTTAAAGACATCCTTTCACACCATGGGTTTCTTCCTCTAGGACAATGATTTAATTTTATAATATTTTCATATTTTGTCTATTTTATTAGTGCATTTCAAAGTAAATTTAGTTTTTTTCAAGTGTAATTGAAATGGTTTGTAATGTGAAAAATTATATAATTTAATACACTTTATGTTTGGTTCATTTGTTTATTTGTATAAAACAAAGGGGGAAAAAATTGGTATGAAAATTTTGAACTTAAATGGAAACATAAAAAAGAAAGGGATAGCTAATTTAAGGGGAGATTGTAATTTTTCAATTACTTTGAAGTTTTTGCATATTTAACATAGGGGAGATGTTTTTAATTTCTATCATTTGTTTGATCCTCTTTTGATCATCGTCGCCTTTCTATTATTAGATACACTAAACTATTATGAAGAATGAGTCCTTTGGGACAAGTTGTTTACTTGTTGGTGCTTTTGTTCTTCAATGTAAACATAAGCTTTCATGATTCAAGTGAAGATTGTTCCACCAAATCATATGATAGTATCACTATGTAAAAATGTAATTTTCCTATGAGTGTTATGTAGTGAGAGAGGTTTTGTCACATGAATATGCCAATTGGGGAGATTCTAAGGTTTATGTTAGTGTTGATGATATTCGTGAACAAAACATATAATTGTAATTTTAGTTTCTATACATGTCTTAGAATAATATTTTTCAAGCCGAAGAAATTATTAAGCCTCAACAATCACATCTCAGTTATATCTCTGTTCTCATACATATTAGATTGGATATTAGGCACATAGGAACAATATGAAATAGGCTACTCGATCGATCGAGATATTTTTTCTATTGAATTAATTATTTATATGACTAGATCGATCAAGGAATTAATACTCTATCAATCGAGGTTAATGGCTAGATTGATCCAAGCTTTTGAGAATTAATTAATTGATACATTGGATCAGTCAAGAGGACTTTCAATAGATTAAACTATGTACTCAATCGATCAAGCACTTGATTAGATTGATTGAGGGACTAGGGCTTTGATTTGAAAACATATTTCTAATATGAATTAGATTGGATTTTTAGTATATTTTCCTTATTCCTTATAGCTCATTTAATTGATTTTATGGACAAGATGAAAATTTCACTTTGACCTACAATGCTTAAAAATATTCTATAAATATAAACCTAAGCACACACTTGAAGCTAACCACACAAGAGCTTATTGTGCATATTCTCTTCATTTTGCATTCCCTATCTTACTTTGCTAAAAAAATTCAAGTAGGATTTTTCATTAAGTTATGTTATCAAAAAATTGTGGTTATGTTTGATAGATTAAGAAGCCTACAATAATAATTGTGTTATTGTGCTTTTAACTGATTATTCTAGAGTTACCAATTGTTTTCGATTTATTTGATATATTGGTTAAATCATCTTGTTAGGTTTATTCATTATTGAATCTACTCTAGAACACACACTTACACTTGTTTGTATGTGCTAAATTTTTAGCTGATAGTAATATGGGTTTGACTAACTCGTGTGACTCAAGTTTGTCATAAAACATGTTCAGATTCGAACGGCTTTCTTGTAAAGACAATGATGAAAGTATCTACTTATAGGTATGTTACATGGAGGCATTACCTAGGTGGGTAGTTTGAGTCCTAAGCTTGTAACTAGATACTTATTTTTTATAATGGATAGTTAAGTGGTCCAATGAACCAGTGGTTTTTCTCTTGCATCAATAGGGAGGCCTAGGGGAAAAGGAACATGAAAAGAAAGAACAAGAAAACTAAAAAGAGGGGTTCTACCAAATGAATTCTATGTTGTAAAAGGAAAAAGTTCCTTTGTATTGGGTTTGTAAGTTTGTTTTTTGAATTTTAAAAAGTAAAAAGTAATGAACCTAAGTTTAAAGGTTTATTCTCTTAGTTGTGAACACATTGCTTAAATTGGTTGTTTTGTTGACAAAAGGTGTGTTTTCCCTTAAATATTCTTTCTCATCTACCCAAACCTTGAAGTAACATTACAAAATTTGAAATGCCTTGTGATTATTTCTTGGTTGGCACTTACTTTAGTGGAGAGTGAGGCTAAACGTGGACTTATGAAGTTTAGCTTACTTGAGTCCATATTTCTATTTACATAGTTCGCATAAGCATATCTTAAAGGCATATTGAGTTAGCAAGTTTAGCATATCACACACAATGCATCTCATCAAAAATTTAGTCGAACACTTACATAAATGCATTATGGATTGATAACCTTATGGATATTTTAGTTGAATATTTTGGTTAATATTAAATGTCTCTCTGGTTTTTTTCCTACCTTGCCTCTTATTTCTTCCACTAGTTTCTCTACAAAATTTGTACTTAGAGAATATAGAGTTACCTTCTCTCGAGATGATATTTGTAATGTATTATCTCTACCCTTTGTTTAGTTTCCTTCTTTACTTTTTTTCCCTTTTGAGAGTGAAAATGTTATGGATATGCATCAATTTCAAGCTTTTGCTCAGGATGTTGTTATTTCTTATCATCTTGATGCATCTCTTATTCATGATTCATCCATTTCTTCAACCTTAGTGAGACCTTAGTCTACTTGTTCCAAAGGCCTTCTTCACTCTAGTACTTATTTTATTGGCTCATTTTTCTCCGTGCTTTATATATTTGGTGGACATGAACACAATATTCCCTTTCAACCTGACCATTCCTTTTGAACAATTACCTAACAGTGTTCTTAATCCTTAATATACTTCACCATTTTCTACCCCTACCGTTGTTGGATAGTATTCTCATTATGGTGCTCCTAGGACATTGTTGTAGAAGAGGGAGACATAGAGTGTTAAACTTCTTTTATTTTCCTTGTTACTTTATTTTGTTTCAACTTCATCCTTTAAAAGTTAGTAAAATATTGTTTACTTAATGAGATTGAGTTTGTTATGTTACTTACTCACTGCTTATCTATCCTCACATGTTTTTGTGCAGTTTGTTTACTTCTCTCTTTTTGTATTGCTTTTTTTTATTGTGTAGATGTTTTATTTTGTTGAAGTTTTGAGAGTGTAGAATGCATAACGTGTAATGCATGTTGGCAAGGGGAGTGTTATGATTATTTTGTATTCTTATTGTTTTTCCTCTTTATGAATTTATGTTTTATTATTATGTTGTGATGCCTTTTTCTTCTTGACATCACTTTGTATGAACTATGTATAAATTGGGCTGTTAGTATGATATGTTGCATGCATAGTTTGCATTTTCCTAATTCATGAGTCTTATTATATGTTTACTTGTATCTCTATTACAGTAAGTTATTACATGTTTATCGCTTATAGTTAATAGCCTGGTATTTGTCATTGGAATGCATGACACCTTTTTTTCTTTGGTTGATTGGAATGTGTTTTACTTATGTGTGTGCATATTATAGGATTGAATACACCCAATCATTGTTGAGGGGAAGATAGTTGAATCACTAGGAGTGTATCAACTTGGATAGTAATTGAACTCCTAGTGAACTTCTTCTTTGGGATTCGCTGACACATTTATGTGGCATTGATATTTAGGGGAAGATAGTTAAGTCGCTAGAAGTATTCCAACTTGGAAGATAGTTAGACTCCTAGTCAATGTCTTCTTATAGATTCGTTGACACATTTATGTGCCATTATTGTTTGACCATTGTCTTATCGATATGTTGTATGCATATTGTGAAGCCTCTTATGCTCTCCCACAACACGTATAGACGTTCTATGCTATGTAATGCATTAGGGAGATATTTTCTATTGGTACTACTCTTGGTTTGTTTGTACATTCAAGTTCTTGTTTGTCATATGATTTTACCTTGCTATTGTCTCGGTGTTTTTCTTTGGTTGTTTTTTTATAATTACATGGGTTTCTTATTTGTTGTGTTTGCTTTGATCTTCTCTACTATGTGACATAAGTGTTAGGATTATTGCATTCCTATTTGACTTTGCTCCTTCATATAGGGGTGTGGTATGTTGCATAATCAATGTGTGCTTGCTTAGACTTTCAATATAAAAAGGGAGAGAAATGTGCACAACTTGTGTTTTTTATGCATTATGTTTGTTTGTTAACATGCTATTTGTTTCATGGGATGGTGAGTGTAGTATGCACTAAATTACGTTTATCTAATATGTGTACACTTAAGGGGATTGTGCCTATGTGTAGGAGGAGTTTTCATATTTATATTGTATGTAGATTGTATAGTTTGCATAATTTTGTCATATGTAGACTATGTTGTTTGTACTATGTGTTAAATGTGCTTAGCCTATCATTTATACCAATGTATGGGTAACATGATAGCATTTGGATAGACTACATGATGTTTTTGTATGAAACAATCACGGGGTATGTTTTTGTTTCATGAGTACAGGTTATAGGTACGCATTGCTTTAGGAGTTTTGTGTACAATGGTGCTGAGATCCTTGTGTTTCAGAAGTGATAGAGGTTTGATGATTTAGTACATTAAGTTGGTTGGAGTCACAAGATGGATGCTCTTGGTTTAGGTGTGTTTTTCAAATTTGGGTGTGAATCGATATTTTGTTCATAGCAACAAATGTCTTTATGTCATCTTCATGATCATCTCATAATAGATATATATATGTATATTGGTTTGTAGTGTTTTGACATGGAAATCTAAAGGGAAAGATTACAAGTTTGATTGTACTCAGATATGCATGTTGGCTTCCTATGTGCAAAACACAGTGTCTGTTGCATTTTACTTAGGATTTTTTCATTCCCTGTGTAGGTTTTGTTACTATGGATCAGTAATGCACATATGCATATAGTTAGGAACACTTTCCATATGAGCATATTTGCACACACCATGAGGTTGGTTTTTGTAGTGTGCATGCTAAGTGGAGTATTGGTTTCAGTGACCGAGTATGCAAATGAGCAAACATTTGATTCATATTTTTGTTTCATTTTAAGTGCGGGCATTTGTGGAATTTACTTGACATTTTTGGAAATGAAAACATATCTTTTTTTTGCACCTCCCTACCAAGCTCTCCACCACCTTCACCACCATCCTTGGTTAGATGGATGGCGAGGTGGCTGACGAGGTGCTAAATCCAAGTTCTATAAATACCACCCATTTCTTCTTTTTTGGTATCTAGAAAATGCAATGAAGCTATGTCAAATTGACATATCATCTTTCTATTTCTTGACCACTAATATTTTGTACACTGTTCGATACTAATGATTGGTTGTTATGTGAGCAAAATAGTTCTTATAAGTTATAAGTACTCAATATGTTGTTTTTGAATGGGTTGTATTTGAGCTATTTATCGGCTGGTAGTTTCCCTCTTGTAACTTCTTTTATGTGAGGAGTCAGTGTGCTTATGAGCCATGTGTAGGCCTATGGTTATATTCATGCAATATTTTCTTATTCACTTTACACATTACTGGTCTTTGTTTACTAATCACATCACTTTGGGTGGTGTTGGCTTTAAAGGAGAGATGGGTTCATGTGTCAAACTGGATCATTATAGAAGTAACAAGCAAGAGTAGCAGTAGGAAATTAGGATAGAGGTCCTAACTAATAATGGTAATAATTAGGATCTTTTAGAGTTGTAACTTATTTATTGTTAAGTGGATTATTTATTATTGAGTGGTTTTCTTAAGTGACCCAAGGATGCTATCATATATACAGGGTTTCTATATGAGTTTACCTTATTATATCTATTGTTATACATGATTTGCTATGGTGTTAATATAATCTAAGTTTCTATTATGTATGTTTCATCATACTAGATTTAGACTATGATTAGAAAGCTTACTTGTTTTGTGTAGTTGTATGCTTTCTTTCCTTTCATGTAGCTGATGAGCGAAAACCGACATCGTCGATTCTTGCCAATACTTTGGTTTTAATATTTATAAAACTCTCGCAAGTGCACGAATCATTTCGAAGAAAATGATAAGTATACTCCCAAGGTCGATCTAAGGAAGGAATGTATGTGGTTTTTAATTTATTATTCAAACTTTTAAAAACGAAATTAAATCCTAAACATCCTGTCACGATAGTTTGGTTTTTGTGTTCCTAATCTAATAACATAAAATAAACATATATACAGATTAATTAAATATAATCTAATAACATAAAAATAAACATAGATACAAATTCAATAAATAATTATCTAAAAATAAACATATATATGGATTCAATAAATATTCATGCAAATTTTTATCATTTATATCAGCGGAGTATTTATGGATATAATAACTAAATTAATTATGCTTGCTCATATTATCTAGGTTATTAAAGATATAAATTGATATTTTATTGATTCTCTTTTTTTTATATAAATACCACCTTTGGTGGGGTTAGATATTCTTTGTTAACTAAACAAATCAATTAACACCTATGGGTGGGGTTGATAACTAATATGCTTAATTAAATTAATTCCTTTTTCTAAGAGATTGAAAATGAACCATTTAAATGCCACCTTTGGTGGGGTTAGACAGTTTAAACTTTATTCAAGGTGTCCAAATTAAACTTAAGAATTTAATTATCCGAGTACTAACTTTCAAGTTTTAAAACCACTATTGAAAACATGTTGTCAATACATTTTCACATAATAATTCTTATAAAAACTTTTGAAATAGAGTTTCACTCTAACTACCGGGCGATTGTACCAACAAATAAAAGAGCACTACTCTAAATTAGACCGGATAACTAAACCTTAAAATCTAATTTTCAGGTTTAAGTTTGTAATGAAAAATAATATATTTCTCTCTAACATTCTTAATATAAAATCTTGAATAAAAACAAAATCAATTCAATTTAAAGATTTTTACCTATTTAATATTTCGCAAGCATAACAACGTCATTATTACATCATATTTACTAAACAGCCAGCATAGTTTAATTTAACCACAGACAAGTTGAATATAACATGTAAGAATAAAGCATAAAAATAACTGTAAAGAAAATAAAATCCTTACAGAACTTCGACGCTATTCCCGTAGCTGGAAAACATCCAAGCGGAATTTGCACTCCCATTTATTGAATCAAAAATCTAAACTATTACAAAAACATTACAAGTTCCTCTCAAAAAGAGAAGAACTCTAAACCTAAGAGAATTGAATTAAAAACTAAGAGAAAAACTAAGAAAAGCTTAGAAACTAAGAAAGAAACTAAGAAAACTCAAAAACTAAGAAATGAGAGAAAGAAAGAAGAGAGAAGTGTGTTTTGAAGGTGTGATTTGAAGTGAAGGGAAGGGGGGTATTTATAGGTGAGGATGGAGAGAAAAAATGAGTAAAAAAATGTTAAAAAATATAAAAAAATGTAAAAACGCGTATTGGAATTGCTGATGTCATTAATGACGTCAGCATGACATCACAAGGCGGCTGCACGTGAAAAATGGGGCGAAAACGCGTTGGGCGCGCGGTGGGGCTACTGCTGGGCGCTGCGCGCAGCTCGGCGCGCGTGAACAGTGCCCGCGTTCTGGGGCGCGCGTGGATGGGCAGACCAGCGCGCGCAGCTGGGCTGCGGCGCGCGATTTCCGTCTTTTTGACATTTTTGACCTTTTCGACCCATTTTGTCCATTTTTTCCATGTTTGTTGACCTTTTTCCACTTATTTATTGATATATTTGTGATGTATTGCTTCAAGTATTCCTCTTTGAGTCTTTAAATTGCGTTTTTAAGCCAAAATTCCTGAAAAACAATAAAAATACCCGTGATTCCGAAAAAGACAAATTTATATAAATATATGATAAAACATATAAATATATATATTTTTAATCAATTAATGTACATAAAATCATGGTTATTTTAGTGCTTTTTGAGCACTCATCACAAATCACTTTCGTGGATTGAAACGGTTGCATTTAGCCTATGCAACAAGCCGTTAAACCCCTAGGTTGCCCTAGTGGACGAGTTTGAGTCTCGTGAGGGTTTTCAGTAATGATACCCACAAACATTGAACTAATTGTAAAAATCAAAAGAAACTATAAAAACAATCAAATCAAAAACTACAATTACAACACAATCAAAAATTAATTTAAGAATAAAAGAAAACAACATATCACAAAAATTTCTCACACTTTTTAATCTCCTTTAAGATCATAATTAAAATCTCAAGCATAAGTTATTTTAATCTCTTTAAACAATCATGATTTTATTATAATAATTAGTCGAAAATCATTTTCATATTTCATTTCAAAAATGTGTCAATTTAATTTTACCCAATTTCAGTGTCATGAATCAGAATTCGCTTCGACTCTATTCCTCACAAGTCAATACTCTCAAAGCACTGAATCCTATGGGTTCAAACACTCATACTAATTTATATGTGAAAGAGTTGATGTATAGAAATGAACTAATATGTTCGCATATGTATAAAGAATAAAGGCTCAAAGTGTTATTTTAACATTGATCTCATGAAAGGAATCGAATGTATAAATTATAAAGATATCATATATAAAAATTATTTTCATGCATAAATTAAACTCATTAAGAAAGAATTTCAAGATATATGCTTTTTACAAATGAAGAAATTGCAATGACTTTTTAGGGAATTACTTCCTATATCTTTCTTTTGTATTTAGCCTTTACTCACAACTTTGTTGGCAATGTGGGTCATAGTATGTAGATGATACTATTTTTTTATCTCTCTATACATTTTTTTTTAATATATGTATTTTTTTAGAGAGTCAACCCATGTACAGATTGTACATTTTTTGGATTTTGGTGAGTGGTTAATTTTGTGGCTTTTCTGTTTGATCTTGGTTTAGGTAACCCCAGATATGTCTTTTTGTTTTTGTAGCAGTCATGCATGAATGAGATATAAGCATATACTATCAATTTCTACTCAAATCGTTTGATCTAAACAAAAATAATAATAAAAAATATATGATACTCTATTAAGATGAGAAAAAAATTCATACATTCAATGCTAATACCTATAGAGATCATCTAAACTTTTGAATAAATAAGAAATGTGTTTGGAGTAGAAAAAAAATATATATTTCACTCTGAATAAAAGAAATTAGGTTCAAATTATATCTCACAAGGGTAGTCTCCACTAAAAAAAATTCATAAACACCGATTTTGGGTTTAATATAATTTCCACATTTTATCAAGAAATACTAGTTATGACAAAAACTAACTAATTATCAAAAATAATTACAAAATATTTCATGATATGTTTTCAAAAATTAATCTAACAGTACCAAAGACTTAACTATTTACTTAAATTTGATTTAAAGAAATGATAAATTTTTGTGAGAATTTTTTTTTTATGCATGGTAACTTTTCACCACCCCCAACCTAGAACTTACATTGTCTTCAATGTAACAACTGTAAATTAAAGATAAAGAGAAAAGAGAGGAAAGATTACCTATTTCTTAAGAATGTGTAAGTAGTAATGAAGAAATGCAGGTGCATCCATCATATTCATCATTAAAGTGTATACAGACAGATTGCTGTGAACTTCTAACATCTCAACAAATATTTTAGTTTTAACAATTTTAAAAATTATTCACATATAAGTAAACTAAAATAAACAATAAAATTAAGTAAATAAAACAAATAACAAAAAAAATTACCTAACATGATGGGTTGCCTCCCATCCAGCGCTTAGTTTAACGTCTTAGCAAGACGTATCTTTTTGGTGCTAAGGATTACTCAGCCAAATGCAATCTATTTTAGCAATGTTGTTTGGTTCTTCTAAATAAGGCTTGACACGATGGCCATTAACTTTGAACGTTTTTTGTGTCTTGGAGTCCAATAGTTCTACCACTCCATGTTCAAATACCTGAACTATTGTGAATGGTCCATCCCATCTTGATCTCAGCTTTCCTGGAAACAATCTCAAACGAGATTTAAATAAAAGAACTTTCATTCCAGGGTGAAAAGTCTTAGGAACTAGCCTCTTGTCATGATAACGCTTAGTACGCTCTTTTTATAATTTGGCATTCTCATAGGCTTCATTCCTAATTTCTTCCAACTCATGAAGCTGGAGTACTCGTTTTTCACCTGCTTTATCTAAATCCATGTTTAGCTCTTTAATTTCCCAATAAGCCTTGTGTTCAAGTTCGACTGGAAGGTGGCACGCTTTCCCAAAGATTAACCAGTAAGGGCTCATCCCAATAGGTGTTTTGTAAGCGGTGCGGTATGCCCATAAGGCATCATTTAACTTAAATGCCCAATCCTTCCTTGAAGGACGCACAGTGCGTTCCAGTATTCCCTTAATTTGCCTATTACTTACTTCCACTAAACCGGAAGTTTGAGGATGATATGGAGTAGCTACCTTATGTGTGATGTTGTACTTGTTTAGTACTCCATCAAAGAGTTTGTTACAAAAATGGCTACCTCCATCACTTATTATAGCTCTAGGCGTTCCGAACCTACTGAATATGAAATCTTTCAAGAATTTCACAACAACATTAGCATCATTGGTTTTGGTGGGGATAGCTTCTACACACTTGGACACATAATCCACAGCAACCAAAATGTATTGAAAACCATTAGATGGGGGAAAAGGACCCATAAAGTCAATCCCCCATACATCAAAGAGTTCAACAACTAAATTAGATGTCAAAGGCATTTCATCTCTTTTGCTTATGTTTCCTGTTCTTTGACATCTATCACATTGTGCACAAAACATATGAGCATCTTTAAAAAGAGTGGGCCAAAAGAATCCAGACTGTAATATCTTACGGGCTGTCTTTTCACCTCCAAAATTACCCCCACAATGAAGTTCATGACAAAAAGTCAGAATGCTCTTATGTTCTTCTTCAGGTACACATCTCCGGATGACTTGATCTTGACCAATCTTGTATAAATAAGGGTCATCCCAGAAATAGTCCTTAATAGTTTTAAAAAACCTTTTCTTGTCCTGATATGAAGTGTTAGGTCGCAAAACACCAGTGGCAAGATAGTTTACAATATCAGCATAGCATGGGTTCGGACCTATGAAAAATAACTGTTCATCAGGAAAGGTTTCAACTATATCGTCATTACTCTCATCTTTAAGAGAATTGAAGTCAGAAATCAACCTAGACAAATGGTCAGCTACTAAGTTTTCACTGCCTTTCTTATCCTTGATTTCTAGGTCAAATTCTTGTAAGAGTAAGACCCACCTGATTAATCTTGGCTTGGCATTTGGTTTACTTAATAGGTATCTTAAAGCAGCATGATCAGAATGCACAATCACTTTAGATCCTACTAAATAAGACCAAAATTTGTCTAAAGAGAATACTATAGCCAAGAATTCCTTTTCAGTGGTGGTGTAATTCATCTGGGCATCATTGAGTGTTTTGCTAGCATAGTAGATGACATGTAAACGCTTATCCACTCTTTGTCCCAAGACTGCTCCTATTGCATAATCAGAAGCGTCACACATTATTTCAAAAGGTAAAGACCAATTTGGTGCCATAATAACAGGGGTAGATGTGAGTTTATCTTTCAAGGTATTAAAGGAAGTAAGGCAGTCATTATTGAAATCAAAATCAGCATCTTTGGATAGCAAGTTACATAAGGGACGACTTATTTTAGAGAAATCTTTAATAAATCGTCTGTAAAATCCTGCATGTCCCAAGAAGCTTCTTATCCCCTTCACAGATGTAGGGGGAGGTAGTTTGGATATCAATTCAACTTTTGCCTTATCAACTTCAATACCCTTGTTTGAAATTATATGTCCTAAAACTATCCCTTGTTGAACCATAAAATGACTTTTCTCCCAACTAAGGGTTAGATTGCATTCAATGCATCTTTCTAAAACCAAAGTCAATTTATGTAAGCAATCATCAAATGAGTTCCCAAAGACAGAGAAATCGTCCATGAAAATCTCAATGAATTTTTCCACCATGTCCGAGAAAATGGATATCATGCATCTCTGGAACGTGGCAGGGGCATTGCATAACCCAAATGGCATTCAGCGAAAAGCAAATGTCCCAAAAGGACATGTAAATGTGGTCTTTTCCTGATCTTCTGGTGCTATGGGTACTTGATAATATCCAGACAGTCCATCCAAAAAACAGTAAAATTCGTGCCCAGCTAATCTTTCCAACATTTGATCAATGAATGGAAGAGGAAAGTGATCCTTTTTCGTATATAAATTTAGTTTCCTAAAATCTATACACATTCTCCATCCAGTGATTATTCTAGTGGGCACTAATTCACTTTTGTCATTCTTAACAACTGTTATCCCAGATTTCTTTGGTACCACATGCACTGGACTAACCCACTTACTATCTGCAATAGGATAGATAATCCCTTCTTCTAATAATTTAAGAATTTCCTTTTTAACTACCTCTTGCATGTTTGGGTTTAGTCTTCTTTGGGCCTCTCGTACAGGTTTAGCACCATCCTCCAAGTTGATCTTGTGCATACACATTGTTGGACTAATGCCTCTTATATCCCCTATACTCCAACCTATAGATTTCTTAAACTGTTTAAGCACTTTGATGAGTTCCTTTTCTTGTGGTTTGGTCAAGGTTGAAGAAATTATCACTGGATAAGTTTCTCCCTCTCCCAAAAACACATATTTTAAGTGCTCAATTAAGTCTTTGAGTTCAAGTTCAGGTGGATTGGCCTCTTTAATAGATGAAGAACTGGGTAGATTTAAAAGTGTACTAGATTTTGTCATCACTTCATTATTGTCTAGTTGTTCAAGGTACCCCTTAATTTCTTCATCTAAATCTTCTTCAACCTTTTCAAGTGTAAGAACGGTTTCAAGCTTGTCTTCTATTCTGGTTTGGAAAAAGGTGTTTTGGACAAGATTATCCAAAGGATCAACATCGAATATTCCATCGATGGCAGAAATAGAAGGGAAAGGTGAAGAATCAAAAACTTTAAAATGAACAGTCTCTTCTAAGACTGTCATTGTCAAGTTTCCATCTTGGACATCAATAATAGTTTTAGTAGTTGCCATAAATGGTCTACCAAGCAATATTGTGTGCTCTCTGTCCAATGCTGGATTTTCTTGCATATCCAGAACCACAAAGTCAACAGGTATTATCAGTTTGTCTACCTGTACCAAAACATCCTCAACTATTCCCTCTGGATATTTAAGAGATCTGTCTGCAAGTTGAAGGGACATAGTTGTGGGTTTTAAATCCCCTAGATTGAGCTGTAAGAATATAGAGTAGGGCATCAAATTTATACTAGCACCTAAATCAAGAATTGCTTTAGCAACCTTCCTATCCCCCATAGTTATGTTTATAATAAAACTTCCAGGGTCTTTCAACTTAGGGGGTAGTTTAAGCTGAAGTACAGCGCTAGAAATTTCTGATACTACTACTCGTTCATTCAGTTCATACCTCCTTTTCTTAGTGTTCAACTCTTTGAAAAACTTGGCATATGAGGGCACATTCATGATCACTTCTAATAATGGTAAATTGATATTTACTTTAGAGAGCATATTAAAAAGATCATTGAATTGCTTATCTTGTTTGGATTCTTTCAACCGGTGGGGAAAAGGTACTTGTATCTAGTGTGGTTCTGTTGTCTTTTGAATTTTGGGGGTGTCAGATGACCCCCCAATGAGTTTTTCAGAAGGCTTGTTAAGTTTAACACTTGTTTCTCCTTTTTGCGAGATTAGAGTATCGCCTTCTCTATTACATGAAGTACAAGGTAGATTGTTAGAGATTTCAGGTAAACTGGTATTGACTACCTTACCACTTCGAAGGGTTCTAACATCCTTTGCTTGTTCTGGTTGACTGGGCAACTTTCCTGGTTCTTTCTTTTGCATTTGTTCAGCCAGTTGCCCAACTTTAGATTCAATTCTTTTAACCGAAGCCTCCATGGTGTTCAACCTTTGATTAGTCATCAATTGGTTGTCACGACTAACTTGAATAAAAGCATTCAAGCTATCTTCTAAGGTTGGTTTAAAAGATTGGCTTGGTGGGTAAGGGTGGTTGTTATCCGACCTTAGTGTTGGATATTGGGTGTAGGCTGGGTGATTATAGGTGTTTGGATGATACCTTTGAAAAGATTGGACTTCCTCTATGGCATCGACACTAGAATCACAAGTATTTGAACAATTATGAGTACCATGCCCAATTGAACAACACACTTCACATACCTCTTGATTTGAAATTTGGTGGGAAGTGAGGAATTTCACTTGTTTAGTCAATTCAGCAAGTTGCAAGGTTATCTCATTATCAGAGCCGACTTCATTGACCTTTGCTTTCCTTCTACCACCTCTTTGTTGGGAATTAGAACCCAATAGCTCATAGAGATTATAGGTTTCCTCTGCGGTCTTTTCTCCTACAGCACCTCCAACAGCATTATCAACCATGTATTGACTCTGTAGTGTCAATCCATCATAAAAGAATTGGTTTTGTAGCTGTAATGGAAAGCTATGATTTTGACATTGAATGTAAAGGAGTTTGAATCGTTCCCAAGCTTTATGAAAGGGCTCTTCATACATTTGAGAAAATGTTGCTATCTTTGTTCTTAGATCAACAGTCTTTTGATGGGAATAGAACCTACCCATAAAAATTTCATAGACTGCCTCCCAAGTTTTAAGAGAACCTGACTGTAGAGTAATGAACCATGACCAAGCTTTATCTTTGAGAGTGTAAGGAAAACACCTCATCTTAAGTTGATCTTCATTAATTGCATGTAGTGGAAAGGTTTGGACAATAGCAGAGAATTCTCGAATGAAATTTAAAGGGTCTTCATTAGGGATACCGTAAAAGGAAGGCAACAAAGAATAATGAATTTTTTTCAATTCATAATTCCTTGCAGCCTCTTGTAATTGGATACCGGAAGTTACATTGCCAATGATTGGCATTGTATATTCTTTCATCTTTTTCCGCCTATCTTCAGCATCTCCCATGGTTGTTTGTAGTTGACAATGATCCTCATCCTATTGTGTATCAACATTTTGCTTTTAAAAACAATAGTAGATATCTCTAAGAAATATTTATAACTTGATAAAACGTAAAAGCAAAAAGTGCAAGGAACCTAATTTTTTTTTAAATTTAAACGAATGGACAGAATGTTTGAAACAAACGAATTTTATTTCATCTGAATTTTTATTACACGCAAACTAAAACAAAGGAAAATACAATAATGGGTGACTTCCCATACAGGACTAAAATTTATCGTCTTCTAGTAAGACGTTGCTTGGAGATTGCAGAATGAAAAACTCAATGTCTCCTCTTCATTGAATTCATTTAAGTTTCAAATTAGTCTTTGCCTTTTTGCAAATGTTCAACTTGAACTTCCACCTTTTTGATAGAAGCTTCCACAGAGTCCAACCGTTGATTGGTTTTAGATTGGTTATCCCTACAAACTTGAATAAAAGAATTCAAGTTGTCCTCCAGGGTTGGTTTATTGGGAATGCTTCTTGGAATAGGTGGGTGGAATTGCTGGCCTGCCTGGTTTGAGCTTTGAGTGAAAGGAGGGTTGTTTTGCCTCCAAGAGAAATTTGGATGACTTCTCCACCCAGGATTATAGGTATTTGAATTGGGATCAAACCTTGGTCTCTGTTGATATGCTCCCAACACATTGACCTGTTCAGGTCCAGTTGTTTCTCCTTGATATGGACAGGCTTCAGTACCATGTCCCATGTTGCTATACAAACCATATTGTTCATTATTTGTGTTGGTTTGTGTAGTGAGAAGGGCAACTTGCTTAGTCAGTTGAACAAGTTGTTGTTGAACTTCATTACTGGAGTCGATTTCATGAACTCCAGCTTTTCTCACTCGGGAGCTTTTCTGTTGGGAATTAGCACCCAACATCTCAAAGAGGTTATACGTCTCTGAGGCAGTCTTTTCTCCTATTGCTCCTCCTGCAGCGTTGTCGACAATGAACTGACATTGTTGTGTAAGTCCATCGTAAAAGAATTGGTTCTGCAACTGTAGGGGAAAGCTATGATGGGGACATTGAGTGAGAAACATTTTGAACCTATCCCAAGCTTCATGGAATGGTTCTCCTTCCATCTGAGAGAAAGTAGCAATCTTTCCTCTCAACTCTGATGTTTTTTGGTGGGAATAGAATTTTCCCATGAATTTATTGTAAATGTTGCCCCATGTCATCAGAGAACCTGGGGGAAGTGACATCAACCAAGCTTTGACCTTATCCTTTAAAGTGTAGGGAAAACATCTCATCCTAAGTTGATCCTCGTTTAGAATACCGAGGGGAAATGTTTGGACCGTAGCATAGAAATCTCTCATAAAGGAAAGAGAATCTTCATTAGGTAGCCCATAAAAGGAAGGAAGCATAGAAAAATGAATATTTTTAAGGTCATAATTCCGAGCAGCCTCTCCCAACTGGATAGCGGCAGTTGCCGTGCCTATTACCGGTCTTGCAAACTCCTTCATCGTGGTTTCCCTAACATGTTGGTTTTCCTCCATTTCTTTTGGTTCTAGTAAAGGATTAAGTCTTGGTTCTATGTTTGGCTCAAAAATAGGTTGATGGGTGGAATCCAGTGTTGTTGACACTTGTTTAAATTTATGAATATTATTTACATATGGTGTAAGGGGGTTTCCTAAGGATCTCCTACCACGCATAGACTATTGTAAACGTAAATTTGAATCTCCTGTCAACAAAAATAAAAATTTAGAGAAAATTTACATGGTATTTAATACAAAACACTAGACAAAACTAGTTAAACCCTAAAAAAAGAAAAAAAATTATTATTTTTTTTTATATATTTTTTTTTGGTAACATAATTAGTATTAACCAAGAGTGCTCCCAGGAAAGAATGGTGGTGCAAACGGCTCCTTAAATACCATTCTCCTAGCCAGAGCAACGTTCCCAGGAAAGACTAGTGGCACAAAGGCTTCCAAGAACTAGTCTCCTAGACAGAACTCCCTTAGATTTTTACTTTTCATGTTATTTAGTTAATTAGGTATAAATTTAAGTAATGTTTTTTTTTATATTATTTTTTTTACTATTCATGAACGGTAATTTTATTTTACTATTCGCCTATATTATTTCTTATTAACTTAAAATTTTTGAAATTTTGAAAATTTTTTTTTATTTTTTTTTTACTATTCATGAACGGTAAAATTTTTTTACTTCAAATTTCAAATTTCTAAATTATTTTACAATAAAAAAAAATTATTTTTTTAATTTTTTAATTTTTTAATTTTTTTAATTTTATTATTTCTTATGAATTTTGAAATTTGATTATTGTTAAAATATCACAATTATTTACAACACAAAAATGTTTTTAAAATTTTGATAAATAATTTAAAAACGCTATTCCTTCCCCGGCAATGGCGCCAAAAACTTGATGAGCGAAAACCGACATCGTCGATTCTTGCCAATACTTTGGTTTTAATATTTATAAAACTCTCGCAAGTGCACGAATCATTTCGAAGAAAATGATAAGTATACTCCCAAGGTCGATCTAAGGAAGGAATGTATGTGGTTTTTAATTTATTATTCAAACTTTTAAAAACGAAATTAAATCCTAAACATCCTGTCACGATAGTTTGGTTTTTGTGTTCCTAATCTAATAACATAAAATAAACATATATACAGATTAATTAAATATAATCTAATAACATAAAAATAAACATAGATACAAATTCAATAAATAATTATCTAAAAATAAACATATATACGGATTCAATAAATATTCATGCAAATTTTTATCATTTATATCAGCAGAGTATTTATGGATATAATAACTAAATTAATTATGCTTGCTCATATTATCTAGGTTATTAAAGATATAAATTGATATTTTATTGATTCTCTTTTTTTTATATAAATACCACCTTTGGTGGGGTTAGATATTCTTTGTTAACTAAACAAATCAATTAACACCTATGGGTGGGGTTGATAACTAATATGCTTAATTAAATTAATTCCTTTTCCTAAGAGATTGAAAATGAACCATTTAAATGCCACCTTTGGTGGGGTTAGACAGTTTAAACTTTATTCAAGGTGTCCAAATTAAACTTAAGAATTTAATTATCCGAGTACTAACTTTCAAGTTTTAAAACCACTATTGAAAACATGTTGTCAATACATTTTCACATAATAATTCTTATAAAAACTTTTGAAATAGAGTTTCACTCTAACTACCGGGCGATTGTACCAACAAATAAAAGAGCACTACTCTAAATTAGACCGGATAACTAAACCTTAAAATCTAATTTTCAGGTTTAAGTTTGTAATGAAAAATAATATATTTCTCTCTAACATTCTTAATATAAAATCTTGAATAAAAACAAAATCAATTCAATTTAAAGATTTTTACCTATTTAATATTTCGCAAGCATAACAACGTCATTATTACATCATATTTACTAAACAGCCAGCATAGTTTAATTTAACCACAGACAAGTTGAATATAACATGTAAGAATAAAGCATAAAAATAACTGTAAAGAAAATAAAATCCTTACAGAACTTCGACGCTATTCCCGTAGCTGGAAAACCTCCAAGCGGAATTTGCACTCCCATTTATTGAATCAAAAATCTAAACTATTACAAAAACATTACAAGTTCCTCTCAAAAAGAGAAGAACTCTAAACCTAAGAGAATTTAACTAAAAACTAAGAGAAAAACTAAGAAAAGCTTAGAAACTAAGAAAGAAACTAAGAAAACTCAAAAACTAAGAAATGAGAGAAAGAAAGAAGAGAGAAGTGTGTTTTGAAGGTGTGATTTGAAGTGAAGGGAAGGGGGGGTATTTATAGGTGAGGATGGAGAGAAAAAATGAGTAAAAAAATGTTAAAAAAATATTAAAAAATGTAAAAACGCGTATTGGAATTGCTGATGTCATTAATGACGTCAGCATGACATCACAAGGCGGCTGCACGTGAAAAATGGGGCGAAAACGCGTTGGGCGCGCGGTGGGGCTGCTGCTGGGCGCGCGTGAACAGTGCCCACGCGCTGGGGCGCGCGCGGCATGGGGTGCTGGGGCGCGCGCGGCATGGGGCGCTGGGCTGCGGCGCGCGATTTCCGTCTTTTTGACATTTTTGACATTTTCGACCCATTTTGTCCATTTTTTCCATGTTTGTTGACCTTTTTCCACTTATTTATTGATATATTTGTGATGTATTGCTTCAAGTATTCCTCTTTGAGTCTTTAAATTGCGTTTTTAAGCCAAAATTCTTGAAAAACAATGAAAATACCCGTGATTCCGAAAAAGACAAATTTATATAAATATATGATAAAACATATAAATATATATATTTTTAATCAATTAATGTACATAAAATCATGGTTATTTTAGTGCTTTTTGAGCACTCATCAGTAGCATTCATATAGTTTTCTAATTATTACTTCAATTTTTTAATTATGCATTTTTGGTATGAGTTTCTAAGAAGTATGTATCTTCTAACCCTGTTAATATGCCAAGTGTTGGAATCTTTATTATGATTTGTTATGTAATGTATGATTGCATGTTGTGAAAGTACATTCATCATTTACTTAATATGTTTTCCACATATATGGTATTGAAGATATTGGAAGTCCCTTATAACTTTTATGTATAAATGACTATCTTGCATGCTATGTAATGTTTTCTATGTTAATGGATGTTGCTAGCTTAGACAAGAGCTTTTGAGGCACACCATCACTAATGTGTTTAGTGCAGTTTCTTCTTTTTTACCACAAATTGTTTTGTTATATGTTGAATTAAGAATGTTGTTTTGTGCATCAGTTGTATTAATTGTCCAATTCACATTGAGAGGCCTACTTGGTTGAATTGATATAGAGCTCACAAAAATATTTTATGGGTTGTCATTTTGACCACTCATTTAGGTCCTCGTTACCTATTTGAGTCGAAAGAACAATTGATTTTCCTGTAATTGTTCCTACGTATAGGAATCTTCATAGTCACTTTAGTTTCAATTCAATAAACGTCGCAAACAATTTTTTTGTAGGTTTTCCAAGAAAGAATTGATACTAAGCTTCTATAAAGATACAATTCATGTATATTTAAATGTATTATTTTTAGATTATCTTTAGGTGTTGTTTTAGAAGCTATATGTTCGATTTATTAATAATTTATTAAAATATGCACATCTAGCTATAAATAATATAGGTAAACACTTTCGTAAATTAAATTAAGTTTTATTTCTTCATCAAAATTAAAACAAAGTTTATTAAAGAAATGTATATTGCTTAGTATTTTTTTCATAATTAAAATAAGAGTTAGATTTTGGATTTAATTATTTGATTCTGACCAAAACAATCATGATATGATGTTTAGGTTATTATTTTGGTTTTTAAGAATTTTTGTAATTATTTAAAAAGCACTTGATTCTTATTTAGACCAACCTTGGAAGTATATTTATCATTTTCTATAAGTGATTTATGCACTTGTGAACTATTTTATAAATCAACCAAAATTTATACGTAACATTTTGTGCACCAATCTCTTATAGAAACCTACATGTCCAAGAAAAGATCACACATCACTTAACATTTTAGCAATGGATAATTTTTTCTTTGTCAACCTCTATTCCTCCTTTAGACATAACATGTCCAAGAAAATTCTAGATGACACCATGAAATAACATTTCTCTTAGTTAAAGACAAGTCCTTTTTCTTACATCTACTTAAAACAACCTCTAAATTAAGTAAACATGAGTCAAAAAAATCACCAAAAATAGTCAAATCATCCATAAACAATTCCGTGCATTTTCCAACCATATTAGAGAAAATAGTAAGCGTATAACACTGAAAATTATCCGGTGCATTACATAAACCAAATGACATCCTACAAAATGCATAAGTGCCAAAAAGGTATGCAAAGGTAGTTCCTTCTTGAACCTCCAAAGCTATCTCTATTTTATCTATACTTGATAAGAACTAGAGTACCCATCAAGAAGGTATTAAAAAGGATGGCTAGCTACATTTTGTAAGATTTGGTCGATAAAAGGTAATGGAAATTGATCTTTATGAGTGACTAAATTTATTTTTCTAAAGTCAACACATATGCTCTTCCTAGTTACTACTCTAGTTGGAATAATAGCTCCCTTATCATTTTAACTATAGTTACCTCATATTTCTTTGGAATTACTTTTGTTGAACTCACCCATTTACTATCAGATATTGAGTAAATTATACACAGGTCTAATAGTTTCAAGACTTCCTTCTTATCAACTTATTTCATTACAAGATCATGTCTTTTTTGAAGGTTTTTAAGGGATTGAGCTCATTTCTCTTACTGGATCCTATGGGATCAAATTACGGAGATATACCTTTAATGTTAGATAAAGTCCATCCTGGTCTATCTATCTTTCATATTGTTCAACACTAAGTTCATAAGAAATAATAACAGTAAATGTATCACTTGGACCCAGAAATGCACATTTAAAATCTTTGGGTAATGGAGACTATTCAAATTTTGGTGTTTCCAAGGTAGATGGCTTTGGCTTCTCTCTTTCAAGTGGTAACTTCTTGAAGCATGATTACCAAAACTTTATTGGCTTTTCCTGAATGTATCAACAGTGAAAGATAAGGGTTCTAAATCAAGTCCAAGAAGAAGATATTTTACATGTTCAAAATTATTTTGCAAATGTATTTCCTCTTAAATAAGTGATTCTAACATATAGGTATGATAATACTCATCTTTATCATGTGGTTGTTTCCCATAATGGAATATGTTTACCTCCAACATCATATTTCCAAATGATAGCTTAATTAAAACATTCTTATAATTGATCAAGGCATTAGCAGTGGTTAGGAATGGTCTTCCTAAGTTCATAGAGATCTGAGATTCCATATCAACCAAAGACTAAGTAAAAAAGGACTAAAAAGTCAATATGATAGTAAAACTTATCAATTAGGAGCAAAATGTCTTCCACTATCCCTCTTGGATTTCTAATTGAATGATCGACCAATTGTAGCACTATAGATGTAGATTTTATATTTCCAAGACCTAGGTCCATGTAAACTGAGTAAGGCCTTAGGTTGACACTTGTAGCCTAATCTAATAGAGCTTGGCCAACTTTATATATCGTAATTTGGTATAAAATTGTATGACATCCTAGATATTTATACTTGGATGGTGTCTTTTTTCAATCATTACATTGACTTACTCAGTCAAAAAGGCAGTCATCTTGATGTGATGCCTTCTTTCAACAATGTGTAGATCTTTGATCACCTTAGCATATGCTGGTACCTGCTTGATAACATGCAACAAAGGAAAGTTAATTTTACTTTTTTAAGGTATCCAAGGATCTCACTATGGTTTTTCTATATTTTTGCTATTTTAAGAACATGAGGAAAAGGCACTTGTACTTGATATTTCTTCTCAGGCTCTACTAGAAGGGTATCTTCAGAGTTACTTGAGATAGACTTAGTACTTTTGTTATTTGAATAATTCAGTAGACTTGGTTCTTCAAGAGTTTTTCCACTTTCAGTAGTGATGACATTAAACTCTTCAAGACTTTTTTGATTAGTAGTAGAGGTTTATGCAATATTCTGCCCACTTGGATTCGACTACGACAAAGATGGAAACTTATCTTGTTCTTGTACATAAAGAGTGCTTGTCAACTTTGTGATTTAAATCTTCATCTCTTTTTGATCTTTAACCACTTGGGCAAGAATAGCTTCAAAAATTTGTAAATTTCCATCGAAAGAATATTTTGATGAAACTTTATGGTAATGGTGCTTCTGGTTTCCAATTTTTGTTTTGGATGAAATAGGTTGGTTTGCATCACTATTCCAACTCAAATTAGGATGATTTTACCAACCATGATTTTATGTATTGGAATATGCTTAATGTGTCTTTCGAAAAATTCCCATGGCATTACAATGTGCATCATATACACCTTTTATCTCACCATAGATGGGTAATCTTATGTAAAGTGATCCACTCCTTTATCTATTCTATAACTTGAGATTCCAACCTAGGAATGGTAGGAATGGCTCTATTATCTTTGGTCTTTATTACCTCTATTTCTCTAGTAAAAGTTTTGAATTGGGCTTTGATGCTTTCTTCATCTAACATATGGTATATTCCAATGGGCTTTGATTGACTTGTGCTATCAATAGCACTAGGTCCAATTCAGGTGTAAGGGTCCTCAATGAGCTCATTCAAGTACTTAATAGCTTCATTACATTCTTTGTGGAGAATTCACCATTACACATTATTCTAATAAATTAGCACTCTATATGTATATCCTTCATAGAAATAGCTAACAAAATGCCAATTCTCATACCAATGGTGTGGGTACATATTGAATAACCTTTTGAACCTTTCTCATGCTTGATACAAAATTTCACTATCCTTTTGGGAAAAAGTCAATATCTATCTTTTCAAAGTTTTGGTCTTATGGTGTGAGTCGGTCATTTTTTCCTATGTTAAAATAGATCTTGTCACAAAGTGTACAACTAACTCTTTGCTTTGTCTTTTAAGGAAAAAGGAAAAACCTTAACTTAATAAAGTCCTCAGTGTGGGGTTGGTTATGAAATTTAGCCACTACTTCTTCAAATTCCTTTACATGAACATAAAGATTTTCGCTTTATAGGCCATGAAAAGTGGGAAAAAGTTGGTTCATGCTATGTTTATACTTAAGTTATGGGACATTAGCTAGAAACATAATACACGAGGGGATAGTTATACGGGTTGTGTATAGGTAATCCTTCAAGAATCGTGTAGTGTTGTTTTCAATTATGTTCATAGTTGCAAGTGGATGAGGTGTATCAGAAAAACCTATTGTGGCCTTGATAGTGCTTCATATTCAAGCTTTCACATATGCCTTCTGTGCTCAATTCACTACCAACACATACACCTAAAACTATATTTTTTTAAAAATAACAATAACAACAATGTAGTAACACAATTAGTATTCATCAATAATGCTTAAAGGAAGGGGCCAAGCCTCCTTAAAAACCACCCTTCTAGATAGAGCAATGTTTCCAAGAAATTCTAGTGGCACAAAGGCTTTTACAAACTAACCCACTAAACAAAACTCCTTTAGATCTTATTATTTCATACAACCACACAATTTATGTTTTTGTTTTTTTTTTTTTAATTCACAAACTAATGAATAAGAAAATTAGAGAAGAGGTGATAGAGTTAGTAACTTTATAAAATAAATAAATAAGACTCAAATATGAAAGAAAAATTCAAGAAAAAAAAAGAAAATAGAAGTGACAACTAAAGTATTTTTTTCACTGTTCTTCTTTTCTGTACATAAAAAAAATTAAAAAGAATTCTTACAAGATAAAAAAGATAATAATAATAATAATAAAATTATCTTTATTCATGTAGAATTAAAATAAATCATTTTTTTCGTGACACTCAAGGTTATCGTAGTGTAGATTGAGATGTCGATCCCATATAGAAGAGAAATTAACACAAAAGAGTTATTAAAATGATAAAAGTAAAACAAAGGTACCAAATTTTGATTACACTGAAAATACACTCGAGGTTATCGCAGTGTAGATTGAGATGTCGATCCCATATAGAAGAGAAATTAACACAAAAGAGTTATTAAAATGATAAAAGTAAAATAAAGAAATTTAAAATATAAGTAAATAAATTTAAATACCATAAACAAAATAAATAAATTTTCACTTGGAAAGAAACTAAGGCAAAAAGAAATTATAAAGAAATGATTAAAAGAATGGCTAATTCAAAAGAAGGCAAGGCTTTGTGTTTTATTTTTTTATTTTTGTAATGTTTTCAACTTGATTCTAATTTACTACTCAATTATATGTTTCTCATTGCCAACAAATAATTTGAAAATATCTTCTTGGAAGCCTTTGACAATAGAAAAATATTTATTTTGATAAACCCTTTAAAATAATATTGAACAAAGTTTTTATTATGAAATTTATCTAAAATTCAACAATATATCAGATAGATAATATTGTAGTAAAACAATAAGTCATATAATAAAAATAATAAAAATATTTATTCTAGCAATAATCATATAATCATATAAAAAGAGCATGACTAGCTTCATATGTTATTAAAGAACAATAATTATTGAATTCAACGAATGAAATAAAATGAGGAGTTTAACAATAAAAATGTATTGATATTGAAAAACATAAAAGAAACAAAGATGAAAAAGAAACATCAAAATAACACATTAAGTTCCACTCTTAACTATGCTCTAAAATTTAGTCTAACTTGTTCATCTTTTCACAAGATCTAAAATGAAAATGTACAAAATAATAAACAAGGCTCTCTATAAAACTTTGTAGAACTCTGTTCTCTCTTCTATTTGGTTTCTAAATAAGAGCACCACATGCCTCCTTTTATAATGGTAGAGAGCTTCTTATTCCCCAATATTGCTTCAAGAATTTTGGTAAGAAATAATTGAGTGATAATCTAGAGTTACAAAAATTGAATTCAAAATCAACAAAAATGAGTTAGCATAAGGTTGGAATCCGAATGAAATTGTGATTTTATATCTTTTGAGTATTGATTTGAAATGACATTAATTACTTTCCATAAACATGTTGGAGGGGTTAAGCTCTTAGCAAGGTTAGGTATTGTACCAGAAGAAATTTGAATTCACAAATATGAATTTGGAACTATCCAACTTCATAAGATGAGCCTACAAAATACTATGAATAAAACACCAACTTTTAAGACATGAAGAACATACTAAAGATATAGTAATAATTGAATAATATTTGTAAAATAATTTGTAAGTACCATTGTACTCGTATTTGTATGTTGGCTTTTTGTGCACAAAATGTAGTATTTGTTTTATTTTACTTAGTTTTTTTGTCTTCCTCTACATAGATTTGGTTATTGTAGATAAGTAATACATACATATAGTTTGGAACACTTTGTGTTACAAGCATGTTTACACATACCATGTGGTTAGTTTTCATAGCTTCCATGCTAAGTGGAGTGTTGGTTTTTAGCCAACGAGCCAGCATTGTTTGTTGTGTTTTTGGTTTGTTTTGGGTGCGAGTATTTAGGGAAAGTACTTCACAATTTTTGGAATGAAAAAATGTTACTTTTTAGCACTTTGTCACCAAGCTTTCCACCACCCTCACCACCACCCTTGACGAGGTGGTTGGTAGAGTGGCTAGTGAGGTAGAAAATCCAAGTTCTTTAAATACCAATCATTTATTCTTATTTGGTATCCAAAAATTGTGGCAAACCTCTTTTAAATTGACATCTCATATTGTTTTTTTCAAATCACTGATACCTAGAGTGTTGTTCAGCATTAATGATTCATGACTATGTGAGTTAAACCATACTTCTGAATGGTGAGTACTCAAGGTAGTACTAGTGAGTAGGTTTTTATATGTAGAGTCGTGTGTTGGATAGTAGTTTCCCTTTTGCAACCTTTTTTTATTCACTTTACATATTACTGGTATTTGGTTACTAATGACACCACTTTGGGTGGTGTTGGCTTTGGAAAAGAGCCAAGTTCATGTATCAAACTAGGTTTTTATTGAGGTAGGAAATGAGTGTAGAAATAGGAAGTTTGGATAGAGGTCCCAACTGATAGAAGTTATAAGGGTTTTATTTCTATTAGGGTTGTAACTATTTTATTTCATAGTGTATTTATTTGTTGCCAAGTGATTCCTATAAGCAACTTGAAGATGTTAACACATAGATAGGGTTTCTATGTGAGTTTACCTTGTTATATTTGGTGTTGTACATGTCTGAATAAGTGGCTACTACAATCAGAGTTAAAATAGTGTATGTTTCTACATATTAGAGTTTAAACTCTAATTAGAAAGCTTTTGATATTTATCATTGCTTTCCATTTACTAAATTATATATCTGCTACCTTATTAGATTGCCTATATTTGATTATATGTACTATAATTGTCTTTATCTATCATGTGTTTTCCTTCCTATTATTTTTCTGTTTGAGTTGAGTCCTTAAGGAGTTATTACACTTGCCTGATTGTGTATTGGGTTTTGGACTCATTCAATGTTGTTATGCTTGATCAGTATGTATGTTAGTATAATATGTGTTTCTATCATATATGTTCTAACATACTAGAAGTATACTATGATTATAAAGTTTATTTGTAAAATATTGTTGTATGCTTTCTTTCCTTTCTATATAACATGCCTATAGCTTTCTAATCACTACTTATGTCATAGTAATTTAATCTAAACCTTAATTAATTTATCTTAGATATGTATAATGTATGCATGTAAGTATGGTATGAGTTTCTAAAGAGTCTGTATCCTTTCCCTGGTTGTGTCCAAGGTGTCAAACTCTTTATTTGGTTTGCTATGTTTAGATTGATCATATGCTATGAGAGTACAATTATCATTGATCGAATATGTTTCCAAATATGAAGTCTTGAAGTGAAATGAAATTCTTTGTTGTTTAATATGCATTCTTGTCTCACATGCAGTCAATTTTTTGATATGCATATGTTTGTTGGTAGTCTAGATAGAAGCCTATGAGGCACATCATCACTAGTGTCTTTACTATAGATTATTATTTTTGTATCTACTTAGTGTTTTGTATCTACTATGTAATTTAATTAACATTTGTGAAACTGGCTTGTCCGAATTGATAAAGAGATTGCAAAAATATTCCATGGGTTAGCATCTCCACCCCTCTTCTAGGTCTCGTTTACCAATTTGAATCGGAAGAACAATTGACCTTCGTGTAATTATTCCTATGTATAGGAAACTTCAAAATTCAACAAAAGTATTATATTAAACTACATATTTTGACAATATTATTAACTTATTAACATGAAAAATGTATTTTCATGCACCAATCACAACTCCTAAATAACTTATTGCTAGGCCCTAGCAATTCAAGGGTAAACAAGAAAACAAAACATGAAAATCAGTTTCATTATATTAGTGTCATTCCAATTTCGAATGAATTTCAATTGGGTGTGCTATTTTTTTCTCGAGGTTGATCAGTTGCCATTTGTTTAATGAGAAATAAAAAAGGAATATAGAAAATTCGAGTGGCTATAGGGTCCAAAATAAATTGACTTATTTGAAAAAAAAGCCTTGTCGTGAACTTCTTTTCCTATAGTAGAAGCAATGATGGTATATAAGGAATAAACATCGACTAACTCTGGTATTAGTTTTTGAATATTCATCAGACAATAAATAAATCAAAAAATAACATTGAGATAGTTATGAATTCCATTATTGAGTTAAATTTTAACAAAGTTATCTAACCATTTAAAAAAAGCTAGTAAAAGATCACAAATGCTATCAGGAATATTTTAATAATAACTCCAACAATTGTGTGTGTGTGTGCACTAGGCCATAGTTTTCCACAAACCACAATACATATAACCTAAAAGAATTCTATGTAAAAGTCTCAACTCCATATCCTTACTCGTAATTATTTAAATTTGAGCTATCATTTTCCATGTGTACTTTGGGATCTTTTTTTAATTTAAAATTTAAAAAAAATTGTTTTTTTTTGTTTCTTATGAAATTTGAAATTTGTTTTTTTTTTTGTTTTTTTTAACTAAAAAAATCACAATTATTTACAGCACAATTGTTTTTTTAAATTTTGATAAATAATTTGAAAACGTTATTCCTTCCCCGAAAACGACGCCAAAAACTTGATGAGTAGAACCGGCATCGCCGATCCTGCCAATACTTTGGTTTTATATTTATAAAACTCTTGTAAGTGCACGAATCATTTCATAGAAAATGATAAGTATAATCCCAAGGTCGATCTAAGGAAGGAATATATGTAGTTTTTAATTTATTATTCAAACTTTTAAAAACAAAATTAAATCATAAAAATTCTGTCACGATATTTGGGTTTTTTTGTTTTTTAATCTAAGAACATAAAAATAAACATAGATAAAGATTCAATAAACATTTATGCAAATTTTATCATTTATAATATTGGAGTATTTATGGATATAATAACTAAGTTAATTATGCTTACTCATATTATTTAGGTTATTAAAGATATAAATTGATATTTATTGATTCTTTTTTTTATAAGAATAACACCAATAGGTGTGGTTGATAACTAATTTTGTTAATTAAATTAATTCCTTTTTCTAAGAGATTGAAAATGAACCATTTAAATGCCACCTTTGGTGGGGTTAAACGATTTAAACTTTATTCAAGGTGTCCAAATTAAACCTAAGAATTTAGTTATCCGAGTACTAACTTTCAAGTTTTAAAACTACTACTCAAAATATATTGCTAATACATTTTCAGATAATAATTCTTATAAAAACTTTTGAAATAGAGCTTCACTCTAACTACCGGGCGATTGTACCAACAAATAAAAGAGCACTACTCTAAATCAGACCGGATAACTAAACCTTAAAATCTAATTTTTATATTTAAGTTTGTAATGAAAAATAATATATTTTTCTCTAACATTCTTAACATAAAATCTTGAATAAAAATAAAATCAATTCATTTTAGAGATTTTTACCTATTTAATATTTCGCAAGCATAATAACGTTATTATTATATCGTGTTTACAAACAGCCAACAAAGTTAAATTTAATCACAGAAAAATTAAATATAACATGTAAGAATAAAGCATAAAAAATAACTGTAAAGAAAATAAAATCCTTACAGTACTTTGATGCTATTTCTATTGCTAGAAAACCTCCAAACGGAATTTGTACTCCCATTTATTGAATCGAAAAGCAAATAAATTACAAAAACATAACTAGTTCTTCTCAAAAAGAGAAGAACTCTAAAACTAAGAAAAACTAACTAAGGAAAAACTAAAAACTAAGAAATGGAGAAAAAGAAAGAGAAGAGAAGATGTGTTTTTAGGTGTGTTTAGTTATGAAGAGAATGAGGATATTTATAGGTGAGGAGGGGAAGAAAAAGTGGGTGAAAAAATGATTAAAAATGGTGGAAATGCGGAGTAGTGAATGATGACATCATTGTTGACGTCATGCTGGCGTGGGGCGTGGCGGCGCACGCGGATTGGGGGAGATGGGCGCAACGGCACACACAGACTGGGCGTAGATGGGCAACAGCACACGCGGATTGGAGTAGGGGCGCGCAGAGGCTGCTCGGCGTGACTGGGCATGCTGCGCACGTTGACCAGCATGGCTGGGCAGCTGCGTGCGTGATTTCCTCCTTTTTAACATTTTTGACCTTTTTGACCCATTTTGTCCAATTTTTCCATATTTGTTGACTTTTCCTCATTTATTTTATGAATATATTTGTGATGTATTGCCTCCAGTATTCCTCTTTAAGTTATGTTTTTAAGTGAAAATACATGAAAAAGAATAAAAATACCCGTGATTTCGAAAAGACAGATTTATATAAATATATGATAAAATCATATATATTTTCAATCAATTAACGTGCATAAAATCATGGTAATTTTAGTACTTTTTGAGCACTCATCAGTCTCAACTCCTCAATTTATGAAAATTAGAGGTTATTTATCATCTAGGTGATATGGATAGTCATAAATTATTATTGGTTTGAAAACTTAAAGATAGTTTTGAGTTTTGCATTTGCCACTGTTTGGAAATTTATTCGTGAGGTGGGGCTATCATGATGTTGATCCATACAAAATAGAATGGATGAACTTTAGGTTCTCAATTTTGTATAGATACAAGGTGTCTCTTGATGGGCTCTACGGATTGTAGAGTTTATTTTTAGGGAGCCATCTTCGGGATGGATAAAGGTAAAATAGAGATGGTGTTGATTTTGGATTGATAAGCCTATCTTGGTGTGTGGGCATTTTTCAAAGCTCTAGATTATTTGTTAAAGGATGTTTCTACATCCCACTTGGGGTCTTATAAGCTTTTGAGGTATAACTTGAATTGACCATTCACGTAGTGATGTACGTCAACAACTTTGGGTGAAGGAAACTTTGGTTGGATTTGAATTCACCTTATATTATTACAACTTTGGGTGAAGGAAACTCTCGGTGCCATAATGGTGGTACTCTATTTAGGTTGACTATATAGAGAAAGTTGTTTACATGGAGTTTTTCATATTTATAGAGACGGTAATGTTGCCACTGATAATGTAGCATCTTGAGCATCTAGTATTTGTACAAGGACTTGATGGTGGATGCCCCATAATTCACTAGGTCTATCTTTTATTCAAATGCTAACAGTAAATCTAATTATAGGTTTCATTCAAACTTATCTTGTATCTCTTTATTTATTTATTTAATAATACTTATAGTCGATGGGTAGGTAAGGATGGTGCTAAGGAGCTGTCAACCTAGTTAGTATGTCACAGTGTACCTACTGGGACATGTCAACCTAGTTGGTATGTCACAGTGTACCTACTGGGACATGTCAACTACAACCTTTCATTACAAAAGATAACATCAATTATCATAATTTTTATCAACTAAGAATGCAACTAATTATGGTTAAAACACTCAATTGAATTAAAATAAGTGTAATTGTAACACATTATGGAATATTAGGTAACTCAAATTTGAGATGTAAAATAAATTATGTGGCATTGTAAGGGGAAAAAATCACTAACATCCTGGTACATCATTATAGGACCTCAAAATAATTAGGATCGTTAGAAAGAAACTTAGCACATATTAGGAGCTCTTAAGAGGCTCCTAGATACTAATAGAATCTCATTATATCTCCATATAGCTATCATATAACTCCTAATAATGAACAAAATTCTCTAAGTGACTCAATCATCACCCATGATTAGCCTTGATAGGCTTAGACACTGATAGACACTAATAAAGAGCTCCAAGCAACTTCTATAATTAATATATCAATCAAGAACAGCTCATTCCAAAGCAATCTCCATTACCTTAGGGACCTTAAAGGACTTCAGAGATCATCTCCCCTAGCCAATGGCAATCTATACGTACTATTTTCTTAAATATCATAAAATTTGTCACCATATAAGATCGTATTAGCTCCCAGCATCTGGTGCAGCATTCTTTCCAAAGTTCTATCATCAAGGGAACTCATCCTCATGCTCAATTGGATAACTATGTAGGATTCCCACTCCTTATCTGGTCCTAATCCAAACAACAAGGATTCTTAACCAACAAGGGATTAGGATTATCTCCAAACTCATTCAAAATTGCTCATATAAGTACCTATAAAAGAACAATAATTAAAGTTCTTTAGTTACAAATCTAATTAACTAAAAGGGATGAGTAAGTAGTTAATATAAATATGCCAAATTAAAATTTCACTTACGACTAGACAAGAAATCACGTGTAAATAAAATAATGTGGAAATAAAGATTGATACATTAGATTTTTGTGGAAACAAGCTAGGCCACAACAATGACCTAAGAGGAAAACCACTTTCCTATCAAACACTAGGTCTCAAACTACCTATTATAGATAATGTCCCTAAGTAATCTACTTAGAAATGTACATTTTATTTCACAGTCTCCACAAGCAAGGTGTTTGGATCCATACCAATGTTCTAATAAACTTAAGTCACATGAGTTATCAAACACATTCTGGCATTTTTAGAGGGTCCACAATCATTAAAAGTATCACTATCTTTAGATTCAACAAGTTTAGTGGCTCTAGAATCATCGATGACTACAGTGATAGATTCCATAATAATCAAAGTTCTTAGATTGTAGACATAGTCGGCATGACTATTGTTTGAATATAAAAAATATTCGAAGGTCACTCTTAGCTTCAAGCTTGTCTAAATTCTCTTGATCTCTGAGAATGTAACAAGTGCTACCAAACACACAAAGTAATGATTCTACATGTAGTAGGAGGTGTTTATAGCTTCAATCAAGAAAAGTTTAGCCAAATTCTTGTTAGTCAATACTACTATAACTAATTCTTGTATGACCTTAATCTTTCTCTCAACAATTCCATTCTATTGAGGGGTCCTTAGAGCAAAAACGTCATGTGTTATACCCATATTATCACATAAATATTTGATCTTTGAATTTTTAAACTCTTTCCCATGATCATTTTTTATTTTGATAATAGTTCCAATGGACATAAACTTCTCATTTCCTAGTTTGACACACAAAGTCTTGAACTTAGCAAAAGCTTCTACTTTATTTCTTAGAAACATAACATATATATATCTAGATAAATCATCAACAACCACGATGATGTATTTCCTCCCACCAATATTGGTAGTCCACATAGGACCCATCAAATCGATATGTAAAAGATCAAAAGCTCTTATTGTGGAGATATATTTATTCTTCTTGTTTTGACTCCTACTTTACTTACATAACTAATAAGGACCACACATATGTTTAGGTAGTGAAGTGATGGAAGGAAATCTCTATCTTTCATGAGGCTTGAAATTTTCTTTACAAGCTTGTAGTTAATATGCCTTAAATGCTGGTGCCAAAGCTCTTCTATACTAAGAATTAATCTATTTTTCACAACTTTAGGTGGTACCAATATAATAACAATTGTCTTTAGACCTTGTGCCCTTGATATGATATTTCCTAAGCTATCATTTACTATACACTTCTTATGAGTTAATTTGACTAAGAACTTGTTGTCATAGATTTGGCTAATATTGATAATATATGCCTTGAGACCTTCCACATACAAGACATCCTTAAGCTCAAGTATTCTAAGTACATTAATGGATTCTTTTTGACAAACCAAAGCTTTGTTTTCATTTCAAAATTTAATAGACCCATCATTAGCGAGAATTAGGTTGGTGATGAAGGATTTATCTTCAACCATATGACGAGAACAACCATTATTAAAGTACTAATAGTTGAATGCTTGAGCCTTAAGTGCTAGATGAACAAAATTACAATTGAGGTTCAGATCACCATAAAAATTAACCTAAGAGAACCTTAACAACTAAAGAAGCATAAGTGCTTTATTCTGTATCACCAAAGCTTACTCAAAATTTTCTTTCCATAACATGAGACTATATGTGATTGGTGGAAGTAGAGAAGAACCTAAAGGTATTTGAGATAGAAGAGAGAGAGAGAGACTCAATATTAGCATGAACTTGAAGATCATTAAGTTCTACTTTGAAATCATCCAATACAGACTCAAGAAAAGCCTTTTCATCTTCTAGGATGCAGATATATTTCTTCAAATTAAAAATAATATCATAATTATATTAGATGAATTAGGAGTACTTTGAACTCTATGACTTTTTGATTCCTTGTCCTGAAGATATTTCTTGAGCTCATTAATGTGTGAGAGACACTTCTCATTATCAAGAAGGAGAATTTGAAGTTACTTGATGTGATTATCTTATCTCATTTTTAAGTTGTCAACACCCTTCTCACCATCTAAAGTGAGGTGGAAAAATTGACTACAAAGATCCAAATGCTCTTTATTTTTTCTTTCATACTATTTTTAATCTTGATCATATATATTCCTCTTTAGCTTAAAATTACCATACACAAGTTGATAATAAAAGTCTTGAAGAGAAATATCATCATCATCAACGGTATAAGTCTAATAAATGGTCCTAGAAGAGATGATCCTAGATTGGGAAGCCATCAAAGCAGAACAACTAGTCGTACCAACCATAGCTTTTTCAGGAAGGGACACATTCATTTGAAAGAAGCACCCATCATACTTTATTTCCAAGAAGTCCCAAGCTTCCTTGGAACTAGTAAACTTTGAAAGGAGACTTGAGTCTTTAGAAGTAATAGAACTGATAATTAAGTGTAACCCTTGAAAATTAAGATTTTTAAGGCATAGTTCCTCTTTATTACAATCAGCAATAAGTCTAGGTTCAATAACACCAATTTTTGAAATTTGTATGTGGGACTTCTATCAGTACTCTATCAAGGACCAAACATCATTTTGATAAGAACACATATAATCTCTAGTAAAAGTAATAGTTTTTATTAAACTAAGGAGATGCACTAACCAAAATTTTACATTACCCATCATAAAAAATTAATGTAGTTAAATATAGAGTTGTAACAAATGATCAACAATGTGTACAACAATGTGGGAGTCACCTCATCCATAACCATTAGAAATCATTTTCTTAAGAACTGATGGTAATAACTTAGATCAATACAAAGAACACAATATTGCTCACAACCCACTAATAAAGTAGTCTTAAGTACTCACAACTTAAGAACACTATTTTAATCTCACAAGTATGTAACACAAATAATGATATACACTTAATATGATATGTGAAATAGAATCAAAATGGCAAGAAATATTTGGCAAAGTTTCACTTGCATTTTCTAATTAAGAAGAAAATAAAAAGAGGTATTTATAGAAAACAATTTCGCCTATGGGGTACCTTGCCAACCACCCTCACTAACCATTCACCAATGGGGTCATCGAGGGCGTCATTAAGGCACCAAAAATGTAACTTATTTAAATTTTTTTGAGATATTTTCCACAAATACCCACAAACATAATGAAACAAAAACAACAACACTTAACTTAGCATGAATACTAAGAAAACAAATTCAATGGTGTGTGTAAACATGCTCATATACAAAGTATACCTGACTATGTGCATATGTGAATTATCGATCGCCAGTAACCAACCATACATAGTGGAAGAAAATACACTATGTAAAATAAACAAACTACATGTTTTGCATACATGAATGCCAATAAAGATACAAAAGGACTGCAGGACTTACATTATTTTTGGGTAAACTTAAATTATGATGGTTAGGATCATTTGTAGTAACAAAGGTATTTCCATACGGAGCCATAGAAATTAAAGATGAAGGGACTAATACAAGATTTGTAGTCAATGGTCAATGTTTAAAGCTTTACTTAGGTAATTCCAATGAAAGAATTCTCCCGTTGGTATATTTGAAAGAACCAAAACATCATGCTCAAGAAGGTCTATTTAATGACCTAAAATGGGGTGCTTTTTGGGAGGTAACCCAACATAGTTTTATTACTTATTCTTTAATTGTTTTTTAAGTGACTAAAATGTAGAGACACTTGACAAACACATGGATGTATTTGGTGATGAAGACTAACATGTCAATTTCAAGGAAGTTCTCTTTTCCCATATATGTTACTTATATTTACTATATTTACATTAGGGAAAATGTCTTATTCAAATGAGTAAGAGGACACTCTATTTTCTACTTTATTTTTTTTATGTTATTAGTTTAACATTTGTAGTCAAAATATAGATAGAAATTTATAGAAACCATATGCATCTATACTTGATAGGGAATATATGAACCATATGCATGAAACTATTGATGTGATTACATTAACCATGTGGTATACTTGTTTGTTTTAAAATAAAATCATCCATTATTTTTGCACAATGCATGTGATTGATTATTTGATCTACTTAGTAGGAGATCACTTGTGTGAGTAATGTTATATGATAAGAATCTTTTATGCTTTAAAATCTAATTGATCAAACCTTAAGGGAAAATCATAAATAGTATTTAGGTTTAGAAATGATTTAGGCATTAAATTGAGAAATTAAGTGCTAAAATAATCTCTCAACACCACAATCCCAAAAAAAAAAATAAACATAAAAATAATTTGGGGGGAGTTGAATTAAAAAAAAATGGACTAAATTATTAAAGAAAAGTTTAACTACGTGTTGATGAAAAGTAAGCCTCATATTACAAACATGTAAAAACCAATTGATCTTTAGCTAAATGAATAACCTATGTAAATAGAGAGGGATATGAAAATTATACATATGAAACTTGTTCTAAGATTTTAACCCATTACATGCATACGTAGTTTTTCACATGAGTATATTGGATGACTTCATTTGCAAGTCACAGATTCATATGGATTATTTTGTTAAAAACCTATAGTATTCTTGTGTTAATGGACTAATGATTGATGGCTATGTGAACTTCTTATTCATAAAAACTAAAATCTTTGAGTGGAATAATTCCTGTGGAACATGCATCTATTGGGAAAAAAATGTACTTGTGAGTAAGTTGTTCATATCGAGTTAGTATTTTGTATTTATTTTATTATATTTTAACTTTGTTTTTACTTGAGGACAAGCAAAGAATTAAGTTTGAGGGGTGTTAGTAATCATATGAAAGTAAACTTATTTGTCCATTTCAATCTAACTCTTTTTCTTATTTTGAGATTGATATTGTTAAAAGGATCTAACTTATGATCAAATATGATAGTGTGGGTAATACATCAAACGGACCAAAAATAGGTAAATTTTGAAAAATTTAAAAGGGTTTGATAGATTGAGGCATTCATCGATCGATTAAGACAAGACTTGATCGATCGATGATGGATCAAGAAAAATGGGCATTATGCCTCAAAATGAAAAAGATGTTAGTTCAATTGAGAAGGGTATCCATCGATTGAGTACAAGTAGATCGATCAAGATTCAATTGGATGCTCTCCGATTGATCTATGATATAGTTCAATTGATTAAAAAGGGTATCGATTGATCGAGAAAAGAAAAATTTGACACAATAGCCTTGATTTGAACTCCAACTTTCAATCTCACCCATTGGATCAAAGCTAATACAAATCATAAATTGAATAGGGCGTATTTCAACCTATTTAAACATCATTAAAGGCTATAAAAAACAACTAAGAAGAGATGAACATAGATATTTCATAAGAACAAAGAGAGATCAAGTCAAGAAAAGTAAAGAAGTCAATTGAATATCTAGCAAGGGAGACTATAGAAGGAGTTAGATTCTTCATCAAATTTGGATCTAATTGTTTTTTTCATCATTCTTGTAACTTATATTCACTCATTTTTTTAATTATGATTTTTAGAGATATGAGGGGTTATGTTTTTATTTAGGATTTTTTTAATGAATCTAGCCATAAACCATGTGATTAATTTTATTTATTTCAATAAATTTATCTAATATTAGATGATTTAATAATTTTGGTCTTAATGCTTGGATTGTTTGGCCAATAATCATATGATTTGAAATTCATGCTCTAGTTTGACAAAATAGCTTCTTGAATTAGTTATGGAATTATTATTACATGAATTAAAATAATACGAAAGTATGATCAATGAATGTGTAGCATATTACATGTAATCATAATTGATATGTGAATGAAATAGTATGACAAAATAATTATTTACACATAATCAAAAAGAATGCTTGACAAAGATTTATAGATATATAAGAGCATCTAAGTAAACAATTTTTGAAGAGTTGGGATCTATGAATCCTTGTCACACATCTGGTCGGTGAAGTTCCAATTGAGAAGGTCAAGAGCGAGTGACGAGTATGGTCATTTTGGGCAATACGATCTTTTTTGGTTATGCTTGGCATTTCAGTTATAGGATATTAGTAGGATCAATTGATGACATGGCTTCCTTATTTCTAGAAGGATTTGTATAAGTGTGGAAGCTCTATACTCTACTTTTGGGTACCACTATTCTCTACACTTAGGCTTTTCTTTATTATTTGATAACTCTATATTTTAGAGTTATTTTTGTCCCATTTATTAATTATAATTGCTATATTCTTAATCTTTTTAATTAATTTTATGTTCTTAAATTAATATTTACTGTTATTTTTTTAAGGAATATATTTTTAAAGAAAAATAAAGAATTTGTATTGAAAAAAGACTTAATTGAAAATAATAAAAGCTAAAAATATAATTTAAATTAAAAGAGGGCTTAAATGAAAATATCAAAAGTTTAAAAGTTAATTTGAATTAAATTGGAAAGAAGACCACGCGCCACACACACCATCAGATTAGAAATCAACGGTGATGATCAGGCGATATAGATGCACGCGCCACACAGGCGATTGGACACGTTTCCCAGGTAGCATGCTGCTCGGCGCGCAAAGTGGGACCCACCAATCTGTGCAGGCTGGCGTGCAGGGTGGGACCCACGTGTATGTTGCACAAAACTTCCCCCACACGTATCTTCATTACTTACCATTAGATCACAAATTGGACGGCTCAGATAATGCGTGAGGTGCACGCTTAACGTGGGTGGATTCTAGTTGTTGCGCACCGTTCAACGCGTAATGTTCCCATGCGACATGGACCACATGCACTCTCTCATCACAACGAATAAAAAGGTAGCACGTGTTACCTTATTCTTCCAACCAATCATATGCTGACACAGTGCACACTATCAATGATTATTTGCCCGATATTTCTTACTTTTTAACGTGTCTACTGAAGAATAATTTTGTCTCCCACGCGTAATATTTTTTATATTTTCTTATAGCTATAAATAGGATTAGTGGGATAAATTTAGAGGGGTTGTACATAGGACTGTGAAACACATAGAAGCCATTTTTGGTTTCTGTTGTGTTTTTGCGTAAATGAAATTCTAGTTTTTTTGTGTTTTTCTTCATCTAATATTCCTTAAATGCTTTAATATTTTTGTATTGTAATTTTAATTTTTGTTATGAACTAATTTAATTTTTTCTAAGGTTATTGTGTAGCTAAATTTATGAAGCTTGGATTTAATTATTTTAGAATGATTTGTGAAATGCTTTTAAGTTGTTTATTCTATTTGCGCTTAATACTTTTGATTATTGGAAAATTTATCAATTGATCTGTGGCACTTAAATGAACTTGAAAAAGGCATTTTTGTATATATTTCTCATGTTTAGGATAACATATATGATGAAAGGAGAGGAACATTCTTTATTGTATATGCAGCTATTTGCGAACTTTGAACGTAATGAATCTTGGTGAATTTAATTCTTATAGTAATATTGTGAATTAATTTAGCGAGATGTGTCTATATGGAGCTCGGAAGAGATATATGGATAAATTAGTAGTTCTCTTTTGACAAATTAAATTCAAGAATATAAATCAAGAGAAAATAATATAATTCGAGTGGATTAATTTGGTGAAACTGGAATCCTAGAATTTTCTTATTTATTATTATAAAAAAATCATTTTAGTTAAACATCATCAAACTTTTCGATTGTTTAAATAAAATCAAAGTGAAACAATTTTAGTACTTGATGAATAATAGTAACAAATCTCTATGGGAACAATAATTTTACTTATCAATTTTATTACTTGTGAATGTATATACTTGCACGTTTTCATGTTCTCTTAAAGAGACAACATTATTCTTTCAAACTCATTCACTTTTGTTTCTCATTGGAATGAGGTGACCAAGATGTTTAGAAGGATAGAAACTTTTTAGAAGTCTAGAAAGTGATGGATTATACATTGACCACCTCAAGTTATGGTAGGACTAGTTTCCTACTATACTTAATAAATTATATGCTTGAATTTTTCTTGGCTTGCACTTGGACTTTGTTTAGAATCTAGGCATATGGTTCAACCATCAGGAAACTATTTGAAAAATAAGGGTATGTTAAGATGCATCCTAATGGGTTTCCATTCTCTACGAGGACACATAGAGTGGAAACACCTAGAAGGTGATCGACAAGGATATATAACCCATTAGGCAAAAGTGTCCTCGGTGGCTTGTCTTAACATGTTGATGTTTTCCATCTTCTCTTCCTATGACATTTCATCACCACTGTGTCAAAGACTTGTGGTCTTATTGTCAAATCCCATAAAAATAAGTATGCATTTTTGATGTGGTGTAGGAACCTAAAATAATTTATGGACCTACGATGGTATGGTGTTCGAGCCATGGCCCCTTTTCAAGGTTTGTGTCCAATTAAGGGAAGATAAAAATCTTGTTAAACTATTCTTCATGTTATCTATAGTCTAGAGCATATAGCCTATAGTTAGTTTATGTTTTATCTGTAATATAATGTATAAAGCTTCTATGGATTGTTCAGTGGCTTAGGCCATAAAAACAAAGAGATCACCTATCGAAGTACTTCTTGTTCACTTCCTTAGTAGGGGGTGTGTGTTTTGTCGAGGCATTAAGAGTCTCATGTACTCCATAGAGTTTGGGTGACTTAATCCCTAGCAATGATGAATTAAGGGCCATGGAGTTGCTGGAGGCAAGAAAGTTAGACCTACTTGTCAATTTGTTGTTGTACTTTCTATGCTATTGAATATTTCATGTGTGGTCACACATGCCTAACTAACTACAAACATAATTCTTATTAGAATAAAAGTGTTAGTGAAGTACTATTTGTTTTTCTTTCATGATAAAGCATTATTTTTGTTCGACGTAGATTACATATCCATAGAACCATATGCTACTTTTTTTTTCCTTCCAACGGTAATATTTTTCTTTAGAGCCTTAGGAGGAGATGTTAAATGGGTCAACAACCCTCGATATGTATAGAAAAGACCTTTATGAACTTTGGTTTCATGTTCTTTCTAGTCCACATTAAACTCGTAGGATGCTCCATCTAACCATTGTATGAATCTCCTTAACCTAGAAGAAGTTGAAACATGCTCTAGACTTGATGTATCTTTCCAACCAAAGTGCACATATTTGGTAGGTCTTACTTTTATTATAGACTTCACATTTTTGTATGTATGTTTAGGAAATATATACATATATATACTTGGCTCTATGTTTTACAATTTCTTTTTACTAGTAGTTTTATTTCTAAACCTGACTGTGGTCTCATCTATTACTAGACTATGGGCCGTTGAGTTGGGTGGAAAGACACAAAAATATACTAGTAAAGTATAGGTATGGATCAAATATAATCTAATGTATAAAGAATAGGGCATGACTGATCAACCTATAGGTCGGGTCTATCAAGTCAACCACTTATTTGTCTGGCTATTTCATGATAGATGGGCCATACTTTGGCTCAACCAAACCTTGACTAGCCATATGTGGTCCTGGCCAGTCATACTTTTTTCTAGGTTGTCATGCTTAGTCCTAACTCAGTGATGGTTTGATTTATGGCACACATTTTCCTTAAGTTGGATGATCTATGGTTCAATCTCTAAGTAACCTTGACTTGCGCACTCATGGTTTTATTTTTTGTTTAAGCCTTGTTTATGTTTATGTGATATTTTTTAAGTTATGGTGATTTATTGGTCTAAGTGCAGACCAATATGGAATGCTTGAACTTTTCAAGTGGTCTAAGCATGAGATATTTGTCAACTTCGAAAAATATTTTCCATAAGTTAAAGGACTTCCCCCTCTTATGTTTGTGTTGGATAACAAAGTCTTGGACTAAAAGATTGGATGACTATACTCTAAATGGTCAAGGCTTGGTTTACATGATCTATCATCTACAATGGTGCATTCTATTTGATGGCACACTATCCTATCTGAAAGTACTTGGTAGGTAGCGTCCTTGACTATTTTGATTGAAATGCTAAAGTGCATATTACATGGCTTATAAGGTAGAAATAATGCATACATTATGGCTTGTTAAGCAAAAATATATACTTTGAAGGTGTCAATATGGATTATGTGGCATGTTAGGTAGGATTCTAAACTATACAACCTAATAATGAGCACTATGGTACTCCAAGCATTGGAAGATTCCACAAGGAGTCCTTATGGATGAAAAATGGATCTAGAGTTTATGGCTCAAAGAGACACTTCAAAATGGTATAACGTGTCTTATACATGATGTCAAGGTAGACAAGTGGTTCCATCCCTTGGAGTTATCTATGTGCTTCGATGTGCCCTTAGTACAATAATAGGTGCTCATGTTGAGCATCTTAAAATTATAGGAGGATAGAGTAGCCATGATTGGTATTAATAGGGATTCAACTAAGACAATTGAATCTAGGGGTCAACATTGGTTTAACCATTATTGCACTTTTTGCAATTGCATACTTGAATGTATGACCATCGGTACCTTATCTAGGTGATGATTTTGGGGTATTCATTAGCCACTGAGGCCACATGGTCAACATCACTAGCTCAAATAAAGTGTCCTTGTTTGGAGGCCTTGAAATGCTAGCATAGATCATGTTTGGACGAAAAATGTTACGCTATTCATAACCGATCCAAGATGGATGGTCCGAGAGATGGTACATAGGCATCCACGAATAGAAGGCCACGCACTTTGTGAGCAAAATCTTTCTAGCTAGTCTTGAGGGTTGGCTCTCATCGCATTGGGTCATGTCATTGGTTAGACCCTATCTGGGTACGAGTTAGATCCTTTACACTCAAGCCATTAGAAGATGCCACATGGACGTTCTCTAGGACGAGAATTAGATAAGTGTGTGTGGTTTAAGGAAGTGGTCTAGGAGTCCTAGAATCCTTTTTTCATCATTTTGGTGTGGATTTCGGCATTTTCTTAAGCTCCTTAACTATGACCCAATCGGGTCCCTCAATTATGACCCAGTTAGGCATATTTTGGGTGAGTTGGTTGAAGCACAGGCTCTACCAATTGGGTTGGCCATGAAATTTCCATAGATACAAATGACCAATTTAGCTTTGTGATTCCCATTTGAGTTTTGGAACTCGTTAATTATTTAATTATTTTAGGAAGAATGTCTGGTATCTTTTTGTATATTCATTAAATAAAGATGATCGGGAAAGTGTGTAATCTTTTTCCAAGGATTTTGTAGATACACTAGATGAAACGAACAATGGATAATCCTATTTCCATAAATTTGATTTAACTAGAATGATGAATGGTCTCTCCAAAGACCTATATTTTCACACCCATATATGTATGTGCATCAAAAATATCAAGTATATTGACTTTGGAATCGTGTCATTATAGGGATTTTAGAACCATTTTTATTTTTTTGAGAGCTAGTCTAGAAATAGGTGAATTGTGCCTAAATTGGTTCTACTCTGTTCAACAAACGGGACCAATTTATTCATTTTTAATCTTTTTTTTGTACACCAATAGTTATGGCTGGCTTCCACTCATGTTGGAAAAGTGTGGTGGCACATGAGGAGTTAAAGGCCACCAAATTTTGGTGGCTCACAGATTATTACATGGGCTTTCTAGTAGTGGTCTTAATTTTTAAACATAGAATTCTAGATCCAAATAAAGGGTGCTTGATCAGGTAAAAAATGTTACTTGGGGCCGAATTTAGGCTACATCGTCATGGCCAACTAGCTAGAATTTTCAATCTGGTGGTTAAAGAAGTCTCGTTTGTTGAAGGTGTCAAAAAAGGAGCCATCATTTAGCGGTGATGGTCGTAGTACATGTACGAGCTTTTCTAGAACCCATTGGAATCATTGCATTAGAACTTGTAAATTTATCCATTACTTCTTTTATGAAGCATAGACGGTTGGTCTTATAGAAACCGTGTAGAACTCCAATTGAGATGCCAGTCTATTTTCATAAATCATAGAAATTTATAGAAGATTGCTAGTCAAAATGTTGGAACATGCCCCAATCAAGGGTCAAGTTCCTCGTCAAGATAGATAGGGGTGGCATGCCATATAGTAGTACTAGCTCGGGCTCATTATGCATGACCAAAGGGTGGCTTGCTAGTAGTGGCTGCAAAGTAAGGGTCTACATGGCCAGTGGTTCTAATCTGACCATACCTTATCCAATAACACATATTATGGATGGAAACTCTGGTCATGTACACTTTGACCAGCGTTACATGGTTTGAGAAGTTATTTTCGATCAATCTTAGGACACAAGTTTTGCTATGGCTTGTCATCTTATCAATCAAACCCTAAATGGATGCTTGTTATATCCTATACACTTTGGGCATTAGAGGATGTTGTAGGGGATGTTTTTTTTTGTAAGGACTAATCCAAGAACTAGTGACTATATGCGATCTAGGATGTTCTACTGTGTTTTCGATTAGGTATGTACAAGCTTTAGACTGGGCTCTCCTCCTCTGAACCTCCAGTGCCTATTTTGGGTTGACAAGTACAAGTGTGGGGTCTACATTCCTAAAAGGTCGCAGTAGAGGTGGAAGGATTGGTTGATGGATGGCCTACTAGTTGGTAAACTAGACCTTATGACTATTAGTTGGGATCTAAGCGATGTAGGTAGTTGGTTGGCCCATAACTTCTTTTAAAAGTTCAAAGGGTCATGTTCGTAAATATGATGTACCATATAAACATGAGGCTTTATCTTGGAAAACATTGCCGCTTCTATGTCTCTTTTCAAAGGCCTATGTCTATTTTTTTTTTTTACAAATGAAGAACTATAGAATGTTTATGAAAGTCCTACAATTTATATTTTTTTAGCCTAACTAAACATACTTTTTTTCCACAAATTACGCCAGATATTGATATTGATTTTTATGAACACTAGGTACGACTTTCCTTTGTGGATCTTTAAGATAAAACAAATCGTTAGGACCTTGAAACACTATGAGAGTGATCGTCAACCCTTTGATACTTAAATTAATAATAAGATGATGAAACTAGGAGTGATTGTAGTAGTTACTTATTACTTGTGACTTATATGTGAATGTATATAGGGAGTAGAATTAACATGATACATATCACTTATTTATATAAATAGACTTATTGTAACATTATGGTTCACTTTCTTAAATTTTCTATTTAAGTAAATTAGGAATAATTATTGATCATTTATTTATTTATTGAGATTATTTTATTATTATGTTTGTTTGGTTACTGAACATTTTTCAAACTTTACTTAGCCCATGTAAGATATACTACATTAAACCGGATCTCTTATTAAGTTTGATCATACCAACTGAAAAATTCAAAGTCTTTGCGGCCGTGCAGCCACGATTTCGGAAAAATGTGTACTTTGCCAAGAACACTACTTCTTCTGTTTGAAAAGTCGTCAACGAACGCAATAAAATGTGTTTGGTTAGATTATTGTGAAATGTTTTTTTACATAAATTTTGAATATTGATAAAAATAATGTTTTATCTTTAATATATTTTTTATATTAATTAAATTATTTTTAAAGATATTTTTATTACTTTTAAAATTTACATTATTGTGAAATTATAAAAGTGAATGATAATAATTGCACTCAATTTGTTTTTATAATTTGTATCCAAATAGGTTCAATGTAAAATGCATCTATTTTAATAGTCATAAATCTGTGAAAATTTTAACTATTATGAAAACGTATTATGAAAACCTATGATTTGTTTAAATTAAATTTAAGGTTTATAACCAATTTTATTCCATTACATCAATTAAAATATGATATAACATTATTCTTTTAATATACACAAATTACCTTTTTCCTCAAACTTCAACAAACATATATAACAAACATAAAATTAAATAATAATTCGGTTGTCAAATCAAACCACTCCAAAACCCAAAAAAAAAAAAAAAAAATTTGTTATATCATTCCCTAACTGAAACATTTGATTTTTATTTTAAAAAACTAAGAATTTAAATCTCCTAAGAACTGTTTAGTACTGAAAAGGCATGGGCAACTAATTATAACACAAGACAAAAGTAGATATTGAATAAATGGTGATATGATAGTTTCTTTAAGTTAAAGTATACTTAACGGCATTCATTTATTTATTTTTGTTTGATTGAAACTTAATGTCATTTCTAAGCCAACCGAAAATAGAAGTTTGGAAGATGCCATGAGTAATTACCCATCTCAATTCACTAACATTTCTTTTCATACGTTCATTATAATAATATGTGAATAGTAACATCTGTTTGAGATCAAGTGGCTAAGTGCATCTACCAAACGAATGAATAAAACAATCTTCCTACTCATCATTAACTATCATTTGTCGAACATTTTCTAGGCTTCTCACGTATTATTTACTCAATCCTTCTAGTTGACGTATTTAGTCTTCTACCATCACTAATTTAAAACAAGGTCTACCCTGCATGTCCTCTTAGAGAATACGTGGAGAAGTCGTCATGTGACGTTTCAAACTATTCCACCTTTTCAGTCGCTAGTTCCCTTGTTCTTTACTATTAGGGTGAAAATTTGCCCTATAATTAGACTCTTTAAATCGAGCACAAATTAAATATGAATCGAATTAAATATGAGTCTAACTTAATCCAATTCAAATAACACTAAAATGTTAAAGATTGTGTTAGAGTTGGGTTAGGACCAATCTGATAACATAAAAATAATTATAATTATAATTATTGTTATATATTATTATCATTATTATTTTTATGATGAATTTACTAATTCATGTGATGAAAAATTGACTATATTTCTCCTATTATTTCTATTATAATTTTTTTTGTCTTCATTTATTGATCACCCAATTATTAACAAGAATTAAACAATATACAAGTTATACAACTTTTTCAATTTCATTTAAAAATGAGATATGTCACACCCCTAAATGTTACTTTTGTAAATGTTTTATGTTATCATTAATCACAATTACATAAAAGTTTAAGTCTAAAATATCCATTACTTTAATTTTAGGGAGTAATTCCTTGAGTCGTTTTGTAATATGTAAGTCTTGTAGCCCTTTGTATATGTGTTGACTTCCTGAATGCGAAACATGGAGTATGTTTATTTTACTTAGTGCATGTATCTCCCTCTATATAAGATCCGTTATTATTGATCAGTAATGCATACAGGTACAAAATTAGATATATTTTGTATGTAATCATGTTTACACACACCATAGGATTAGTTTTCATAGTGTACATGCTAGGTTGAGATTTGTGCCTACATTGTCACTCGTGTTTTTATTTTGATTTGAGTACGAGTACTTATAAAAATTACTTAAAAAAATTGAATAAAAAATGAAATTCTTTACACCTCACTACACCCTTCAATAATGGCCATACCATACCCCTCAATAAGGACGTAGTAAGGTGGTCAGCGAGGACCATGACGAGGCCATGGTAAGGTGGTTTAGTCATTGGTATTCCTCTATAAGTACCCTTTTTCTTATTTTTATCCAAAAAAATATGTAGCGAAGCATCGTTAAATTAACATCTCATTTTTTTCTATTTTTAGATCAATATTATCTTAAGTGTTGATAGGTATTAGTGATTCATAACTATGTGGAAAAAACCATGCTTTTGAGTAGTGAGTACTTAAGGCAGTGTTTTCAAGTGGATTTATGTGAAGAGCTGGTATGGCTGTGAATTGCATGTTTACTAGTAGTTACCTTCTTGCAACTTTTTCTTATGTGAAAAGATTGTATCACTGTGAATCCTGTATCGACTGGTAGTTGCCTTCAAGCAATGTTTTATTATGTGAGGTGCATGTGTGGCTATAAGCCATGTGTCAGCTAGTAGCTACCGTCATACAAAGTTTTCTTAAATGGTAAGTCGTATGTTGACTAGTTAGTAGTTGGAGGTTCATGATACGTGATTGAATATGTATCCTATGTTGGTTGTTTGTGAATTTGTGAGTGATCGTGGTTTAGTAGTTTCCCATGTTAGGTGTCCAAATCTTATTCACTATACTGATCATTGGTAGCTGATCGCACTACATTGAGTGGTGCTAGATTTGGAGGAAAGTTGGGTTCATATATCGAACCAAGTCGTTATGGAGGCAAGAAGTAAGGGTAGTAATAGACAATTTGGATAGTGGTCCGAACTGATAAATATAATGTGGATTTTATTTCTATCAGGGTTCTAATTGTTTTATTACTTAGTGTTTATCTTTTGTTATTGGAAGGTTTGGGTTAAGTCCTTAAAGAGTTTGTATCACCTTAATCTAATTGTGAATCGGGTCTTGTACTCCTTTTTTTCTATGCATGATTATATTATGTGTTAGAATAATTTGAGTTTCAATCGTGTATGTTTCTACAAACTAGATGTAGACTCTAATTAAAAAGATTTTTAGTTATATGTCGTTGCATATTTTTTTCCTTTTTGTGTAGCATGCCTATAGCTTTCTATTTATTGCTTTTGATGTATTAAATTAATCTACCTACTTCTTGATTAATTTATATTTCTTCTATATTTGATCTGCATGTGAGTTTGGTGTGAGTTTATAAGGAGTCAATATATCCTTTCCCTAGTAATGTACCAAGTGTAAGATTTTTTATTATGTTATATATAATTGCATGATGTGTGATGTTTGATTATTTATGCATGTTGATAGCTTGGACAAGAACTTGTAAGGCACATTGTCACGAGTCTTGTACTTCTACTGTGTTATTTTCTTAATTAACATTTTTGAGGCCATCTTGGTCGAATTGGTATAGAGCTTATGAAAATTTTCCATGAGTTGATGTTTTCACCCCTCATCTAGGTCTAAGTTACCTATTTATGTCAGAAGTAAAATTAACCTTTGTGCAATTTTTCCTACTTACGGAATTCTTCAATTGGTATCAGAGCGGATAACTCATCTTTAGGCTTAACTACCTGGGTGCTTGATCCTAGACATCTATGTACACATACATGCATACCCTATATGTTTATGCCCTTGGGCACCAATAGTATAGGCTATTATTGTTCTATGAGGTTAAGAGTTTTAAAGTAATGGATGTAATTCACTAGAGGGGTGAATATATAATTTTTGAATTATGACTAATTAAAAAATCAAAAGTGGCCAAACATGCAATCGTGTGTAAATAATATAAATTGGAAATATATAAGAACTTGATACATGATGTTTTAGGTGAAACCAACCTAGGCCACTCCAATAATCTAAGAGGATAACCACCGTTCTACCAGACTACTTAACTATTTACTATGAAAATCAACGTTGAATTACAAGATTAGGACTTAAACTATCCTCCAAGATGATGCCCCCTAAAGTAATCTACTTACACTCCACTTCTTCTTTCACAATCTCCATAATAAAGGTGTATAGATCAGGACCAACATTCCAATAAACTCAAGTCACATGAGCAATTGAACCCATTCAGTTGGCACCTGAAATGTTAACACAATAAATTAAGTTCAAAATGTGTCCTATAATATATTTAATAATGAATAACCCTAACTAGAAGATTCAAGAATATATTAGCTAATTTTAAATCATTTTGCAATCTTAGAATGAGCAGATTAAGCACAATCTTAATAAAGATAGATTCTTTGAAGTTAAATAATCAAAGCAAATAATCATGATCACATACTCAATTATTTGAACAAGTAAAAGTTATGTCTTGGTTCCATTGGGGATAGAATTTCTAGCACCTCAAAAGAAAAATGGTAAGTATTCAATTAATTATTAGGTAGCCAAATCAAACCTTGACATTTTTTGTCAAAAAAAAGAAGAGAAGAACCAGAAGCTAATGGGAAAACAAGGACTAAATGTGCCCCTCTACGCATATGTATAAATAGAATAGTCCATTTATACAAAATGATAAAGAAGGCCCACTATGATCATAGATCGTAGACTTGAACAGAAAAATGAAAGGATATCTTAATCCTTACCAACTAAATCTTATTCCTTTAGGAAACAAGCATGAATGAACCATTTCAAAAAGTATATGTTCAGATAGTCAAAAGTCTCGATATTTGGTTCTCGACGTTTCGATCAAAAAATAAAGTCGATGAAGCTGTGTAGGTGCACTATAACATGAGAAATATTGTAACATTCATGAATTTCTCATTTCTCACTCAACAATGACACTTTTTTTACTTCCTTTTTTAAGGATCTATTAATCAAATGATATTTTTGTTCCAATTATTTTTGCTTCTTCGCCCTTTGAATCAAAATTTTTGTTGCTTTAATGGTTCAATTTCGAAGCAAGTTTTCAAGGAACTACTTAGGTTTTGGAAAAAATATCTCCACATAGCCGTATTGATTGGTTGAAAGATTTGAAAGAGAATGTTGTTCTAGGAGGGAAGGTACCTATTGGTATTGGATTCAAAGGACTAATGCACAGTTCAAGGTAACATAAAATCATTCCTTTCGAAACCCAAAAGAATAATTTCTATTAGTAGGAAATGAGAGCTATTTTGTTCTAACATAGAGATTTATTTTATTTTTACATCTCACAAAATTTACATAATACATTAGAACAATCATTTCTAGGATTTCATAAAAATAGAGTAACATAGAGAAGAAATTAATTCATTATTTATGACATCTATCCATTCTGAAACTTCTAATCAACAAATTAATTTGGAAACCCTTGGGTCAAGTAAAATAATAACAAATATATAGAATCATATTTCTATAAAGTTAAGCACCATGAATAGCTTATAGCAAAGCAACACCTAAAACTCTGGTAGCTTCCATCATATGAAATGGGATCAATGTCCAATTATAAAACCCTTGAAAAAAGAAGAGATTTAAGAAATAGTGAATGGTCTTATCAATATAGAAATGTATAACACCCTAGGAATTTCAATTACCACTACTATAAAAAGGGGTATTTATGTCGATATTTAAAGTTGGCTTTTAGGGAAAACTGACTTATAATGAATTTTAAGTTGGTACGCTGAAAAACCTACTTAAAAAAATAACATCGGTTGACATATCAGACTGACGCTACACATAGGACATAGTGTCGGTTCTACGTTTCAATTGACGCTACATGTGGATAGTGTCGGTTGGCACGTAAGACTGATGCTATGTCCTATGTCTAGCAAACCAACTTTAAATTTAATTCTCTCCATTCTAAGTCGATTCACCTAATAAAATTTAAATTAATTTAAAGTCAGTTATTAACCAACTTAAATGGTCAGTTTTGGCATAGTGTGTGCTTATATTCATTACTATAGAAATTGGGTTCAAGAAACTAATCAAGAAGAATCTCTATGAACATGTAATCAAAATATCATAAAATTAATAGGCTTATTAATCAATTGAACACAACCATACAATATTTGATAGATATATTAATGAAAGAAGCCTAAAAAATAAGATCTTATTTTTACAAAATATTTTGAGAGAGAGAGAGAGCAAAAAAAATTAGAAAATTATAATAAGTGTGGTTAATTAAAATATAGGTTCTTCATATAGAAAATATGAAACCCGCATTCTAGGTTTAGGATCAATTACCAATCTATCCATAAAATAACACATAGACCAATAATTAATAGGGAAATATGGTAAAAGAAATTTTTTTCTAGAGTAAACAAATATGTTATAAATTGAAACCCTAGCAGTTCGATTGATGTAATCTATGCTTGATGGATCGACCTTGTATTTTTGATCAATTTAAACCCATTTCAATCGATCCAACAACCATTAAAGTAAACCCGAGACCAGGTATATCAAATATTTTCAATCTATCCCAATTTGAAAATCAACCCGAGAGAACATAGATCCTCAATCAATCTAACCCATTCAATCGATTGACCCACTACTCGATCGATTGTCTAATGTATACACCAAATATTTCTAAGTATATAACATGTATTTTAATGTGTATAAGGATGAGTATATACCTAAAACATTTTGATTTGAAGCTTGAAAGCTTCTTCAACATTGAATAGTGGTAATAAAAATGTGCCTAGAAACTAGGTCATGAAAATGCTCCTAGAAACTAGTTTTCATTTAAACGTTTTACTCACAAATATCACCAATACTAATATACCTTAAAATATTCTCCTTTGGCATGTTCATATGATAAAACATCTCTTTCACTGCATCACACTCATTGGAAAAATATTTTTTTACATAGTGGTAGTGTCCTATAATCCAATGAGGCCATCTTAGCTTGAATCACAACAGCTCATATGTACATTAAAAATCAAATCGATAAATATGCACACAACTTATCACGAAACACTCATTATTCATTAGTTCAATGTATATAGTAATAATAAGGCGAAGAAGTAAATATAAGACGTGAATAATAACAAACAACATTGGAATATTAAAATTACTCTTCTTATTTGACATATCAATTAATAAATAGAAAAATTTAATCAATGTGTTCTCTCCCTAATTGAAATATCTCTACCATTAATAACCATTCTCCCCTTTTTTATTATACAAATAGATAATTTAACTTTGATGCTTAAATTCAATATGAACATGAATGTGATGCATTTAATGTATGAACTCCCCAAAATTAAAAATTTAGCAAACTAAGATATATAATTTTTTTTCTTTTTATATGAGGGTAGTAGACTTATTTAAGCATAATTAGAAGAGAACATTCAATTGAGAAAATACTCTTGTTCAAATTTTGACTATTCATTGAAAGCATAAGTATATAGACAAGATGCACAAACATATTAACATATATTGTGACATATTGACAAACACTCAAAATAAGATATATGCTTGAACTACAATAATATGTCAGTTTATTTATTTATGATCAATCAAGAAAGATTTGAAGAAAAGAGTATCATGTATCATAAAAAATACAATTAAAATTTTCATTTCATAAAATAAAAAATAATCAAGAGAGAACTTAAAAAAAGTATTTTTATTCCCTTTTTTTTATATATAAAGAGAGAACTTAAAAAATGTAATTTTATTCCCTTTTTTTTATATATAAGGATTGATAATTTATTTATTTATTTTATTTTTGTATAACCAACTATTGATTCTTTCTTTTTATGCATGCGCGCAAATGCTTTTGTTATTTCTTTTCTTTTCCTCTATTATTATTTTTATTCAAGGAAACATACACGAGGAAGAAATCTAGTATGATAACTTTCACACTAGTTGTGAGGTAGCCCACTCCACTCACTATGGTGGCTATACACATCATAGTAGGTAGCCCTCTCAAACTAGGTGTTTATCTATAGTAAAATTTCATAAAGTGAAAAATATAGCTCGAACACAGTTTTGCTATCAAGATTAGCATCAACCTTAAAATCTCACAAAAGTAATCATAAACTGCAATTATGATATACATATGACTTCAATAAATGTGTGAGTAAGTTCTTGTCAATATCGATAACCAGATATGAAAAAGTATGTAAATGCACAAGTTGAGATACTCATTTTCACAATAAAGAGTCAATTAAAATAATAAAAGCTTTGAAGTAGAATGTAAAGTTCATTTTATTGTTAAGACAAATCTACACCCCCTCCTTTTTATGTTTTTATTAAAACTAAGGAAATATCAATAAACAAATAAAAAAGAAACAAAGCTACTAAACAAGCTCACCTATGGCTTATTAAGTACTCAAACAAAAGTACGTAGGTGAATAAAAAGGAACAATAGGTAACCAAAAAAAGACAATCTTTTCTAACCCGAATTTTCTTGAATTCTGGTTTCTTTATTTCTTTAGGATGAAACTCAACTACCTTAGTCTTCACATGCATGTTCTTGGACTTAGAATTACTTTTACATTTGGAATTCATCCTAAATAAAGATGCAACATGCATGGTAGGATGATGATAATTAGTCCTAGAATTAAAAGTGTTGAAACACACTAGTCTCTTTGAACCAACAACTTCATGCTTTCTATAGAATTATTTGACGTAATATGCATAGATGCATGACAATAATGAATCCTATAACGAAAATCATGAAAAAATTATTAAATTTAGGAGCATTCATCAAAAACCTACTTTTTGATCTTATATAAACCTTACCACCACAATGATGATAGGTAGGCACAAACTTAACAGTATTTCCTACCATAGATACAATGGTTCTTTGTACATAGGTAGTAACAGTAGCAATAAAGTTGGAAATTCTTACAAATGTGTTTTTTGATATTGAATGTGTGGAGATATCATCCTTATAACCAAGGCTATATGTATCACGTGAATAAGAAGGGTTAGAGGGTTTTACAAACTAAGTTGCATTTGAAGATGATGGAATAGAGAGCTCATCTACATATCCTAGCCCTTTGTTGTTTCCAAAAGGCTTTCCATAGTCAAGAACTTTGTTAGGATTTTTGGCTCCAATTGTTAGGCTCTTTATGGTTTTCTTTGATTGGTCAAGTTATTGCACAAGTTTCTTGTTTTCCTATTTAATATCTATAAGACTTGAATTTAAACCATCAATAAATTCAGACAATTCAATTTTTTTTTGTTTTCCTATGATAGAGGCATTTAATTCATATGATTTAAGTTTATCCGTTAATTTGGTTACTTCTATAATTAGCTTATCCTTTTCCTATTTAGAGCCTACTAAATCTATAAATAGTTCATAAAGACTATTAGCATTAAATTTATTTAATAGGAATTCAAAATCACTTTCCTCATAATTTGAATCAATATCAGACTTACTGAAATATCCATCATTAGTTACAGTGAATTTCAAATGGTTGGTACCACTATTATCACCATCATCAGTCACGATTGTCTTGAAAGTGAAATGTTTTTTCTCTGTAGAAGTTTGAAAGCTCATCTCAAAAGTTTGAAGCTAGACAATGAGTTCTTCTATTTTGATGGTGTCAACATCCTTTATTTCATCAATGGCTATGACCTTTACATGGAAGCGATTTGGTAGTAAGTAGAGAATCTTTTGAACTAACTTGAATTCCTCAATTTTCTTTCCAAGATTTAAAGTGTAAGAAATATCAAATAATTTGACATAAAATTCATAAAATGTTTCATCTTCTTCCATCCTAAGATTTTCAAACCTCATACCTAGTATGCAAAGTTTGATTCTTTTCACCTGCATGGCTCCCTCATTGGAAACTTCTAAAATATCTCAAGCATGCTTAGTATTAGTATCAATATTAGAGATATGATGGAACTCATCAACAGATACTACACTAAAGATAGCATTTATTTTTATTTGGTTTCAGTTACTACCAGGTTCAACTTCAATGGTCCATTTCTTCCAAGGTTTAGGTACGACAATATTATATTTGGTAACCTTAAGTGGCTCCTATCCATATATAATATAGTTTCATACACTATCATATAGAGAACAAAGAAAGGCTCTTATATGAGCCTTCCAACATGGGTAGTTAGACCCATCGAAAAAAGGTGCATGAGTAGTAAAAAAAACCTTCTCAAATGACCTTTAATAAGATCCAAAGAAAACACTAAGTATATCTAGTAACCCACTCTAGTACGAATAGAGAGTTTTTAAAGTTACGAATCTAATAAGCTAAAGGGGTGAATAGGTAAACTTTGCATTATGACTAATTAAAAAATCACAAGTGACCAGACATGCAATCTAATGAAAATAATATAAAGTAGAAATAAATAAGAACTTGACACATGTATTTTAGGTGGAATTAACCTAGGCCATACCAATAACCTAAGAGAAAAACCACTAATCTACTGGATCATCTAACTATCCACTATGAAAATCAATGTTCAATTATAAGGCAAGGTTTAAACAATACTCCAAGATAATTCCCCCAAAGTAATTTATTTACAAGCCACTACTTCTTTCACAATCTTTACAAGAAAGGTATATGGATCTAGACAAATGTTCCAATAAACTTGAGCTACACGAGCAATCAAATCCGTTTAACTAGCACCTAAAAAGTTAGCATAATAACACAAGTAAAAAGTGTGTCCAAGATCAAATTCAATAATAAATAACCCTAACTAGAAGATTCAAGAATATATTAATTAATATGAAATCATCTAGAAACCCTAGAAAAATCATATTAAATACAAATTCATTAAAGATAGCTTCTTTAAAGTTAAATAATCAATCAAATAATTATGATCACACACATAATTATTTGACCCAAAAATTCAAGAACCTAATCAAGAAAAAGATATCTAAATATGTAATGAAAATATCCTAAAATTTATAGGCTTATTAATCAATCAAATACAACTATAAAATATTTGTTAGATTAATTAAAGGAGGAAGCCTAAAAAATATGATATTGTTTTTGCAAAACATTCGGAGAGAGAGAGAGCCCAAAAACAATTACAAAATTATAATACATGTGGTTAATTAAAATATGGAGCATTAGGTTCTTTATATAGGAAAGATGAAACACTAATGCTAAGTTTAGGATCAATCAACATTCTATCCATAAAATAATTCATAGACCAATAATTAATAGGAATAACATGGTAAAACTATAATTTGGTTTAAGTAAACAAATATGTTAATTGCTCAATCCATCTAGTCTAGGCTTGATCAATCAACCTTGTATGTTCAATTGATCAAAACCCTTTTTGATCGATTCATTAACGATTAAAATATACCTGAGATTAGGTAAATCAAATACAATTGATTCTCTATGAATCAAACCCAACTTGATCGATCTATCCCAATTTGAAAATCAACTTGAGAAGGCATAGATTGTACAAGATTGATTCATAATTGATTTAAACCATTCAATTGATCAACCCAGTACTTGATCGATCGATCGATGTATATATTAAATATTCCTAAGTGTATAATATGTATTCTAACATGCATAAGAACAAGTATATACCTGAAACAAGTTGACTTGAATCTTGAAAGTTTCTTCAAATTTGAATAGCGGTCATGAAAATGTGCCTGGAAACTAGCTTACATTTAAACATTTTATCACAAATATAGCCAACACTCATATATCCCACAAGGTTGTTTATCTATAGGAACTTTTGTTGTTTCATGTTACTTGTATTCTTGTTCATGCATATATCTTTCTCTCTCATTCTTTATCTTACACGGTATGTTTACTTGCCATATTTGTTTCAATGCCTAATTCTTTGATCATTTACTTGTATTCTCCCATGCTAGTTTCTTTGACATGCTCTTTATTTGTGTTTGCCTTACTTACTGCTTACTTCTTCTTCTGTGGCTATTTTCATGAATAACATGTCACATGTTTTCATCCTCTAGTGTCAATGTATTAGGATTTTTCTATCTATAATCTTGTCATTCATATTCCATGTCATATAGAAGGCATCTCAACTATTTTACTAGGTTCTTCTTTCCTATACCTCATATGTTATGTGTTGGCTCTCTATTTTTCTCCTATATAAAGTTTATCATTTACCTGCTCTTCCTCCCCTTATGATTTAGATGTCATTTTGGAGAAAACTATGGTGTTTTACAAGTTTATGTACATTATTGCTACTTCTCTTTTCTCTATATTGTGCTTGTTTGGGTTTACCCTGTGCATCTGTATGTCATATAGATTATTTACCATTCTTTAGTACTCTTAACTTACATCTATTACTATAATTAGACTTGTGTGTTTCATTAACATTCTTGGTGTTTGGGGTGTTGACCTTATCTAACTATGTCTCTTATTTCTGTGTTGGATCCTAAGCCTTTCTCATATGCTCAGATGTTTTAGTAGCATCACCTATTTATTCTCCCTTGGGAATTTTGCTTGTTGTGCTTACTAGTTAGTTTTTTTCCTTCTCTTAACTAGCAATAATGTGTGTGTTTCCAATAAGCTCTTTTGAAGCAACAACGTGTAGTTTCTTATCGATGATATCTCTTGAGGCACATTCTTATGTTTTCTGCCTATGATCTCTTTATGGCTATCTTTTCCCTCTCACTTATTGTTTTTTATTATATTTAGTGGGATTGATGATTTTACTCTCTACTAACATGTTTCTCTTTTGTGAATTTTTCTTAACTTACTTAGTATGCTTCCCTACTTCTATGTAGTTTGTTTTCTACTATGTAGATGCCTTTGTTTTAGAGGATTTTTGAGAGTGTATAATGCATAAACATCTTTTTTTCTTGACATGCTCATATTTAGGGAGAGATTTGTGTGTTTTTTGCATGATGTCAAGAGAAGGGCTGAATTTGTCCTTGAATCCTTGGTGTTTGTCCTATTTATAAGCTTATGTTATATTATATTTTCGTATGATGCTTCCTTATTCTGGACATTACTCTGTATGAACCATACATAAATAGGACTATTAGTATGACATGTAGCATACATAGTATGCATTCTATTGTTCCATATAACATCTAATGTGTTTACCAGCATTCTTATTTTGTATTAATTTATTGCTTATTTTTTACATGTAGTTGTTTTCTTGGTATATGCTATTGGAATGCACGACACATGTTTTCTTTGGTAGATTGTGATGTATTTCTGTATGTGTGTGTATAGTATGAGATAAGCCTACAAGACTGAATACATCCAAGTGTTATTAAGGGAAGATAGTTAAGTCATTAGGAGTGTGTCAATTTGGAAAATAGTTAGACTCTTAGTCAACTTCTTCCAAGGGATTCACTAACACATTTATGTAAAGTTAATGTTTGAGGGTAGATAGTTAAGCACTATAAGTGTGTCAACTTGGAAAGCTGGACTCCTAGTCAACTTCTTCTTACAGATTCGCTGACATATTTATGTGGCATTCGTATTTGATCACCCATCCTATCAGTGCGTTGTAAGAACATTACAAAGCCATTTATGCTCTTTATTAGAACATATAGACATGGGGTTCCATGCTATGAATGGAATTGTAAGAGGTTCTTTTGTCTACACTTCTCTTGATTTTTCTATGTATTCAGTTTATTGCTTATTGCATGTTTTTACCTTAGTGTTGCCTAGGTGTTGTTCTTTGTTTATTTTACATTACTTCAAGTATTTCTCCTTATTGTTTTTACTCTAATCATCTTTACTGTGCTACATGAGTGTAATGTGTAAGGTTTATATTAGTGTTGACAATATTAATGAACAAAACATATAATTATAATTTTAGTTACTAGGTGTGTCTTAGAAGAATATTATCAAGTCAAAGAAACTATCAAGTTTCAACGATCAATTATCAAGTATATATATGTTCTCTTACATGTTAGATTGCATATTAGACCTAATAGGAACAATGTGAAAATAGGCTATTTGATTGATCAAGTAGTGACTACATCAATCGAGCAATATAACCAAATTAAATTAATTTTAACACATAACTAGATCAATCAAGGACTAAATAGATCCAATTTAAATACTAGATGGATCCAACATTTTTTTGAATATTAATTAAATGATCATTGGGTTGATCAAGAGAATATTCGATCGATTGACCAATGTACTTGATCAATCGAACACTTGGTTAGATTAATCAAGCAGCCTACTATCTTATTTTAATAAATATTTCCATTAGGAGTTAGATTGGTTTTTTACTATATTGTCCTTATTTCTTAAAAGTGTTTTAACTGACTTTATGTACAATATGGTAATTCCACTTTAACCTAATGTGCTTCAAAGTAGTATATAAGTACAAACCTAAGCACACATGTGAAATTAACCACACAATAACCATTGTACTTATTCTCTTCATCATTTATTCTCTCTTATTTTGATAAATGTTCTCACGTAGGATTTTTCATTAGGTTAATATATTAAAAAAAATTGGTTATATTTGATGGATTAATAGGCCTACAATTGTAATTATGTTATTGTACATTTAACTAATTACGCTAGAGTTACTAGTTATTTTTTTTATTATGGTATATTGTTTAAATCAACTAATTAGTGTTGTTCATTATTGAATATACTCTAGGACATAAACTTGCACTTGTGTTTATGTGAAAATATTTTAGGTGACAGCGGTATAGGTTTGATTAACTTGTAGGACTCAAGTATGTCTGAACACTAGTCTGGAATTGAATGCCTATCTTGTAGAGACTGTGATCAACCTAGCGGCTTATAAGTAGGTTACTTGGGTGGGCATTTTGAGTCTTAGCCTTTTAACTAGATACTTAATTTTCATAGTGGATAATTAGGTGGTCCTATGGATAGGTGGTTTTCCTTTGAGGTCATTAATGTGGCCTAGGTTGTTTATACCTAAAAATATCCTGTGTTGATATTTTATTTTCACATTACTTTAGGTTCACGTGATTCGTTGTTTGGTTGCTTACAACATTTTAATTTACTATACTTCCATTGACTAAATATTTAGATCTATAACTAAAAACTCTTTCACTTCATGTCAGACCCAATCACTAGATAAACTTAATATGCCTAATACTTGTTATGAACCACTTAAGAAAGGGGTCATCTATAACCCATGCATCTTACCTTGATGGGTCTAATTACCCATATTGGAAGGCTCGTATGAAATCCTTTCTACAGTTTATAGATAATATTGTTACTCCTAAACCTCAGAAGGACTACATCACTAAAGATAAAATTGGTAGTAATTTTAATTAAAATGGTATTAATTCTATTTTTAGTGTTGTGTCTACTAATGAATTTCTTATTATTTCTCATGTTGAAACAGTTAAGCATGCTTGGGATATTTTCTAGGTTTCCCATGAGGGTATTTCACAAGTTAAATGAACAATACTTCACATGCTTAGTGATGCGTATTTTCACAAGTGTACGAATCGTTCAAGTAATAAAGTGTACAAAAGTACGGATATCGAACCCACAAGGAATGGTGTTACTAAGTACCGAAATTGACTAATCCTAATTTTATTTGAAAACCCAATTGTTGAAATTGTTTAAGCAAATTAAATTAAAAATAAACATAAATAACACAATTGAATGTTGTTCACAAATGATTAAAAATGCTAAGGCATTTGATTTCGCTAAATCAATTCAATCCGATTTCAAGTCATGTTATATGAGAATCAAAGCTAAAAGTGATGGTTGAAAAACCCAAATATACCTAATACTCTCTCTCGGGTTATATTAGAATTACTTATCTATGAAAACCAACTATATTTCTATGAAGATTTAATCACAAACAAGCATATTATGATTTATGGAATTTCTAGAATAACCACATACATCATGTATTAGGTTTCACACTCACATTCAACATACGATATTTATCACAAGAAGCATTCATTACACATCTCCTCTCAGTCTCAATATAATGAAACAAATCATCTAAATCTTGGCCAGAAATTTAAAAGCATTAAGCATGGAAATAAATACTCAACTTGAAAACAATGAACTCATATAACAATAACAAAAGAAATCAAATTTTCTTGATTCAACTACATCATAGCCTTAGCAAAAATGAATTAGTTCATAATGGAAAGAAGAACAAACATGATCTCAATTGAATCGATGAATAACAAATCAGAATAAAATGCAGAAAATGAAAGCTAAGGAGAAGAGATGAAAAAATCTTGAAGATGAACACTTGGTAGCAACAATGGTGATAATCTTTCAAGCTTCTCCAAACTTTCTCTCCAAAATTGCCTTCTCTCCTCCAAAAATGTCTCAGACCTCCTCCTCTCTATCGTCCCCTCTTTCTCTATCTTATGGTATATATAGATCTAGGGTTTTGGGGGGCAATTTTCGAACAAAACAACATAAAAAAATTTGTTTTCGGACAAAACTCGCCGGCGGCGAGATTTCTGAAAAAATTAAAATTTTGGTTCCTCTGATTCTCGTCGACGACGACATGAATTTGGCCAGCGGCTAAAGGTATCTAGCCGATGGCGAAATAATCTAGCCAGCGGCGAGATTTGCATCTTCCAAAACCCGTGCTCTCTATAAGATTTTCATCATGCTCTTTGTAAAATTTTGTGTGAAACTTTGTTTTTTTTTATTTTCACTCAATCCCGATCATTGAAATTTGTCCCAAACTTCTCCAAAATCATGATTTTACCTGAAATTGCACTTTAAACATGAAATACCCATGAAATGACATTTGTGGATTAAATAATCAAATAAACACAATTTTCTCACAAATATCAACATTTAAATCATAACAAAAATGCAATAATTTGACTCTTATCAATATGAAAAAGAGATAAAGAAAATTTGATTTTATAAGAAACTAAAATTAATGACAAACTTAAATCCTTTAAAGTAAATTCATCACTACTTGAGCAAAATAATATTGATATGTCTGAACATTCTAATGCCTTGAATTCAAGTCTTGCAAGTTTAGAACAAGAAATTGTTGAAGTAACATAAAATATGAAAGGAAGTAGTAAAGAGGTTAACAATTAGAGCTAAAAGGATAAACAAATCCTTAGATTATGGAAAGCCAGTTGGAGACAAGAGAGTGCTAGGATATGTAAATGAGCATACTATGCCATGTTCCACAAAAACAACTGAATTTGTCAAACCTTTAAGGATGCCTTCCTTACATTGAAAACATGGAATTGTTTATAAGGATGAGAGCTCAATTCCTTCAACATCAAAAACCATATTTGTATGGCCTTCTAACCCTTCTCCTACTATTGCACATTATACTCAAAGAACAGTTGCTAAATTTGTGCCTATTTGTCATAAATGCAATAGGAAAGAACATATTAGACCTTATTGTAAATTTCTTAGGACTTATCCATATTATGGAAATAATTTGTATCATTCATAAATGTATGTTGCATCTCCACTAATGATGAAAAAAAATAAAAAAAAAAGGACAAACCTAAGAAAAAGTCAAAAACAATTCAATTTATTAATTCCAAACCCCAAAATATAGAGAAGCCAAAATGTAATAAAATTTGGGTTTGGAAGAAGACTATGTTTTCGGTCATCTAACCATTTCTATTTCACCTAGGAATTATAATTCTTTGCTTGGTTTATTCTAGGTAAGTCTTTTAGTTTTATTAGTTAAAATGATATTTTATATTTTGAATTTAGTTGTTTTATTATTAATTTTGATTTTAGGTTTTTTAAATTTTATCATTAAAATTCAAAATTCAAAAAAAATAAAGGTTAGTAGAATTATTTTAATAATGAAAGAAACTCAAATAATATTATTTTGTAACAAAATAATAAATAGTTTATAAAATCAAATTTATTTTGATTAATTATTCATTATGTACTTGAGAATGTTATTTTGTGCATCTATGTTTTTTGTTATGTGATCGATCTTAACTAGAACTTGCTCACACACTAACTGAATACATAAGTATATTCACTTAAAATTTATAATTAATTATATTAAATTTTAGAATTTGAGATAACTTTCATTGTAAAAGCTATGATAGAACTATATCTTTCACTATCTAAAATACCATTATAGAGAGATACCTAGTTTTGAGAGGGTTACTTACTATGAGGTGTGAAATCTACCACAAGTGAGCGAAGAGGGCTATTTACTATGATATGTAAGTCATCATACAATTTTTATTGGCTAATGCATATTTACTATAAAAAAAATTAAAATGATAAAAGAAAAAAAATTATATATAATTGATGCATTGATGAGTGCTCAAAAAGCACTAAAATAATCATGTTTTTATGCACATTAATTGATTAAAAATATATATATTTATATGTTTTATCATATATTTATATAAATTTGTCTTTTTCGGAATCACGGGTATTCTTATTGTTTTTCAGGTATTTTGGCTTAAAAACGCAATTTAAAGACTAAAAGAGGAATACTTGAAGCAATACATCACAAATATATTAATAAATAAGTGGGAAAAGGTCAACAAACATGGAAAAATTGGACAAAATGGGTCGAAAAGGTCAAAAATGTCAACAAGACGGAAATCGCGCGCCGCAGCCCAACCGCGCGCGCCCCAGCGCACGGGCACTGTTCACGCGCGCCGAGAGGCGCGCAGCGACAGCCCCCCGCGCGCGCGCGCAGCGCCCAGCAGCAGCCCCTCCGCGCGCCCAACACGTTTTCGCCCCATTTTTCACGTGCAGCCGCCCCTGTGACATCATGCTAACGTCATTAATGACATCAGTAATTCCAATACGCGTTTTTACATTTTTTAATATTTTTTTACTCATTTTTTCTCTCCATCCTCACCTATAAATACCCCCCTTCCCTGCACTTCAAATCACACCTTCAAAACACACTTCTCTCTTCTTTCTTTCTCTCATTTCTTAGTTTTTAAGTTTTTCTTAGTTTCTTTCTTAGTTTCTAAGCTTTTCTTAGTTTTTCTCTTAGTTTTTAGTTCAATTCTCTTAGTTGTAGAGTTCTTCTCTTTTTGAGAGGAACTTGTAATGTTTTTGTAATAGTTTAGATTTTTGATTCAATAAATGGAAGTGCAAATTCCGCTTGGAGGTTTTCCAGCTACGGGAATAGCGTCAAAGTTCTGTAAGGATTTTATTTTCTTTACAGTTATTTTTATGCTTTATTCTTACATGTTATATTTAATTTGTTTGTGGTTAAATTTAACTATGCTGGCTGTTTAGTAAAAATGATGTAATAACGACGTTGTTATGCTTGCGAAATATTAAACAGGTAAAAATCTTTAAAATGAATTGATTTTGTTTTTATTCAAGATTTTATATTAAGAATGTTAGAGAGAAATATATTATTTTTCATTACAAACTTAAACCTGAAAATTAGATTTTAAGGTTTAGTTATCTGGTCTAATTTAGAGTAGTGCTCTTTTATTTGTTGGTACAATCGCCCGGTAGTTAGAGTGAAACTCTATTTCAAAAGTTTTTATAAGAATTATTATGTGAAAATGTATTGACAACATGTTTTCAATAGTGGTTTTAAAACTTGAAAGTTAGTACTCGGATAATTAAATTCTTATGTTTAATTTGGACACCTTGAATAATGTTTAAATTGTCTAACCCCACCAAAGGTGGCATTTAAATGGTTCATTTTCAATCTCTTAGAAAAAAGAATTAATTTAATTAACCAAATTAGTTATCAACCCCACCCATAGGTGTTAATTGATTTGTTTAGTTAACAAAGAATATCTAACCCCACCAAAGGTGGTATTTATATAAAAAAAAGAGAATCAATAAAATATCAATTTATATCTTTAATAACCTAGATAATATGAGCAAGCATAATTAATTTAGTTATTATATCCATAAATACTTTGCTAATATAAATGATAAAATTTGCATGAATATTTATTGAATCTGTATATATGTTTATTTTTAGATAAATATTTATTGAATTTGTATTTATGTTTATTTTTATGTTATTAGATTATATTTAATTAATCTGTATATATGTTTATTTTATGTTATTAGATTAGGAACACAAAAACCAAACTATCGTGACAGGATGTTTAGGATTTAATTTCGTTTTTAAAAGTTTGAATAATAAATTAAAAACCACATACATTCCTTCCTTAGATCGACCTTGGGAGTATACTTATCATTTTCTTCGAAATGATTCGTGCACTTGCGAGAGTTTTATAAATATTAAAACCAAAGTATTGGCAAGAATCGGCGATGCCGGTTTTCGCTCATCAAGTTTTTGGCGCCGTTGCCGGGGAAGGAATAGCGTTTTTAAATTATTTATCAAAATCTTAAAAACATTTTTTGTGCTGTAAATAATTGTGATATTTTTATTTAATAATCAAATTTCAAAATTAAAAAAAAAATTAAAAAAAAAATTAAAAAAAAATAATAATAATTTTTTTTAATAGTTAAAATAATTTAGAAATTTGAAATTTGAATAAAAATTTTACCGTTCATGAATAGTAAAAAAAAATAAAAAATAAAAAAATAAAAAAATAAAAAAAAATTTTAAATTTCAAAAATTTTAAGTTAATACAGCGTGAATAGTAAAATAAAAATTACCGTTCATGAATAGTAAAAAAAAACATTACTTGAATTTATACATAATTAACTAAATAGCATGAAAAGTAAAAAAATCTAAGGGAGTTCTGTCTAGGAGACTAGTTCTTGGAAGCCTTTGTGCCACCAGTCTTTCCTGGGAACGTTGTTCTGGCTAGGAGAATGGTTTTTAAGGAGCCGTTGCACCACCATTCTTTCCTGGGAACACTCTTGGTTAATACTGATTATGTTATATAAAAAAACAAAAAAAAAATAAAACAAAAAACAAAAAACAAAACAAAAATTTTTTTTTAGGGTTTAACTAGTTTTGTCTAGTGTTTTGTATTAAATACCATTTAATTTTCTCTAAATTTTTTATTTTTTTTACAGGAGTTTTAAATTTACGTTTACAATAGTCTATGCGTGGTAGGAGATCCTTAGGAAACCCCCTTACACCATATGTAAATAATATTCATAAATTTAAACAAGTGTCAACAACACTGGATCCCACCCATCAACCTGTTTTTGAGCCAAACATAGAACCAAGTCTTAATCCTTTACTAGAACCAAAAGAAATGGAGGAAAACCAACATGTTAGGGAAACCACGATGAAGGAGTTTGCAAGACCGGTGATTGGCACGGCAACTGCCGCTATCCAGTTGGGTGAGGCTGCACGGAATTATGACCTTAAAAATATTCATTTTTCTATGCTTCCTTCCTTTTATGGGCTACCTAATGAAGATTCTCTTTCCTTCATGAGAGATTTCTATGCTACGGTCCAAACATTCCCCCTCGGTATTCTAAACGAGGATCAACTTAGGATGAGATGTTTTCCCTACACTTTAAAGGATAAGGCCAAAGCTTGGTTGATGTCACTTCCCCCAGGTTCTCTGATGACATGGGGTAACATTTACAATAAATTCATGGGAAAATTCTATTCCCACCAAAAAACATCAGAGTTGAGAGGAAAGATTGCTACTTTCTCTCAGATGGAAGGAGAACCATTCCATGAAGCTTGGGATAGGTTCAAAATGTTTCTCACTCAATGTCCCCATCATAGCTTTCCCCTACAGTTGCAGAACCAATTCTTTTACGATGGACTTACACAACAATGTCAGTTCATTGTTGACAACGCTGCAGGAGGAGCAATAGGAGAAAAGACTGCCTCAGAGACGTATAACCTCTTTGAGATGTTGGGTGCTAATTCCCTCCCGAGTGAGAAAAGCTGGAGTTCATCAAATCGACTCCAGTAATGAAGTTCAACAACAACTTGTTCAACTGACTAAGCAAGTTGCCCTTCTCGCTACACAAACCAACACCAATAATGAACAATATGGTTTGTATAGCAACATGGGACATGGTACTGAAGCCTGTCCATATCAAGGAGAAACAACTGGACCTGAACAGGTCAATGTGTTGGGAGCATATCAACAGAGACCAAGGTTTGATCCCAATTCAAATACCTATAATCCTGGGTGGAGAAGTCATCCAAATTTCTCCTGGAGGCAAAACAACCGTCCTTTCACTCAAAGCTCAAACCAGCCAGGCCAGCAATTCCACCCACCTATTCCAAGAAGCATTCCCAATAAACCAACTCTGGAGGACAACTTGAATTCTTTTATTCAAGTCTGTAGGGATAACCAATCTAAAACCAATCAACGGTTGGACTCTGTGGAAGCATCTATCAAAAAGGTGGAAGTTCAAGTTGAACAGTTAGTTGAACATTTGCAAAAGAGCAAAGACTAATTTGATACTTAAATGAATTCAATGAAGAGGAGACATTGAGTTTTTCATTCTGCAATCTCCAAGCAACGTCTTACTAGAAGACGATAAATTTTAGTCTTGTATGGGAGGTCACCCATTGTTGTATTTTCCTTTGTTTTAGTTTGCGTGTAATAAAATTCAAATGAAATAAATTCGTTTGTTTCAAAAATTGTGTCCATTCGTTAAAATTAAAATTAAAAAAAGAAAAAAAAATTAGGTTCCTTGCACCTTTTTGCTTTTACGTTTTATCAAGTTATAAATATTTCTTAGAGATATCTACTATTGTTTTTTAAGAGCAAAATGTTGATACACAATAGGAGGAGGATCATTGTCAACTACAAACAACCATGGGAGATGCTGAAGATAGGCGGAAAAAGATGAAAGACTATACAATGCCAATCATTGGCAATGTAACTTCCGGCATCCAATTACAAGAGGCTGCAAGGAATTATAAATTGAAAAAGATTCATTATTCTTTGTTACCTTCCTTTTACGGTATCCCTAATGAAGACCCTTTGCATTTCATTCGAGAATTCTATGCTATTGTCCAAACCTTTCCACTACATGCAATTAATGAAGATCAACTTAGGATGAGGTGTTTTCCTTACACTCTCAAAGATAAAGCTTGGTCATGGTTCATTACTCTACAGTCAGGTTCTCTTAAAACTTGGGAGGCAGTCTATGAGATTTTTATGGGTAGGTTCTATTCCCATCAAAAGACTGTTGATCTAAGAATAAAGATAGCAACATTTTCTCAAATATATGAAGAGCCCTTTCATGAAGCTTGGGAACGATTCAAACTCCTTTTCATTCAATGTCAAAATCATAGCTTTCCATTACAGCTACAAAACCAATTCTTTTATGATGGATTGACACTACAGAGTCAATACATGGTTGATAATGCTACTGGAGGTGCTGTAGGAGAAAAGACCGCAGAGGAAACCTATAATCTTTATGAGCTATTGGGTTCTAATTCCCAACAAAGAGGTGGTAGAAGGAAAGCAAGGGTCAATGAAGTTGGCTCTGATAATGAGATAACCTTGCAACTTGCTGAATTGACTAAACAAGTGCAATTTCTCACTACCCACCAAATTTCAAATCAAGAGGTATGTGAAGTGTGTTGTTCAATTGGGCATGGTACTCATAATTGTTCAAATAATTGTGATTCTAGTGTCGATGCCATAGAGGAGGTCCAATCTTTTCAAAGGTATCATCCAAACACGTATAATCACCCAGCCTACACCCAATATCCAACACTAAGGTCGGTTAACAACCACCCTTACCCACCAAGCCAATCTTTTAAGCTAGCCTTAGAAGATAGCTTGAATGCTTTTATTCAAGTTAGTCATGACAACCAATTGATGACTAATCAAAAGTTGAACACAATGGAGGCTTCGGTTAAAAGGATTGAATCTAAATTTGGGCAACTGGCTGAACAAATGCAAAAGAAAGAACCAGGAAAGTTGCCCAGTCAACCAGAACAAGCAAAGGATGTAAGAACCCTTCGAAGTGGTAAGGTAGTCAATACCAGTTTACCTGAAATCTCTAACAATCTACCTTGTAGTTCAGGTAACAAAGAAGGCGATATTCTAATCTCGCAAAAAGGAGAAACAAGTGTTAAACTTAACAAGCCTTCTGAAAAACTCATTGGGGGGTCATCTGACACCCTCAAAATTCAAAAGACAACAGAACCACATGATGAGTGCTCAAAAAGCACTAAAATAACCATGATTTTATGTACATTAATTGATTAAAAATATATATATTTATATGTTTTATCATATATTTATATAAATTTGTCTTTTTCGGAATCACGGGTATTTTTATTGTTTTTCAGGAATTTTGGCTTAAAACGCAATTTAAAGACTCAAAGAGGAATACTTGAAGCAATACATCACAAATATATCAATAAATAAGTGAGAAAAGGTCAACAAACATGGAAAAATCGGACGAAATGGGTCGAAAAGGTCAAAAATGTCAAAAAGACGGAAATCGCGCGCCGCAGCTCAGCGCCCCAACGCCCCACCGCGCGCCCAACGCGTTTTCGCCCCATTTATCACGTGCAGCAGCCCCTGTGACGTCATGCTGACGTCATTGATGACATCAGCAATTCCAATACGCGTTTTATATTTTTTAATATTTTTTTAACATTTTTTTACTCATTTTTTTCTCTTCATCCTCACCTATAAATACCCCCCTTCCCTTCACTTAAAATCACACCTTCAAAACTCACTTCTCTCTTCTTTCTTTCTCTCATTTCTTAGTTTTTAGTTTCTCTTAGTTTCTTTCTTAGTTTCTAAGCTTTTCTTAGTTTTTCTCTTAGTTTTTAGTTCAATTCTCTTAGGTTTAGAGTTCTTCTCTTTTTGAGAGGAACTTGTAATGTTTTTGTAATAATTTAGATTTTTGATTCAATATATGGAAGTGCAAATTCCGCTCGGAGGTTTTCTAGCTACGGGAATAGCGTCAAAGTTCTGTAAGGATTTTATTTCCTTTACAGTTATTTTTATGCTTTATTCTTACATGTTATATTCAACTTGTCTGTGGTTAAATTTAACTATGCTGGCTGTTTAGTAAATATGATGTAATAATGACGTTGTTATGCTTGCGAAATATTAAATAGGTAAAAATCTCTAAAATGAATTGATTTTGTTTTTATTCAAGATTTTATATTAAGAATGTTAGAGAGAAATATATTATTTTTCATTACAAACTTAAACCTGAAAATTAGATTTTAAGGTTTAGTTATCCGGTCTAATTTAGAGTAGTGCTCTTTTATTTGTTGGTACAATCGCCCGATAGTTAGAGTGAAACTCTATTTCGAAAGTTTTTATAAGAATTATTATGTGAAAATATATTGACAACATGTTTTCAATAGTGGTTTTAAAACTTAAAAGTTAGTACTCGGATAATTAAATTCTTATGTTTAATTTGGACACCTTGAATAATGTTTAAATTGTCTAACCCCACCAAAGGTGGCATTTAAATGGTTCATTTTCAATCTCTTAGAAAAAGAAATTAATTTAATTAAGCATATTAGTTATCAACCCCACCCATAGGTGTTAATTGATTTGTTTAGTTAACAAAGAATATCTAACCCCACCAAAGGTGGTATTTATATAAAAAAGAGAGAATCAATAAAATATCAATTTATATCTTTAATAACCTAGTTAATATGAGCAAGCATAATTAATTTAGTTATTATATCCATAAATACTCCGCTAATATAAATGATAAAAATTTGCATGAATATTTATTGAATCCGTATATATGTTTATTTTTAGATAATTATTTATTGAATTTGTATCTATGTTTATTTTTATGTTATTAGATTATATTTAATTAATCTGTATATATGTTTATTTTATGTCATTAGATTAGGAACACAAAAACCAAACTATCGTGACAGGATGTTTATGATTTAATTTCGTTTTTAAAAGTTTGAATAATAAATTAAAAACCACATACATTCCTTCCTTAGATCGACCTTGGGAGTATACTTATCATTTTCTTCGAAATGATTCGTGCACTTGCGAGAGTTTTATAAATATTAAAACCAAAGTATTTGCGAAGATCGGCGATGCCGGTTTTCGTTCATCAAGTTTTTGGCGCCGTTGCCGGGGAAGGAATAGCGTTTTTAAATTATTTATCAAAATTTCATTTCTTAGTTTTTAGTTTCTCTTAGTTTCTTTCTTAGTTTCTAAGCTTTTCTTAGTTTTTCTCTTAGTTTTTAGTTCAATTCTCTTAGGTTTAGAGTTCTTCTCTTTTTGAGAGGAACTTGTAATATTTTTGTAATAATTTAGATTTTTGATTCAATATATGGAAGTGCAAATTCCGCTCGAAGGTTTTCTAGCTACGGGAATAGCGTCAAAGTTCTGTAAGGATTTTATTTTCTTTACAGTTATTTTTATGCTTTATTCTTACATGTTATATTCAACTTGTCTGTGGTTAAATTTAACTATGCTGGCTGTTTAGTAAATATGATGTAATAATGACGTTGTTATGCTTGCGAAATATTAAATAGGTAAAAATCTCTAAAATGAATTGATTTTGTTTTTATTCAAGATTTTATATTAAGAATGTTAGAGAGAAATATATTATTTTTCATTACAAACTTAAACCTGAAAATTAGATTTTAAGGTTTAGTTATCCGGTCTAATTTAGAGTAGTGCTCTTTTATTTGTTGGTACAATCGCCCGATAGTTAGAGTGAAACTCTATTTCGAAAGTTTTTATAAGAATTATTATGTGAAAATATATTGACAACATGTTTTCAATAGTGGTTTTAAAACTTGAAAGTTAGTACTCGGATAATTAAATTCTTATGTTTAATTTGGACACCTTGAATAATGTTTAAATTGTCTAACCCCACCAAAGGTGGCATTTAAATGGTTCATTTTCAATCTCTTAGAAAAAGAAATTAATTTAATTAAGCATATTAGTTATCAACCCCACCCATAGGTGTTAATTGATTTGTTTAGTTAACAAAGAATATCTAACCCCACCAAAGGTGGTATTTATATAAAAAAGAGAGAATCAATAAAATATCAATTTATATCTTTAATAACCTAGTTAATATGAGCAAGCATAATTAATTTAGTTATTATATCCATAAATACTCCGCTAATATAAATGATAAAAATTTGCATGAATATTTATTGAATCCGTATATATGTTTATTTTTAGATAATTATTTATTGAATTTGTATCTATGTTTATTTTTATGTTATTAGATTATATTTAATTAATCTGTATATATGTTTATTTTATGTCATTAGATTAGGAACACAAAAACCAAACTATCGTGACAGGATGTTTAGGATTTAATTTCGTTTTTAAAAGTTTGAATAATAAATTAAAAACCACATACATTCCTTCCTTAGATCGACCTTGGGAGTATACTTATCATTTTCTTCGAAATGATTCGTGCACTTGCGAGAGTTTTATAAATATTAAAACCAAAGTATTTGCGAAGATCGGCGATGCCGGTTTTCGTTCATCAAGTTTTTGGCGCCGTTGCCGGGGAAGGAATAGCGTTTTTAAATTATTTATCAAAATTTTAAAAACATTTTTGTGCTGTAAATAATTGTGATATTTTAATAATAATCAAATTTCAAAATTCATAATAAATAAAAATAAATAAAAATAAAAAAAAATAATAATTTTTTTAATTGTAAAATAATTTAGAAATTTGAAATTTGAAGTAAAAATTTTTACCGTTCATGAATAGTAAAAAAAAAAATTAATTAGGTTCTTTGCAATTTTTGCTTTTACGTTTTATCAAGTTATAAATATTTCTTAGAGATATCTACTATTGTTTTTAAAAGCAAAATGTTGATACACAATAGGAGGAGGATCATTGTCAACTACAAAGAACCATGGGAGATGCTGTAGATAGGCGGAAAAAGATGAAAGAATATACAATGCCAATCATTGGAAATGTAACTTCCGGTATCCAATTACAAGAGGCTGCAAGGAATTATGAATTGAAAAAGATTCATTATTCTTTGTTGCCTTCCTTTTACGGTATCCCTAATGAAGACCCTTTGCATTTCATTCGAGAATTCTATGCTATTGTCCAAACCTTTCCACTACATGCAATTAATGAAGATCAACTTAGGATGAGGTGTTTTCCTTACACTCTCAAAGATAAAGCTTGGTCATGGTTCATTACCCTACAGTCAGGTTCTTTGAAAACTTGGGAGGCAGTCTATGAAATTTTTATGGGTAGGTTCTATTTCTATCAAAAGACTGTTGATCTAAGAACAAAGATAGCAACATTTTCTCAAATGTATGAAGAGCCCTTTCATGAAGCTTGGGAACGATTCAAACTCCTTTTCATTCAATGTCAAAATCATAGCTTTCCATTACAGCTACAAAACCAATTCTTTTATGATGGATTGACACTACAGAGTCAATACATGGTTGATAATGCTGCTGGAGGTGCTGTAGGAGAAAAGACCGCAGAGGAAACCTATAATCTTTATGAGCTGTTGGGTTCTAATTCCCAACAAAGAGGTGGTAGAAGGAAAGCAAAGGTCAATGAAGTTAGCTCTGATAATGAGATAACCTTGCAACTTGCTGAATTGACTAAACAAGTGCAACTCCTCACTACCCATCAAATTTCAAATCAAGAGGTATGTGAAGTGTGTTGTTCAATTGGGCATGGTACTCATAATTGTTCAAATACTTGTGATTCTAGTGTCGATGCCATAGAGGAAGTCCAATCTTTTCAAAGGTATCATCCAAACACCTATAATCACCCAGCCTACACCCAATATCCAACACTAAGGTCGGATAACAACCACCCTTACCCACCAAGCCATTCTTTTAAACCAACCTTAGAAGATAGCTTGAATGATTTTATTCAAGTTAGTCGTGAGAACCAATTGATGACTAATCAAAGGTTGAACACCATGGAGGCTTCGGTTAAAAGAATTGAATCTAAAGTTGGGCAGCTGGCTGAACAAATGCAAAAGAAAGAACCAGGAAAGTTGCCCAGTCAACCAGAACAAGCAAAGGATGTTAGAACCCTTCGAAGTGGTAAGGTAGTCAATACCAGTTTACCTGAAATCTCTAACAATCTACCTTGTAGTTCAGGTAACAGAGAAGGCGATACTCTAATCTCGCAAAAAGGAGAAACAAGTGTTAAACTTAACAAGCCTTCTGAAAAACTCATTGGGGGGTCATCTGACACCCCCAAAATTCGAAAGACAACAGAACCACACCAGATACAAGTACCTTTTCCCCACCGGTTAAAAGAGTCCAAACAAGATAAGCAATTCAATGATCTTTTTAATATGCTCTCTAAAGTAAATATCAATTTACCATTATTAGAAGTGATCATGAATGTGCCCTCATATGCCAAGTTTTTCAAAGAGTTGAACACTAAGAAAAGGAGGTATGAACTGAATGAACGAGTAGTAGTATCAGAAATTTCTAGCGCTGTACTTCAGCACAAACTACCCCCTAAGTTGAAAGACCCTGGAAGTTTTATTATAAACATAACTATGGGGGATAGGAAGGTTGCTAAAGCAATGCTTGATTTAGGTGCTAGTATAAATTTGATGCCCTACTCTATATTCTTACAGCTCAATCTAGGGGATTTAAAACCCACAACTATGTCCCTTCAACTTGCAGATAGATCTCTTAAATATCCAGAGGGAATAGTTGAGGATGTTTTGGTACAGGTAGACAAACTGATAATACCTGTTGACTTTGTGGTTCTGGATATGCAAGAAAATCCAGCATTGGACAGAGAGCACACAATATTGCTTGGTAGACCATTTATGGCAACTACTAAAACTATTATTGATGTCCAAGATGGAAATTTGACAATGACAGTCTTAGGAGAGACTGTTCATTTTAAAGTTTTTGATTCTTCACCTTTCCCTTCTATTTTTACCATCGATGAAATATTCGATGTTGATCCTTTGGATAATCTTGTCCAAAACACTTTTTTCCGAACCAGAATAGAAGACAAGCTTGAAACCGTTCTTACACTTGAAAAGGTTGAAGAAGATTTAGATGAAGAAATTAAGGGGTACCTTGAACAACTAGACAATAATGAAGTGATGACAAAATCTAGTACACTTTTAAATCTACCCAGTTCTTCATCTATTAAAGAGGCCAATCCACCTGAACTTGAACTCAAAGACTTACCTGAGCACTTAAAATATGTGTTTTTGGGAGAGGGAGAAACTTATCCAGTGATAATTTCTTCAACCTTGACCAAACCACAAGAAAAGGAACTCATCAAAGTGCTTAAACAGTTTAAAAAATCTATAGGTTGGAGTATAGGGGATATAAGAGGCATTAGTCCAACAATGTGTATGCACAAGATCAACTTGGAGGATGGTGCTAAACCTGTACGAGAGGCCCAAAGAAGACTAAACCCAAACATGCAAGAGGTAGTTAAAAAGGAAATTCTTAAATTATTAGAAGAAGGGAATATCTATCCTATTGCAGATAGTAAGTGGGTTAGTCCAGTGCATGTGGTACCAAAGAAATCTGGGATAACAGTTGTTAAAAATGACAAAAGTGAATTAGTGCCCACTAGAATAATCACTGGATGGAGAATGTGTATAGATTTTAGGAAACTAAATTTATATACGAAAAAGGATCACTTTCCTCTTCCATTCATTGATCAAATGTTGGAAAGATTAGCTGGGCACGAATTTTACTGTTTTTTGGATGGACTGTCTGGATATTATCAAGTACCTATAGCACCAGAAGATCAGGAAAAGACCACATTTACATGTCCTTTTGGGACATTTGCTTTTCGCAGAATGCCATTTGGGTTATGCAATGCCCCTGCCACTTTCCAGAGATGCATGATATCTATTTTCTCGGACATGGTGGAGAAATTCATTGAGATTTTCATGGACGATTTCTCTGTCTTTGGGAACTCATTTGATGATTGCTTACATAAATTGACTTTGGTTTTAGAAAGATGCATTGAATGCAATCTAACCCTTAGTTGGGATAAAAGTCATTTTATGGTTCAACAAGGGATAGTTTTAGGACATATAATTTCAAACAAGGGTATTGAAGTTGATAAGGCAAAAGTTGAATTGATATCCAAACTACCTCCTCTTACATCTGTGAAAGGGATAAGAAGCTTCTTGGGACATGCAGGATTTTACAGACGATTTATTAAAGATTTCACTAAAATAAGTCGTCCCTTATGTAACTTGCTATCAAAAGATGCTGATTTTGATTTCAACAATGACTGCCTTACTTCCTTTAATACCTTGAAAGATAAACTAACATCTACCCCTGTTATAATGGCACCAAACTGGTCTTTACCTTTTGAAATAATGTGTGACGCTTCTGATTATGCAATAGGAGCAGTCCTGGGACAAAGAGTGGATAAGCGTTTACATGTCATCTACTACGCTAGCAAAACACTCAATGATGCCCAAATGAATTACACCACCACTGAAAAGGAATTCTTGGCTATAGTATTCTCTTTAGAAAAATTTCGGTCTTATTTAGTAGGATCTAAAGTGATTGTGCATTCTGATCATGCTGCTTTAAGATACCTATTAAGTAAACCAAATGCCAAGCCAAGATTAATCAGGTGGGTCTTACTCTTACAAGAATTTGACCTAGAAATCAAGGATAAGAAAGGCAGTGAAAACTTAGTAGCTGACCATTTGTCTAGGTTGATTTCTGACTTCAATTCTCTTAAAGATGAGAGTAATGAAAATATAGTTGAAACCTTTCCTGATGAACAGTTATTTTTCATAGGTCCAAACCCATGGTATGCTGATATTGTAAACTATCTTGCCACTGGTGTTTTGTGACCTAACACTTCATATCAGGACAAGAAAAGGTTTTTTAAAACTATTAAGGACTATTTCTGGGATGACCCTTATTTATACAAGATTGGTCAAGATCAAGTCATCCGGAGATGTGTACCTGAAGAAGAACATAAGAGCATTCTGACTTTTTGTCATGAACTTCATTGTGGGGGTCATTTTGGAGGTGAAAAGACAGCCCGTAAGATATTACAGTCTGGATTCTTTTGGCCCACTCTTTTTAAAGATGCTCATATGTTTTGTGCACAATGTGATAGATGTCAAAGAACAGGAAACATAAGCAAAAGAGATGAAATGCCTTTGACATCTAATTTAGTTGTTGAACTCTTTGATGTATGGGGGATTGACTTTATGGGTCCTTTTCCCCCATCTAATGGTTTTCAATACATTTTGGTTTCTGTGGATTATGTGTCCAAGTGGGTAGAAGCTATCCCCACCAAAACCAATGATGCTAATGTTGTTGTGAAATTCTTGAAAGATTTCATATTCAGTAGGTTCGGAACGCCTAGAGCTATAATAAGTGATGGAGGTAGCCATTTTTGTAACAAACTCTTTGATGGAGTACTAAACAAGTACAACATCACACATAAGGTAGCTACTCCATATCATCCTCAAACTTCCGGTTTAGTGGAAGTAAGTAATAGGCAAATTAAGGGAATACTGGAACGCACTGTGCGTCCTTCAAGGAAGGATTGGGCATTTAAGTTAAATGATGCCTTATGGGCATACCGCACCGCTTACAAAACACCTATTGGGATGAGCCCTTACCGGTTAATCTTTGGGAAAGCGTCCCACCTTCCAGTTGAACTTGAACACAAGGCTTACTGGGCAATTAAAGAGCTAAACATGGATTTAGATAAAGCAGGTGAAAAACGATTACTCCAGCTTCATGAGTTCGAAGAAATTAGGAATGAAGCTTATGAGAATGCCAAATTATACAAAGAGCGTACTAAGCGCTATCATGACAAGAGGCTAGTTCCTAAAACTTTTCACCCTGGAATGAAAGTTCTTTTATTTAACTCTCGTTTGAGATTGTTTCCAGGAAAGTTGAGATCAAGATAGGATGGACCATTCAAAATAGTTCAGGTATCTGAACATGGAGTGGTAGAACTATTGGACTCCAAGACACAAAAAACGTTCAAAGTTAATGGCCATCGTGTCAAGCCTTATTTAGAAGAACCAAACAACATTGCTGAAATGGATTGCATTTGGCTGAGTAACCCTTAGCACCAAAAAGATACGTCTTGCTAAGACGTTAAACTAAGCGCTGGATGAGAGGCAACCCATCATGGTAGGTAATTTTTTGTTATTTGTTTTATTTACTTAATTTTATTGTTTATTTTAGTTTACTTATATGTGAATAATTTTTAAAATTGTTAAAACTAAAATATTTGTTGAGATGTTAGAAGTTCACAGCAATCTGTCTGTATACACTTTAATGTTGAATATGATGGATGCACCTGCATTTCTTCATTACTATTTACACATTCTCAAGAAATAGGTAATCTTTCTCCTCTTTTCTCTTTATCTTTAATTTGCAGTTGTTACATTGAGGACAATGTAAGTTCTAGGTTGGGGGTGGTGAAAAGTTACCATGCATGATAAAAAAAATTCTCACAAAAATTTATCATTTCTTTAAATCAAATTTAAGTAAATAGTTAAGTCTTTGGTACTGTTAGATTAATTTTTGAAAACATATCATGAAATGTTTTGTAATTATTTTTGATAATTAGTTAGTTTTTGTCATAACTAGTATTTCTTGATAAAATCTGGAAATTATATTAAACCCAAAATCGGTGTTTATGAATTTTTTTAGTGGAGACTACCCTTGTGAGATATAATTTGAACCTAATTTCTTTTATTCAGAGTGAAATATATATTTTTTCTACTCTAAACACATTTCTTATTTATTCAAAAGTTTAGATGATCTCTATAGGTATTAGCATTGAATGTATGAATTTTTTCTCATCTTAATAGAGTATCATATATTTTTTATTATTATTTTTGTTTAGATTAAACGATTTGAGTAGAAATTGATAGTATATGCTTATATCTCATTCATGCATGACTGCTACAAAAACAAAAAGACATATCTGGGGTTACCTAAACCAAGATCAAACAGAAAAGCCACAAAATTAACCACTCACCAAAATCCAAAAAAATGTACAATCTGTACATGGGTTGACTCTCTAAAAAATACATATATTGAAAAAAAATAATGTATAGAGATATAAAAAAATAGTATCATCTACATACTATGACCCACATTGCCAACAAAGTTGTGAGTAAAGGCTAAATACAAAAGAAAGATATAGGAAGTGATTCCCTAAAAAGTCATTGCAATTTCTTCATTTGTAAAAAGCATATATCTTGAAATTCTTTCTTAATGAGTTTAATTTATGCATGAAAATAATTTTTATATATGATTGTTTAAAGAGATTAAAATAACTAATGCTTGAGATTTTAATTATGATCTTAAAGGAGATTAAAAAGTGTGAGAAATTTTTGTGATATGTTGTTTTCTTTTATTCTTAAATTAATTTTTGATTGTGTTGTAATTGTAGTTTTTGATTTGATTGTTTTTATAGTTTCTTTTGATTTTTACAATTAGTTCAATGTTTGTGGGTATCATTACTGAAAACCCTCACGAGACTCAAACTCGTCCACTAGGGCAACCTAGGGGTTTAAAGGCTTGTTGCATAGGCTAAATGCAACCGTTTCAATCCACGAAAGTGATTTAGGATAGTTTAATTTTTAGCTTTTATCGCTTCTCTTGCTAAGGGACTAGTAAGAAGCTGGTTGGGGGTTGTGATGAGTGCTCAAAAAGCACTAAAATAACCATGATTTTATGCACATTAATTGATTAAAAATATATATATTTATATGTTTTATCATATATTTATATAAATTTGTCTTTTTTGGAATCACGGGTATTCTTATTGTTTTTCAGGTATTTTGGCTTAAAAACGCAATTTAAAGACTAAAAGAGGAATACTTGAAACAATACATCACAAATATATTAATAAATAAGTGGGAAAAGGTCAACAAACATGGAAAAATTGGACAAAATGGGTCGAAAAGGTCAAAAATGTCAAAAAGACGGAAATCGCGCGCCGCAGCCCAGCCGCGTGCGCCCCAGCGCGCGGGCACTGTTCACGCGCGCCGAGTTGCGCGCAGCGCCTAGCAGCAGCCCCTCCGCGCGCCCAACGCGTTTTCGCCCCATTTTTCACGTGCAGCAGACCCTGTGACGTCATGCTGACGTCATTGATGACATCAGCAATTCCAATACGCGTTTTTACATTTTTTAATATTTGTTTAACATTTTTTACTCATTTTTTCTCTCCATCCTCACCTATAAATACCCCCTTTCCTTCACTTCAAATCACACCTTCAAAACACACTTCTCTCTTCTTTCTTTCTCTCATTTCTTAGTTTTTAAGTTTTTCTTAGTTTCTTTCTTAGTTTCTAAGCTTTTCTTAGTTTTTCTCTTAGTTTTTAGTTCAATTCTCTTAGGTTTAGAGTTCTTCTCTTTTTGAGAGGAACTTGTAATGTTTTTGTAATAATTTAGATTTTTGATTCAATATATGGAAGTGCAAATTCCGCTCTGAGGTTTTCTAGCTACGGGAATAGCGTCAAAGTTCTGTAAGGATTTTATTTTCTTTACAGTTATTTTTATGCTTTATTCTTACATGTTATATTCAACTTTTCTGTGGTTAAATTTAACTATGCTGGCTGTTTAGTAAATATGATGTAATAATGACGTTGTTATGCTTGCGAAATATTAAATAGGTAAAAATCTCTAAAATGAATTGATTTTGTTTTTATTCAAGATTTTATATTAAGAATGTTAGAGAGAAATATATTATTTTTCATTACAAACTTAAACCTGAAAATTAGATTTTAAGGTTTAGTTATCCGGTCTAATTTAGAGTATTGCTCTTTTATTTGTTGGTACAATCGCCCGATAGTTAGAGTGAAACTCTATTTCGAAAGTTTTTATAAGAATTATTATGTGAAAATATATTGACAACATGTTTTCAATAGTGGTTTTAAAACTTGAAAGTTAGTACTCGGATAATTAAATTCTTATGTTTAATTTGGACACCTTGAATAATGTTTAAATTGTCTAACCCCACCAAAGGTGGCATTTAAATGGTTCATTTTCAATCTCTTAGAAAAAGAAATTAATTTAATTAAGCATATTAGTTATCAACCCCACCCATAGGTGTTAATTGATTTGTTTAGTTAACAAAGAATATCTAACCCCACCAAAGGTGGTATTTATATAAAAAAGAGAGAATCAATAAAATATCAATTTATATCTTTAATAACCTAGTTAATATGAGCAAGCATAATTAATTTAGTTATTATATCCATAAATACTCCGCTAATATAAATGATAAAAATTTGCATGAATATTTATTGAATCCGTATATATGTTTATTTTTAGATAATTATTTATTGAATTTGTATCTATGTTTATTTTTATGTTATTAGATTATATTTAATTAATCTGTATATATGTTTATTTTATGTTATTAGATTAGGAACACAAAAACCAAACTATCGTGACAGGATGTTTAGGATTTAATTTCGTTTTTAAAAGTTTGAATAATAAATTAAAAACCACATACATTCCTTCCTTAGATCGACCTTGGGAGTATACTTATCATTTTCTTCGAAATGATTCGTGCACTTGCGAGAGTTTTATAAATATTAAAACCAAAGTATTGGCAAGAATCGGCGATGCCGGTTTTCGCTCATCATGCACAAAAAAAAAAAAGAACCACAAATGGTCATGTGAAGAGAAAATTATATAACAATTTGCTCATTCAAAAATAATAAAATAAAATAAGTGTGATAAATTTGAGAAGGAACACAAAAAAATAAATTAAAGATCTCTCTTAAAAAGGAAATTTTTTGCAATGTACAAGTTTGATTTCAACTAAATTTTTTACATGATTGGTGATACTCTTTGCTTTAAATTTTCATAAGTAATCATAAATGAAAAAAATGACATACTATTGTAATTCAACATTTATTTCACTTTGAGTAATAGTCAATATGTTTCCATATATAATGAGAAATATATATGTGCTTAATGGGAATACTTATGCTTGCTGTGAATAATCTAATTTTGTTAAAGCATAATATTTATTTCATATTAAAAAATTGATTAATTGAGTAATATTCATATTTGAATAATTTTTTTAATTTTGTGTGTTTATTTGGGATTCTTGGGTAATTATAGAACTTAGGGAGAGTTTTTGGAAATTTTATGATTTTTGAAGATCAATCGATCGAGTATGAACTAGATCGATTAATACTTGAATGTCGATCAATCAACACTATTTTGGATCAATCGAAAGAGATCAGTTCAAATATACTTCTTCTTTTTCTCTTCTCCTCATTACAACCCTAATCTTTATGGAATTTTTTTTTATTTTTTATCAAAATTCTCAACAAAATAATTTGTTTTATTCCAAAATCACTTAGAATTGATAGCTGAACAACACTTCTCTAACATCAATTGTTCCAAAAATTGTCTTATTTGTACAAAAAATATTGGTTTTTATAATGGCTGTGAGGCAACATGAACTACCACCAGATGCTCCTACTCCTTTCTTAATCCAATAGTAGGGTGAGCAATCTGAATTGAGGTATTATAATTCCTTCTCTTGATGCCCAATTGTATACAAATATGGGATTATATAGAGTGATTTACATGAATGTGGTATAATTCAAGCCATTAAGACTCCAAGTTCGGTATCCCTATTCACCCTATTAAGTTGTATTACCCTACTATAGTACAAGAATTTTAGGTCAACATTAACTCTAACATCCGTAACCCCAAGCGAATGAGTTACAAAGTTTTTGTTAGTTATAAAACAATTGATATCTTGGCCTAGAGAATCAATAATTTTTTATCTATCAAAAACATCAGTGACCGAGAATTAAGGATAGATCAGTTTACTATTTCCATTAAATATCTGCTTACCAAACTATATAATTCCCCAAATTTCAACTTTAGTGTAAAGCGAATGTTTACCCTTGGTGAATTCACACCCTTCTATCAAGTGCTGAATAAATTGATCTATGCCAACCTTCTACCTTCTAAACATTGTGTTGAGATTGGTCTACTACGAAAAAAACTATGTACTGCATTGGAAAAAAAGATTGTTTCTAATGTAGGATCATTAATTCAAGATGATATTATCAACCAATCTTATATTACAAACCCCAAGGATTAGACTACGCTATTGATGCCTTATCACCAACTGATTCTGGCCACTTGTACAACAAATAGGTGATTCTGATACTATTTGGTTAATGAGTGACTTTGGAAAGTTAGTAATCTCTAAATCATCTGCTTAGACAGCAAAAAGACAAAGGCTTGTTAGTGTTGACATCAGTGGTGAAGGAGCCGTTGGAGCTGGTAATAGTGGTAGAAGAGTTATAGATGATTTCTTTGGGGATGAAGACATGTAGAATTTATTCTATCCTGAACCTTCTCATCATGAAATATTTGAAAATGAAGTAAGGATGACATTAGGGAACTTGGAACACAAGGTGAGTGAAATGAATCAAAGAATGATATGCATTACTAAATCACAAGAAGAAATACTTTCCAAGATATGTGCCATCTATACACACTTGGTGCTTCCTCCTACATGACAGTGATTTATTTTGGTTATTTTTTATTGTAGTTTTTTCTCTTATGATTTGATGGTTAGTGTTTTTAATTTTTATGTTGTTTTATAGTGTAATTGATTTTGATTAGGATGTACTTGACTATTATTAATCAATAAACTACTCTAATTGCATCTGAATGTTTATACTTCCTCTTTCTCTTATTGCATCTGAATTTTTGTTGCAACATTTTATTTTCATTTATTCATATGGTAAAAATGGGGAGATAAAATTTGATGTAATAAATTTGGTATATTTCACTTAAAAAATCTAGCTAAAAATTAAAAAAAACATGATAATTGAAAAATAATGGATAGTTAATTTAAGGGGAGTTACTTACTTTTTAATTCTTTTGATTTTTTTGGATATTTGACATAAGAGAATATATTTAACATATATGGAGTTGTTTTTAATTTCTATCATTTGTTTAATTTTCTTTTGAACATTCTTCACTTTTCTATTATAAGATACATTGAAATATTATGAACAATGAGTCTTACGGGACATGTTGTTTGGTTATTTATGTTATTTTCAGTGTTAACATGAACTTTCAAGAATCAAACAAAGATGGTTCCACCAGATCATATGATATTAACACTATCTAAAATTTTATTTTTCCTATGAGAGTTTTGTAGTGAGAGAGAGATTTTGTAACATGAATATGCCAAAGGGAGAGATTGTAAGTTTTATGTTAGTGTTGGTGATATTTATGAACAAAATTTATAAAATAATTTTAGTTTCCAAGTGTGTCTTAGAAGAATATTTTCAAGCCTAAAAAACTATCGAGCTTCAATGATCAATATTAGGTATATTTCTATTCCCTCACACATTAGATTTCATATTAGACACAATAGGAAGAATGTGAAAATAGGCTACTCGATCGATCAAGTAGTGACTAGATCGATTGAGTAATATAACCTAATTTAATTAACTCTAACACATGACTAGAATCTAGGGATTTACTCAATTGATCCAGTTAAATCACTGAATCAATCCAACATTTTTTTAATATTAATTAAATGATCATTGGATCATATGAGAGGATGTTCGATCGATCAGCCAATGTACTCCATTGAACGAGCACTTGGTTAGATCAATCGAGTAGCAAGTTATCTAATTTTAATATCTATTTCTATTACGAGTTGGATTAGCATTTTACAATATTATCCTTATTTCTCAATAATATTTTAATTTAATTTATGCACAATATAATAATTCCACTTTAACCCAATATGCTTCAAAATATTCTATAAATTTAAACCTAAGACACATTTGAAATTAACCATACAAGAGCTATTGTGCTTATTCTTTCCATCTTTTATTCTCTCTTATTTTTCTAAAATTTTTCAAGTAGGATTTTTCATTAAGTTAGTTTATTAAATATTTTTGTTGATGCTTGATGGATTAACAAGCCTATAATAATAACTATGTTATTATGCTTTTAACTTATTGTTCTAGAGTTTCTAGTTGTTTTATATTTATCTAACATATTGTTTAAATCAACTAGTCAAGGTTTTTCATTATTGAACCTACTCTAGGACATAAACTTCTACATGTTTTTATTTCCTAACTTTTCAGGTGACAGTGGTACGGGTTTGATTAACTCCTAGGACTCGAGTTTGTTGGAATGCTAGTCCGGATTCAAAATGCCTATCTTGTAGAGATTGTGATCAAAGAAATGGCTTATAAGTATGCTACTTTGAGGCATTACCATGATGGATAGTTGAGTCCTAGCCTTGTAACTAGATATTTGTCATAATGGGTAGTTAGATGGTCATGTAGACAGGTAATTTTTCTCTAAGGTTATTGGTATTGCCTAGGTTATTTCCACCTAAAAATCTCATGTGTTGATATTTTTATTTCCTCATTACTTTACGTACACATGATTAATTGTTTGGTCGTTTATAAAATTACCATACTTCTGCTAACTAGGTATTTAGATCCATGACTAAACAAATTTTCATTAGGATTATTGAATTTCTTTTTTACTTCTCTCCTTCATAGAAAGGTGTGGTATGTTGTATATATGTATGCACTTTGTTTTACTTTCCATGTCAAAAAAGGGGAGAAGTGTGAACAACTTGTGTTTGTTTGTGAATTGTTGTTTAACATATTATGTGCTCCGTGGGATGGTAAGTGTAGTTTGCACTGTATCTGAGTTCCCTAGTATGCATACACTTACTTAGAGCATTGCATATTTGTGGTGTAGATTGTATTTGTGTCAAAAATTGATTGTGCTTAGCCTATTGGTGTGTACTTGTGTAGGGGTAATACGATAATTTTTGGATAGACTATATGTTATTTCTGTATGATATGTTCACGGGATATGTGTTTGTTTTGTGTGTGTAGGTTATAGGTGTAAATTGAAGTCATAGAACTTTTGAAGAACTATATGTATATGTTTTAAGACCTTCTTGTTCTAGACTAGTAGAATATTGATGAGTTGATCCGAGAAGATGGAAGGAGCACACAAGACAGATGCATTTAGTCTTGGTGTGTTTCCGAGAGTTTGATGTGCATTGATTTTTCATTCATAGGAAAAAACAATTTAGGTTATCTTGGTGATAATCTCATGATTGATATGCATATGTACTTAGTTTGTTGTGTTTTGATAAAGAAAGCCAAAGAGGGAGGTGTAAGTCCTATAGTCCTTCGTGTCTGTATTGGCTTCCCATGTACAAAATATGGAGTCTATTTATTTAACTTATTATATATGTCTTCCTCTATATAAGGTTTGGTATGGATAATTACTAATGTATATATGTATATAATTAGGTATACTTTATATGCAAGAATGTTTACACATACAACGGCCTTGCCATAGTCCTCACTGATCACCTTGTCGTACCCCTCAACAAGGTCATGGTGGGGTAGTTGGTAAGGACCCTAGTGAGGTTGTGGCAAGGTGGTCTTACCATTGGTATTTCTCTATAAATACCTCATATCTCATATTTCTTATCTAAAAATTATGTAGTAGAGCTCTATCAAATTAATATCTCATTTTTCTATTTGCATATGACTATTCCCTTGAGTGTTATTAGGTATTATGATTCGTGATTGTGTAATCAAAATCATACTCTTAAGTGATGAGTACTCAAAGTAGTGTTTGTAAGTGGATTTATATGATGAACATGTGTGGTTATGAGCTAAGTTTGGTTGGTAGTTTCTATCATGCAACTTTTTCTTATGTGAGGAGCATCTATGGATATGAGCCATTTTTCAGCTGGTAGTTTCCTCTTTGCCAAATTTTCTAATGTGAGGAGCCTGTTTGACTGTAAACGGTGCGTCAATTAGTAGTTACTTTCATACAACCTTTTCTTATGTGATGAGTCATGTGTCGGTAGGTTGGTTATTGGAAGTTCATGATACATGGTTGAATGTGTATCCCATATTGGTTCTTTATGAGTTTGTAAGGGATTTTGGTTGAATGGTTTCCCATGTTGGGTGTTCAAATCCTTTTCACTTTACAAATCATTGGTTTTAAAGTTTTAATTCCAAAATTTTGAAGTTTTAATTACAATCTAAGGAGTTAGTTGCTTTATTTGATCTAGGTATAATTGTGTTTTGATGCCTTAATTATTTGATTTTCACCTAGATGTGGGTTATCTAGAACCCTAAAGCATGCCCTTAGTTTTAAGTACAAAAAAAATTGAAAATCAATAGGGCATGACTGAAAAAGTATAGGTAGACAATCTTGTCTTATCTATAGGTTTGATTGACTCAATGATGTGGGGACATTGAGTTTACTTCAAATGCAATCCCTAAGTTACGTCTTGCTAAGACGTTAAACTAAGCACTCGATGGGAGGCAACCCATCATTTTACGTAATTTTATTTTATTTATTTTATTTATTTAATTTCTATTGTTTATTTTAGTTTAATTACATGTGAATAATTTTAAAATTGTTAAAACTAAAAATATTTGTTGAGATGTTAGAAGGTCACAGCGATCTGTCTGTGTGAACTTTATTGATGAATATGATGGATGCACTTGCATTTTTCTATTACTACTTGAACATTCTGAGGAAATAGGTAATCTTTCTTCTCTCTTCTCTTTATCTTTAATTTACAGTTGTTACATTGAGGACAATGTAAGTTCTAGGTTGGGGGTGGTGAAAAGTTACCATGCTTAAAATTATTTTAACAATTTTAAAAAAATTAAAAATATAATAATATTTTTTAATTTTATGTTCACATTTTCATTTTTATTGTGTTTAGTTTTATTTTCTTTGTGTGATTTAGTAATTTTTTTAATTCTAGAATTAATTTAAAAAAAAACAAAACAAAATTCTCAAAAAAATTTATCATTTCTTTAAATCAAATTTAAGTAAATAGTTAAGTCTTTTGCACTGTTAGATTAATTTTTGAAAACATATCATGAAATTTTTTGTAATTGTTTTTGGTAATTAGTTAGTTTTTTTGTCATAACTAGTATTTCTTGATAAGATGTAAAAATTATATTAAACCCAAAATCGGTGTTTATGAATTTTTTTTAGTGGAGACTACCTTTGTGAGATATAATTTGAGCCTAATTTCCCTTATTCAGAGTGAAATATATATTTTTTCTACTCCAAACACATTCCTTATTTCTTCAAATTTTTAGATGATCTTTATAGGTATTAGCATTGAATGTATGAATATTTTCTCATCTTAATATAGTGTCGTATATTGTTTTTATTATTTTTGCTTAGATTAAATTATTTAAGTAGAAATTGATACTATATGCTTTTATCTCATTCGTGCATGACTGTTACAAAAAAAAGACATATATGGGGTGACCTAAACCAAAATCAAACAGAAAAACCACAAAATTAACCACTTACCAAAATCCAAAAAAAATGTACAATCTGTACATGGGTTGACTCTCTAAAATATATATATTGAAAAATATATTCAGAAAAAAATAGAGAGATAAAGAATATATAGTATAATCTACATACTATGACCCACATTACCTACAAAGTTATGAGTAAAAATTAATTACAAAAGAAAGATAGAGGAAGTAATTCCCTAAAAAGTCATTGCACTTTCTTCATTTGTAAGAAACATATATCTTGAAATTATTTCTTAATGAGTTTGATTTATGTATGAAAATAATTTTTATATATGATATCTTTATAATTTATACATTTGATTCCTTTCATGAGATCAATGTCAAAATAATACTTTGAGCCTTTATTCTTTATACATATGCGAACATATTAGTTCATTTCTCTACATCAACTCTTTCGCATATAAATTAGTATAAGTGTTTGAACCCATAGGATTCAGTGTTTTGAGAGTATTGACTAGTGAGGAATAGAGTCCAAGCGAATTCGGATCTAGACACTGAAATTGGGTGAAATTAAATTGATACATTTTTTATATGAAATATGAAAATGATTTTCGACTAATTATTATAATAAATCATGATTGTTTAAAGAGATTAAAATAACTAATGCTTGAGATTTTAATTATGATCTTAAAGGAGATTAAAAAGTATGAGAAATTTTTGTGATATGTTGTTTTCTTTTATTCTTAAAATTTATTTTTTGATTTTGTTGTAATTTTAGTTTTTAAGTTGATTGTTTTTATTATTTCTTTTAATTTTTATATTTAGTTCAATGTTTGTGGGTATCATTACCGAAAACCCTCATGAGACTCAAACTCGTCCACTAAGGCAACCTAGGGGTTTAAAGGCTTGTTGCATAGGCTAAATGCAACAGTATCAATCCACGGAAGTGATTTAGGATAGTTTAATTTTTAGTTTTTATCGCTTCTCTTGCTAAGGGACTAGTAAGAAGCTGGTTGGGGGTTGTGATAAGTACTCAAAAATCACTAAAATTACAATGATTTTATGCAGATTAATTGATTAAAAATATATATATTTATATGATTTTATCATATATTTATATAAATCTATCTTTTCGGAATCAAGGGTATTTTTATTGTTTTTCAGGTATTTTTGCTTAAAAACGTAACTTAAAGACTCAAAAAGGATTACTAGAGGTAATACATCACAAATATATTCATAAATAAATGAGAAAAAGTCAACAAAAATGGAAAAATTGGACAAAATGGGTCAAAAAGGTCAAAAAGGTTAAAAAGGAGAAAATCGCGCACGCAGCCGCCCAGCCACGCCGAGCAGCCGCGTGTGCCCGCGCCCAGTCCCGCGCGTATCTCTGCGTGCCCCTACTGCTTTCCGTGTGTGCTGCCTCCCTACGTAAGCATGACGTCATCATTCACTACTTCGCGTTTCCTCCATTTTTAATCATTTTTTCCTCCACTTTTTATTCCTCTCCTCATCTATAAATACCCACATTCTCTTCATAACTAAACACATCTTCTCTTCTCTTTCTTTCTCTCCTTTCTTATTTTTTTTTAGTTTTTAGTTTTTTTCTTAGTTTTAGAGTTCTTCTCTTTTTGAGAAGAACTAGTTATGTTTTTGTAATTTATTTTCTTTTCGATTCAATAAATGGGAGTAAAAATTCCGTTTGGAGGTTTTCTAGCAACGAGACTAGCAACAAAGTACTGTAAGGATTTTATTTTCTTACAATTATTTTTTATGCTTTATTCTTACATGTTATATTTAATTTGTGTGTGATTAAATTTAACTTTGCTAGTTGTTTGTAAACATGATAAAATAATAACATTGTTATGCTTGTGAAATATTAAATAGGTAAAAATCTCTAAAATGAATTGATTTTATTTTTCATTACAAACTTAAATCTAAAAATTAGATATTCTTTGTTAACTTTGAATAAAGTTTAAACTGTCCTACCCTACCAAATGTGGCATTTAAATGGTTCACTTTCAATCTCTTAGAAAAAAAGAATTAATTTAATTAACCAAATTAGTTATCAACCCCACCCATAGGTGTTAATTGATTTTTTTAGTTAACAAAGAATATCTAACCCCACCAAAGGTGGCATTCATATAAAAAAGAGAGAATCAATAAATATCAATTCATATCTTTAATAACCTAAATAATATGAGCAAGCATAATTAACTTAGTTATTATATCCATAAATACTCCACTATTATAAATGATAAAATTTGCATAAATGTTTATTGAATCTATGTTTATTTTTATGTTAGTAGATTAAAAACACAAAACCCAAAATATCGTGACAAGATGTTTAGGATTTAATTTCATTTTTAAAAGTTTGAATAATAAATTAAAACCCACATACATTCCTTCCTTAGATTGACCTTGGGAGTATACTTATCATTTTCTATGAAATGATTCGTGCACTTGCGAGAGTTTTATAAATATAAAACCAAAGTATTGGTAGGATCGGCGATGTCAGTTTTGCTCATCAGTGCTAGCTTTGGAGGAAAATTGAGTGCATATGTCGAAGCAAGCGACTACAAAGACTACCAGCGAGGGCAACAATAAGTAGTTCAGACAATGGTCCCTACTGATAAAGGTAATAGGATTTTTATTTCTATCAAGGTTGTAATTGTTTTATTGCTTAGTTGATTTGTTTGCTATCGAGTTATTACTAGAAGTAACCTATGGATGTTACCACATAGGCAGGGGTTCTATGTTATTTTACTTCGTTATATATAGTATTGTGCATGCTCAAATGTTTTATTACTATAATTAGAGTTTAAATTATGTATTTTTCTACGTACTGAAGTTCAAATTTTGGTTAGAAAGCTTTCCTTTTTATTGCCTACTTTCTGAATATTGAATATTGTATCTGCTTTATTATATTACCTCTCTGTGACTATATATGTTATCGTTGTGATTATCCATTAAGTGTTTATCTTTTGTTGTTGGCAAGTATAGGTTGAGACCTTAAGGAGTCTATATCTCCTTAACCTGACTATGTATCAGGTGTTGGACTCCTTCTTTGTTATTTATGCATGATCAGATTATGTGTTAGTATAATCTAAGTTTCAATCATATGTGTTTCTACATACTAGATGCAGACTTTGAATAGAAAGCTTGTTAGTTATATGTTGTCACATACTTTCTTTCCTTTCTATGTTTCATGCCTATAGCTTTCTGTTTATTACTTTTAATTTATTAAATTAATCTATTTGCTCCTGATTAATTTATATTACTTCTACATTTGATCTATATGATAGTTTGGTATGAGTCTCTAAAGAGTCAGTATCTCTTTATCCTGATAATGTATCAAGTATTGGAATCTTTACTATGATTTGTTATGTAATGTATAATTATATGTTGTGTGATGTTTGCTTGTTTATACATGCTGCTAGCCTAGACAGGAGCCTATGAGGCATATGGTCACTAGTATGTTTACAGTAGTTTGTTCTTTCTTATTGTTGGTTCTTTTTGTTGTGTGTTGAATTGAACATGTGTTCATGTTATTTACTTAATTCACACTTGTAAGGTTGGCTTGGAAGAATTAGTATAAAGCTCATAAAAAGATTCCAAGGGTTGGTGTTTCCACCTCTCCTCTAGGTCCAAGTTACCTATTTGAGTCAAAAGAACAATTGATCTTTGTGCAATTGTTCCTATGTATAGAATTCTTTTTAATATACTGATGACTTTGAAAAATTTTACTTTTTAGTATTATATTTATAACCCAATAAACTTAGATGATATGTTTACTACTGATATGTCACTGAAATATTTGCTAATTTACCCTTTAATTTTTATGGCTTACACTTATTCTTTGACCCATAAAATTGATCCCTGGATCGAATATGAATGGCCAAAATTACATTGGCTCCTTATTTACATGCTAATTCTTGGCTCTTAATAAGAATCCCAAGTTTTGGATCATGTGGATAGATTATGCATAGCCGATTTACGGGCTTGGGTCCTATATGGGTGGGTCATATCTCGATCTATACCTATTTGAATACGGGTCAGATCTCATGCACTCTCGGTATCAAAAAGTGGCACATGAGAGTTTTCTAGTTTGAGGGTTGGTGGCCCTAAAAAAATTCCCAAATGGCCTATAGCTTGTTCTCCAATGTGTTGAGGTGGGTTTCCATCCATGATCTATGATAACTGTCTTGACATTTTTGGTTAATTTTAGTAAAATAAATTAATATTTACCTTTTATGTTTTAAGAAATACATTTTTAATAAAATTAAATAATTTGAATCGAAACCGTACTTAATTGCTAATTTATGTCCACAAATATAATTTCAAATAATAGAGTTCTTAATTGCGATTTATAAAAGTCGAAAATATAATTTAAATTAATATTGGGCTTAATTTTAATTAATAAAAGTTTTAGAATTTAATTTAAATTAGAAAAGGGCTTAATTATAATTAGGGAAAGTTGAAAATATAATTTGAATTAAATTTGTGGGTCAAAATGCAATTAATAAAAAAGTTGAATTTCTGTGCAGGAGAAGAGCCACTCGCAACATTCACAACGCCCAACACACACCGCTCGATCATCCCATCAACGGTCAAGATTGGGCACGTGAAATCTAGACGCAACAAAAGTGATTGGGACGGAATTTCTAAAGCGTGTAGCTCGGCACATGTGGGGCCCACCTACCACGTAGACTGGCGTGCAGGGTGGGACCCACATGTCGGCTGCGTAGAATTTCCCCGAGGCGCATCGATCATCGTTGGATCAGTTGAACGATCCAGATTGAAGCACGTGGAACCAAGCTGTCGCATACCGAGCCGCTCGGCTACAATCTCGTGCGACGATGTTCATCCAAGCATTGTGCACGCTCGCATTTCAACGACAAATAAGCAGTCATGTCTCTCCTAAATATTCTAGCCAATAACATGACGACACGTGGCATGTATTTGGTAAAATAAAAACGCAGAAATGGTGCCCACTTCCAGCCGTTAACGCACTTCCGGCGTGGGGAAATCTTGTGCGACGAGGCCTTTTCTAATTTAAATTAAATTCTAAAACTTTTATTAATTAAAATTAAGCCCAATATTAATTTAAATTATATTTTAGACTTTTATAAATTGCAATTAAGCACTCTTTTATTTGAAATTATATTTGTGGACATAAATTAGCAATTAAGTAAGTTTTCGATACAAATTATTTAATTTTCTTAAAATATAAAAAAAACAGTAAATACTAATTTATTAAACTAAAATTAACTAAAAATATGAAGAACATAGCAATTATAATTAATAAAATAGATGAAAATAACTATGTAAAATACAATTATCAATCTACTACTACAAAAAGGGGTATTAAAGTCGGTTCACACGATGAACCTTTACATTTTTAATTTTTTTTTTACAAAATTTACTCATTTTCTATTATACTCAAATTAAAACCTGTATTCGATTACTAAATAATGGCAGAAAAAAAATTTGTTTAACAAATATTTTAAATAATACAAATAATTGAAAATAAAATATTAATTAATAGCAGAAAAATGACCATGATGTTGTTCTATGTTATTCAAGATCATCATATTTTTCTCCTTATGTTATAATACAAACCTACATATATAATACAAAAATTTATACACATAAATAATAACACATAATAACAGAAAAAATATGAATAACAAGTGCATAGAATAATAGAAATACTTACAAGAGTAATTGAAGTGACAAAATGAAAGAAATGAAGAAAAATGGTGTTTTGCAAGAGTAATTTAAGTGACAAAATGAAAGAAATGAAGAAAATGGTGTTTTGTAAGTGAGAAATGGGTATTAAAAATTTGAGTATTTTGCTCAAAAAAATAGGGAATCTAAAAGATTAGTTAAAAAGGAAGAAAACCCACTAATCGACTCTAGAATTGGTGTGTAGGTGACCGGATAATGAGAAAGATTGGAGAAGAAGTTGAGGAGGTTTAGGGTTTTTGAGAGTTATGCAGCGCTTGGAATAGTTTCTATTTGGGGAAGAAAGAAGAGAAAAGAATTTATCCACGTGTGTAGCGTCGGTTCTAAGTGTCAACCGACGCTATGCTACGTGGATAGCGTTGGTTCCAAGTGTCAACCGATGCTACACTACGTGGATAGTGTCGGTTCACCACATCAACTGACACTATGTCCTACATGGATAGCATTGGTTCTACACCAAACCGACTTATAAATTCATTATAAGTTGATTTTTTTTAAACCGACTTTACATATCAACTTAAATACCCCTTTTTGTAGTAGTGATCTCTGTCTATGGACCACTTGGGGCTTGTTATTGATATGACGATATGAGTTCAGTAGCCAGGGTAAGAGGTTGAATCTTGGTAGACGTTAGGTAGGACTTCATTATTTCTTGTAGAAGTTTGTCTATCGAAATCATGAGGTTGATTCATATTAGGAGGAAAAAAGTTCAACCTCTCTAAGACCGTGTAGAGTGTCGACTTCTTTTTGAAGAAGCTTTATGGGCTTTGAAGGCACTTTCCTTAGGGACTGTGTGGCTCAAGAATCGAGAAACACCACAAATTTGTTTTTGATCTAGTTTTTGAATTTTGATTCAACTAGTAGAGCACAATTTTCCTATAAATAATACCTCTTCTTGCTATAGACTAGAGAATAGAGAACATATCGTTATAATTTTAAACCATCACGGGGTGTAATGGATTTTGGCCTTTTCATGCTTAAGTTAGTCTAGGTAGTTGGTGGTAAAAGATGAGACTAGTCTCTTTCGTTGTCATCTAGAAAGGTCAAGAGAGATTTAGAAAGAATTTGTTCATCTATAGTGTTTGTTACATATCATGTGGTAATATGTAAAGTGTACAAAGTGAATATATATAAAAGGGAGATTATACCTATTGACTATCCTTATCCATTGCTCTAGACTTATTTTAATATTGGAGTTTATTTTACCGTAATTATCTCTTTGTTGGAAATCTAAGGGATAATTAATGGTTGGTTATCATTTTGGATTTTTTTCAAATAGTAATGTTCATCAACACTTATTAGGCTAGCTTCTAAGTTATCTACTAAGTGAGACCTCTTATATTTCCTACATGACATGTGTTAATTTACACACAAAAGTAAATATATAATAATATAAAATAACAATAACTTTAAAAAGTAAACATAATAACCAAGTATTAAATATATTAATCACTTTTAGTAAATCATTCAACAGATGAGCCAATAAATTTTTAACAAAACCATAAAAAGCATAGCAAGTTGAGAACATAAACTATTTTAATGAATCAATTTTTTTGAGAATAAGCATTTTCTTAGAAATATGGATAATTGATCTTAGTATGCTCTAATTGAAGAAACTAAACTTAATCAAGTTCTACACCTTTTCTTTTACTTAGAATTGTACTCCAATTCGCCGTAATTATTATTACTCTTTTTATTTATTATATGTAATAGTTGTAATCCCATATCAGTGCACCTTGTATTGTACTAAAAATTTTATGTTCTAGCTTTCTTGAAAACAAGTTAAAAACCAAGAAGGCCATGAATACAATTATGAAGCACAATGAGGTGGCATGCATAATTGAAAAGGTTAAGGCAAATATTTTTAATTTTTATAATAATACATTTAAGGTTGTAAGTGGTATATGATATTTATCAAATAAGTAATACTTGTTAAATATTCAATGTTATCTTTATAAAGAAGAAATTAGTTGATCCTAACATAAAATATTAGTAAATAGCATAAGGTAAACATAACATTTAAATATTAGACCAATTAATAACATAAAAGCATATATGTTTATAAGTACATGTGCATGTCTCCAATAAGCATAAACAAATAGTAAATTTCGACTACAAACTACTTTATATGTTCAAATTTGAAATATATTCTAGACCAATGCGTTTGCCCTCACATGGCTTTGGTCATATATGAAACAAATACTAAAAGACAAGTACCATCCTACCTAGAGGTCAACTACTAGACCAACTTCTAGCCCTTACATAAGTATCTCTTAGTGTCTCTCCTTACATGTCTCATTTTGAGGAACTCTACCTTCGATGTGAATTCCAAGATGAACCTTTGTTTGTCGTTGTGTGATTTGTCCATGGCCTTCAAAATGCAATTAAACAAGGGGTTATTCTGCATTCACCTATGTCAATAGACGAGGCTTATCATTAGGCTCGAGAGATTGAAAAATACATATCCTTTAAAAGGTTATTTTTGAGCCCACAAAACGTAGAAAAAAACCACCCTTTGAATACCGCTAATCCTGCTCCCAAGTCCTCCACACCTTCTTCAAAAGATCCAACTTGTCATTTCTATAGATCCCAAATTGAATGTCATTGTTGTCATGCCAAGTGTTGTATTGTTTTTTATTGTCCTAATTGCACATTAACACTTATCATCAACAAAATGATCACTCATCATCATAAGCCTACCATGTTTACCCTCCTGATCCCACATATTTAAATTTATCTAATGGAGATATTGATGATACTAAACAGTATATTCCTTCATTTTTCACCATTCTCTGAAATCGAAAAAATTGAGAAAATTGAGTTTTTCTCGATTGGAAAGAATTAATACAAATCCAACAAAGATTAATTAAAGATTTCATATATATTTATATGTTATCTAGGATTTGAATTTATATTTATAATTTTGTTATTTATATTATCTTTTATAATTTTATAAATTAATTTATATTTATCTAATTTATTATTTCAATCCTATAAATAAAAGTTAATATTGTCTTGCTATTTCTTTTGTCTAAATTATTAATCTTATTCTGTTAAATCATTCTCCTCTTTTGTCTACCTCTTTCCTATTTCTCCCCCTTATTGTAGATCAATCTTCTTAAAGATTTACGAGGAACCTAATACGCCAAGTATGGTTCTCCTTTTTTATCATGATATGCAATAAGGAAGAAAAAAAAAAATTATTTGATCCTCTCTCTCTCTTCTAATTAATAATTGGATCTCTTTGTTTTGGGTGATGTTAAATGAATACCTTTGATTAAAACCTGACAACATTCACCAAATCCCTGAGTCCTTTCTGGTATTTTCTTATAAAGAGCGTTATAATATTTTAAAAAATATTGGAAATGTCACATAACTGGTGAATTGAATATATTGACATACTCAACCAATCAAATTCAAAATAAATTTTATAAATTAATGTTAAGTATGATGGCAAAGGACAAGAACCCTACTAATAGACACGGCTGGAGATTGATATATTTTTAATATTAATCTTGAAATTTTGACCTAATACGTAACAGTATTATTAATTTAACTATATTAATGTATACGTGGATAGAATTGGTGTTTACAAAATATCATTTAACTTTTTTATACTCATATATATTAATAATTAAGACAATAATTGAGACTTAAAAGAAGTTATTTTTCCTTTCTTCTATTTTATATATCTCATCATCAAATTATTACGTTTATATCATTTGTACCGTTAAATTAATTTTCGTCTCATTTCTACTGTCGAACTATCAAAATATTTCATTCGTACCATTTTTTTCATTTTACATCCCTTACGCCATTAAAAAATACTATAAAATTCATTTTTTATTGTCTTCCTTACAATTTTTTTAACAAATAATCCTCCAATGATGATTTTAAAGCTATATTTTCTCATTTTTTTCCTTCAACATTGTCGTCACTCATTTCTTGAAGCAGAGCTCGTAAGGTTTTTGTTTGAGATTCTCATAAATTCTCAAACATTGGGCACATTCTAATGACATGATTTAGACAAATAATATTGACAAATCACAACGGCTTTTAGATAAAACTATTTAAAGATGTAAATATTATAAATATAGAAACTTAAATTAATAAATGATTCTTAAAATCAAGAAAAATAATTAATTACAACTAAAAATACATATATCATTAGATTGTCTTTATTCCAAAGTATAGATTATTTGATAAAAAAAATATTTATCTAAACCATTTATATTAGGAACGATCGCATATATATATATATATATATATATATGAAAACTTAAATAAAGAAAATGAAAACAAAAATAAAAACTTACTTAATATACAAAAGTTGAAGGTTATAAGTTATAAAAGGAAAGGGAAATATTATCAGAGTTTTATTAGGTGTGAGATAGCTTGAAAGTAATTGTGGGTAATGGAAGTAATGCCTCTGAACTGAAATGAGTTTTCTTTTTATAACCAAATTGATATTTTGTGCAGATGCTTATATTGTTTAATGAATAGTCTACTTTATACTGTAGAAGATGTTGTTACTGTTGTGAATAGTAAGCATCTTTTAATGTTTTGTGATTTGTCTACACCGTTCTTCATTTTGTCTTCTTCTCTCGATGCTACAATGACTACTATAGTACTTTTGAATAGTAAATAGTATAGTGACTAATATAGTACTTTTGAATAGTACTTTAGGGGCCTATTGATGGGTTGTTGTATGGACCTTTGACGGGCCTTGATATAGGCATTTTTATATTAATTGGGATTTTAACCTTGATAAAAGAAAATGGACATGTAGGCCCTTAATGTAGATGAGCTCGTAGTCCCATAATGTTCATGGGTTCACAGATCTGTTTATACAAATGTTTTGATTTTTTTTATAAATGGGCTTTATCCATCCAAAATAATATATTTTCACTGCCAACTTCCATGTATATTAGATTGTCTGAAGAAGTATTGGAGGCCGATGATGATGGGGAGACTATTTCATCTGGTGATTAAGTCTCATCTAAATCTTCCCTCTTGCCAGATGTTTGACCAAGGGATTCATGTGATAATTATTTGATAATTTCCAAGAGTTCTCCTTGGGTTTAAGCCTTGGTAATAAGGGCATTGGTGTGTGCCCGTTGGGCTAAGAACAACGATGATTGTTGAATTTCTTCAAGTTTGGATATTTTATGACCAGTTTTGATTAGCCATTTTCTATGGCTGGGTTTAAGATGGTTTTGGGGATCGTTAATGATGACCACCATTTTACCTGAAACAGGTGAGTAATGGTAACTACTTCAGATATAATAGGTTTTAAAACCTATTAACGTACCCAAGGAAGGTAGAAATTTGTTGCAAAAATACACAGAGTAGGGAATCGCCTCTCCTTTGGTGTAGGTTTGTAATGGGTGGAAAATGTGTCATAACTTTCCTTAACTGGTAGGAGAAGGATAGCAAGAATAGAACTTTTCCACCAATTGGGAAACCAAGATGGAAATTTGGTTGGGATGATATTTTTTTGAACCAAAAATAATAACCACGAATGTTGATTATCCTTATTTTGAATAAGGAAGGCATTGAACCATGTATGGTAATAATCTTAGTAATTGTAGGTGTTACAATGTGGTATGGATGTCCTAATAATAACTGGAAAGGTCAGGAGTTTTAACAAATCATTTCCCCAATGTATTGGAGATATGACTTTGTGGATTTTGGCAATAAAGTATTTAGCATTAACTTAGTTGTGGTAGAGAAAATGTTTGAATTCCACACTATTGGTTATTTCCAAAATACTCTGATAGTATTCTCGTGTTTTGGATGAGATTGAATTTGGATAATTAAAGAAGGATTCTTATCTTGAAACCCTTTTTTCAATAGTCATGACCATCTGAATGTCAGTTTTTTGAAAATACTCAGATGAGGGTTTTGAAATAGTTTTGGGGAAAATTTACCTTTTCCCTGGAGTAGGGATGATTTTGGTAAAGGACGTTGCCTCTTTCTTTGAAATGGAAAGGTTTCCAATTCTAGGTTTTGAAATAATAATTTTTGATTAGGAATATGGTTCTTCCTATTTTACCTTTTCCTTAACCTTGGAGGTTGGCCTCTAAGGCTTTGAAGGCTATCATATAATGCCTGTAGATATTTTGGAGTTTCTTTGAGGCTAAAGATATAGTCTTGGATCTCTTGATAACGAACTTTGTTTGAGGTTATTGGCTCATCTGGTGATGACAATTGGACCACTTAAGACTAGGTGATAAAGAGTTTTGAGGAAAAAAGGGTTTTGATTGAAGGGTTTAGTGGAGGTTCCTTCTCATTTTCATTCTTATTTTTTGACATTAGAACCTATTTTGAAGAAACCCTCTAGTTAGAAAGTCTGGTAATGAATTGGTTTCTCCTATGATAAATTCAATATCAAAAGAAAAAAACACTTAGTAATGCTTTCCATATGGCAAAAATTTGCTTTGTTGCAATGTTTTAAACATCTTTTTGTAAAAATTTCTTTTGCAAATTTACAATGAAATCTTAGTAAAAAGTTTTTGATTTAATAAATCCGATTGATATTTTGAAATGCAAGGTACTATTGCTAATACTTCCTTTTTGATAGTAGAATAAGTCATTTGACAATCATTCCAATGGCTAGAAATGAATTTAACAATAAGTTCTTTATTATCTTGGACTTGTTTGAGGATTCCTCCGAAACCAACTTCGTTGGCCTTGGTTTCTACTATTTTGAACTTGTTCTTTTATTGTTTGCATAATTTTTGTATATTGCTCTGTCCAAGGCTCTGAGGTTTTCTTAACCATGTTATGAAGTGGTTTTTCCAACCTATTAATGTTTGGATAGAAGTTAAGAACATAATTCAAGCTCTCGAGATATCTCTGAAGTTGGGTTTTGTCAAGGATCTTGCCAGGAAACTTGGTAGTAAACTACAAAGATCTTTCGATGGGAATAATGTTTCCATTAGACACCTTATATCCAAGAAACCTGATATTGGTTTGGAAAAGAATAATCTTTTTGGCTAATAAGGCCAAACCACTTTTCTTGATGGTTTAAAAGAAAGTTTTAAGGTGTCGAATGTGTTATTCGACATATTTTGAGAATATAAGTACATCCTCAATGTACACAATGTATTGAAATATCGTTCATAATCCTCTAGAATTCAGAATGTGCATTTTTGAGCCCAAACGGAATGACATTCCATTCATATTTTCTGAAGGGAAAAGTAAATTTTGTTTTATATCTATGTTTTTGTTCGATTTGAATTTGCTAGAAGCCTGACTTCATACCAAATTTTGAGAATATTGATGAAGAATGGAGTTTCTAAAAAAGGTATTTTTATTATGAATAGGGTATCTAATCCATTTTAAGGCCTTGTTAAGAGGTTTGTAGTTGATGACCAATCGAGTTATTCCTCTCTCGATCTCATCCAATTTATTGACATAGAAAGCCGCAAAACTCCATGGCGATCTGGATTTTGAAATTAATTTCTTAGATAAGAGATCGTTGATCTCCTTTCTGAAAAAAATTCAAGGTCTGCATTCATTTTGATTGGCCTCACTTTTTTGGGATATATGTTGATTCATATGGTAAGTCTACCATATGCTCTGATCTACTCTAGAAATAACTGGGTAGATTAGAGCAAACCTCTTTTTCAAAAGAGTCTTGTAGTTTGGAGATTTTGTGTTATACCTCCAGGTTCTGAAGTTCTCTTTCTATTGTATAAAATTGAACTTGATGTTTGAGATAGAGAAGGTCATTTTCTCTATGCCTAATAAGGATAGAAATCTCATTCGGGTATATGGAATTGGTTCGAATGATATTGAGATTTCTAGTTTTGGGTTCATCAATAAAGAGGAAATTGAGAGTCTTATCATCGTATGTGAAAGAAATATTATCATGTTTGACAAGATATGGAGAGATAATATTCATAAATGGTGTGCCTAATATTGATGTACGACTAATATCAGATACCATTACCAATGGAGTTTTGATGAAACAATTCTTGTTTAGGATTTAAATATCGGCTTTCCTAGTAATATTCATTTTTGAACTATTAGCTAAGTTGAGTTGCTCGCCCGTTTGTTGATGGAATTGTCTAGGGACGAGTTTTGGGTTGATACATTGATATCAGCGCCAATGTCAAATAATGAAATTGTCTCAAGTGTTGATTTATATGGAAATACAAGAGTAACAATGATCCTGTACTTACTAGTGGTGATTTCCTTAAGATACTAGAGAACATTTTCTGGAATCTTTTCCATGTTCTCAAGATCTTGTGGATTTGGTTCACCTATTTTTTTAAGTTTGTCATCAGAATCACTTACATTGAGAAGGTCTTGATTACCAGGTTTTTAGATGGAAATCTTTATTTTGAAGTTTTTAAAATCTTCCTTAAGCTGATGAATTCTAGCTTAATGGTTTTGATTTTAGCCTTTAAGTCTTGGATTTGACTTTGTGGATTTTGGGTTTTATCTATTTTCTTGTCAAGTATAGTAGTGAGGTCGTAATAGCTTGTGCTTGTTTAAGGAAGTTTAGATGGTTTTGGTTATGTTTAGGTTTTGGCCAAAGTATTGTCCAAATGGTCCATATATAGTTTTATGAGATGAGGATCTTTTAATCTAAGGAGTTTTTCTTCGAGTTGGTTATCTTCTTCCTTAGTTAATATGTTGATGTTTTTTGAATAACGAGTGTCAGAGTCAGTAGATGCTAACTCATCAACTTGTGGATTTTGATCTTCAGAATCCTTAGTCCAAGGTTTTGATTCAAATGATGACAATTCTTCTATCATTAAGGCAAATATTTTATTTAATATTTCTTCCTATAGTTCTAGATCTTGAATTTTTTTAATTCTTTTGTAATAATTGATAGTGTGGCCTTTCTTACCGTATTTATAGTATGTAAATTATTTTATAAGGTTTTTTTTATAAAAATCCTTTCTAGGTTTATCATAGGAAGGTTTTCTAGTAATTTGAATTCCTTTTCTAAACCATTTAATTCATGTTCTTGGGTCACATTAAATGCTAATAGGGCTTGAGACATGGTAGGTGATGGTAGAGGTGAATCTTTCATCTCCGTTGTTGGGTCAATGGTTTAGATTGGTGTAGTAATGGTGTACTAAAGTCTATGCCTTTGAGGTTTGTCCCAGGTAAGTCTAAGGTAGATTTCCTAGGTTTTGAGTGGTAGGTTAAGAGACGACAAATCTAATATATCCATTGAAGAAACAGAGGAATGCCCCAAACTAGTAGCTCTATCGAAACTAAGTCCAATACTACCATCCTTAGCTCAATTGATTCATACATGTCATAGGTAGCAGGTTTTAAATCATGAATCAATTGAGATAAATAGATCAATCAAGAATCAATCTATCTTGATTAAGTCTTTGATTTCATTTTTAAATGAGTTAGCTCAATCAAAATTTAATACTTGATTGATCGAGAACTGGATCAATGGAGAATCAATCACATTCGATCTACTTGGTCTTAGGATTTAATTTTTGGTACCCTAGATCGATCGATAATTGACTAGATCGATAGATCATCTTTAATCGTTGCTAAGATCGATCGAAAAGGGTTTTGATCAATCAACCTTTTTGGTTTGATCAATCGAGTTCAACCTAGATCGATTGAGCAACCAGGGTTTCAACTTTAACCTAATTTTTTACTCAAGGCAAATTATTTTATTACTATATTTGTCCTTATGTTTTAAAGCTCTGTTAATAGTAATAGGCCTTTGGCCTAAGGGTTCAACATATTCTATTTAATCAAACCTAAAACATGCAGTTTTTTTAACCACAATTGAATTAACTTTTGCTACTTATGCTCTCTCTAAATCTATTTTGCAAAAAACTATTCTACTAGGCTTTTTATTAATTAATCTATCAAATATTTGTGGTTGTAGTTAATTGACTAACTTTGATTGACTAATAAGCCTACAATATTTGTGTTATTATGCTTAATCATCTATTCTAGAATTGATAGTTATTTTCATTTATTTGTCATTCTATTAAATCATCAAGCTAGGGTTTGTCATTATACATTTAATCAACTTTAGGTCACATATTGCACTTGTATTTTTGTTGAAACTTTTTTAGTTGCCAGCTGAATGGGTTTGGTAACTCATATGACTCGAGATTATTGAAATGTTGATCTAGATCTGAGCACCTCGCTTGTGGAGATAGTGAAAGAAAGTGAAGGCTTATAAGTAGGTTACTTGGGGGCATTCCCTTGGTGAGTAGTTTGAGTCCTAGCCTTATAATCGAACATATTTTCATAGTAGATAGTTAAGTGGTCTCGTAAACTCGTAGTTTTCCTCTTATATCATTGTTATGCCAGGGTTGTTTTCAAATAAATATCCAATGTGTAAATTTATCTTTTCACATTATTATTTACACGGATTACATATCTGGCCGTCTGTGAGTTTTGATTTGGTATATTTTGTTAATTATCTTTTCACCCTAGCTAATTAGATCAATAACATAAAAAAATTCAATTGGTATCAGAATAAGTCACTAGATATACTTAGTATTGCCTAAGACCTTATTATTGATAATTTGAAAGAAGCTTCATTTACAAATCGTTCTCTTTTCTTTCATGGGTCTAACTATCCTTATTGGAAGGGTCGTATGAGAGCTTTACTATGGTCTATAGATGAAAATTTCTGGAACTTTGTTATTTAAGGTTGGAAATCACCTACGGTTATCAAAGATAATGTAGTCACTCTTAAACCTAATAAAGAATGGACTACTAAAGATAAAACTGCTAGTAATTGGAACAAAAAATGTATTAATGCTATTTTTAATGTTTTATCTACTGATGAGTTCTGTTGTATCTCTCATATTGATACTACTATGTGTGCTTGGAAAATTTTAAAGGTATCTTAAGAGGGCACCATATAAGTTAGGTTAACTAAACTTTGCATTCTTGGTATTTAATTTGAAAACTTTAGGATGAAAGAAGATGAGATATTTTTTGAATTTTATGCTAAATTATGTTATAATACTAACATTTTTACCAATCTTAGAGAGAAATTTGATGATTTCAGGATAGTTTGAAAGATTCTTTTTCTCATTGCCAGATCACTTCTATACAAAGGTTACTATCGTTTATGAAAGAAAGGATGTGGACACCATCAAAATAGAGGAACTCATTAGCTCACTTCAAAACTTTGAGATAAGTTTTCGAACACTTCCAAAAAAATAGTATCACTTTCAAAACTACCATGACTGATGATGATGATAATGTCAATGATGAGGATGATAAAGAATTGAAACTCTTAGCCAAAAAACTCAAGAAACTCGTCAACCAGATCAATTCATAGAGTAATATGTAACCAAACTAATCAAGGGATTAGAATCCAAGAGAACTCAAACATATGAGTTCCAAAGGTAAGAAAACAAAACCCATTGGATATAAATGTTTTTAATGCAACATGATTTGTAATATTTCAATTGAGTATGCTAACAAAAAGAAGGGAACTAGAAGGGCTTTCAATGCTACCCTTAGCGACTCAAAATATAACAATGACAATTCTAATAAGTCAAAAATTATGGCACCAATTACTGGGATTTATTGCAATTACTGGTGGACACTCCAGTAAGTTTGATATTGATCCATACTATAAGGAAAGTGATTTTGAATTCCTACTCAACAAATTTAATGCAAATAATCTTGATGAATTGTTTATAGATGTAATTTCCAGTAAAAGACAAAAGGATAAGTTACTTGTAGAAGTAACTAAACTAAATGACAAACTTAAATCCTTTGGAATAACTTCCTCAATTATAGAAAAAGAGAAAATTAAACTATCTAAACGTGATAATGTTTTTGAATTCAAATCTTGCAAACTCAAATAAGAAAATGAGAATCTTGTGTAGGAGTTGGAAGAATCAAAGGAAGTTGTGAAGAGATTGAATTTTAAAGCTAAATGGTTAAACAAAGTCCTTAACTATGAAAAACCACTTGGAGACAAAAGAGGCCTAGGCTATATAGATAAGCACTATACGTCATCATCTTCAAATACAACTGAGTTTATAAAACCCTCTTACCCTTCTTCACATGCTACACATTCACATCTAACATCAAAGACCATACTTGTAAGGAATTTTAACTTTACTTATACTTTTATTAATCATGCATAAAGAACTGTTGTTCCTATAATAGAAAAAAGTGTTAAGTTTAGGCCAGTCTGTCATCATTGTGGTGGAAAATATCATATAAGACCAAAATATAGGTTTTTGATGAATTATCCTAAATTTAATAATTCATTCAATGCTTCTAGTTATAAGACTCGTTATTACCATCCATCTATGCATAGTATGTCCAATAACTCTACAAAAAAGCATGAAGGTGCAAGTCTAGAAAGGCACGTGAATTTCAAAACTTTTAATTCTAGGACCAATTATCATCATCCTATCATGTATGTTGTATCTTCATTTAGAATGAATGTAAAATCCAAAGGTAAGTCCAAAAAATTGCTTAGGACAACTAAGTTAGTTAATTTCCAACTCAAAGCTATAGTGAAACTAAAATTCAAGAAAGTTTGAGTTAGAAAAAATTGTCTTTTTTGGGTCATGTAATCATCCCTTAATGTTTACCTAGATACTTTTATTTAAGTTCTTATTTAACCCTAAGTGAGTATCTTTGGTTTGTTTGTTAGTTTCATTTTTATTGATGTTTCTTTGCTTTAAAAAAAAGGAGTAGACTTGTTTTAACATTGACAAGAACTTTAAATATTATTGCATACTTCTTTGCTTATTTTATTTGAATTTACATTACTTAATTAAGTATTTTGACTTGTACATTTACACACTTTCACATCTAGTGATCGATGTTGATAAAAATTTGCTTATACACTCAATGAACACATATGTATATCATACCTAAGGTTTATGATTGATTTTGTAAGATTCTAAGGCTTGAGCTAACCTTGACTACAAAACTGTAATTGAGCTTTGTTTTTCATTTACTAAAATTTTACTATCGAGAGACACCTAGTTTTGAGAAGGCTTTGTGATATGTGAAGCTATCGTAGAGAAAGAAGAGGGCTCTGTCACAACTAGTGTGAAAGTCATCATACTAGGTTTTCTGGCTCGTGCATGTTTCCTTAGCAAACAAAAATAATAGTAAAGGAAAATGTAAAATACAAAAGCAATTGATGCACAAAAAAATAGAGCCAAAATGATTACACAAAAAATAAGTAAATAACCAATCCCTCAATGCAAAAAAAGAAGGAATAAAAAAAATTAAATTAAGTTCTCTTGATCAAAAGTTTTATATTGTGAAAGTAAAGGCTCAATTGGATTTTACCATGATAAATGATACTCTTTCCTTTAAATCTTCTATGATTGATTATAAATGAATAAATTGACATACTATTACAGTACAAACATGTCTCTTATTTTGAGTGATTGAAGATATGTCACCATATGTATTAGTATATCTATGTGTCTTATGTGTATATTTATGCTTTCAATGGATAGTCAAAATTTGAACAAGATTAATTTCTCGAAGGAGTGTTCTATTCTAATAATGTTTAAATAAGTCTATTACCCTTAATTTAAAAAAAATTATATACATCAATTTTTATAAATTTTTGTGTTATTCTAGTTTATTTAGAGGAGTCGTAGAACTTAAAAGGAGTTCATTCTTTTCTGGAAAACATATTGTTTTTAGCTCTCTGTTTTTTTTATGTTTTGTCGTTACTTCATAATTATATTACTTATTCGTATGATAAAAAGGATGAGAGAATTATTGAGCGTTAATTGAAAATATATAAATTGGGAGAGTTAATTGAGGGGGAGAGCTATTAATTAAAAAATTTCTTTGGGAGAGATTATACTTAGGGGTGAACACATTGAGTGTTCAAACTTAACCACATAAATGGAATAATACTTAAATGTTCTATCTATTTCTAATCACTACTTATATATGCTTCTTTGCTATTTTGTTATTATATACACTCAAATAAAAAAAAATGAGTCTTTCAAGACAAATTATGTTCCTACTTATGTTTTTATTTTTCAATATATATGTGAGCAGTCAAGATTTAAATGAAGATAGTTTCATCAGATCATAGGATAGTTTCACTATGTAAAATTTAATTTTTTCTATGAGGGTGATGTAGAGAGAGAGAGGTTGTGTCACACAAATATACCAAAGGGAAAGATTGTAACGTTTATGAGTGTTAGTGATATTCGTGAATAAAACATCTAAATATAATTTAGTTCTAGGTGAGTGATAACTGTATTTTATATATTTATTTTCATCTATTTTATTAATTATAATTGCTATGTTCTTCATATTTTAAGTTAATTTTAGTTTAATAAATTAGTATTTACTGTTTTTTTATATATTTTAAGAAAATTAAATAATTTGTATCAAAAACTTACTTAATTGCAAATTTATGTCCAAAAATATAATTTCAATTAATAGAGTTCTTAATTGTAATTTATAAAAGTCGAAAATATAATTTAAATTAAAATCGGGCTTAATTTTAATTAGAAAAGGGCTTAACTATAATTAAAGAAAGTTTAAAATGTAATTTGAATTAAATTTGTGGGTCAAAATGCAATTAATTAAAGTTTAAATTTCTCCACAGGTGAGAAGAAGTCCACGCGCCCTAATCCACGCGTGCAATGTGAACCGTCAGATGAGAGAAGAAACGGCTATGATTCGCGCGTCTCTATCACACCCAACCAACGCGAGTGGGTGCACGTCTTTATCTATCACGCGGCTCGGTTCCCGAGTGGGGCCCACCTGCCGTGTAGGCTGCGCGTGCAGGTGGGACCCACGTGTCTGATGCTTTGCAGCCGTTATCTCCCACGTTCCACGCGCCTCTTTTCCCGTGCGGTCGATCCATGTGCGCCCGGTTATTCTACGAATCACAATCTACCACGTGTCCCACCTTTCCTTCCAGCCAATAATATTCTGACACGTGGCATGTTACGATGAGCGTGAAAGCGCAGGATCACGCTCGCGTTATAGCCTTTGTCTCCCACGTTTCGCGCGCCCCGTTCCCTACAACCAATGAGGTGCTGCCACGTGTCCCACTATTTGTTTTAGTGAATCAGATCGCGACACATTACAGAGTTTATCGAAAAGCAAAACAGAAACGGACGGCTCTCCCACTCAGATTTAAACGCGTTTTCGATACCAGTTATGTCCCCTACACATAATATTTTATTATTTTTTCCATATCTCTCTGTCCCCCGCGTGTATTAAAAAATATATTTTAAATGTATATTTTTTTAGAAATTTGAAGTTATAAATAGGGGATAGTATGATAGAGTAAAAAAGTTTTTTTTTTGGGAGTTTAGAATTTCAGATTTTTAGTAGTATTCGGGGGTGAACTTTGGAACACGCAGAAGCCATTTTTGGCTTCTGTTGTGTTCTGCGTGTGCCAAATATTCACGATACGAAATGATTTAATTTTTCTTTGTTCTTTATCTCATTTTCTATATCTGTTGTAATTTTATTTTAAATTTATGAAGTAATTTATTTTTTCTAGGGTTGCATTTGATCTAAATTTATGAAGCTTTTATTTTAATTATTTTTGAAAGATTTATAATACGTTCGATTTGTTTATTCTATTTTGTGCTTAATGCTTTTGATTATTTACGAATTTTATCAAAGATCTGTGGCACTTAAATAAACTTGGAAGAGGCATTTTTGTGTATATTGCTCATAGATAGAATGACATGTATGATGAAGGATAGGAATATACCCTAATTGTATGAGTGGCCATTTGAGAACTTAGAACGTAATAAATCTCGGTGAATTTAATTCTCATAGGAATATAGTGAATTAATTTAACGAGATGTGTTTATACGAAGCTCGGAAGAGATGTATGGATAAAATTAGAAGTTTTCGGTTGACAAATTAAATGTACTAAAAAAATATAAATCAAAAGAAAATAGCATGATTTGAGTTGATTAATTTTGGTGAAAAATTGGAATCCTAGATTTCTTTTATTTTTTTAAAAACTCTTTTCTTAAACTTGTTTAAATCAACGATCGTTTTGGATAAAATCAGAGAGATAATTTTAGTACTCAACAAACTATAGTAACAAATCTTCGTGGGAATGATAACTTACTTATCAAATTTTATTACTTGTGACCGTGTATGCTTGCACATTTTATGTTCTCCAAAAGAGACAACAAGTTTTTGGGGTTTTGATCGATCGATCGATTGAGCGGTCAAGATTTCAACTTTAACCTCATTTTTACTCTCGCCAAATCAGTTTAGTACTATATTCTTCTTATTTTTTGAAGCTTTTTTAAGTGATTTTATGGATAGAATAGTAATAGGACTTTGCACCAAAGGATTCAACATATTTAATTTAATCAAACCTTTATGTATACAGTTTTCTTAACCACAATTGAATTAACTTTTGCAACTTATGCTTTCTCTTAATCTATTTTGCAAAAAATATTCTACTAGGCTTTTTTATTAGTTAATCTATCAAATATTTTGTGGTTGTGTTTAATTAATTAACAAGCCTACAATATTTATGTTATTATGTTTAATCATCTATTCTATAGTTGCTAGTGATTTTGATTTACCTTTCATCGTATTAAATCATCTAGCTAGAGTTTGTCATTATTTAATCTACTCTAAGACACAAATTATACTTATGTTTTTATGCTAATTATTCAGGTGTCAACTAAATGAGTTTGGTAATTCATGTGACTCAAGTTTATCGAAATGTTGGTCTGGTTCGGAACACTTCACTTGTGGAAAGTGTAAAAGAAAGCAAAGGCTTGTAAATATGCTACTTTAGGGCATTACTTTGGTGGATAGTTTGAGTCCTAGTCTTTTAATCGAACATATTTTCATAGTGGATAGTTTGGTGGTTCGGTGGACCATTGATTTTATTTTTAAGTCATTGTTGTGAACTAGGTTGTTTACACATAAAAATCTTGTGTATCAATTTTCTTTCTTTATTATTATTTACACATAATTGCATGTCTGACTGTCTATAAAACTTAATTTGGCATATTTATGTTAATTATCTATTTACCCACTTCTCACTAATTTGATCCATAACATAAAAAATTTCAATATACACATCAAGAAATAATGATAAATGTAATGCATTATATTGGGCTTGATATAATCTCTCTTAAAAATTTGTTTTAATATCTATTTTATAAACATAATCATAACATGTTATTTAAAAAATCCACCCAAATTATGTTAACAATGCATTAGTGTAATATTTTAAATAATGCATCATGATAATAAATAGGACATAATTTAATATAAATGATCCAAATGTCTAATATTATTTTGGAGTTTGAATACATGTATGAATCCCAATTTGTGTATACTTACAATAAATATAAAAATGGAAAATTCTATTTATATTTACTACTCATATATGTCAAAAATTAAAATAAATGTTTTATAAATTAATGTGTGTTATGCTTTCATACTAAGATTTATGTTTACAAACCAATAAAAATAGGATAAATTATTATAAATATCTTTGAATTTTTATCTTTGATTACATATGCCTCCAATGTTGTGAGATATTCCTAACATTAATACTACTATACTTGATGTGATGTCTAAAAATAAAATTGTAATTAGATTTCTAAGTTTGAGAAGTTGGCATTATGACCCCTCATTTCGCTCATATTTTACAAAACCCTCTTCCCAAACGCAAAACTAATATCATTCCCTAACGTAAAACTCACTAGTTTATGTGCTTTCTTAATGACAATTGAAACACTAAATTCTTTAAGACATAAAAATTATCACTAAATAAGAATTGAACTTGTATTAGCCAAAAACGAATATGCATTGTCTCATATTCTAACAAGAACGAAAAGAGTTGAATGTGAGGAAAAAAAGGTAGCATTGTCAAAAAATCACATATGAACTATTATATATTACAGGAATGTTGTCTCTAAATTTGTGTATAAGAAACTAATTGTAAATATTAACATGATTTATAAATTAAGGATAATAACGATAATATATAAAATGTTAAGGATATTTGTTATCAAGTTATAAACGTTGGGTATCCATACAAAAGATTAAAACTCATGAATATTAATTACATATTGGTGAGTTATTCTCAAAATAATTACCTTACAAAAATGAACCATAAGAGACTCTTTTTGGGTTTATGGCACTATAGGTCTTTATAATTCTAAAAAGCAATCTAGTTTAGAAATTTGTAGGTTAGATATCTCAAATCCCATAATTATAAAAAAAAATATAAAATTGGTCATATATTTTAAAATTTTGCTTAAAAACTAACAAGAAAAACAACATAATAAGCATGTGATCTTCTTTTTAAGGGTATATGTAAGATAAAATAAGTTTATCGTGTTTTCAAGTTTTCCCAACAATTTTCCCGTTATTATAGGCTTTTATAAAATCACTCGTTGTACCCTTCCCACTACTACAAAAAGGGGTATATAAGTCGCTATGTAAAGTCAGTTTTTGGAAAAACCGACTTATAATGAATTTAAAGTCGGTTATCCATGTCAACCAACGCTACGTCACGTGGATAGCGTCGGTTGACGTGGATAACCGACGCTACATCACGTGGATAGCATCGGTTGACGTGGATAACCAACTTTAACCATGTGGATAGCGTCGGTTGACGTGGATAACCGATGTTATCCACATGGATAGTGTCGGTTATCCACGTCAACCGACGCTATCCACCTAATATATTCCCATTCTGCTCATTTTGTACACAGATTCCAGTTTTCTTCCTCTCTCCTTTCCTCACTCAGAACCATTTTCTCCCAAAATCTTAACCGTGCGCCACTTTCGTTATACATTTCCGGCCACCTCCGACCACCATTTGTAACGTCGTTTTGTAAGTTATATTTCTCTTCTCACATTATCTATCAGTTCTTCTATTTTTTTGAGCAAAATATTAAAATTTGTTTATACCCATTTTCTGTTATTGATTTAGGTACGTACTTAGCCAAAATCAAGGAACTAGTTCTTGAATAGAAGTAAGGAGTCTCAATCTTTACTAATTTTATCAGCGTGTAATTGTTTTAAAATAGGCTCATTCAACGATGGAAAATATTCCAATGTGATAAAAGAATAAGATCCTAGAATTCCAAATTGTAATTCGTTAGGAGCATCCTTTCAAATTGTGAATTTTTATTACCTTTTAAAAACCTAAGATCTCGTCAACTAAATATTTGCAACATGCCCAATATTGGGCAATTTCTTTGTAAAAATGTATGGATAGCCAAAAACGGACAACACCTAAAAAATATGTTTGACTTAGTTTATACAGAATGCAGCTAGCTTATTATTCAATCAGTTTGTTTTATATTTTGTATAAATTTTTGATTTAGTTATGTTTTTTAGTTTGCTTGTAATAATAATGTTTGACTTATTGTATGCATTCAATAATATCTGAAATGTTGTGTGGGTTTGCGTGGATAAATTTATTTATATACGTATAATTAATATTACTTTTTAATTATGATATAGTAACATGCTTAGAAATTAGAATCAACCGCGTGATTGGTTTTTATATATATATTCATGAAACATGTTGCTTATTTTTTAATTTGCATATAAATGGTTTTGTAAAATGATTAAAATGATAACTCTTTTGCATTATGTATGTTTTGATATATATTCTAATAATTAGGAAATTTATATATTATTACATAATTAAGTAATATGTTTAATTAATGTCATTAATAGAAAATGGACAAATCTTGGATGTTAAAGTGTAGAATTGAGCAAGACTATATTTTTGGAGTTGAAAGTTTCATGGAATTTGCTTGTAGAACTAGTTATACTGAAAGTAGTATGATTCGATGCCCATGCGTTAAATGTAAAAATGAGCGATTTCATGAATTTGATGAGGTTAAGTATCACCTTATCCGTAATGGTATTCTATTGAGCTATAAATGTTGGTATTATCATGGAGAAAAGTATAATAAGAATGTGAGTGGATTACATACATCTTATCATAATGTACAGACAGAAAATATGTTTCGTGGTGTTGAAGATGAATCACGCGAGAATGATCTCGAAACCTTTAATAAACTTATAGAAGATGCCAAAAAACCGTTGTAATCAAAATGCAAAAAATACACTAAAATGTCAGGATTGGTTCATTTGTACAATGTGAAGGCAAAACATGGTTTTTTTGACAAGGGATTCACAGAATTACTAAATCTACTAGTCGATATGTTTCCTGAGGGTATTGAATTGCCATCTTCAATGCACGAAGTGAAGAAATATCTTAGTCGATTTGGCATGGAATATCGTAAGATTCACGCTTGTCCTAATGATTGCATTCTTTATAGAAAAGAATATGAGACATTACATGATTGTCCTATGTGTAAAGAATCGAGATGGAAGCATGGTACAAATGAGAGTACAAAACATAAGAAAGGCGTGCCTGCAAAGGTTCTTTGGTACTTTCCTCTGATTCCTCGCTTTCAAAGGTTGTTCAATAGTAAATATACATCAAAGATGTTGACTTGGCATTCAGATAATCGATCTGATGATGGGGTGCTACGTCATCCTTGTGATTCTCCAAATTGGAAAGTAGTAGATAATTTATCTCCTCAATTTTCATCTGATTCGCGCAATCTGCGTCTTGCCATTGCTGCTGATGGAATTAATCCACATAGTTCCCTCAGTAGTAGATATAGTTGTTGGCCAGTAATTATGGTAGCATACAACCTTCCTCCCTGGTTGTGTATGAAAAGAAAATTCATGATGTTATCATTATTGATCTCAGGACCAAAACAACCTGGTGTTGATATTGATGTATATTTGCAGCCTCTGATAGATGATTTAAAGACGTTGTGGAATGATGGTGTAAATGTTTATGATGCATATAAAGAAGAATACTTTAACTTGAAGGGGGTTCTTTTATGGACAATTAATGATTTTTCTGCCTATGGAAACTTATCAGGACATGCAACAAAAGGTTACAAGGGATGTCCTATATGTAGTGATGGAACTTCTGCAAATTATCTTGTTCACGGACGAAAGATGTCTTATATAAGACATAGGAGATTTTTTCCATCTAGACACAAGTTTAGATACCAAAAGAAACCGTTCGATGGTGAAGAAGATCATGATCATGCAACTCGACCTTTGCGAGGTATTGAGATATTAAGGCAATTGAATGGGGTGACATTAAAACGATATGGAAAGATGAAAAAAAACTCACCAAGGTAGGGAAATGAAATAGGTCAACTAATGAAATTGGTGAAAATGAAAAAGAGTTTGAACCGAATTACCATGGTTGTTGGAAAAAAAATCAATATTTTGGGAATTACCTTATTGGAAAGACCTACACATTCATCACATCTTAGATGTCATGCACATTGAGAAGAATGTATGTGAAATCTTGATTGGCACTTTACTTAATATACCTGGAAAAACAAAGGATGGCATTAAAGCAAGATTGGATTTAAAGAAACTAGGCATACGACCTGAATTGGAACCAAGGGTGGAAAATGATAAGAATTGAACATACTTACCACCAGCATCATATACAATGCCAACAAAAGAGAAGGATGTGTTTTGTAAATGTTTGGAAGGTATGAAAGTTCCTGATGGTTACCCATCCAACTTAAGAAATTTTGTGTCTATCACCGATAAGAGACTGTATGGATTGAAATCACATGACTGTCATATCTTAATGCAACAGTTATTACCAGTTGCTATTAGATCAATTCTTCCAAAACATGTTTGAATATCAATAATTCGGCTTTGTTCATTCTTCAATACAATATGCAAGAAATATATATCAATTGGCGAGTTAAATTCTTTACAGAAAGAAATTGTAGAAACTTTGTGTCTAATTGAAAAATATTTTCCTCCTTCTTTCTTCGATATAATGATTCACTTATGTGTTCATTTAGTTCGAGAGGTTCAATTATGTGGTCCTACTTACTTAAGGTGGATGTATCCTTTTGAGAGATATATGCAAGTCCTTAAAGGATATGTAAATAATAGATATCAACATGAAGGATGCATGGTGGAATGCTACATTGCTGAAGAGGCCATTGAGTTTTGTTCTGAATACTTTAGTGGTTGCACTGAAATTGGGAATCCTACGCACAAGTTGTTCTTAGAATATCACATGATCCAAGTAGGTAACCCTATGCTTGGTGGAAGTAAGAAATTATTTATTGATAGCACTCGATGGGAAAAAGCACACCAAATCATTTTGGTAAATAATAATGAGGCACAATCGTTCATAGAGTAAGTGATGTTCATTGTTTCATGATTGCAAAAATCATTTTTTATTTAACTATTAATGATGATATATAACCTAATATATATTTAATAACATTACAGGATGCATTTAAACTTATTGAAGATCGATCCTCGTTATAAAAAAAAGGAGGAGAAAAATGGTTGTATGATGAACATAAGCGAGAGCTTATTAATTGGTTTCGCAACCATGTAAGTGTCACAAACAAAAATTCATGCATGTATCTTCCTAGATCTATTCAATGTTTTAAAACTTTGCTCTAAACACATTTTGTGTTTTTGTATACATAGATTCGAGATGAACTCAAGAAACCCAATTATAAAATATCAGAAAGTTTACAATGGCTTGCACATGGGCCAAAATTCGATGTCAAATCATTTCATAGTTTCACAATAAATGGATCGAGGTTTACGACTCAAGCTAGGGACAAAATCCGTGTAAATCAAAATAATGGGGTAAAGATGGTTGCACAAACTATGCAATTTGCCAGTAGAAAAGATGCTAATCCTATACTTTCTGATAGAACATATTATCGTATAATACAAGAGATTTAGGAATTGGATTATGAGGTCTTCAATGAAACAATTTTCTTGTGTGATTGGGTCGAAGATGTTATCAATGTTGGATATAAAATAGATGATTTTGGATTTACCCTTGTAAATTTATCCAGGATAAGTCACACTGATGATCCTTTCACGTTAGTACTTCATGCAAAACAAGTATTTTACGTGAGCGATAAAATTGATCCAAGATGGTCTGCTGTGTTAACGCCTCCACAAAAAGAGTTTTACCATTGTTATGTTGTAGAAGATGATGACTCCATGCTTGATACATTAACCAATATTAGTAATTTCTCAAATAAATTGCCTAATGTACGTGATGATCTAATTGATGATGATGATTCTTCGACATGGACTCAAAGTGATTGTGAAGGAATATATGTATATGATCAACATATCCTATATATATGTAATAACTCTTGTATATATGTGTGTTCCTAAAATTGTTAATTAATTTATATTTCTTCATTGTTTGCAGATATTTCATGGATATTCAGGTTGTAGATCCAAATGATCCATTGGGGTATTTGAAAAGAAGGAGTTGGGCGAATATACCTGATGCTCCACTTAATCCAGATGATAGAATACCTGTTCTATTTGATGCTACTGGTAATCTAATAGAGGAAAATGGTCAACAATTGAAATCCTCTATTGGTCGACTAGCAAAGTCCAGTATACCAATCAATATAAATCATTGGTCTGAGGTTAACGATGTAGAAAAGTTCAAAATATGGATAACCATTTATGTAAGTCTGTTATATTTTATAATCAATATATATATATTATATTAGGTGTATTATATCTAATCTTTTGTACTGTGTTTTTAGAGAATCGTTACAAAGTCGATGACAGTTGGAAGGACAAGTGTTATAAGATTGCAAATAAGGCGTGGAAGGAATACAAGACTTCCAGATTGGCAAAAAATTATGTGTTTCCATATTTGGAAACACTTGATGATAATGTGATCTACAAAATCCCTGAAGGATACCCCTGGATTATGATGAGCGAAAACTGACATCGTCGATTCTTGCCAATACTTTGGTTTTAATATTTATAAAACTCTCGCAAGTGCACGAATCATTTCGAAGAAAATGATAAGTATACTCCCAAGGTCGATCTAAGGAAGGAATGTATGTGGTTTTTAATTTATTATTCAAACTTTTAAAAACGAAATTAAATCCTAAACATCCTGTCACGATAGTTTGGTTTTTTTGTGTTCCTAATCTAATAACATAAAATAAACATATATACAGATTAATTAAATATAATCTAATAACATAAAAATAAATATAGATACAAATTCAATAAATAATTATCTAAAAATAAACATATATACATATTCAATAAATATTCATGCAAATTTTATCATTTATATTAGCGGAGTATTTATGGATATAATAACTAAATTAATTATGCTTGATCATATTATCTAGGTTATTAAAAATATAAATTGATGTTTTATTGATTCTCTTTTTTTTTTATATAAATACCACCTTTGGTGGGGTTAGATATTCTTTGTTAACTAAACAAATCAATTAACACCTATGGGTGGGGTTGATAACTAATATGCTTAATTAAATTAATTCCTTTTTCTAAGAGATTAAAAATGAACCATTTAAATGCCACCTTTGGTGGGGTTAGACAGTTTAAACATTATTCAAGGTGTCCAAATTAAACATAAGAATTTAATTATCCGAGTACTAACTTTCAAGTTTTAAAACCACTATTGAAAACATGTTGTCAATACATTTTCACATAATAATTCTTATAAAAACTTTTGAAATAGAGTTTCACTCTAACTACCGGGCGATTATACCAACAAATAAAAGAGCACTACTCTAAATTAGACCGGATAACTAAACCTTAAAATCTAATTTTCAGTTTTAAGTTTGTAATGAAAAATAATATATTTCTCTCTAACATTCTTAATATAAAATCTTGAATAAAAACAAAATCAATTCATTTTAGAGATTTTTACCTATTTAATATTTCGCAAGCATAACAACATCATTATTACATCATATTTACTAAACAGCCAGCATAGTTAAATTTAACCACAGACAAATTAAATATAACATGTAAGAATAAAGCATAAAAATAACTGTAAAGAAAATAAAATCCTTACAGAACTTCGACGCTATTCCCGTAGCTGGAAAACCTCCGAGCAGAATTTGCACTTCCATATATTGAATCAAAAATCTAAACTATTACAAGTTCCTCTCAAAAAGAGAAGAACTCTAAACCTAAGAGAATTGAACTAAAAACTAAGAGAAAAACTAAGAAAAGCTTAGAAACTAAGAAAGAAACTAAGAGAAACTAAAAACTAAGAAATGAGAGAAAGAAAGAAGAGAGAAGTGAGTTTTGAAGGTGTGATTTGAAGTGAAGGGAAGGGGGTATTTATAGGTGAAGATGGAGAGAAAAAATGAGTAAAAAAATGTTAAAAAAATATTAAAAAATGTAAAAACGCGTATTGGAATTGCTGATGTCATCAATGACGTCAACAAGACGTCACAGGGGCTGCTGCACGTGAAAAATGAGTGTCGGCGCGCGCGGGATGAACAGTAACCCGCGCGCAATGCTGCGCGCATAAACAGTAACCCGCGCGCAGTGCTGCGCGCATGAACAGTAACCTCGCGCGTGCAGTGCTGCGCGCATGAACAGTAACCCCGCGCAGTGCTGCGCGCATGAACAGTAACCCGCGCGCAGTTTGGGGCGGAGCTGGGTGCTGGGCGGCGCGGCGGCGCGTTTTTCTCCTTTTTGACAGTTTTGACCTTTTTGACCCATTTTGTCCAATTTTTCCATATTTGTCGACCTTTCCGCATATTTATTAATATATTTGTGATGTATTACTTCTAGTAATCCTATTTGAGTCTTTAAGTTGCATTTTTAAGCCAAAATACCTGAAAAACAATAAAAATACCCGTGATTCCGAAAAAGACAAATTTATATAAATATATGATAAAACATATAAATATATATATTTTTAATCAATTAATTTGCATAAAATCATGGTTATTTTAGTGCTTTTTGAGCACTCATCACAACCCCCAACCAGCTTCTTGCTAGTCCCTTAGCAAGAGAAGCGATAAAAACTAAAAATTAAACTATCCTAAATCACTTTCGTGGATTGAAACGGTTGCATTTAGCCTATGCAACAAGCCTTTAAACCCCTAGGTTGCCCTAGTGGACGAGTTTGAGTCTCGTGAGGGTTGTCAGTAATGATACCCACAAACATTGAACTAATTGCAAAAATCAAAAGAAACTATAAAAACAATCAAATCAAAAACTACAATTACAACACAATCAAAAATTAATTTAAGAATAAAAGAAAACAACATATCACAAAAATTTCTCACACTTTTTAATCTCCTTTAAGATCATAATTAAAATCTCAAGCATAAGTTATTTTAATCTCTTTAAACAATCATGATTTTATTATAATAATTAGTCGAAAATCATTTTCATATTTCATTTCAAAAATGTATCAATTTAATTTTACCCAATTTCAGTGTCATGAATCAGAATTCGCTTCGACTCTATTCCTCACAAGTCAATACTCTCAAAGCACTGAATCCTATGGGTTCAAACACTCATACTAATTTATATGCGAAAGAGTTGATGTATAGAAATGAACTAATAGGTTCGCATATGTATAAAGAATAAAGGCTCAAAGTGTTATTTTAACATTGATCTCATGAAAGGAATCGAATGTATAAATTATAAAGATATCATATATAAAAATTATTTTTATGCATAAATCAAACTCATTAAGAAAGAAATTCAAGATATATGCTTTTTACAAATGAAGAAATTGCAATGACTTTTTAGGGAATTACTTCCTATATATTTCTTTTGTAATTAGCCTTTACTCACAACTTTGTAGGCAATGTGGGTCATAGTATGTAGATAATACTATAATTTTTTTATCTCTCTATTTTTTTTTCCTGAAGATATTTTTTTTTTTTCAATATATGTATTTTTTTAGAGAGTCAACCCATGTAGAGATTGTACATTTTTTTGGATTTTGGTGAGTGGTTAATTTTGTGGCTTTTCTGTTTGATCTTGGTTTAGGTAACCCCAGATATGTCTTTTTGTTTTTGTAGCAGTCATGCATAAATGAGATATAAGCATATACTATCAATTTCTACTCAAATCATTTAATCTAAACAAAAATAATAAAAAATATATATGATACTCTATTAAGATGAGAAAAAATTCATACATTCAATGCTAATACCTATAGAGATCATCTAAAAATTTGAATAAATAAGAAATGTGTTTGGAGTAGAAAAAATATATATTTCACTCTGAATAAAAGAATTTAGGCTCAAATTATATCTCACAAGGGTAGTCTCTATTAAAAAAAAATTCATAAACACCGATTTTGGGTTTAATATAATTTCCACATTTTATCAAGAAATACTAGTTATAACAAAAACTAACTAATTATCAAAAATAATTACAAAATATTTCATGATATGTTTTCAAAAATTAATCTAACAGTACCAAAGACTTAACTATTTACTTAAATTTGATTTAAAGAAATGATAAATTTTTGTGAGAATTTTTTTTTTATTTTTTTTTATTTTTTTTATTATGCATGGTAACTTTTCACCACCCCCAACCTAGAACTTACATTGTCCTCAATGTAACAACTGTAAATTAAAGATAAAGAGAAAAGAGGGGAAAGATTACCTATTTCTTGAGAATGTGTAAGTAGTAATGAAGAAATGCAGGTGCATCCATCATATTCATCATTAAAGTGTATACAGACAGATTGCTGTGAACTTCTAACATCTCAACAAATATTTTAGTTTTAACAATTTTAAAAATTATTCACATATAAGTAAACTAAAATAAACAATAAAATTGAGTAAATAAAACAAATAACAAAAAACAAAAATTACCTAACATGATGGGTTGCCTCCCATCCAGCGCTTAGTTTAACGTCTTAGCAAGATGTATCTTTTTGGTGCTAAGGATTACTCAGCCAAATGCAATCTATTTCAGCAATGTTGTTTGGTTCTTCTAAATAAGGCTTGACACGATGGTCATTAACTTTGAACGTTTTTTGTGTCTTGGAGTCCAATAGTTCTACCACTCCATGTTCAAATACCTGAACTATTGTGAATGGTCCATCTCATCTTGATCTCAGCTTTCCTGGAAACAATCTCAAATGAGAGTTAAATAAAAGAACTTTCATTCCAGGGTGAAAAGTCTTAGGAACTAGCCTCTTGTCATGATAGCGCTTAGTACGCTCTTTGTATAATTTGGCATTCTCATAAGCTTCATTCCTAATTTCTTCCAACTCATGAAGCTGGAGTAATCGTTTTTCACCTGCTTTATCCAAATCCATGTTTAGCTCTTTAATTGCCCAGTAAGCCTTATGTTCAAGTTCAACTGGAAGGTGGCATTCTTTCCCAAAGATTAACCGGTAAGGGCTCATCCCAATAGGTGTTTTGTAAGCAGTACGATATGCCCATAAGGCATCATTTAACTTAAATGCCCAATCCTTCCTTGAAGGACGCACAGTGCGTTCCAGTATTCCCTTAATTTGCCTATTACTTACTTCGACTAAACCGGAAGTTTGAGGATGATATGGAGTAGCTACCTTATGTGTGATGTTGTACTTGTTTAGTACTCCATCAAAGAGTTTGTTACAAAAATGGCTACCTCCATCACTTATTATAGCTCTAGGCGTTCCGAACCTACTGAATATGAAATCTTTCAAGAATTTCACAACAACATTAGCATCATTGGTTTTGGTGGGGATAGCTTCTACCCACTTGGACACATAATCCACAGCAACCAAAATGTATTGAAAACCATTAGATGGGGGAAAAGGACCTATAAAGTCAATCCCCCATACATCAAAGAGTTCAACAACTAAATTAGATGTCAAAGGCATTTCATCTCTTTTGCTTATGTTTCCTGTTCTTTGACATCTATCACATTGTGCACAAAACATATGAGCATCTTTAAAAAGAGTGGGCCAAAAGAATCTAGACTGTAATATCTTACGGGCTGTCTTTTCACCTCCAAAATGACCCCCACAATGAAGTTCATGACAAAAAGTCAGAATGCTCTTATGTTCTTCTTCAGGTACACATCTCCGGATGACTTGATCTTGACCAATCTTGTATAAATAAGGGTCATCCCAGAAATAGTCCTTAATAGTTTTAAAAAACCTTTTCTTGTCCTGATATGAAGTGTTAGGTCGCAAAACACCAGTGGCAAGATAGTTTACAATATCAGCATACCATGTGTTCGGACCTATGAAAAATAACTGTTCATCAGGAAAGGTTTCAACTATATCGTCATTACTCTCATCTTTAAGAGAATTGAAGTCAGAAATCAACCTAGACAAATGGTCAACTACTAAGTTTTCACTGCCTTTCTTATCCTTGATTTCTAGGTCAAATTCTTGTAAGAGTAAGACCCACCTGATTAATCTTGGCTTGGCATTTGGTTTACTTAATAGGTATCTTAAAGCAGCATGATCAGAATGCACAATCACTTTAGATCCTACTAAATAAGACCGAAATTTGTCTAAAGAGAATACTATAGCCAAGAATTCCTTTTCAGTGGTGGTGTAATTCATCTGGGCATCATTGAGTGTTTTGCTAGCATAGTAGATGACATGTAAACGCTTATCCACTCTTTGTCCCAGGACTGCTCCTATTGCATAATCAGAAGCGTCACACATTATTTCAAAAGGTAAAGACCAATTTGGTGCCATAATAACAGGGGTAGATGTGAGTTTATCTTTCAAGGTATTAAAGGAAGTAAGGCAGTCATTGTTGAAATCAAAATCAGCATCTTTGGATAGCAAGTTACATAAGGGACGACTTATTTTAGAGAAATCTTTAATAAATCGTCTGTAAAATCATGCATGTCCCAAGAAGCTTCTTATCCCCTTCACAGATGTGGGGGGAGGTAGTTTGGATATCAATTCAACTTTTGCCTTATCAACTTCAATACCCTTGTTTGAAATTATATGTCCTAAAACTATCCCTTGTTGAACCATAAAATGACTTTTATCCCAACTAAGGGTTAGATTGCATTCAATGCATCTTTCTAAAACCAAAGTCAATTTATGTAAGCAATCATCAAATGAGTTCCCAAAGACAGAGAAATCGTCCATGAAAATCTCAATGAATTTCTCCACCATGTCCGAGAAAATAGATATCATGCATCTCTGGAAAGTGGCAGGGGCATTGCATAACCCAAATGGCATTCTGCGAAAAGCAAATGTCCCAAAAGGACATGTAAATGTGGTCTTTTCCTGATCTTCTGGTGCTATAGGTACTTGATAATATCCAGACAGTCCATCCAAAAAACAGTAAAATTCGTGCCCAGCTAATCTTTCCAACATTTGATCAATGAATGGAAGAGGAAAGTGATCCTTTTTCGTATATAAATTTAGTTTCCTAAAATCTATACACATTCTCCATCCAGTGATTATTCTAGTGGGCACTAATTCACTTTTGTCATTTTTAACAACTGTTATCCCAGATTTCTTTGGTACCACATGCACTGGACTAACCCACTTACTATCTGCAATAGGATAGATATTCCCTTCTTCTAATAATTTAAGAATTTCCTTTTTAACTACCTCTTGCATGTTTGGGTTTAGTCTTCTTTGGGCCTCTCGTACAGGTTTAGCACCATCCTCCAAGTTGATCTTGTGCATACACATTGTTGGACTAATGCCTCTTATATCCCCTATACTCCAACCTATAGATTTTTTAAACTGTTTAAGCACTTTGATGAGTTCCTTTTCTTGTGGTTTGGTCAAGGTTGAAGAAATTATCACTGGATAAGTTTCTCCCTCTCCCAAAAACACATATTTTAAGTGCTCAGGTAAGTCTTTGAGTTCAAGTTCAGGTGGATTGGCCTCTTTAATAGATGAAGAAATGGGTAGATTTAAAAGTGTACTAGATTTTGTCATCACTTCATTATTGTCTAGTTGTTCAAGGTACCCCTTAATTTCTTCATCTAAATCTTCTTCAACCTTTTCAAGTGTAAGAACGGTTTCAAGCTTGTCTTCTATTCTGGTTCGGAAAAAAGTGTTTTGGACAAGATTATCCAAAGGATCAACATCGAATATTTCATCGATGGTAAAAATAGAAGGGAAAGGTGAAGAATCAAAAACTTTAAAATGAACAGTCTCTCCTAAGACTGTCATTGTCAAATTTCCATCTTGGACATCAATAATAGTTTTAGTAGTTGCCATAAATGGTCTACCAAGCAATATTGTGTGCTCTCTGTCCAATGCTGGATTTTCTTGCATATCCAGAACCACAAAGTCAACAGGTATTATCAGTTTGTCTACCTGTACCAAAACATCCTCAACTATTCCCTCTGGATATTTAAGAGATCTATCTGCAAGTTGAAGGGACATAGTTGTGGGTTTTAAATCCCCTAGATTGAGCTGTAAGAATATAGAGTAGGGCATCAAATTTATACTAGCACCTAAATCAAGCATTGCTTTAGCAACCTTCCTATCCCCCATAGTTATGTTTATAATAAAACTTCCAGGGTCTTTCAACTTAGGGGGTAGTTTGTGCTGAAGTACAGCGCTAGAAATTTCTGATACTACTACTCGTTCATTCAGTTCATACCTCCTTTTCTTAGTGTTCAACTCTTTGAAAAACTTGGCATATGAGGGCACATTCATGATCACTTCTAATAATGGTAAATTGATATTTACTTTAGAGAGCATATTAAAAAGATCATTGAATTGCTTATCTTGTTTGGACTCTTTTAACCGGTGGGGAAAAGGTACTTGTATCTGGTGTGGTTCTGTTGTCTTTCGAATTTTGGGGGTGTCAGATGACCCCCCAATGAGTTTTTCAGAAGGCTTGTTAAGTTTAACACTTGTTTCTCCTTTTTGCGAGATTAGAGTATCGCCTTCTCTGTTACCTAAAGTACAAGATAGATTGTTAGAGATTTCAGGTAAACTGGTATTGACTACCTTACCACTTCGAAGGGTTCTAACATCCTTTGCTTGTTCTGGTTGACTGGGCAACTTTCCTGGTTCTTTCTTTTGCATTTGTTCAGCCAGTTGCCCAACTTTAGATTCAATTCTTTTAACCGAAGCCTCCATGGTGTTCAACCTTTGATTAGTCATCAATTGGTTGTCACGACTAACTTGAATAAAAGCATTCAAGCTATCTTCTAAGGTTGGTTTAAAAGATTGGCTTGGTGGGTAAGGGTGGTTGTTATCCGACCTTAGTGTTGGATATTGGGTGTAGGCTGGGTGATTATAGGTGTTTGGATGATATCTTTGAAAAGATTGGACTTCCTCTATGGCATCGACACTAGAATCACAAGTATTTGAACAATTATGAGTACCATGCCCAATTGAACAACACACTTCACATACCTCTTGATTTGAAATTTGGTGGGAAGTGAGGAATTTCACTTGTTTAGTCAATTCAGCAAGTTGCAAGGTTATCTCATTATCAGAGCCGACTTCATTGACCTTTGCTTTCCTTCTACCACCTCTTTGTTGGGAATTAGAACCTAACAGCTCATAAAGATTATAGGTTTCCTCTGCGGTCTTTTCTCCTACAGCACCTCCAGCAGCATTATCAACCATGTATTGACTCTGTAGTGTCAATCCATCATCAAAGAATTGGTTTTGTAGCTGTAATGGAAAGCTATGATTTTGACATTGAATGAAAAGGAGTTTGAATCGTTCCCAAGCTTCATGAAAGGGCTCTTCATTCATTTGAGAAAATGTTGCTATCTTTGTTCTTAGATCAACAGTCTTTTGATGGGAATAGAACCTACCCATAAAAATTTCATAGACTGCCTCCCAAGTTTTAAGAGAACCTGACTGTAGAGTAATGAACCATGACCAAGCTTTATCTTTGAGAGTGTAAGGAAAACACCTCATCCTAAGTTGATCTTCATTAATTGCATGTAGTGGAAAGGTTTGGACAATAGCATAGAATTCTCGAATGAAATGCAAAGGGTCTTCATTAGGGATACCGTAAAAGGAAGGCAACAAAGAATAATGAATCTTTTTCAATTCATAATTCCTTGCAGCCTCTTGTAATTGGATACCGGAAGTTACATTGCCAATGATTGGCATTGTATATTCTTTCATCTTTTTCCGCCTATCTTCAGCATCTCCCATGGTTGTTTGTAGTTGACAATGATCCTCCTCCTATTGTGTATCAACATTTTGCTTTTAAAAACAATAGTAGATATCTCTAAGAAATATTTATAACTTGATAAAACGTAAAAGCAAAAAGTGCAAGGAACCTAATTTTTTTATTTATTTATTATTTTTTTTTAAATTTAAACGAATGGACAGAATGTTTGAAACAAACGAATTTTATTTCATCTGAATTTTTATTACACGCAAACTAAAACAAAGGAAAATACAATAATGGGTGACCTCCCATAAAGGACTAAAATTTATCGTCTTCTAGTAAGACGTTGCTTGGAGATTGCAGAATGAAAAACTCAATGTCTCCTCTTCATTGAATTCATTTAAGTTTCAAATTAGTCTTTGCCTTTTTGCAAATGTTCAACTAATTGTTCAACTTGAACTTCCACCTTTTTGATAGAAGCTTCCACAGAGTCCAACCGTTGATTGGTTTTAGATTGGTTATCCCTACAAACTTGAATAAAAGTATTCAAGTTGTCCTCCAGGGTTGGTTTATTGGGAATGCTTCTTGGAATAGGTGGGTGGAATTGCTGGCCTGCCTGGTTTGAGCTTTGAGTGAAAGGAGGGTTGTTTTGCCTCCAAGAGAAATTTGGATGACTTCTCCACCCAGGATTATAGGTATTTGAATTGGGATCAAACCTTGGTCTCTGTTGATATGCTCCCAACACATTGACCTGTTCAGGTCCGGTTGTTTCTCCTTGATATGGACAGGCTTCAGTACCATGTCCCATGTTGCTATACAAACCATATTGTTCATTATTTGTGTTGGTTTGTGTAGCGAGAAGGGCAACTTGCTTAGTCAGTTGAACAAGTTGTTGTTGAACTTCATTACTGGAGTCGATTTCATGAACTCCAGCTTTTCTCACTCGGGAGCATTTCTGTTGGGAATTAGCACCCAACATCTCAAAGAGGTTATACGTCTCTGAGGCAGTCTTTTCTCCTATTGCTCCTCCTGCAGCGTTGTCGACAATGAACTGACATTGTTGTGTAAGTCCATCGTAAAAGAATTGGTTCTGCAACTGCAGGGGAAAGCTATGATGGGGACATTGAGTGAGAAACATTTTGAACCTATCCCAAGCTTCATGGAATGGTTCTCCATCCATCTGAGAGAAAGTAGCAATCTTTCCTCTCAACTCTGATGTTTTTTGGTGGGAATAGAATTTTCCCATGAATTTATTGTAAATATTACCCCATGTCATCAGAGAACCTGAGGGAAGTGACATCAACCAAGCTTTGGCCTTATCCTTTAATGTGTAGGGAAAACATCTCATCCTAAGTTGATCCTCGTTTAGAATACCGAGGGGGAATGTTTGGACCGTAGCATAGAAATCTCTCATAAAGGAAAGAGAATCTTCATTAGGTAACCCATAAAAGGAAGGAAGCATAGAAAAATGAATATTTTTAAGGTCATAATTCCGAGCAGCCTCTCCCAACTGGATAGCGGCAGTTGCCGTGCCTATTACCGGTCTTGCAAACTCCTTCATCGTGGTTTCCCTAATATGTTGGTTTTCCTCCATTTCTTTTGGTTCTAGTAAAGGATTAAGACTTGGTTCTATGTTTGGCTCAAAAACAGGTTGATGGGTAGAATCCAGTTTTGTTGACACTTGTTTAAATTTATGAAAATTATTTACATATGGTGTAAGGGGGTTTCCTAAGGATCTCCTACCACGCATAGACTATTGTAAACGTAAATTTAAAACTCCTGTCAACAAAATAAAAAATTTAGAGAAAATTTACATGTTATTCAATACAAAGCACTAAACAAAACTAGTTAAACCCTAAAAAAAAGAAATTTTTTTTTTCTTAATTTTTTTTTTATTTTTTTTATTTTTTTTATTTTTTTTTATTTTGTAACATAATTAGTATTAACCAAGAGTGCTCCCAGGAAAGAATGGTGGTGCAAACGGCTCCTTAAATACCATTCTTCTAGCTAGAGCAACGTTCCCAAGAAAGACTAGTGGCACAAAGGCTTCAAGAACTAGTCTCCTAGACAGAACTCCCTTAGATTTTTACTTTTAATGCTATTTAGTTAATTAGATATGAATTCAAGTAATTTTTTTTTTTACTATTCATGAACGGTAATTTTATTTTACTATTCACGCTATATAATGTCTTATTAACTTAAAATTTTTGAAATTTAAGTTTTTGAAATTTTTGTTTTGTTTTGTTTTTTTTTATGAACGGTAATTTTATTTTACTATTCACGCTATATTATTTTTTATTAACTTAAAATTTTTTGAATTTTGAATTTTAAAATTTTAAAATTTTATTTATTTATTTATTATTTTTTTTTACTATTCATGAATGGTAAAAAATTTTTACTTCAAATTTCAAATTTCTAAATTATTTTACAATAAAAAAATTATTTTATTTTTATTTTTATTTTTTATTTTTTTATTTTTTTATTTTTTTATTTTTTTTATTTTTTTATTTTTTTTTATTTCTTATGAATTTTGAAATTTGATTATTGTTAAAATATCACAATTATTTACAGCACAAAAATGTTTTTTAAAATTTTGATAAATAATTTAAAAACGCTATTCCTTCCCCGGCAACGGCGCCAAAAACTTGATGAGCGAAAACCGACATCGTCGATTCTTGCCAATACTTTGGTTTTAATATTTATAAAACTCTCGCAAGTGCACGAATCATTTCGAAGAAAATGATAAGTATACTCCCAAGGTCGATCTAAGGAAGGAATGTATGTGGTTTTTAATTTATTATTCAAACTTTTAAAAACGAAATTAAATCCTAAACATCCTGTCACGATAGTTTGGTTTTTTTGTGTTCCTAATCTAATAACATAAAATAAACATATATACAGATTAATTAAATATAATCTAATAACATAAAAATAAATATAGATACAAATTCAATAAATAATTATCTAAAAATAAACATATATACATATTCAATAAATATTCATGCAAATTTTATCATTTATATTAGCGGAGTATTTATGGATATAATAACTAAATTAATTATGCTTGCTCATATTATCTAGGTTATTAAAAATATAAATTGATGTTTTATTGATTCTCTCTTTTTTTATATAAATACCACCTTTGGTGGGGTTAGATATTCTTTGTTAACTAAACAAATCAATTAACACCTATGGGTGGGGTTGATAACTAATATGCTTAATTAAATTAATTCCTTTTTCTAAGAGATTAAAAATGAACCATTTAAATGCCACCTTTGGTGGGGTTAGACAGTTTAAACATTATTCAAGGTGTCCAAATTAAACATAAGAATTTAATTATCCGAGTACTAACTTTCAAGTTTTAAAACCACTATTGAAAACATGTTGTCAATACATTTTCACATAATAATTCTTATAAAAACTTTTGAAATAGAGTTTCACTCTAACTACCGGGCGATTGTACCAACAAATAAAAGAGCACTACTCTAAATTAGACCGGATAACTAAACCTTAAAATCTAATTTTCAGTTTTAAGTTTGTAATGAAAAATAATATATTTCTCTCTAACATTCTTAATATAAAATCTTGAATAAAAACAAAATCAATTCATTTTAGAGATTTTTACCTATTTAATATTTCGCAAGCATAACAACATCATTATTACATCATATTTACTAAACAGCCAGCATAGTTAAATTTAACCACAGACAAATTAAATATAACATGTAAGAATAAAGCATAAAAATAACTGTAAAGAAAATAAAATCCTTACAGAACTTCGACGCTATTCCCGTAGCTGGAAAACCTCCGAGCGGAATTTGCACTTCCATATATTGAATCAAAAATCTAAATTATTACAAAAACATTACAAGTTCCTCTCAAAAAGAGAAGAACTCTAAACCTAAGAGAATTGAACTAAAAACTAAGAGAAAAACTAAGAAAATCTTAGAAACTAAGAAAGAAACTAAGAGAAACTAAAAACTAAGAAATGAGAGAAAGAAAGAAGAGAGAAGTGAGTTTTGAAGGTGTGATTTGAAGTGAAGGGAAGGGGGGTATTTATAGGTGAGGATGGAGAGAAAAAATGAGTAAAACAATGTTAAAAAATATTAAAAAATGTAAAAACGCGTATTGGAATTACTGATGTCATCAATGACGTCACAGGGGCTGCTGCACGTGAAAAATGAGTGTCGGCGCGCGCGGGATGAACAGTAACCCGCGCGCAGTTTGGGGCGGAGCTGGGTGCTGGGCGGCGCGGCGGCGCGTTTTTCTCCTTTTTGACAGTTTTGACCTTTTTGACCCATTTTGTCCAATTTTTCCATATTTGTCGACCTTTCCGCATTTATTTATTAATATATTTGTGATGTATTGCTTCTAGTATTCCTATTTGAGTCTTTAAGTTGCATTTTTAAGCCAAAATACCTGAAAAACAATAAAAATACCCGTGATTCCGAAAAAGACAAATTTATATAAATATATGATAAAACATATAAATATATATATTTTTAATCAATTAATTTGCATAAAATCATGGTTATTTTAGTGCTTTTTGAGCACTCATCAGATTACACCTCAAGTTTGGAAAGACTTTGTGGATTATAGACGTTCAGATGAATTTCAAATTATTAGAGAAGATCATCAGAATGTCCAAATGCATAACATTCTTCCTAATCGTACTGGGAGGTCTTAAAATCCTGAAGTTAGATATAGAATGGTATTATTAATTTGACTTAATATTATAAATATTTTTATATTAATTTTTCTCAATTTAATTTCATGTCATTGTTAATAAAATTTTCCTAATTTATGTAGGAAGCTGAATTGGGTAGACCTGTTACCTGAATTGAATTGTACATAGAAACAAATACTCCCAAAACGAAGAATGCAAGACCGATGAGTCAATAAGGAAAAGAACAATTAAATAAGTTGGTTAGTAATTTCGGTTGATAAAAAGTCTGAATGATATTTAATAATTGATGTAATAATGAATGATATGTTTGTGTGCTTTATTATTTGTAGAGAGTTGTTCAAGAAAAAATATCCAGGGGTGAAATAATCGAAGAGCCTGGGAGAGATGCTTTATATCATGCATTCGGACGCGAGCATCCTGGTCGTGTTAGGGGAGGTAGCCAATATGATGGTTCTATGGAGTATTTTAAAATTTCAAAACATAAGCCTCAAACGGTAAGTAAGGAGAAATACACTAAAATTGAAGAAGAATTCAACTCCTTTAAGGCCTCAGTGATGAGTAAGATTGCCACTCTAAAAGAACATCAATCACAACAACTATCAGCCATGGCATCATGCTACAACCAGGGCATGCCATATTGGCCAAACATGCAACCATCCATGCCAGGCATGCCACAATCCATGCCAAGCATGCCACCATCCATGCCAGGCATGCCACCCACACAATCTAATTACGCTCAAACTACATCCAGTATGGGATATAGCCATCCTATTGGTCCTCACTATATGCCAGGAATGCATATGCTATCAAGTAATGGTTCATTTTCTCCAATGCAATCTGCACATTCTTACCATAAATCAAACCAAGATGAACATTTTGGTGAGAATGTACATCTAATAGCTACCCCGCATGAGAGTCCTCCTCTATTTGATGAATCATATGTGATAAGATTTTAATTTCTAGTGTATATAATCTATTGTTTTTAAATTATTATTATATGTTTTATTTTTTATATATAACACTTAATTTTTTTACAGAATATGAAATGTTTGTTGAAACATCCTTCGTCAACGGACTATGTTGCTATTGGAACGGTACAACAATTGAGCGATGATCCAGATTATTCATAATCAATATTTCCCTAATCATTGGTGAATAGTAATTGATCAATCATTTTTTCATGATTGTCCACTACATGTGCCTTCTGATGCTACCACAGTCCAAGAGGTGGTTGGAAAGTATGTGGCTTGGCCGTCGATTCAAGTTGTTTTAAATTTTGACATGGTACTATTTTTTAACTTAAAAGATAACACTTGTTTACTACTATTATTTAATTATATCTTATATTGTTACTAAAAATACATATATGATACTTTTTTGTTAGTCTATTATACCAGAACTCTTAAATACGTCACATTTAAGAGATACGAAGCAAGTATCTGGTGCTAAATCTATGACTAGTGGCCAATCATTGTGCACCAAGTCATTCAAGAAGAAGCCTTGGAAAAAGTATAGTCATACTTATGCGTTAAAGTTCATTAGAAATCTTGGCACTTTGATGACTATTGTTGGGAGGGCATCTAGCATAAATGATGGATGGACTGTGCCACTTCCTATTGAAATTTCTGGTGTAGACCTCGGCCAAAATTATATATCGATCGAGTGCTTATTGCAAATATTTGAATATCAAATGATCGATTTAAGTATAATTCAAGTGTGGACAAGGTGAGTCCTCAATCTAGTTAGTTTTCTTTTATTTATGCAGAACATATATAATTATATTTATATTATCTAATTATATATATATATATCTTTTATATAGGGCGTGCTATTATCGACTTCAACATAATCACTCATCACATTTAGCAATGTTCTATGATTCTTCATATGTCAATCAATATCAAGAGAAGGATGTTAGCATCAGAGCTAAACAATTATGTGATAGAGCATTAACGCTTAACATAAATCAAAAGTTGATAATCCCTTGGCCATTAAGGTTTGAACAAGGCCAAGATCATTGGATGTTGGTAATCATTGATATGTTCAATAATAATGCTTAGTACTGTGACTCAACTTCCATAGAACTAAGTAAAGATACAAAAGCAGTTGTTGAAATGTAAGAGTTATATATAGTTACATATTAGTTTCTTCTATTATTTTTTGTAATATTTAATAAAAACTAATCATTTTATACCTTGATAGGGCATGGAAGTTGTGGAACAAGTTTAGGGGCATTGCCCTTAAAAAATCTCATAAGCTTATATGGACAAAAGTTATGGTATGTACAATTCAATATTAATAATTTTATTAATTTTACAATTAAATAATAAGAATGTTCGAATATGAAAATTCATGTATACATGCACTTTGTTTTGTAGGTTCCACAACAAAATAATGGAGTCATGTGTGGTTATTATGTCATGAAATTTATGAGCACAAATATCAAAATTCCAATTGATGATGTGGTAATATATTTTACCCATATACATACAAGTTTTTAACATATTTTGAGTTTGTTTTTGTAAATAAATGAAATTATATTCTTATTTTGATTTTGAATACATGTAGTTCTTTGGTTGGAACAAGACGGGTTACGACCAGCAAATTTTTGATGATTTACGAGAGGAATGGGCAGACACATAGTTCAAATTATATCATCACAAGAAGAATCAGGAGAAGATTCTGATGATCTTGAATAGCATATGACAACATAACAGTAAATTTTTTAATGATTTAATTTCTCTATCTATTCTTGTGTCTGAAATCACTTGTTTGATGATGATTAATCATATATATTCTCATGTATTTATGGGAATGCATTGTTTTATGGACCTATTTTTGGCCCAAACTACATCTGATCTCTATTTCCTACTTTTCTTACGAACTCATATTAACACTTTATTAATCATTTGTTTATAAATATGAATTTATCTGGAATCTCTGCTAGTATTTTTAATGATATAATGAGCTCTAAATGTACAAATCAAGTGTACGTAACTCCGATTTTTTTTATTGGTTTGTATGAGTTTTGGTGCCCATGAACGTGTTCTATATGTTTAAGGGCACCAAAAATCACACAAGCCAAGTAAGAAATCGAAGTTACAATTGATTTCATATTTAGAGTTCATTATATATAGCATTATAAAATACTAGTAGAGATTCCAGATAACTTCATATATATATACAAATGATTAATAAAGTGCTACTATGAGTTAGTCAAATGTCGATGTACGTGGTAATCTCTTTTTTATGGTAATATTTATAATGATTTAATTTCTATATTCGTATGTCTGAAGTTTAAACTGTTTTTGTGATGAATGTTTTACATGCTCATATATGTAGGAGAATATTTGTTATATGGATCAGCTGTTTTTTTTGTCATAATGCTTGTGAAGGCCAATCAAGATTCTAAGCCAACCAAGCTTACTCGATCGCATAATAATTATACTTTGATGACATTATTTTATTTGTAATTTAAATTAACTATATGTATTATTTATGCATTATTTGTTTTTGTAATAAATTTAATTATCAAGTAATTAAATATATTTAAATTTTTAATTATTTGTATTATTATTTATATTTTAGTTTTTTTATATTATATATATATATATATATTGAATAATACGAAAAATAAAAATAAAAATAAAAATAAAAATGTTACCTGTAAAGTCGGTTCATGCCGTGAACCGACTTTACATTTTAAGTCTCTAAATTTAAAGGTGGTTCAGAGAACCGACTTTAAATTTGTTTAAAATCGATTAAAAATCGACTTTAATACCTATTTATGTAATAGTGTCATTTAAACCAATATTTATTCTAAAAATTTAGTAATACTATATGAAAATATTATTAATTTTTCATTTTTATCATCTCGATCTTACATGCATTGAAACTAACAAAATTCCTTCATAAGCACTTATATTCATTAAATGTAACAATAATATTACAATGGAATTTTTTTATGATAATTGATACATATAATCACAAAAAAAATGTTTGAATTTGAGTGAAAAAAGGATAAATAATAGAAAAATAAGTTTATTAGAGAGACAATGAAAAAAATAATATAAATGTAAAAGAAATAAGAGAGATAAGATTTTGTTATGTATTTTTATTTTTCCTTTTTAACTTTTAATGTTAAGAGGGAAAAAACGTAAATTTCTTTTAATTATTTATAAAAGAACAGTTATTTTTAACTAATTATCTTATGCAATTATCCTTAAAGTAATTTGATAAATGAACGAGAATATCAATAACTACGATATTTAAGGCAAGAATTTGAAGAGTAAGTGCATTTTTTCCATTTCTCTTTTATTTTCTTCCCTCCCTTTAAATTGGCAAAGATTTCTATTGGATTACAGAGCTGACTTAATAGCAAAGACCTTAAGTACTCAGCAAACAAATTTATTTTAGGACATATTTGAAATCCCTTGATATACACCGTTGGATGATCTACATATAGTAAAATAATTATAATATGAAACTCATCCAACAGCTCCAATTCTCCTATATGTATTATAATGAGAAAAAGTTTACCCGTGTCCGGAATAAAGGAAAGACTAAAGGAGGTCAGGACAGATGAGGAGAAAAGAAGAGAAAAATATGGAGAGAACTGGAGGAAGGAAGAGAGAGAGAGAGAGAGAGAGAGAGAGATTCAATTTTTTGAATTCCAACAGCTCCAATTCTCCAATTCCTCTTCACCAAATTCCACAACTTTAAAAACGCATCTCCAAAACCTGTAATCTAAGATACCGAGATCTCCATTTAATTAGAATTGATCATACTTCTCTCCAAATTGATAAAATTCTCCTTTTCCTTTTTATGCCATCGATTTTGTGTTTTGTTGGAAAGTCATCCTAATGTATAACCTAAATTGTTCAGAAACCAGTTGATCTCCATATTTTCTAGCTTCTCAATACTCTCGTTTATCTCTCACAGTCTTACACTTTCTCTCAGCTTGGATCCTTCAAGAAAAGAGTTCCTCAATTTGGATTCTCTCATCAAAATTCAAATTTCCAAATAATCCCATAAAATTTACCCACCCTTTCGTAAATAAATTCATTCCTCTCCTTAAACGACATCTTATTTTCCCCTTTCTCCCAAGACTTATAATTTTCAAATTCCCACCTGGATTTCTCAGATTTTTTTTTTAAGGAAATTTAATCATGGGAATTCAAAAGGACAGGGTGAGATTCAATGTCGGAGGCAGAATATTTGAAACATCTGCGACCACTCTTGCCAACGCTGGCCGTGATTCAATGTTCGGAGCCATGTTCGATGAAGACTGGAATATTCAAACCAGTACATCTGATGAATACTTCATTGATCGAAACCCAGATTGTTTTGGAGTCCTACTTGATCTTGTAAGGACCCAAGAACTCTATGTTCCGGCCAATATCCCTGAAAGGCTCCTCTATAGAGAGGCTCTTTACTATGGCCTTCTTGACCATGTTCGTTCTGCCAAATGGGGTCAATTAGATGGTAACAGATTGAGGCTTTCACAGTCTGTAACGGGTCAAGCTCCGGGTGATGGCACGGCCATTCGAGCTGGCCCAGATGGTGGTTGCTGTGTTGCTCATGGTAGCATGGTTCATGTGTATGATTGGATGCTAGATGAACACCCACCAATCAATCTTGATTATCAGAGAGTCAATGATGTTGGTTGGGTTGATCCACAAAATGTTGTTCTAAGTGTTTGTGAGAGGTTAGGCCGTGGAGATGGTGGAATGGGATTGTTCCGAGCATCGACAGGGGAGCTCAGGTACAAATTTCATGTTAGCCATGAAAGTCAGATCAAGAGTTTTACTGCTGGAGCTTTGAGTTTTAGCTCAGATTATAAGATATTTTCCAGTTGTAAAGGTAGAAGCAATGAATATGGAATTGGTGTTTGGGACCAAGTAACAGGAAAGCAAGTTGATTTTTTCTATGAACCCCCTGGTTGGTCACTTGGTGATGCTGATAAGCTTCAATGGTTAAATGGTAGCAACTGTTTGTTAGTTGCAACTTTGTTTCCAAGAAAAGATAACTGTTATATTAGTTTGTTAGATTTCAGAGAAAAAAAGATGGTTTGGAATTGGTCTGATATTGGAGCTACTCTAAATGTTGATGCAAAACGGGTTAGAGATGCTATTGCAATGGAGGAGAGTAACTCAGTTTGTGTAGTGAATGAATATGAAGATTTGGGTTTTATTGATCTGAGAATTTCTGGTGGGAGTGTTAGGTGGAGTTCAAGAAGTAGACTAATGAAGGGTAAGATGCCAGAGGAGCCTTGTTATCCCAAATTAGCGTTACATGAAGGGCAACTGTTTTCATCCATGAATGACAGTATTTCAGTGTTCTGTGGACCTGACTGTGTTTTAACATCTAGACTTCGACGAAGCTATGGAGGTTCGATCTGCGATTTTTCGATTGGGGGAGATCGGCTTTTTGCACTCCATAGTGAGGAAAATGTGTTTGACATATGGGAGACTCCACCTCCACCAATTATTTGAATTAGCATATTGGTTTTTTTTCTTTCAGCTTGTATAGTATATGCTCATTACCCCAAAGAAAAGCTCTGCTAATTACTTAACTACATATAGTTTGATGAGATATTTTGCATTTGGAGAGTGTTGTATGAGGTTTGCTCAGTGTGATAGATAAATGATCAGAAACTTTTTCTTTTGGCCTATTGAACTAATCAGAAGTGTTGAATGACTGCTTGAGCAATCATTTTGGAGCAAACCCTCGTTACTTTTCTTTTCTTTTGAGCTAAGCTTTACCAAAGTAAAAATAATCTCTATCCTTATAAGTTTTAAGTGTTCTCACGAAGAATCCATATCTAGTAGTAGAAAAGGAGAGATGCTTTTAGCATGTGAGTGGCTGTAACTGCTATGTGGCTCACAAAATTAATGTACTACATTGCTTTCATAAGGTTGTTACTTTGTGGGAAAATTTACAAATTTCATTCATTCATTCCAATTGATGATATATGAAAAACAAAAATGTATAATCAAACGTGGATCGTTAAGGTGTTAGCATTGATAATATTTATTCTTTATTAATGATTTTTTTTATCTGTACTGTAATCTCGTCTATTAACTTTATTTACTCATATTTTGTTATCATAGTACTTTCATTTTCAATTAATAAAATTATAATTTTATTAGATCTGCGTGAAAAAGCGTGTAAAAACAAAAATATGATCAAGTTACACTAAAATTAAAATTAAAATAAACTCAATTGTGATTGGTTTTATTAAATTAAACTAAAAATCAAAGAAATAATTACTCCAGAAAGCTAATTCCTATAGAAGAACGTCCTTCCTCTTTCCGGTAAAAGAGATATGCAGAAGAAAAAAAAAACAGTAAGGATTTTGTTACGAAGAAAAAAAAAAAAAGAGAATGCTGGGAAGTAATCAACCTTTCTTAAAGTTTCATTTTTTTTTTGGGGTTCAAACATAAAGTTGTTATTTGCAGCCTTAGTTTCAGGTAAGTTTTGATTCTTTTAAAGTATCGTTGCATTTAAAGTTATAATCTTTTTCTTGTGCATCAAATTTGCCAAAAATTAATATCCAAAGTTCCATACCAACAAGCTCCAGCTATTACTTTTTGGCTTTAAAATTTCACAAAGTTAATAACTCATCCAGTCATTGCTCAACTTCAATTCAGGTCACCTTTCAAGTGCTGGATTTGTTTTGACAACAACTTTATGTTTGAACAAATTATTTTGAAATATAGTTGGCTCAATATATTTTGAAATTACTTTTATTCGACAAAAGGAAGTGACAAATTATTTATTATAGTTGGCTCAATATAGTTGGCTCACTCGTTAGTGAGCTGTAAATTTTTAAAGAGTTAAAACGGTTCAGACAAATTATTTATTATTTTTATATTTTTGTTGATGTACTATTCTATATTCAACATAGTACAAAAAGTCTCCTTAGTAACCTATCATGCCATCTCGTATTAATATGAAGAAATATAATGTAAATATAACCTGCACCGAGGAGCTTTGTCTAAAGAGGAAAACAAAGAAAGGTAAACAAACAAATAAGAAACTTTTGTTTCCTCCCCTAGAACGCTTAGCCTTTTGCTTGCCTTGCCCTGGTAAAGAAATTGAAAAATCAAGTGGATTTTCTCAATTACGGTAATAACACTTTTTTTCATTTTAAATTATAGGTTTCAATTACATTAAATATTATTTGATATAAAAAAATCTTCTATTAATCATCGACTTAGTTAGCTCTTATACCTTTGTTCAAATTGTGTAGAGCATATAACTTAAATGTGGAAGGAGAATCTCCAAGTCCTTCATTACATAAAGAAAAAGGAAGGAAGCTGGCAATATCATAACTTTTGAAAAAGGAGCATTATAGTTATATATACATTTGTAAAATTGTGTACTAGGATCCTATATTTAAAGTGCACATTCTATACCAAGATTAAAGTGTATCATTAAAAATTATTGGAATAAAATTCTGAGTGTAAAATCTGCGAGATTGTTAACGCCCCCTTCTCCAGGAAAAAAAAATCATATATTACCTTTTACAAAATTATCTTCTTATATAATCAAACACATTTCATCTCTCTTATCGAAAAATCAGTGAATTTCTAGTAAGCTGAGATAGCATATAAAGACAACAACTAAGAAAGAGCCAAAAAGGCCGTTGTGAGCCTGTGACCCCCGGCCTCCATAAGGGAAACAATCGATCAGGCATCACTTTGCTCAGGAAGGCAATTGGAAGGGAGTCAACATAATTTTCCTTCATGTAGCCTCGTTCAAATACTTCCATTCAATTGAAAACCAAATCAATCACAAGACATTTGATATGCAAATCAAGTAAATTCTAAATTTTGTTTGTTCATTTATGCAGTTGAAATAATGCCCCACATCAGGAATACACTTTAAAAGTACAAATTCAAACCTTTGGTCTCAAAATAGCATTGTAATTGTACATATGTTATGTATAGATACTGTACATAAATGTGTACATATAATATATGCATATGCTATGTACAATTGACATGTCATGTTGTGACCAATACCATTATGTACATCTATATGCTATTTGAAACCCCAACTCCTAGATAACAAAGAAACATATAGAAGAGACCAGTAAATTCCACTTTCCCCAATTTTCTTGGACAGATTTGTTAGCTTCCTTTAAATTGTAACTTGGTATCCTTGGATATATATAATGTGGATGGTGACATTGATGTAATGGCAAAGTATCTCAATCCGGTCCAAAAAAAATAACTTGGCAAAAGCTCCCATAATAAAGCCAATTCCTAAAGGCAAAAAATGTTAGGGAAAAAGGAAGTGGTAACTGTTGGCGTGTGCTGTGACAATGGCAGATAACAATATTAGTGAAGTAAGAAAATGACAGACAATAATGTTTAGTGGAGCAGAAAATATGGGTGTGCAGCAACTGCTAGGGTCAAAGTTTTATTTTCTTTTTTTCTTAGTATAAATAATCAATACTCTTGTATAGAAATACAGATATCAGTATATGAAATAATTGATAATTAACATAAATAACAATATTTGTCATGGTATCAGAGCAAGTTATTGCTGCCTAGATAGCTACTTCCTGAGCTGGTTTTTGTTCTTCTCGACATCGGTTGATCTAGTGTGCTAGTTTGGCTAGTTTGGCTGATTTGGGGTAGTCGTACTGTTCTTCTGCTACAGACTCTTACCTGTGACCATAATGTTCTTCTGCTATGGACTCTTACCTGTGTTCTTCTGCAATTCTGTAAACTAAAAAAAAAACATTTTCAGTTGCTTTGCTGTCTTTGAACTGCTCTTCAAGTTTAGAAATCACAGACTATAGTTCATTTTTGGCATTTTGATATGTTTCACTAATCAGATTGTTCTCAGCCGTTACTGAAGATATTTGAGATTTTAACTGATGTCCTTCAAAGTTGAGCTGATGTGTTAAATCTTCTATGGTCTTCATGGATATCTGAAGTTGTTCCATTGGTGGCGCTTAAGAAGTAGTTGTTGCTCCTTTGCTCCTTCGTGGCGCTTGAGTGCCCTCTCTGAATCCACTCTTGAATCTGCGAGGAATATTGCAAAGCTAGGAAAGCACAAGCCGAACAACGACTCTTTTGAAGGTGGAAGCTGTGACGACCACACCTCACGCAGAGAGTATGGGTCTTGTTCCTTCTCTTACCAAAACTTCCAGTTCCCTTACCCATGGTGGAAGCAGTTCAGAAAAGCGCAGCAGAAGAAAAGCGTCGCTCCACAGGAGGGATGTGCGAATAGAGAAAATGAATTAGGGTTACCGTTATGAATATTCTATTTATATTTGGCTGGTGTATAAGAAAAAAAACAGAATTGATAGATTTCATAGCAGAATCTAGAGATTTAACTGCCAATTCCATATTGAATGATTTGACTACAAAAATGACTGAAGTTCTAACTAGAGCTTAGATCGCCTCACAACCTCCGCTAACTAAAGCGTCGAATACTCCCATTAGTATCAAGTTTGGAGGATCCAACTTATGGTCCCAGGTGGTAGAGATGTATATCTCTGGCAAAGACAAACTGATATATATTAATGGGGATTTTTCTCAACCTGCCAAAATCGATTCTTCATTCAAGAGATGGCGCACTGAAAATGCCATTGTCAAGGGATGGTTGATCAATTCAATGGACCTCTCCTTGATTGCAAATTTTATCTGATTCATAACTACGAAACACGTTTGAGATTCTACTACTACAACCTACTATGATGGGATAGACACGTCTCAAGTGTATGATTTCTACCGTCGAGTTACTCATATGAAATAGGCGGGTGGATCCATTGAAAAATACTACAATGACCTTCAGGGGTTGTGGCGAGAAATTTATTTCCATCGTCCTAACCCAATGGAGTGTGCAACTGACATACAAAAATACAACTCCATCGTACAGGAAGATCGAGTGTATACCTTCCTCGATGGACTTGTGATGGGTAGAACCGACATCTCCGTTCCTGCAAATACTTTGGTTTTATATTTATAAAACTCTTGCAAGTGCACGAATCATTTCATAGAAAATGATAAGTATACTCCCAAGGTCGATCTAAGGAAGGAATATATGTGGTTTTTAATTTATTATTCAAACTTTTAAAAATGAAATTAAATCCTAAACATCCTGTTACGATATTTGGATTTTTATTGTTTCTAATATAATAACATAAAAATAAACATAGATATAGATTCAATAAACATTTATGCAAATTTTATCATTTATAATAGTGGAGTATTTAGGGATATAATAACTAAGTTAATTATGCTTGCTCATATTATTTAGGTTATTAAAGATATAAATTGATATTTCTTGATTCTCTCTTTTTATATGAATACCACCTTTGGTGGGGTTAGATATTCTTAGTTAACTAAACAAATCAATTAACACCTATGGGTGGGGTTGATAATGAATTTGGTTAATTCAATTAATTCCTTTTTCTAAGAGATTGAAAATTAACCATTTAAATGCCACCTTTGGTGGGGTTAGACAGTTTAAACTTTATTCAAGGTGTCCAAATTAAACCTAAAAATTTAGTTATCCGAGTACTAACTTTCAAGTTTTAAAACTTTTATTGAAAACATGTTATCAATACATTTTCAGATAATAATTCTTATAAAAACTTTTGAAATAGAGCTTCACTCTAACTACCGGACGATTGTACCAACAAATAAAAGAGCACTGCTCTAAATCAGATCGGATAACTAAACCTTAAAATCTAATTTTCAAATTTAAGTATGTAATGAAAAATAATATATTTTTCTCTAATATTCTTAATATAAAATCTTGAATAAAAATAAAATCAATTCATTTTAGAGATTTTTACCTATTTAATATTTCGCAAGCATAACAACGTTATTATTATATCATGTTTACAAACAACCAGTAAAGTTAAATTTAATCACAGACAAATTAAATATAACATATAAGAATAAAACATAAAAAATAATTGTAAAGAAAATAAAATCCTTACAGTATTTTGATGTTATTCCTGTTCCTGGAAAACCTTCAAACGGAATTTGAACTCCCATTTATTGAATCAAAAAACAAATAAATTACAAAAACATAATTAGTTCTTCTCAAAAAGAGAAGAACTCTAAAACTAAGAAAAACTAGAAAAACTAAGAAATGGAGAGAAAGAAAGCGAAGAGAAGGTGTGTTTTGTTATGAAGAGAATAAGGGTATTCATAGGTGAGGAGAGGAAGAAAACGTGGGTGAAAAATGATTAAAAATTGAGAAAATGTGGAGTAGTGAATGATGATGTCATACTGCTGACATCATGGTGGTGTGGACGCGGTGGCGCATGCAAATGGAAAAGATGGGCGCAGATGGACGCTGGCACGCGCAGACTGGGTACTGATGGGAGTAGGCGCGCACGTAGAAGGGAGAGCAGGCGCGCACGGACTGGGCATTGTGCTGGTGCCGTGCACGCGTTGGGCGGCGCAGTTGGGCGGCTTCGTGGGCAATTTTCTCTTTTTTGACATTTTGACCCATTTTGTCCAATTTTTCCATATTTGTTGAGCTTTCCTCATTTAATTTATGAATATATTTGCGATGTATTGCCTCCGGTATTTTTCTTTGAGTCTTTAAGTTACTTTTTTAAGCGAAAATACCTGTGATTCACAAAAGACAGATTTAAATAAATATATGATAAAATCATATAAATATATATATTTTTAATCAATTAACGTGCATAAAATCATGGTAATTTTAGTACTTTTTGAGCACTCATCAACTTGATTACAAACTAGATAAAACTCGAAGTGATGTGCTTCAAATCAAACCATTCCCGTGGAACAATCCTATGGATTCATTCGTAGGGAAGAGGTCAGGCAGACTGTGATGATGACAGGTGTAGATACGACTCACAGAGTAGTTATGGCTTTCAAAGGGATCAAGGGACACCATAATCGGATGCCACCAAAACCAGGAACTCTTTTTTTGGGTAGCAAGAAATCCATAGGTAATTCACCTTCTATTGACATAAAATGTGTCCATTACGGAAACTCCAAACACACCTATGAAAACTTCTTCAAACTACATGCACTACTACAAAAATGGGTATTTAAGTCAATACGTAAAGTCGGTTTTTTCCAAAAACCGACTTTAAATTGGTTTAAAGTCAGTTCGGTATAGAACCGACACTATCCACGTAGGACGTAGCGTCGGTTGATGTGTCGAACTGACGCTATGCGTGGACGTAGCGTCAGTTCTAGGTGTTAACCGACGCTACACACGTGGATAAATCTTTTCTCTTCTTTCTTCCCAGACAGAAACTATTTTCAGCGTTGCAGAACTCTAAAAAACCGAAAACCTCCTCCTCCACTTCTCATCCACTCTTTCTCATTTTCCGGCCACCTACGACTACCATTTCCAACATCAGTTAGTGAGTTTTCTTCCTCTCTAACTAATCTTTTAGATCCCCTATTATTCATATTTTTTCTGTTATTATGTGTTATTATTTATGTGTATAGATTTTTGTTATTATGTGCTATTTTATTTGTTGGTATAATTGCCTGGTAGTTAGAGTGAAGCTCTATTTCAAAAGTTTTTATAAGAATTATTATTTGAAAATGTATTGACAACATGTTTTCAGTAATGATTTTAAAACTTGAAAGTTAGTACTCAGATAATTAAATTCTTAGGTTTAATTTGAACACCTTGAATAAAGTTTAAACTATCTAACCCCACTAAAGGTGGCATTTAAATGGTTCATTTTCAATCTCTTAGAAAAATGAATTAATTTAATTAACCAAATTAGTTATCAACCCCACCCATAGGTGTTAATTGATTTGTTTAGTTAACAAAGAATATCTAACCCCACTAAAGGTGGTATTCATACAAAAAAGAGAGAATCAATAAATATCAATTCATATCTTTAATAACCTAAATAATATGAGCAAGCATAATTAACTTAGTTATTATATCCATAAATACTCCACCATTATAAATGATAAAATTTGCATAAATGTTTATTGAATCTATGTTTAATTTTATGTAAGTAGATTAAAAACACAAAACCCCAAAATATCATGACAGGATGTTTAGGATTTAATTTCGTTTTTAAAAGTTTGAATAATAAATTAAAAACCATATACATTCCTTCCTTAGATCGACCTTGGGAGTATACTTATCAGTACCCAGACCCGAACTTCTAAGAATTCAATCTGAATTAGTGACTGAATCTCTAGAAGATGCAGTGGTTGATGCACCCCTTCACTCTCTAGTACCCAATGATCCTCCTGTTGAGAATAATCCTGAGGTAAGCTATCATATCACACCTTTAAAAACTAATGCTATAGATACATATGTTGGTTATGTTCTACCTTTCAGATACAATTGAGGAAAACCTCCGAATCGATACTTTCCAGATAGAGAAGAACGAAAATCCAAGTATCCAATAGCCAATTATGTATCTACTCAAGGGTTATCAGAACCTATAAGGGCATTTTCACAACCACTTTCCTCATGTCAAATTCCAAATAGCATTGAAGAAGCCCTATCTGATCCAAACTGGGCTCAAGCTATAAAAGAAGAATTTGAGGCATTGTAGAAGAATAACACATAGGTGTTAAGCGAGTTGCCTCAAGGGAGGAAGATGGTAGGATGCAAGTGGATTTTCTCCATTAAGTATAAAGTATATGGGTCAGTTGATTGATACAAGGAAAGCCTAGTACCAAAAGGGTATACACAGAAACACGGTATAGATTATCAGGAAACCTTCTCACCTGTGGCTAAACTAAAAACTGTTAGAGTTTTGTTATCTCTTGCAGCAAATTTAGATTGGCCATTGCACTAACTTGACGTGAAAAATGCATTCCTTCATGGTGATCTTGAAGAAGAGATTTACATGGATATCCTACCAGTATATATTGTTACATCAGGAAAAGAAACTACATGTAGATTACAACGAGCATTGTATGGACTAAAACAATCACCTCGAGCATGGTTTGGCAGGTTGAGTTCAACAATGAAGAAATATGGGTTTCAATAAAGCAACTCTGACCACACTCTTTTCCTAAAACATCGATTGGGAAAAATAACAGTCCTTATAGTCTATGTATATGATATGATCATTACAAGGGATGATAAAGAAGAAATCTCTAAGCTTCAAAAACAACTATCAAATGAGTTTGAAATGAAGAACTTGGAAGGGCTCAAATACTTCTTAGGAATTGAGGTAACAAGATCAAAACAAGGCATATGTCTTTCCCAAAGGAAATATACTTTAGACCTACTTACAGAGGTAGGATTACTAGATTGTAAACTTGTCGATATTCCAATGGTTCAAAATCATAAACTTGGAGAATATGTGGACCAAGTACCAGTAGATAAACAGAGATATCAACGGTTAGTGGGTAAACTCATATATTTATCTCATACTTGACCTGATATTGTTTATGATGTGAGTATCATGAGCCAGTTCATGCACTGCCCAAGTGAAGACCATATGGATGCCGTCATATGAATACTTCGTTATTTAAAATCCTCCCATGGGAAAGGACTTATGTTTTCATAGAATGATCAATTGGAAGTCATTGGATATACAAATTTAGACTGGGCAGGGAATATCAAGGATAGGAAATCTACTGCTGAGTATTTTACTTTTATGTGGGGAAATCTTGTTACATGGAGGAGCAAGAAGCAAAAGGTAGTTGCCTTATCTAGCACTGAAGTTGAATTTCGAGGAATGGTCAAGGGAATATGTGAGCTCCTTTGGTTGAAAAAACTTCTAACTGAGATTGGTGTTGCTTCTAACTATAAAATGAACTTATTTTGTGATAACAAAGCAACCATTACCATCTCCCACAATCCAGTTCAACATGATCACATGAAGCATGTTGAAGTGGATCGAAACTTCATCAAACAGAATCTTGAAGAAAAGATTATTTAGCTTCCATTTGTTAAATTAGAAGATCAATTGCCTGATATAATCACAAAATCTATGTCTACAAAGAACTTCTACAACTCACTTGACAAGTTTGGCATAAGAGACATATATGCACCAACTTGAGGGGGAGTGTTGGCGTGTGCTATGACAATGGCAGACAACAATGTTAGTGGAGTAGGGAAATGACAAACAACAATGTTTAGTGGAGCAAAAAATATGGGTGTGCATCAGCTGCTAGGGTTAGGGTTTTATTTTCATTTTTTCTTAGTATAAATAATCAATATTCTTGTACAGAAATATAGAGATCATAAATATATGAAACAATTGATAATTAATAGAAATGACAATATTTTTCACTCACAGAAACAATGTAAGATGACCAATAAGGGCATTGGGCTTACACGAGGGGCTTGATTTTGCATGGGTATTTTGGTAAATGACCTATATAGTGTGTATAAGAGTTCAATTGTATCTTGTGGTCATTTGTAATAGCATTTAGGGAGCTTGAATAATGAAAGAGAGACAAGGGAGAAGAATGTTTTTCTCTGTTGTTGGTAGGGATAGAAATTTAGTGTTTATAGATAATTATTTGGGATTGAGCTATTCTAAGGTATAACTCTCTCGAATCTCAACCCATTCTAAGCATTAGAATCTAAGTATATTTACGTTGAAGGAGTGTGAGGCTTAGGGATATTATTGAGCTACAATGAGATTGGGTGATGTGTGTACAATGAAGAGATTAAATGGTTATATTATTATAGAGTAGCATACCATCTTTGAATCATAATGGAATAAGTGTTAGGATTGTGGATGTAAGTTCTAAAATTTAGAGATGAATCACATTAAATTTTGTGTGTTCATTTATTTTTTTTCTTTCCGATAATTTACTTATTACTTAATTGGTTGTGGGGTTGTGTTCATATTATTGTTTGTAATTAGTTCCCATTCTATTCTCTATTTTGCTCATTGTTTAATTAGGTAATAAAAAATTTACATGGTAATTCTGATATTGGCAAACAAATGAAAACTATTTCATATTGAATAAAAGAAACATAATTATTAAGCATTGTGCGGGGTTTGATTTTGATTGATTTTTTCTTAAAATGCTAATCTAATCAACATATATTGATTTGTTAAATTAAAAACTAAAATCGACCTATAAAATATGAGTTAAAGAACATTTTATTAATATAATTATATCGATTTGATAAGTTATGTTTGCAATTTAGACCTACTTATTTTTGAATAAAAGTATTTTGACTTTTTGTTAATATTAAATGAATGAATAAAATTTATTGTTTAATCAATAATTTAATTAAAAATTGTATAAAGAAATTTAAGCTATTAATTTTCAAGTAGACATGAAACTTAAAAACGAGTAAATTGTGAAGAATTTGAGAAAAAAAAAAGAAATTTAGATATTTATATAAGTTATAAATTTTGAAAAAATTGAATATAAGAGAAGATTAATATAATATAAGTTTTAATTAAAATTAGATGATTGTAAAAATATATGATATATGTATTATAAATGCATATAATTAAAAGATAAATATTTGTATTAATAATACGTAGGTTGGTTTGATTAAGTGTGAGTTTATAAAATTTAAAACTTAAACCGATTTGACACAAGTTAATTTTTGCATTTTCAAAACAAAAACTAGCGTATTTGGACATTTAAAATATAAAACACAGTTAAGATCGCCTCAGTTTTAGTTAGATACATATAGGTTATTATGTCCAACCTTAATAGTCACAAAAAATGATAAATAAAAAAATAAAACCATTTACTTCTAATACACTTATATTATATTATATTAGAATAATATTAAAACATATAATGTAATAGATTTGATGGCATTTAGCGCAATAATCTAATTTCATACTTATATTCATGAGTTTATCACGTTCTTTTATAAGTAAACAATTTATACATAATAACTATTTAATAATTATAAAATAATAATATTGTGAAAGGATAGAAAATTGAATTCTCTTTAATTCTGTATCCATTAATGATACGGTCTTCTCCAACTCTACTTCACGACACCTACACCATTTGCCCGTCCCATTTAATAAAGTGCTCATCTTTTTAACCAAAAATTCCTAAAATGTTAACAAATATACTTTCCAACCATTCTACAAGTGAAAAGTAATTACATATAAAAAGAAACTAAAACCTATAGTAGGTTTTTACAAATAAACCAAACAAAGTTAGTTTAAAGCGGTCTGAAAAATAACTTGCAAGTAATAAATGATATCACATATTAATATTGAGAAAAGAAGATGCAGAGAAAATTGGGCTGAATTTAATAATACCAAAATAAAATGTTTTTTCCCCAACGTTGCAAAATTTGTAGTCGTATTTGTTTGGACATCCAGATTGACCCAAAGACCGGACCTTGTAATCTACCCAAACCTAGTTCAACCCAAGACAAAAGATAAAGTACTCTAGACGTCCCACTCATGGGACAGATTGAGCTCAATGGAAACCCGATCCTTAGACAGATAAAGCCCAATGACAACTAAAATGTTGAGACTTAGTATCATATAGAGAGAGATGAATGTAAATGACTCAATATATGAATCAGCTATACAATGTGTCAGCTATACAATGTGTACATGTAACTACATGTCAGAATGGAATAATTAGCCTAAAATACAATGTGTCAGAGATCCAAGTCGAGTTTTACTTGTGCTGTCCACGAGCTCATGCTATATTTGAGCTTGTGCTGTTCTTAGGCTCAATCTTCTGAGACTTGAGCTGACATTGGGCTTGGTTTGTCTAAAGCTCGAGCTGCCATTGGGCTTGGTCTATCTAAGGCTCGAGTTTCCATTAAGTTCGGTTTGTCCCATGGGTAGGATGTCTAAGGTACTTCATCTTTCATCTTGGGCTAGACTTGGCTTGGGTAGGTTACAAGGTTCGGTCTTTGGGTCAGTCCAGATGTCCAAACATCAAGTCCCCTCACTCTTTCAACTTAGGCTTCGATTTGAGGTGAAAGAGTGAATACCAGGCACATGATATGAACCATTCGACTCCCATAATAAATGCATGTCAATTGATTGGAGAGAGAAATCCAATGCCCCTATATAAAGGGGTGCTTGGGCTGGGACTTATCATTGCTTACCTGCAAAATTGAGAAATAGTGAGGGAAAATGCTCTTTCGTTTCTTTTCGAGTGGTGAAATATTTTTAGTTCGGTGGTAAGAGAAGAGACATCTGTTTTTAGCACCCAAGCGTTGAGAACCTAATGATTTGCTACTTTCTTTTCAGGTCAGTTTTAAGAGGAATAATTTCTTTTACTTTCAAGTCATCTTTAGGTCATCTATTTTTCTCGTACCTTACCACCTATTATTGTTTTGTCTTTATTTATTTATTTTGTAGATTTTATCAGAATGCAAAAAGAAGAGACATCTACTTCTGGCTTGGGCTCTTGGCAGAGTCCTCAGTATGCTAGTACAAGTGAGAGCTCGGAGTCTTCTAGCTCGGGTTCTTCTAATGAAACGAGCCAGTCTTCACCGTAACCATTTACCTCTAACCTCCACCCCTAGACTATGCTTACTATGAAATTGAGCGTGCCTCAAACTTAGATTTCAGTGTCTAGGACATAGAGGAGAAAAATAGGAATATAGGATCTGACAAGCCAAAAGGTCGCGTTAAGGGCTGGGTGGCCGTTCTAAAACTTGTGGGTTGTTACCCCAAGATGAAGAGAGAATAAGAAAGACCTATGACATCCTTCCAAAAGTTTAGATAATGATTGTTTCTGAGGGTGCCCGCGATAATGATGAACCTCTAACTGGGTGGACTATTTTCCATGATAAAGCTCTATGGTTGGGGGTAAGGTTTCCTTTGTATCCTCTCATCAAGAGATTTTTGGTTAGGACGTAGCTTGTACCAGGGCAATTGATGCCTAATGGGTCGAGATATCTGCTCTACTTAACACTGATATGTCAAGAACTCAGGGTGAATTTGGAGATAGCCAAGTTTAATGAGGTGTATGTTTTAAAACAGACCCCCACAGACCTGAGAAAGGTGTATATGTCGGTTAAGTAGGATCATGGGGTGAACATGTCCCTCCTTAAAAATGAGAAAAATTGGAAAGAGTACTTTTTCTATGTTTCAGGTCGGTAAGAGTCCCCTACAAGTGATACTAGATTGGTAAGGTGTGTCTTGATGCGAAGTAGAGGTTGGCTGAGATCCATAACTATCTTCCTGAGAAGACGAACTTGAGGACTCTTTTGAACACTCCGCGTTTTGTTGCGTGTGTGTTAATGAGGCATGCTGCCATGGAGCCTCATCTTAGGTTGACTTGCAAACCTTGAGCTTCTTCTAATTCCTGGACTTTTGTTAAACGTAGAACTCCTCCTATAGATTTTGAGGGACGGTTCAAGGTGGTGCCGGAAGATGGTGACCTCTCTTTGTTGTTACCTTATAATATTTTCACCCATGTTTTTTTATTTTAAATATATATACCTTTTCTTATATTATTATTTTTTTTCTTTTTTAAGGTGTTCAACCTATGTTATTTTTCTATTCTGTAGTTCCTATGGATTTGACCACTGTCCAACTTTTTACTTAAATGAAGAGTAAGGTGACATTGGGAGGAACTGGTTCATCGATGGGTTCTTGTTCTGCTCTTGGAAGAGGCTTATCTGTGGGTAAGAAGAGGGAGAAATCCTCTCATGAAGGTCGTACTTCTTCTCTTAAGAAGAAAAAGAAGAAGATTGGTGCTAATGAAACCGCCTGTAACCCCAATCCTCTGAATGTTTATCCTCATTTTCTAGAGCATCCTGGGTCCTTAACTCCTTGCACTGGCTCCAAAGAATCTAGCAATCCTTCAAGGGATTTAAAAAGGGGGAAGGCTATTGTTGAGGACCTTACTATCGGTACTGACGGGGTCGTGCTGAATCGGGGCTTGGCACCCAAGTACCTTAATCATTGTACGAGCCAAATTTCAATGGATGGATACAAGGAGCAGCTCGTGGCTATTTGAAAGGGGGAGGATGTTGGCGAGGTCATTCATCATCAGTTGTGTCAGGTGTGTTATATTTTTTGTTTGTGATATTCAGTGTAGTGTAGTGTGAGCTCGATTTTTGTTTGCTTAACCTTTTTTCTTTGTGTATAATTGATGATGATTTGTGAATTTGATAGAGCTCACAATGTGGGCTATTAAAGTCCGAGCTGGTAAAGGAGAAGTAGGCTCACACATCGTTGCACTCAAAATACACTATTCTATTGGCGAGAGCAACAAAGTGGGATAACGAGACAATTGATAAGAAGGGGAAACGAAATAGGGTTGTATCTGGTCTTAATGTGTGTGTTTGGCGTGTGACCGAGCTGGAGGAGGGGCGATGGAGGTGGAAAGAGAAGCTGAGGCCTCTGCCAAGGAGGTGTGACTTAAAAAAGGCCGATATGGATGCTATGTCATAGAAGCTCGAGTCTAGTGTCGAGTGGGCATATGAGCTGGCGATGGAGACCTTCAAGATAGAGGTCAGGAAGAAAGATTTGGGCGAGTACTACTATTACATTTTTGATATCCCTGTTATACTACTCTATAATCGATCCCCTTCAGTTGAGGAGGAGGGGGAAGGATTAGGCTCTTCTGGTGGTGAGGATGGCCCTGAGGTTCCCAGGGAAAGGACAACTGATCCTTGAGTGATTTGTTTTATTATTTTTTGTTTTTTTTGGTTTTTGAAAGCTCGATTTCATTTTGTTTTGTATGGTCGTGAGCTATTACTTTATTTCATACTCGTGAATGTTTTTGAATAAATAATGTAATTTTCCTATTTATTATGTATATATGATGTTGACCTACCTTTTGTCATTTATTGAGGAATAATAACTTTTTTTTAGTTTTCCTTTCCTATAAAGAGGGTTGGAGAACAGTAGTTTGATTCACATGTTTGAGAATCTTTGTCGTTTAAGTAGAGCTAAGGAAACAAGCTGGTACCTCTAACTTTTTTGCTGGCGTATTATGGATTCTGATAGAACAAATATACGGTTAGTTCAATTATTGGCTGACATAGTAGATGTGGTGTTGAATTTTTTTCCTTTCTATTATGAGCACGATACTGCATGTCTGGTGTGTAACAGCCAAATATAGATAAAGAATCTCTCCAAGTAATGGGCTGACGAAGACAGAGGGATTACTAAGGTATTTTTTGATTTCTTCAAAAGTCATGCTACAATCCTCGTTCCAAAAGCTAGTCGTGTTCTTTCTTAGCATCTTGAAGAAGGGCATACACTTGTCCATGCATTTAGCAATGAATCTGCTCAATGCCCCTATCCTTCCATTCAGTTGTTGTATACGCCTGAGACTACTAGTTGGTTTCATATTCACCAGTCCTGTATTTTGTCAAGGTTGGCCTCGATTTCTCTTACTGATACGAGGTACCCCAGGAATTTTCCTATAGCCACATGATAACTGTATATTATACAGTTATTTTGTCCATTTTATTAATTATAATTGCTATGTTCTTGTTATTTTTAGTTAATTTTAATTAATTAAATTAATATTTACTGTTTATTTTTTAAGGAATATATTTTTAAGAAAATTAAAGAATATGAATCGAAGGGATTAATTGCAATTAATGAAAGTTTAAAATATGACTTGAATTAGAAAATGGCTTAATTGCAATTAACAAAATTTTAAAAGTTAATTTAAATTAAATTGGAGGGCTAAAATGCAATTAAAGGAAAATTTGTTTTTTCTGTGCAGGAAAAGGACCACGTACCATCCGATCAAGCAATCAACGGTGAGGATCAGCGCGTAAGATGCACGTGCGACAAAAGCGATTGGATATGTTTTTTGGATTACATGTTGCACGGACACTGAGTGGGGCCCACCTATCTCATAGGCCTGCGTGTAGGGTGGGACCCACATGTTTTCCAAAAGAAATGGTCCCATACGTTGTGATCCAGAGAAACATCGTGCGCCCTGCCATTCCAACGAATAAAATAATGCCACGTGTTTGGAATATTATCTCAACAAATCAGGAGCTTAGGAATGGTCCTGTACGATGCGATCCATAGAAACATTGTACGCCCTCCCATTCCAACGAATAAAACAATGCCACGTGTTTGGAATATTATCCCCCACGTGTCTGCGAAGCACTTCCTTCTCCCTTACGATGCGGTCCTCGTGCGCCCTCCCTTCACAACGAATGAAAGGCTACCACGTGTCTCGTTATTTCTTATAGCCAATAATATGCTAACGTGTGGCATGCGATATTGAAATAAAAAATTCCAGAAACGCACACGTTGTCCTCAGTTTTTGATTGCACTATATTATTTCTCCGCGTTTCAAGAATGTCTCCCACGCGTGTATAAATTAATATTTTTGATGTAATATTTGTCTCCTGCGTGTCTTGAAAAATATATTTTATGATGTATTTTTTTAGAGATTTGGAGTTATAAATAAGGGATTATTGTGATAAATTTAGGAGGTTGGAGAGGAGGTTAGAGTGTTGGACTGGGGTACATACAGAAGCCATTTTTGGCTTCTACGTGTGCCAGAAATTTGAGAGTAGAAACAAATTTAATTTTCTTTTGTTCAACAGCTAATATTCCTTAAATTCTATAATTTTAATTTTTTTTATGAAGTAATTTAATTTTTCTAGGGTTTCTGTGTCGCTAAATTTATGAAGCTTGGATTTCATTATTTTTGAAAGATTTATGAGACTTTTAATTTGTTTATTCTATTTGTGCTTAATGCTTTTGATTATTGGAAAATTTATCAATTGATCTGTGACACTTAAATAAACTTGGAAGAGACATTTTTGTGTATTGCTCATGGATAGAATAACATGTATATATAAGGGATAGGAATTTACCTTTATTTTACGTGTGGCTATTTGAGAACTTTGAACGTAATGAATCGTAATGAATTTAATTCTCATAAGAGTATAGTGAATTATTTTAGCGAGATGTGTGTATATGGAGCTCGGAAGAGATGTATGGATAAAATTAGAAGTTCTTGGTTGAAAAATTAAATTTACAAAAAAATAAATCAAGAGGGAATAATATGATTCAAGTGGACTAATTTGGTGAAACTACAATCCCAGAATTTTCTTATTCATTGTTTACAAAAATTAGTTGTTAAACTTTCATCAAATTTCGTTTGTTTCGGATAAAATCAGATTGAAATAATTTTAGTACTCCACAAACTGTAGTTACAAATCTCTATGGGAACGATAATTTACTTATCAATTTTTATTACTTGTGACTGTGTATACTTGCACGTTTTTATGTTCTCCAAAAGAGACAAGTTTTTTGGAGTTAAGTTTCATGCCATACCTTCGTATCACCTCAAATATCTCCTATAGGTCTTTTGAATGGTTAAGGGGTTTAGCTGACTTAACCACCATATTGTCAATGTATGATTCCAGGTTCCTGCCCAACTGCCTTTCGAAAATTTGGTTAATGAGGCGTTGATATGTTATACCCATATTTTTTAATCCGAACGACATTCTTGTGTAGTAGAACGTTCCTTCTTCTGTTATGAAAGAAGTTTTTTCTTCATCCTTAGGGTGCATTTTGATTTGATGATACCTAGAATATGAGTCCAAGAAGATCATCAACCTAAACCCAGAAGAGGCATTTACCAGCTAATCAATGCTTGGGAGGTGGAAGTAGTCTTTGGGGCATGCGTTGTTTAGATCAGTGAAGGCTACACATATGCGAGATGTATCACATGCCATTTTTACTATTATCACATTTGAGAGCCATGGGGAATACTTGACTTTCTTAATGACCCCTGCCTCTTTAAGGGTAGCTACGTGCTGTTTGATTGCCTCATTTTTCTCTCTAGGGAACTTTCTTTTTTGCTATTGAATAGATCTGGCTTCTACATCAATGTTTATTCGGTGGGTTATGATTCGTGAATCAATTCCTGATATGTCTGTAGGGGTCCATGCAAAGATGTCTGCATTGTTTTTTAGAAATAACGAGAGCTCCTCCTCGAGTTCTATTGTTAAGTCGTCACCAATTTTCACAGTGTGGCCTTTTCCCTCCTCATCAGTTAGGAAGTCTTTTATCTTATTCAGAAATACTAACCTCGTTATGCTTTTATTCCTTGTTCGCCTTGGAGGGAGGCCTCTCGGTGATTACTATTTGGGGGTAGCTCCCTTCATTGTGGCATTATAATAAAGCTTGGTGTTCTCTGGGTCTCCTCTAACCTTTTCGAGGCCTTCAGCCGTGGGGAATTTGATTACCTAGTGGAAGATGGATGGGACTGCTTTCATGCTGTGTATCCAGGGTCTTCCGAGGATGGCATTATAATGTGCTGGGGTGTCGATGATAACGAAATTAGTCATTATTATCACCGTTTTTGCCATGATGGGTAGGATCACAGTTCCTCTTGTGTAGGTGGTGCTTTCGTTGAATCCTACGAGAGGTAGCTCTATTTTAACGATGTCCTTGTCTCCTAGCCTGAGGGCCTAGGCAGTTGTTAGGAACATGAGGTTCACTGAACTCCCTGTGTCAATCATTACCCGTCGAACATCACAAGATCCGATCCTCAGGGTTATCACCATAGGGGTCTTTCTTTATCCAAAGCGTATACATGGGATGCGTTGTGCAGCTCCCTTGAAAATCTTTTGCGAGCGTTGTTAGAGACCCTGCTGACTCCTGGCCCTCCATGTATGGCTTGGATGGTTTTAATGTTGCCCCCCCCCCCCCCACGAGGCTCTTTTCTAGTGCTTGATGAGTATATTGGTCGAAACATTCTTCGTTCGCCTTGGTAGCCTCATCTTCTATCTTCAATCATTGTGACGAGGTCTTTGCAATATCCTCTAGCTAGCAATGCCTCCAATTCTCTTTTGAAGTTTCTACAATCTCTCGTCTCGTCACCTTATCTTTGTGAAAAGCCCACCATTTCGACACATCTCTCCTTAGAGTATTCATCTTAGGTGGCCACCTAATCTCAGGCTCCCTCTCCATTCTTTGTACAATATGGGTTAAATCGATTTTAAAGGAGGACCCTTGAAGGGAGATAATGCTTTTCCCCAGGTTTCCCTATTTTCCAGCTAGCTTTTATTTACGCCCAGTTTCTGCTTACCCACCATTGTCCTGCTTGCCTGTTACCCACAACAAATCATTTGTTTTTGTAAATTTGGTATGTTTGGTCTGGGATCGTTCTCCCTTTTTCTTTGTTTGGTGTCAGGATCAACTCTCCTCCCATTCGATGATCCTTGGCTAGGCTAAGCTCCCTTTCTAAGTTGATAAACTTCCTGGCTTCCCCATAAGCTTCCTTCAAGGTACGTCGTACAGTTTTAGTCAATTCCATGAACATGTCAGAATGTTTTAGAAGGCCTTGCATGAAGGCTTCTATAGCAATAGAACTAGGGTAGTTAGTAATTTCCAATTTTTCTTCTCTATATCGCTTCATGTATCCTTCAATGGGTTCTTTTTCCCCTTGTATAATTGGAAAGAGGTGATGAAGCTATGGACCTAGGAGGTAGATTGTTGAGCCATTTATGTGTGCTGTCGTAGAGGGTGGCGGTGAACTGCTTGCATATCATCACGTCTTTCTTTGCTTCGGTGAGGCTCATGGGTGCCATGGCTATTTTGAAATGTTGGACGTGCATCACCAGATCCTTTGTCCCAAAATAGTCAGGGAATTTGGGAGCATTGAACTTGGGCTGAGGTTCTTCATTTTCAATTGCATCTAAAAAGGGGGAGATTTACAATTGTTCGCAATCTCTGTCCACCCCATAGGGGGCTTTTCCCTTTTCTTGTTTCTCACTTGCTTCTTTCAAAGCCTCCCCTTGCCTCTTGTTGTTCTCCTCCAAGGCTTGGATCCTTGTTTCCCATCTACTTTTTTCTTGCACCCATTGTTCCTCATTAGGACAAGCCGAGCTAGAGAGGGAGTTTCTCTCAACTTCATGCTTGGCAAATCAGAGCTTGGACTGATAGCGTCCTTTTGCCTCTCTGTTGACCGGTTCGGTAGTAGGATTTTTAGGGATCCTTTCCTTTGCACGAGATCATAGAGCTTTATTTTCTCTTCAAGTTTCGTCGAGCTCTTTCCTAAGCTCGAGCAATTGATGAGATAACTCTTGATAGGCGTTTTCTTCTGCCCAGGTCCCATTGGTTGCCAGTGGTGTGTTTCTTTGAGCAACCACTGTTTTAGGATCAGTCGAATTTGACCATCTTTCAGACCAAGTTATAACCATGATTTTTTGAATTACGAGTAGTACGCAATGGACTTTCCTAATTTCTCTCTAAGATCGAGGTGAGTCCCTATAGGATATGGGGTCAAAAATTTGTGATTAACCTTAGAATCTGAGCCCCATGGTGGGTACCAAAATGTTGAGACTTAGTATCCTATAGAGAGAGATGAATGTAAATGGCTCAATGTGTGGATCCTCATGAGTGGTCCATCTATTTATAACACATTTATGGGTACATGTGTCAACTATATAATGTGTACATGTAACTACATGTCAAGAGGGCATAATTAGCCTAAAGTACAATGTGTCAAAGATCCAGGCCGAGTTTTACTCGTGTGGTCCACGAGCTTGTGCTATACTTGAGCTCATACTATTCTTGGGCTCGATCTTACTGAGACTCGAGCTGACATTAGGCTTGGTTTGTCTAAGGCTTAAGTTGCCATTGAACTTGGTCTATCTAAGGCTCGAGTTACCATTAAGCTACGTTTGTCCCATGGGTGGGATGTCTAGGGTACTTCATCTTTCGTCTTGGGATGGACTTGGCTTGGGTAGGTTACAAGGCCCGGTCTTTGCGTCGGTCCGGATGTCTAACCATCAAGTCCCCCTACTCTTTCAGCTCGAGCTTCGGTCAGAGGTGGAAGAATGAATATCGGGCACATGATATGAACCGTTCGACTCTCATAATAAATGCGTGTCATTTGATTGAAGAGAGAAATCCAATGCCCCTATATAAATGGGTGCTTGGGCTAGGACTTATCATTGCTTAGCTGCAAAATTGAGAAATAGTGAGGGAAATGCTTTTCATTTCTTTTCGATTGGTGAAAGATTTTAATTCGGTGGTAAGAATTTAACTCGCACTATAATATTTTATGTTTGGCTTTTTAGCACCTTAGCATTGAGAACTTAACGATTTGCTACTTTCTTTTTAGGTTGGTTTTAAGAGGAACAATTTCTTTTACTTTCAAGTCGTCTTTAGGTAATCTTTTTTTCCGTACCTTACCACCTATTATTGTTTTGTCTTTATTTATTTTTTTGTAGCTTTTATCAAAATGTAAAGAGAAGAGACTTATGCTTCTGGCTCAGGCTCCGCTTTGTTTTGTCAGGAATTAGCTTGAGTAACAACTCTCTATCCTTAGATCCCACGTAGATATCTCGAGATGCTTTGTGCCCTCCACTGAGCTTGTCACGGTACAAATAATATTAACATTAAATATGTGTTAGTATTTTTAATGATTTTCACAAGCTAAGCTAACCGAAGTATAAAACATATTGTCCGCATGGAGTGTGGTCAATAATAACATTTTGATCCTTAATTTTTGATAATATGGATTTATAAAATTAATGAATTGTATTATAAGTTAATATAATACTCCGTTTGAATTTACGCTTCTATTCTCAATTAAAGAGTGACAAGTGACCATATATGTGTAATTCTCCCCGTCTAAGCTCAAGAGTAAGAAGATATCAGGGGGCTTTTGCAATCATGTAAATCGCCAACGCTGTAGGAAGTGATTGATATCAAAATTGACTTCCATGCTTTAACATTGTCAATCTCAAGACATAACAAAGAAATTGATCGAGATTTAATGTTATTTTCTTTCTAAGCTGAGTTACTAAGAGATTTCTAGTAAGTTACATTGCACCAAAGATGTTAATTTAAGGTTCGTTTCTTTGGTATTATCCTTACATTTTAAATACCATTTTTACCTTTATTCTTAATGATATGTACATTTCAAACGATGTTTCAATTGGACGCAAATTTACATTTTAATTTGGTTTTTTCAGATATGATTGGCACATATATATTTAATGAATGGTAAATGAGATATCTGTAACACTTTTTGTCACCCGAGTAGTTGTAGGTTGTTCTCTAATTATTTTTTATTTCTTAAATATATATTTTTATGATTTTTGACTTATTTTATTTTTTCTCCCTTTCTTCTTCCTATAAGAAATCAATTTTACCTCTGTTTTGAAGATGGCAACAAACCACACTTGTTGCCAATTTTGTAAAGCCGGCCCAATTATTCATATTTTTTTAAAAATGGACCAATTATCAACTGATTAACAAAAATCGACCCAATTCCATTTAAGTTTAAATCCATATTTATAACCAACCCATGGCCTATTTTCAAATGTGCAAACCATCTATAGATCACCAAGCCTCCACCTTCATGCAAACCAGTACCCACCTTGGCCCAACACCCACCTTCTCACAACCAAATTAACGGTGACCAGCATTGGCCAATAAGAGCGCGTAATCACCAACAGAGGCGGGTACCAAGCTTCACCGGTTCACCAGTAAGCTTCTGAAATTATTTTAACTGCCTGCACCAAATATCTAAGAAACCAGGAAGTGAAGTTGACTGAAATATAAAATCAATTTGGTTTTCCTTATCATATTTGTGTATGTATAAATGAATTGCAATTAAGTTGATTATTTATGCATTGAATTTGATAGGTTGTACTCGTCCATGCTCATGTGATGAATAATTTTCATTGAATAATAAAAGTTAATTACGTTTTATACTTGTAAGTATTAGAAAATTTATAAAATTACAAAAAAAATTAATTTATATAACAAAATAACTTTTTAATATTTTTATAAATTATTAAGTAAATTGTGTACATAAAACAAGAAAAAAGAAGAAGATACATGTACCATATTTATCTTAATTAGTGACAGGTAGAATTCCACAAGAAATGAAAATATTAAATAAATTAATAATAAAAAGGATAAAGACTAATTTTGGGCCTTGAAAATAAAAATATTAAATAGAAATAAGAAATGAAAAGTCTCTGTCTCATTAATCATATTTAAAAAAAGACGAAGAAAACTTCACTGTTTATTTGTCAATCTCTTTAATATTTCCATCTTCTCTGTTGCTTCATCTTCTCCGTTGCTTCTTCTTCTTGAGTTCTTTCTATTAATATCAGGCTATCAGTTTCTTTTCATTTCATTTTCTTTGTCAGCTTCTCTTCCTTTTCTTTCTTCATCTCTGTCTGTTTTTTTCCTCTCTGTGTAAAAATATTTCGCCGGATTCGTGTCCTGTCGATACCGGTATAGCAGGATAAAGAGGCGAGTCGGAGTAACTTAGGTTAGAGATGAATGTGTATCTCTAATCCCTATTTTTTTTTAATTTGCATGCTTATGTGGTTGTTTTTAGGACACATTCCAACTTATTTTAAATGATTTTTATGGAAGTAATACTGAGGAGACGGGTACTTGTATTTTGGTTTGTAGGTTTTTGACCTTTGGTGATTATGGATGGCAAGCAAAGCAATTGTGTTCGGTTGCATTCATCCCTTGGTCTTTCCCTACTCTGATGATAACCAGATTTTAGGTCCAACTTGGAAAACACAGTTGACCTATAGAGTTTATCTAGATTGTCTTTTAAACTTGGAATGGAGAATCTATATGTAATGGTAATCTTACTGATATATAGCTCGACCATGAATGCACATTCGGTGTGAACCATCATTAAGAACTAATAATGCAGGGATTGAACATTGGGCTCAACCTTTCATGGATAGGTTGCTTTTTTAATCAATCATCGACAATGCCTTGCAAGACTTCATGATCATGGGGAATCATCCTATAATGTGACAAGTTATACTCACTACTACATAAATAGACATTAAAGTCGGTTTTTAACCGATTTTAAACAAATTTAAAATCGGTTCTCTGAACCGACTTTAAATTTAGAGACTTAAAATGTAAAGTCGGTTCATGGCTAGAGACTTAAAATGTAAAGTCGGTTCATGCCATGAACCGACTTTTCACGACATGAACCGACTTTACACGTATTTGTTTTTATTTTTATTTTTATTTTTCGTATTATTCAGTATATATATATATATAACATAAAAAAACTAAAATATAAATAATAATACAAATAATTAAAAATTTAAATATATTTAATTACTTGATAATTAAATTTATTACAAAAACAAATAATGCATAAATAATACATATAGTTAACTTAAATTACAAATAAAATAATGTCATCAAAGTATAATTATTATGCGATCGAGTAAGCTTGGTTGGCATTATGACAAAAAAACAACTGATCCATATAACAAATATTCTCCTACATACATGAGCACGTAAAACATCCATAAAAAAATAGTCTAAACTTTAGACGTACGAATGAAGAAATTAAATCATTATAAATATTATCATCAAAAAGAGATTATCACGTACAACGACATTCGACGAACTCATATTAGCATTATTAATCATTTGTCTATATATATGAAGTTATCTGGAATCTCTACTACTATTTTTTAATGTTATATATAATGAATTCTAAATATGAAATCAATTGTAACTTTGGTTTCTTACTTGGCTTGTGTGAGTTTTGGTGCCCTTAAACATATGGAACACGTTCATGGGCACCAAAACTCATACAAACCAAGAAACAAATCGGACCTACGTACACCTGATTTGTACATTTAGAGCTCATTATATCATTAAAAATACTAGCAGAGATTTCAGATAAATTCATATTTATAAACAAATGATTAATAAAGTGTTAATATGAGTTCGTCAAATGCAAGTAGGAAAGAGAGATGAGATGTAGTTTGGGCCAAAAATAGGTCCATAAAACAATGCATTCCCCTAAATACATGAGCATATATATGATTAATCATCATCAAACAGGTGATTTCAGACACAGGAATAGATAGAGAAGGCCAAATCATTAAAAAATTTACTATTATGTTGTCATATGCTATTCAAGATCATCAGAATCTTCTCCTAATTCTTCTTGTGATGATATAATTTGAACCATGTGTTCTGCCCATTCTTCTCGTAAATCATCAAAAATTTGCTGGTCGTAACCCGTCTTGTTCCAACCAAAGAACTACATGTATTCAAAATCAAAATAAGAATATGATTTCATTTATTTACAAAAACAAACTCAAAATATGTTAAAAACTTGTATGTATATGGGTAAAATATATTACCACATCATCAATTGGAATTTTGATATTTGTGATGATTTCGCTCATAAACTTCATGACATAATAACCACAATGACTCCATTATTTTGTTGTGGAACCTACAAAAAAAGTTCATGTATACATGAATTTTCATATTCGAACATCCTTATTATTTAATTGTAAAATTAATAAAATTATTAATATTGAATTGTACATACCATAACTTTTGTCCATATAAACTTATGAGATTTTTTAAGGAAAATGCCCTTAAACTTGTTCCACAACTTCCATGCCCTATCAAGGTATAAAACGATTAGTTTTTATTTAATATTACAAAAAATAATAGAAAAAACTAATATGTAACTATATATAACTCTTACATTTCAACAACTGCTTTTGTATCTTTACTCAGTTCTATGGAAGCTGAGTCACAGTACCAAGCATGATTATTGAACATATCAATGATTACCAACATCCAATGATCTTGGCCTTGTTCAAACCTTAATGGCCAAGGGATATGATTACCAACAAAGTTTCTACAATTTCTTTCTGTAAAGAATTTAACTCGCCAATTGATATAGATTTCTTGCATATTGTATTGAAGAATGAACAAAACCGAATTATTGATATTCGAACATGTTTTGGAAGAATTGATCTAATAGCAACTGGTAATAACTGTTGCATTAAGATATGACAGTCATGTGATTTCAATCCATACAGTCTCTTATCGGTGATAGACACAAAATTTCTTAAGTTGGATGAGTAGCCATCAGGAACTTTCACACCTTTCAAACATTTACAAAACACATCCTTCTCTTTTGTTGACATTGTATATGATGCTGGTGGCAAGTATGTTCGATTCTTATCATTTTCCACCCTTGGTTCCAATTCAGGTCGTATGCCTAGTTTCTTTAAATCCAATCTTGCTTTGATGCCATCCTTTGTTTTTCCAGGTATATTAAGTAAAGTGCCAATCAAGCTTTCACATACATTCTTCTCAATGTGCATGACATCTAAGATGAATGTGTAGGTCTTTCCAATAAAGTAATTCCCAAAATATTGATTTTTTTTCCAACAACCATGGTAATTCGGTTCAAACTCTTTTTCATTTTCACCAATTTCATTAGTTGACCTCTTTCGTTTCCCTACCTTGGTGAGTTTTTTTTCATCTTTCCATATCGTTTGAATGTCATCCCATTCAATTGCCTTAATATCTCAATACCTCGCAAAGGTCGAGTTGCATGATCATGATCTTCTTCACCATCGAACGATTTCTTTTGGTATCTAAACTTGTGTCCAGATGGCAAAAATCTCCTATGTATTCTATAAGACATCTTTCGTCCGTGAACAAGATACTTTGCAGAAGTTCCATCACTACATATAGGACATCCCTTGTAACCTTTTGTTGCATGTCCTGATAAGTTTCCATAGGCAGGAAAATCATTAATTGTCCATAAAAGAACCCCCTTCAAGTTAAAGTATTCTTCTTTATATGCATCGTAAACATTTACACCATCATTTCACAACGTCTTTAAATCATCTATCAGAGGCTGCAAATATACATCAATATCAACACCAGGTTGTTTCGATCCTGAGATCAATAATGTTAACATCGTGAATTTTCTTTTCATACACAACCACGGAGGAAGGTTGTATGTTACCATAATTACTGGCCAACAGCTATATCTACTACTAAGGGAACTATGTGGATTAATTCCATCAGTAGCAATGGCAAGATGCAGATTGCGCGGATCAGATGAAAATTGAGGAGATAAATTATATACTACTTTCCAATTTGGAGAATCACAAGGATGACGTAGCACCCCATCATCAGATCGATTATCTGAATGCCAAGTCAACATCTTTGATGTATATTTACTATTGAACAACCCTTGAAAGCGAGGAATCGGAGGAAAGTACCAAAGAACCTTTGCAGGCACACCTTTCTTATGTTTTGTACTCTCATTTGTACCATGCTTCCATCTTGATTCTTTACACATAGGAAAATCATGTAATGTCTCATATTCTTTTCTATAAAGAATGCAATCATTAGGACAAGCGTGAATCTTATGATATTCCATGCCAAATCGACTAAGAGATTTCTTCACTTCATACATTGAAGATGGCAATTCAATACCCTCAGGAAACATATCGACTAGTAGATTTAGTAATTCTGTGAATACCTTGTCAGAAAAACCATGTTTTGCCTTGACATTGTACAAATGAACCAATCCTGTAATTTTAGTGTATTTTTTGCATTTTGGATACAACAGTTTTTCGGCATCTTCTATAAGTTTATTAAAGGTTTCGGGATCATCCTCGCGTAATTCATCTTCAACACCACGAAACATATTTTCTGTCTATACATTATGATATGATGTATGTAATCCACTTCCATTCTTATTATACTTTTCCCCATGAGTATTATCAATATTTTCTCCATGATAATACCAACATTTATAGCTCAATTGAATACCATTACGGATAAGGTGATACTTAACCTCATCAAATTCATGAAATCGCTCATTTTTACATTTAACGCATGGGCATCGAATCATACTACTTCCAGTATTACTAGTTCTACAAGCAAATTCCATGAAACTTTCAACTCCAGAAATATAGTCTTGCTCAATTCTACACTTTGACATCCAAGATTTGTCCATTTTCTATTAATGACATTAATTAAACATATTACTTAATTATGTATTATTATATATAAATTTCCTAATTATTAGAATATATATCAAAACATACATAATGCAAAACAGTTATCATTTTACAAAACCATTTATATACAAATTAAAAAATAAGCAACATGTTTCATGAATATATATATATAAAAACCAATCACGCGGTTGATTCTAATTTCTAAGCATGTTACTATATCATAATTAAAAAGTAATATTAATTATACGTATAAATAAATTTATCCACGCAAACCCACACAACATTTCAGATATTACTGAATACATACAATTAATAAGTCAAACATTATTATTACAAGCAAACAAAAAAACATAACTAAGTCAAACATATTTTTTAGGTGTTGTCCGTTTTTGGCTATCCATACATTTTCACAAAGAAACTGCCCAATATTGGGCATGTTGCAAATATTTAGTTGACGAGATCTTAGGTTTTTAAAAGGTAATAAAAATTTGCAATTTGAGAGGCTGTTCCTAATTAACGAATTACAATTACACGCTGATAAAAGTAGCACAGATTGAGATTGATTTTGGCTAAGCAATAACAGAAAATACCCATAAACAAATTTTAATAATTTGCTAAAAAAAAGAAGAACTGACAGATAATGTGAGAAGAGAAATATAACTTACAAACCAACGTTTAAATGGTTGTCGGAGGTGGCCGGAAATGTAGAACGAAGGTGGCGCACGGTTAAGATTTTGGGAGAAAATGGTTCTGAGTGAGGAAAGGAGAGAGGAAGAAAACTAGAATCTGCGTACAAAATAAGCCGAGAGGGAATATATTAGGTGGATAGCGTCGGTTATCCACATCAACCAACGCTATCCACGTGACATAGCGTCGGTTATCCACGTCAACCGACGCTATCCATGTGACGTGGCGTCAGTTATCCACGTCAACCGATGCTATCCACGTGATGTAGCGTCGGTTATCCACGTCAACCGATGCTACGTCACGTGGATAACCGACTTTAAAGTCATTATAAGTCGGTTTTTCCCAAAAACCGACTTTACATAACGACTTATATACCCCTTTTTGTAGTAGTGACTATAGTGTTTACAAGCCTTTTTTTTGGGTACCAATAGTGTTTACAAACATACATGATATTCTTTTAATAAAAAGATACTTAGAGAATGTGGAAATCGAACGCATAAAATTCAAGGACAAACATTTATCATTATAGTAGAGGATGGTTGACAAAATTCAATAATATTACAACAAAGGAAAAAGTATATTAAAATGTTAAATGAGTACATAATATTATTGCTTAGAGAGTAATCCGAGCAGTAAGGTTCATATGATGCTTTAAGTGGTTCCCTTATCGATGGATATGCACGATTATTTATATTAGTATGGTTCTACACGTGTTATAACATGATAAGTCCATCAAACTAACTTATTATAAGGAGCTCCCTTTCATGTTGCAGAGGTCATGTGAGTAGAGGTTGTTGAGTGTCAATGTAGACTTTTTGGAGTTAGGTTTTGAGATCGTTCCTCCATACGAGATGGAAGAGTCTATCTAATGGGGCAAGTATTGGTCGCATATGTAAGTCATATCGATGTTGAATACACTTTCTACCATAAAAAAGGGTATGGAATTCCATTAATCAAAATATTTTCACACATGTGAATTAAACTTCTAACTCAATAGAAAACTACAACCTATAAGAGGGTGAATATTCCAATCCATAGAATCTTTTTATGAGCTCTATTATGACTCCGCCAAATAAGACTCACATTGTGACTCAGGCAAATATCACAGTGAAATAAACAATAATAACAACATATTTAATTTAACACTCCATATAAACAACCATCAAATAAAAAATAATAATATGCTGCAAACATTCTATTGATGGTATGCCTCACAGATTTATGTCCAAACTAAGAACATGCAATAGAAGGGAAATCAACACACATTATGTAAATAAGGCAAACATACAATGAAAGCAATAAAGGATTTTGTAAGGCTTATGTGAGTATTGGCGATATTCATGAACAAAACATATAATTGTAGTTTTATTTTCTAGGTGTGTCTTAGAATAATATTTTTCAAGTCGTAATAACTATCCAGACTCAACGATCACATCTTAAGTACATTCCTATTCTCGTGCACATTAGATTGCATATTAGACATATAGGAACAATATAAAAACAGGCTACTTGATCCATCGAGTAGTGACTAGATCAATCGAGCTATATAACCAAATTAAATTAATTTTAACACATGACTAGATAGATAGTGTGATTTACTCGATCAATCGAGTTAAATATTATATCGATCCATTCCTTGAAAAATTAATTAAATGTTGACTGGATCGATCGATCGACCATTGTACTCGAATGATCGAGCACTTGATTAGATCAATTGAGGAGCTAGTTATCTAATTTTAAAATGTATTTCTAATACGATTTGGATTGAATTTTTATTATATTGTCCTTATTCCTTGAAACTCATTTAATTAATTTTATGGGATGACAATTTTACTTTGACCTTGCTTCAAAATATTTTGTAAATATAAATTTAAGTACACAATTGAAACTAACCACACAAGAGATATTATGCTTATTCTCTCTCTTATTTTTCTCAAAGTTTTCAAGTAGGCATTTTCATTAAGTTAATTTATCAAACATTTGTGGTTGTATTTTATGGATTAACAATCCTACAATAATTATTGTATTATTGCACTTTTAATTGATTGTTCTAGAGTTACTAGTTATTTTTGATTTATATATATATCAACTAGTTAGAATTTTTCATTATTAAATCTTCTTTAGAGCACACACTTGCACTTGTGTTTATGTCCTAACTTTTCCAGAGATAGTGATGCAGGTTCTATTAACTCGTGGGACTTGAGTTTATCGAAACGCTGGTTCAAATCCGAACATCGATTTTGTAGAGACTATGGTCAAAGTAGAGGCTTGTAAGTTGGTTACTTGGGACATTACCTAGGTGGGTAGTTTAAATCCTAGCCTTATAACTAGATACTTATTTTTCAAAGTGGATAATTAGGTGGTCCAATGGACTCGTGGTTTTCCTTTTAGATCATTAGTGTGGTCTAGGTTGTTTCCACCTAAAAATCTCATGTATTGATCTTTTTATTTTTGCATTATTTTACATAAAAGTTATTGGTTGTTTGACCACTTAAGAAATTTTAATTTACTATACTTCTATTGATTAGATATTTAGATCCATAACTAAAAAAACTTTCAGATTTTCAACCACTTCAAGACCTCCTACGTGTAAACATATTCAGTAAATGATGGATGCACTACCACCATATTAGAGCATACATAAAATAGCATGTAAAATGGTAAATCATATACGATATAACACATATGTGGTAACATCCATAGGTTCTGCATCAAGTAATTCACTACGTATCAAAAACTTACAATAAATTGAAATGTACAAATACTTCTATTAGTCAGAAGACCTACCCTAACTGTGGCTAAGTTGCCAAACATTGTCAACATAATACTTGATCCAAGTGGATCCTAGCTTGTCCTCAAAACTTCATCACCACGCGATGTGATCAACTATTAATGGCTCAAGCTCCTAGCATGTATACACATACGTTCATTACTTTTGAACTCTAATGCTATCATTGATGAGTGCTCAAAAAGCACTAAAATTACCATGATTTTATGCACATTAATTGATTAATATATATATATATATATATATATATATGTTTTATCATATATTTATATATATTTGTCTTTTTCGGAATCACGGGTATTTTAATTGTTTTTCAGGTATTTTGGCTTAAAAACGTAACTTAAAGACTCAAAGAGGAATACTGGAAGCAATACATCACAAATATATTAATAAATAAATGGGGAAAGGTCAACAAATATGGAAAAATTGGACAAAATGGGTCAAAAATGTCAAAAAGGAGAAAATCGCGCCGCCGTGCCGCCCAGCCGTGCCGAGCCGCGCACGCCGACGCCCGTTTCGCCCCATTTTTCACGTGCAGCCACCCCATGACGTCATGCTGACGTCATCAATGACCTCAGCATTTGCACTCCGCGTTTCCACCACTCTTAGTTTTAGAGTTCTTCCCTTTTTGGGAAGAACTAGTTATGTTTTTGTAATTTATTAGCTTTTTGATTCAACAAATGGGAGTGCAAATTCCGCTTGGAGGTTTTCCAGCAAAAAAAAAAATTAAAAAAACTTTTAAGATAAAAAATAAATAAATTCAACCCCCAACTAGCTTCTTGCTAGTCCCTTAGCAAGAGAAGCGATAAAAACTAAAAATTAAACTATCCTAAATCACTTTCGTGGATTGAAACAGTTGTATTTAGCCTATGCAACAAGCCTTTAAACCCCTAGGTTGCCCTAGTGGACGAGTTTGAGTCTCGTGAGGGTTTTCAGTAATGATACCCACAAACATTGAACTAAAAAAATCAAAAGAAATAATAAAAACAATCAAATCAAAAACTAAAATTACAACAAGATCAAACATTAATTTAAAAATATCACAAAAATGTCTCATACTTTTTAATCTCTTTTAAGATCATAATTAAAATCTCAAGCATAAGTTATTTTAATCTCTTTAAACAATCATGATTTATTATAATAATTAGTCGAAAATCATTTTCATATTTCATGTCAAAAATGTATCAATTTAATTTCACCCAATTTCAGTGTCATGAATCCGAATTCGCTTCGACTCTATTCCTCACAAGTCAATACTCTCAACACACTGAATCCTATGGGTTTAAACACTCATACTATTTTATATGCGAAAGAGTTGATGTATAGAAATGAACTAATATGTTCGCATATGTATAAAGAATAAAGGCTCAAAGTGTTATTTTAACATTGATCTCATGAAAGGAATCAAATGTATAAATTATAAAGATATCATATATAAAAATTATTTTCATGCATAAATCAAACTCATTAAGAAAGAATTTCAAGATATATGCTTTTTACAAATGAAGAAATTGCAATGACTTTTTAGGGAATTACTTCCTATATCTTTCTTTTGTAATTAGCCTGTATTCACAACTTTGTAGGCAATGTTGGTCATAGTATGTAGATGATACTATATATTTTTTATCTCTCTATTTTTTTTCTGTAGATATTTTTCAATATATGTATTTTTTAGAGAGTCAACCCATGTACAGATTGTACATTTTTTTTGGATTTTGGTGAGTGGTTAATTTTGTGGCTTTTTTGTTTGATCTTGGTTTAGGTAACCCCAGATATGTCTTTTTGTTTTTGTAGCAGTCATGCATAAATGAGATATAAGCATATATTATCAATTTCTACTCAAATCATTTAATCTTAGCAAAAATAATAATAAAAAAATATATGATACTCTATTAAGATGAGAAAAAATTCATACATTCAATGCTAATACCTATAGAGATCATCTAAAATTTGAATAAATAAGAAATGTGTTTGGAGTAGAAAAAATATATATTTCACTCTGAATAAAAGAAATTAGGCTCAAATTATATCTCACAAGGGTAGTCTCCACTAAAAAAAATTCATAAACACCGATTTTGGGTTTAATATAATTTCCACATTTTATCAAGAAATACTAGTTATGACAAAAACTAACTAGTTATCAAAAATAATTACAAAATATTTCATGATATGTTTTCAAAAATTAATCTAACAGTACAAAAGACTTAACTATTTACTTAAATTTGATTTAAAGAAATGATAAATTTTTGTGAGAATATATATATATATATATATTCTAATTAAGCATGGTAACTTTTCACCACCCAACCTAGAACTTACATTGTCCTCAATGTAACAACTGTAAATTAAAGATAAAGAGAAAAGAGAAGAAAGATTACCTATTTCCTGAGAATGTGTAAGTAGTAATGGAGAAATGCAGGTGCATCCATCATATTCATTATTAAAGTGTATACAGACAGATCGCTGTAAACTTCTAACATCTCAACAAATATTTTTAGTTTTAACAATTTAAAAATTATTAAACTAAAATAAACAATAAAATTAAGTAAATAAAATAAATAACAGAAAATTACCTAAAATGATGGGTTGCCTCCCATCGAGCGCTTAGTTTAACGTCTTAGCAAGACGTAACTTGGGGATTGCATTTTAAGTAAACTCAATGTCCCCTCATTATTGAGTCAATCAAACCTACAAGTAAGACAAGGTTATCTACCTATACTGTTTCAAACATGCCCTATTGATTTTCAAATTTTTCTGTACCAAAAACTAGGGGCATGCTTGAGGGTTTTAGATAACCCTCATCTAGGTGCAAATCAAATAATTAAGGTATCAAAACACAATTGTACCTAGATCAAACAAAGAAACTAACTCTTGAGATTGTAATTAAAACTTTAAAATTTTGGAGATAGTTTCAAATTTTTTTTTTAATTTTTAATTTTTTTTTTAAAGTTAAAATAACATAATCAGTATTAACCAAGAGTGCTCCCAGGAAAGAATGGTGGGGCAAAGGCTCCTTAAAAACCATCCTTCAAGACAGAGCAACGTTCCTAGGAAAGACTAGTGACAAAGGCTTCCAAGAACTAGTCTCATAGACAGAACTTCCTTAGATCTTTATTTTTCATGCTATTAAAATTAAGTTAATTAAGTTTAGTTAAGTAAAAATCTAAGTTAATTAAGTTAATGAAAATCTAAGTTAATTAAGTTAAGTGAAGTAAAAATCTAAGTTAATTAAGTTAATGAAAATCTAAGTTAATTAAGTTAAGTGAAGTAAAAATCTAAGTTAATTAAGTTAAGTGAAGTAAAAATCTTAGTTAATTAAGTTAAGTTAAGTAAAAATTTAAGTTAATTAAGTAAAAGAAAATCTAAGTTAATTAAGTTAAGTTAATTAAAAAGTTAAGTTAGTAAAAATCTAAGTTAATTAAGTTAGTAAAAATCTAAGTTAATTAAATTAAATGAAAATTAAAAAAAATAGTTAAAGAAAAGAAAGAAAAAAAAATAAATTAAAATTGAAAAAGGTAAAATAAATTAAAATAAAATTGAGAAAGGTAAAAGTGAATAAAATAAAAATAAAAATTGAAATTTTTAAATAAAAAAAAATTAAGTTTTATTTTTTTTATTTTTTTTATTTTTCATTTAAAATTTATTTAAATTTTTTTTATTTTTTATTTTTTACTATTTATAGACGGTAATTTTATTATACTATTCACGCTATATATATATATATTTTTTTTTATTTTTTTTTCTTAATTTTTTTTACTATTCATGAACGGTAAAATTTTTTAATTCAAATTTCAAATTTCTAAATTATTTTACTATTAAAATTTTTTTTATTTATTTTTATTATTTCTTATGAAATTTGAAATTTGATTATTGTGATTTTTTTATTAAAACAAAAAAAATCACAATTATTTACACGACAAAAATGTTTTTAAAATTTTGATAAAGAATTTAAAAACCGCTATTCCTTCCCCGGCAACGGCGCCAAAAACTTGATGAGCGAAAACTGACATCGTCGATTCTTGCCAATACTTTGGTTTTAATATTTATAAAACTCTCGCAAGTGCACAAATTATTTCGAAGAAAATGATAAGTATACTCCCAAGGTCGATCTAAGGAAGGAATGTATGTGGTTTTTAATTTATTATTCAAACTTTTAAAAATGAAATTAAATCCTAAACATCCTGTCACGATATTTTGGGTTTTGTATTTTTAATCTTATTACATAAAAATAAACATAGATTCAATAAACATTTATGCAAATTTTATCATTTATAATGGCGGAGTATTTATGGATATAATAACTAAGTTAATTATGCTTGCTCATATTATTTAGGTTATTTAATATATGAATTGATATTTATTGATTCTCCCTTTTTTGTATGAATACCACCTTTGGTGGGGTTAGATATTCTTTGTTAACTAAACAAATCAATTAACACCTATGGGTGGGGTTGATAACTAATTTGGTTAATTAAATTAATTCCTTTTTCTAAGAGATTGAAAATGAACCATTTAAATGCCACCTTTGGTGGGGTTAGACAGTTTAAACTTTATTCAAGGTGTCCAAATTAAACCTAAGGTTTAGGTTTTATTTTTGTTTTGTTTAAGTTTTTAAGAAATTTGAAGAATAATTTAAAATCATGTAGTTCCTCTTGAGACCAACCATGAGAGTATAATTATATCTTATTATAGGTGATTTATTTACTTGCGAGCTAATAAATACAAAATGTGTGCATCACTTATGAAGCAACAAAGGAATGTGTATGGCTCTGCAAGTTCTTCAGAGTTGTTCCAACATGGACAAGCCACTTACACTATTATGTTATAATAATGGGATAATGACTAATTCAAAAGAACCAAGGAGCCAAAAATGAGGAAAGCATATAGACCATAAGTATCATTAATCCAAGAGATTATGCATCAAGGAGATGTAATTGTCATGAAGATAACTTCTGAGAACAAACTTGTTGACTCATTTATCAAGACATTATGTACCAAGAGTTTTGAGGGTCACCTAGAAGGGATGGGGTTAAAAGACAAACTCATTTTTCTTAAGGGCTAGTGGAAGTTTATTAAGATAGAGCCCTAATTGTGAAGAAATGTGTATTTTAAATGTTGTTGAAAATAAGAGGGTAGATGTACTATTATATTCTTCAAATAAATTATTGTAAAATCCTTGATTATCCATGTCTATATAAAACTCAGTATATCAACGTACATAGAGGTGGGTTAGTTTTAAGTAAAATAATCAAAATAGTCTAAGACCATTGATTAAAGTCTATAAAAGGAATCTTTAATTAATTCAATGATGTGGAGACATCTAGTTGAGAATATTTTATATAATAATTGATTATTTAGGATTGGACAAGACATACTATTAATATATGTTTACTTACACACACACACACTTATGTCCCTCGATGACCATGTACTGTGAGAGGATCTGAATCTGGAGTGATTTGGATGGCCCCTTCGTGTAGCACCTTAGTATTTGAATTACTCTTATCTCTATGTTTATGGTGGGTGATGTTTGCAAATATTATCTAGTTTTTAGTCATATTACTAGTATACTTTTATGGTTAGTCTAAAGAGGAATCATGTGGTTTTTAAATAATTCAACAAATTATTAAAAATAAAAATAAAAACTTAAATATTTTGTCACAAAGTTTTGGTTTAAAGATCTAAACTAATGACATAAAAATAAAGATAAATTCAATAAATATTTAGGCAATTGAACATTTATCATGCTATGGAGAATTTATATGATACATTAGGTAGCTAATTATACTTGCTCAATATTAAGTAGGTTAATAAAAATATGAATTATGGTTATTGATTCTTCCTTTTTTATAATAAATTATCCTAAGACATGGATCAATTTCATTATTAATCAATCATCATTTAATAGAAATTCCTTTGGTTAGGATCTATAATTGATAGTTAACTAAATTTTCTTTAGTCCTAAGGAACTAATAAACCATTTAATTGAAGCTTTTGGCCTCACTATCAATTTATACTTTTATCAAGGTATCTAAGTTAGGTTAATGATTTAAGTACCTAGAAACTAACTTTCAAATTTTAAATCTATTGTGAAAAATATGTCCTCAATTTATTTTCCAATAATAAATCTTTTAAAAATCATTGAAATAGAGTTGTCTAGATTGGATCCATAATATTTTATCTAATATCTAAGGGATGACTTCAAATCAGATTCAGATAATTAAATCTTAAATCTAATTCTCTTATTTATTATAAAAATTCTTCGTTAATATATTTTTCTTTTACAAACTTTGTTTTAATCTCGATGAAGAAATATAACTTAATTCACTTTATAAAAGTGTTTAATCTACTTTAATATTTCACAAGCATAAAAAATTACTAATATGTATATTTTAATAAATGAACAATAAATTAAACATAATATGTAAAACAACCTATAATGATAATCTGAAAAGAATACATTTAAATATATCTCAACAAAATCTTAGTATTATTTCTATACTAGAAAATCTGGAAACAAAATTGCCAACATTTTTTATTGAATTTAAAATAGAATTACTACATAAACTAAAATTGTTCAACTCTTAAATGAGAGAAGAACTTGAAACTACTAAAGAAAGAAAAAAAAAACTAAGAAATTAGCTTAAGAATGAAGCTATGGCAAATAGATTACAATAGAATTAGTGTCCTATACATAGGTGTAGGAAATGAGAAAAATATGAATTAGATGACTGGCACCATGGCATACAATTCTTTCACGCCACGACATACACATGTTATACATGGTTTAGAGCTCAATCTATTACACTTATGTCATGGCATACAATATTTTTACGCTGCGACCCACATCAACTTTGGGACGTGTGAATCTTAACCATTTTTCGTTGCGCAGCAACATATAAAACTTCCTTGTCGCAGCCCACGTTGTTTTGAAAACTTGGAACCTTTATTTTTTATGCACATCCTTTTTCATATTTTGGAAGATATGTAATGCTTTACATAAGTTGTAATGGAATATTTCAGACATATTCTTCAAGTGTTTGATCAATTAAACCTTTTTGAAGCTAAAATACATGAAAACAAAAAAAAAAGACTCGTGATTCTTAAAAGATATATTTGTTTAAAATGATAATAAAATTAAGAAAGTAAAAATATATTTAATCATTTCACATGCATAAAATCATGATATATTAAGTGCTTTTGAGCTCTTGTCACAACCCTGAACCAGGTTCTTGTTAAGCTCTTAGCAAGAATAGAGAAAAATTAAAAACAAAAACAAGAATAAAATTAAACTATCCTAAATTATTTCTGTAGATTGACACAGTTGCATTTAACGTATACAACATGTCTTTAAACCCCAAGGTTTACTTATTGAAAGAGTTCAAGTCTCGTGAAGATCTTTAGATATGATACCCACAAACATCAAAGTTAAAATGCAAAACTTAAAAATAAATATAAAAAATAAATACATAGCTCATAAACAAATAAAATTTGAAACAAAGTAAAAAGAAAAACAAATATTCTCATGCTTTTTAATCTCTTTTAAGATTACAATTAAAATCTATAACATAAGTTATTTTTATATTTTAAACATTCATGGCTTATACTAATAATTAGTTGACAATTACTTTCCTATTCAAATAAAAAAATGTATCAATATTAAATTTATCCAATTTCAGGGTATGGAATTTGAATTTACCTCGACTCCATCCTTATAAGGGATACTCTCAATAATACAGATCCTGTTGGTTCAAGTACTCATTCAAAGGTATATATGAATAGAGTTTATAAATAGAAATAAACTAATAGGTTCGTATATGTATAAAGAATAAAAGGCTCAAAGTGAGGCATAAATAATGATCTCATGAAAGGAATTAAATGAGGGAATTTTATTAAGAAATCACATATGACTTTCATACATTAATCAAATTTATCAAACAAAAATCTCAAGTAATATGCCTTAAAGAGATGAAGAAAATGAAAATGAATGTTTTGGGAAATTATTTCATATATTTTTCTTCTGTATTTAACAAATTCTCACAACTTTGAAGGATATTAGGTTATAGTATTTAGTTTATACCGTTCATTTTTCAATTTATTTTCAAAGAGAGGACCCATGTACAGAATATACATATTTTGTATGATAAAGTGAAAGGCTAATTTGTGGCTTTTTTTTGTTTATTGTTTAGGTAACCAGATATGTGTCTCTTTCTTAGAAGTCATGCATGAATTAAGAGAAAATCATATACTTTCAATTTCTACTTAAGTTGTTTAGTTTAAGCAATAAAAATAAATATATGATACTTTATTAGATGTAAAACTCCTAACATTCAATGCAAAAACCTATGGAGATCATCTAGTAATTTAAAATTGATAAGAGGAATATTTAAAAGAGTAGAAACAATATCATCACTCAGAATAAAAAGATAATGACTCAAAATATATTCTCACAAGTCAGTCTCTACTATTTGATTCCTAAATACCAATTTTGGGTTCATCACAATTTAAACATTTTATCATGAAATACTATGAAAAAATTACTACTTATCACATTATTCCGTGTAATATTTTTGAAATTAATCTAACAATACAACGACTTAATTATTTTTTTAAAAATTAACTAAAATACATGATAACTTTGTAAGAAAAAAATTTAAAATTATCCAAAAACTACCAATTTAATAAAAATAAATGAAAGCAAAAAAAAAAAAAAAACAAGTAAGAATAAAAAATAGTAAAATATGAACATGTGAACATATAAAAATTTCAATTTAGCATAATTTTATAATGTAACTTTTCCCACCCTCAACCTAGAGCTTATATTTCACTCAATATAACCATTCTAAGTTAAAGATAAAGAGTAATGGATAGAAAAGTTACCTATTCAAGAGTTGGTATGGAATTGTAGGTGCATATATCAATCTAAACATTTATGTTTTACACACATGAAAACTGTGTACTTCTCACAAATTTCAATAAATAGTTCTAAATAATGTTCACATTATAGAAAAAAAATAATTAACATAAAATAAAAACAAATACAATATCCAAAAATAATAAAAATTAAAGTTTTTCAAATAAAAACAAAATAAAAATACATAAAAACTAATAATATTTTAGATCAAATTTAGAGCTCCTATTCAATGTCATTCAGACTTAAGGATACTTGGGTGTTAATAATTGGCTTGTATCCACCTCAATGTGACTTAATAGCTATCGGTTGATTTCATACATTAATGAATTATGTTTCGCTTAATCACGATGTTGTTGACTCAGGAATGCAACTTATTGGGAAAAATAGTCTTGCTAGTGTTCTTCCATATATCTCATTCTTTCAACAAGTTTATGAAATTGCTCTTTCATAATAGTCTTGATGGAGGAATGACTCTTCTTTCTCTTGGAGAAATATTCATACCAAAAATGAGCTCATCAAAATATTTCAAGTTCAATTATTCACCAAGTTGCATAATATATTCACCTTTTGAAAGGGGTACCCCCTCTTTCTTACATAAAGCAGTGATAAACAAAGGGAAAAAGAAACCCATACTATGAATATTTGTAGATAACTTTATTCTTTGGTAAATTATAGTCCTTACATCTATAAGCATCTTGGATGCGATTGCATATAATAAAATAGCCCAATCTTTATCAATAGTTTTGTAATGTCTGGAGGGCATAAGTCTTGAATACACAAAGTATTGTCAAATATGAAATTTTTTATCCAAATACTTTGCTTTAAAACCCTTATATTTATCACTACCATATATCCATTCAGAACCTTGTATAGTTAAGGTTTCTAAAACGGTAGTATAATCCACATTTTTTAAATAATGCTCATACTCACCTTCTCCAATATTATATTCACTAAATATTAATGAGTATTTGTATCATTAGGCCTAAATAGAACTAGTGAATTTTTTACTAAAACTTGATTATCAATAGCATCGTGAAAATTCACATAGAATTCCTAAACAATGGATTCAATGGTAGCCTCTGGTTCTTTTACATACTTTTTCCATCCAAGTCTTGCTATGACATCTGTAATCCCCTCAAGTCCATCTTCCTCCCATGTATAAATCCTTTATTAACTTATGTTTCTTTTTCAAAGCGAATTTTTGCCTCATCAAAAAGTAATTTAGACCTATCATATTATTTATAAGTTGAAACCTCATTTCCTTTCCTACTTTGTTTTGGTACCATTTTCAAAAATTAAACAATATCTAAAATTAAGAGGTTCATAAAAAATCCATGACAACAACACACATTATGCCAATATTGTTCCTAACACCTATTTATTCTAATTAGGGTTTTGGAACACTTAAAAATCACAAATATTGCACAAATTTTAGAGAATTTAATATAAAGACTTTTAAATTCTAATAATTTAAGAAAACTTACTTGTGTTGTGGATTGAAGAACAATGAAGAACAACCCTCTTTGAAGATGAAGATTTCTTGGAATTATGGAAGATTTTTGAAAATTTCTTGTGAAATGAGTACGAAATTGGTAGGAAATTGATTCTTATGAAAGTTTTTGAACATTTATTGAAGAAAGGTGGGATTTTTGAGGGTTTTTGAAGTGTTTGTTGGGAGAGAAAATTAGGATTTGGGTGGAAAGTGTGAGAAGATTAAGGAAAAAATGAGAGAATTTGCATGGAAAAAGGTATTTATGCCGAGAAAATGAACGTGGGCTATGGCATAGTAATATTCATGCCACTGTGCTAATGTTTGAGACTCGAACTGTTTGAAATCCGTCATGCCATGTTGCGGATCAAAATGGAGCATGTTGCAACATGCTTCAAACTATTTTTCACACTTGTTTACTACCCTTTTTATATTATTATTATAACAACACATTAAACATAAAAATATATATTTTAATAATCACAAAAAATTAAAACAATAAAATAACAAATAAATTCAATTATCTATAAAATTAAAATAAATAATAATAAAATAAAATAATATGTTAGCTCTTATCTACAACCATTTTTATCATCATTAGTGAGACGTTGCTTGGAGAATTTCATCTTTTTGTAAACCCAATATCCCCTTGTTATTGAGTTTTGTTGATTTTTCTAACCGTACAACAATTCTTTGCCTTGCTTTGGCAAGTGCTCAATTAACAACTCCACCTATACTTCCATCTTCTTAATGGAAATTTCCACATAGTCCAACTTTTTATTAGATCATGATTGGTTATATCCACCAACTTGAATGAATGAATTCCATTTGTCTTTTATATTTGGCTTATTGGGAGGATTTTGGGAATTTGTTAGTGGAATTATTGGCCAGATGGGTTTGCGCTTTGGACAAATGGATGGTTATTCTACCTCACACAGAAATTGGGATGATTCCTTCACCAAGATTATAGATATTAGAATTGGGGTCATACCTTGGTCTTGGTTGGTATCCCCTAGTACATTGACCTACTCAGGTCTAAAATTAGCTTCTCCTTGATTGGGTTAGGTTTCAACACCATGTCCTAAAGTACTGCACACACCACTTTATTATTTATTTGTTGTGACATATGTTATAAGAAGCATAACTTTCTTGGTCAATTAAGCAAGCTACAGTTGAACTTTAGTACCATAGTCCATTTCATGGAATCTGGTTCTCCTCACACGAGAGCTCTTTTGTTAGGAATTATTACCCAATATTTAAAAGAAATTGTAAGTCTCTAAGGTATATTTTTTCCATCTCGACCTATAGCATTAACAATGATGAACTGATATTGTTGCATTAATACATCATAGAAAAATTAGTTCTATAGTTGTAGAGGATAATGATGATATGGTCATTGAGTGAGAAAGATTTTGAACCTATTGCATACTTCATGGAAAGGTTTTCCCTCCATATGAGAGAAATTTCCAATCTTAGCTCTTATCTTTGATGTCTTTTGGTAGGAATAGAATTTTCCTATAAACTTATTATGGACATCCTCCCAAGTAATTAGGGTACCTAGGGGAAATGACATTTTCCATGCCTTGGCCCTGTCCTTTAACACCTCATTCTAAGTTGATCCTCGATGAGTACACCAATGGGGAATGCCTGACTACTAAGTAAAAGTTCCTAATGAAAGATAATAAGTCTTCAATGGGTAGACCATGGAATTAAGGTAACATGGAACAATAAATTTTTGTAATTCATAGTTCCAAGTAGCATCACCCATTTGGATTGAGGCCGTTGCAGTGTCAATTACAGGCCTTACAAACTCCTATAATTGCGACTCCTTTTTATGGTGGATTTTCCCCCATATTTAAAGGTTAAGATATAGGGTCAAGGTTAGGTTAATAAATTTTCCCTATAAAAGGCTATATGATATCAAAGTCTAGCATTCTTGACAGTCTAATGGATCTATTTTTATTATTTTTTATACAGTTGGAGAGGGTACCCTAAGGACCACCTAACTCGCATATACTTATAAAAACAAAATTAAATTTACCTCTCAAGTAGAAAAATAAAAAGACAAAATAAATATACAAATATATCAAATAGTACATGTTTGTACATAGAAATACTAAATACGTACTAAAGAATAAATAATACAATGATATATACGAAAGAAACTATTTATTATACAAATATACTAAACAATAGTAAAAGAATTAAAATAATAAAAGAGTTAATAAATAATGAATATAGTTTTTTTTAAAGAAAACTTTTAAGTTTTATTTTGACTTTTAAAAAAATTATTTTATTTTATTTTAATAAAATAAAAGAAAATTTAAAATTTAAAATATCTTAAATTAGTTAATAACTTAGATATTTTAAAATTTTAAATAAAAATACAATATTTATAACACAAAATGTTTTTAAGATTTTGATAATAACAATTTAATAATGCTATTCCTCCCTCACATTGGCGTCAAAAACTTGATGTGCCAAAATTAAGGGTATAAATTTTGTATGATTTATTAAATAGCTTGCAAGTGCACGAATAACTTGTAAAAATAATAAGTATACTTCTAAAGTCGGTTTAACGAGGAATCATGTGATTCTGAAACAATTTAAAAAATTCTTAAGAATGAAAATAAAGCGTAAAAATTCTGTCATAAAGTTTGTGTTTGAAGATATAAACTAATGACTTAAAATAAAGATAGATTCAATAAATATTTAGGAAGACTTTCTAACAAAATAGCCAACAATGTTTTGTTGAATTAAAAGTAGAATTACTACATAAACTAAAATTGTTCAACTCTCAAATTAGAGAAGAACTTGAAAGTACTAAAAGAAAAATGAACTAAGAAAGCTTCAAAGACTAAAAAATCAACTTAAGAATGAAGTTGTGGGATATAGATTACAATAGAATTAGGTTCCTATTTGTAGGTGTAGGAAAGGAGAAAAATATGAATCAAATGACTAAGCCATGATATAATTCTTTCACGTTGCGGTATCATAGGTTGTACATGTTTTGGACCTTGAACCACTACACTTGTTTCGCGACATACAATATTTTCATGCTTGATGGGTGCTTAAAAAGTGATGACTCTATTTTCATAGAGTCATTAGCGCACTTTTTTACATAATATTTACTTGTTTTATTCAATAAATAATATTTTTATGGCCAAACATATTAAAACATAAAATTTTTAGTGAAAAGGGGTGAAAATATAATTTTTGGGATTTTTATGGATTTTTTATGATTTTTAATGCAGTACCAATCAAGAGTTACCACATGACATGCTATGCAGGCGGAGGAGCTAATTGGGCAAGCCACGTAGATCCCACGCAAGCGCGGAGAGAGAATCACATTATGCCACATATGAGGAGGACAAAACGGGTGCCACATGTCAGCACAACATTCAATCTGAGTTTATAAATTGGTCAACACACTATGCTACGTGTTGCTATGCCATTTCTCTGCGCGTTCCACCCATGTACCACGCCATCTGTATCAACGAATCAAATCAAGCCACATGTCACTGACTTAGCAAGCCTTGACTCTGACCGGTCTCCCTTGCTATACATCACTCTCTGATTCTCCCAGTGAATTTATGATGCCATGCGTCACGTTGTGATTGGTTGGAACTGTCAATTTTTCTTGTTTTGATCGTAGCCCTTGATCTGAAGCTAATCTGACAGTCCAAATTTCACTTGAGCAATATTTAAGCCTCTAATCATTCCATAAACCCTAATTGGCCTTCATTAGCATAATTTTGGTCAATATTTGGAGTTAAAAAGAGAGAAAAATACAGAAAAATTCAAGAGAAGACACAATTTTGGTGGAGATTAAAGAGGTGATTAATTCTACAATTCAAGAGATTGATTGTATTTCTTCTTTTACTCTTTTCTTTGTCAAATTTTATGTCTTTTTTTAATGAAAAATATGAGATTTATGAACACAATTATGTGTAGTTAATTTATTAATCTAGGGATCTTATGAACCCAATTTTCACCATGTGATGATTTAATATTTTACCCCAATTATAATTATAATTTAATTATATTATTTAATTTGATTTTTATGTATTAAGTTTTTGGCCAACAATTTATTTATAGAGGCAATTAAATATATTTGAGAGAATTATTTAATTGTTTATCTTGATTAAATAAATGCATAGTTTTTAGGTAGAGATGTATGATTCTTATGTATGTGATCCATAATTGATGAACTTAATGAGTAGTATGCAATTTAATTGGCGTGAGAGTGTGATTAAATTAATTACTATATGGTGTATAGTTTACTTGAGAGAGGGAATACATGCTAGGTTAGATTCAATTGATAATGTAATTAATTGATAATTATATTGGGGGGATTTTAGCGATTCACATGTTTAGAAAATTAGGGGATTTAGTATTTCTAGATATTTTCTCATATATCTTTTTAGTTATCAAATCTGATTTAATTAATTATTTCTATTTACATTTAGTTATTTTAATTTTTCTTCCTTAAAATATTAAAACACAAAAAAAAATTGATTTTATTTATTTATTTTTAGTTTAAAAAATTAGTTTTTAATAAAATAATCTCCTTGGGAACGATATTTTCTTATCATTATATTACTTGTTGCGATACATATACTTGCGTATTCATAGCACACACAATTTGTGTGGCGATCAAGTTTTTGGTGCCGTTGTCGGGCATTATAAATATTAAAAATTATTATTATTTTATTATTATTTTTGTTTTAGACATCTCCTTTAGTATTATAGAAACATAGTTGAGTTTATTGCATGAGTAGAGTTTATGAGGGAGAAATCTTACCTTTAGATCTTGAAATTGAGCATACTTTGAGATTAATTAGAAAACAAGTTGTCACCAAAGAGGAAAAAATGGCTAATCCATTAGAAATAAATAATAATGAGCTAAACTTGAACAATCAAATTCTTTTGATTGATGATAGAGATAGAGCTATGAATGAATATGCAATACCTACGTTGGAAGAGCTAAATCTAAGTAATACAAGGCCAAATATTCAAGCTAATCAGTTTGAAATAAAGCTAGTGATGTTTCAAATGCTACAAACAGTTGGACAATTCAGCAGATTATCAACAGAGGATCATCATCTTCATCTCAAATTGTTTATTGAAGTTGTAGATTCATTTAAGTTCATTGGTGTGACCGATGGGGCATTTAGGCTTAGATTGTTTTCTTACTGTTTACGAGACCGTGCTCGAGCTTGGCTAAACTCTTTACCACCTGATTCCATTACAACTTGGAATGGTTTGATGGAGAAATTCTTGATGAAATACTTCCCACCAACAAAGAATTCCAAGCTTAGGAGTGACATTATTTTGCTACCAACAATATGAAGGAGATCTTTATACGAAGCATGGGAAATATTCAAGGAATTGTTAAGGAAGTGTCCTCATCAAGGAAATATTCAAGGAATTACTATTATTAATGCATATGCCAATATAGCTTTGCTAGCTAAATCTTACAATCAAGCTTATGATTTACTTGAGAAATGGCTAGCCACAAGAAAATGGCCAATGGATAGAATGACAGCCACAAGAAGAGTAACCGGAATGCATGAGGTAAATGATATCATAACACTTATAGCTCAAGTTTTATCTTTGGTCAATCTTTTGAAGGTTCAAAACTCATCATCGAGTATAAACCAGGTCCAATATTCAGGAGTGTCATATGTGTTTTGTGGAGGAGCTCATTTTTTGATAATTGTCCAAATAATCCTGAATCCATATGCTATGTGGATAATGTGAATCTATTCAAACACATATAACCCAGGATGGAGACAACATCCAAATTTCTCTTGGAGTAATAACAACAGTGAATGTGGTAATCAATTCAACCATCAATATTTCCACCACCTGATTTTCAATAACCACAATAATCAAAATCCCAAGAAAAGAAGCCACATACCAAGGACAATACAAATCCTTTAATGGGGATGATGAAAGACTTCATCCAATCAGTAAATACAAAAGTGTCCACTAAAGAAGCTTCAATTCAAAATTTGGATAACCAAATGGGGAAACTCGCTCAGGCTATAAGTCAAAGGCCTCAAGGTAACCTTCCAAGTGACACAATTGTAAACCTAAGAAGAGAAGGCAAAGACCATTGCAATGCCATAGCCTTGAGAAGTGGTGAAACTTGAGAACAGGAACATAAGATAGAAAATGATGAGGAGAAATAAGAAATTAACAAGGATGAGGAAGAACTAATGGATAAAGAGAGCACTGAAAAAGAAATAATTCAACCAAAGAAAAACAACCTTTACAAACCCACTATTCCTTTCCCTCAAAGATTGCAAAAGCAAAAGTCAGATACGCAGTTTTCAAAATTTCTAGAAGTCTTCAAGAAGCTGCACATAAACATACCATTTGTAGAGGCACTTGAACAAATGTTGTCTTATGCCAAATTCATGAAGGATATACTATCAAAGAAAAGGAAGCTTGGAGATCATGAAACATTAACCTTGAATGAAGGTTGTAGTGCCATCCTTAATAGAAAACTACCAAAAAAACTGAAAGGCACTATGTGACTTGGGTTCTAGCATTAACCTAATGCCATTATCGGTCTTCAAGAGATTGGGGGTTGGTAAATCCAAACCCACTTTAGTAACATTACAAATGGCAGATAGATCAATTAAGAGACTCGGGGTGTGGTAGAAGATTTGCTAGTAAAAATAGACAAATTTATCTTTCCGGTAGACTTCATTGTGCTAGACATGGAAGAGGACTGTGACATTTCTATGATACTTGGTCGTCTATTCTTAACAACCGGAAGAGCACTTATTGATGTACAAAAAGGTGAACTTATAATGAAATTGCAAGATGAACAAGTGATATTTAAAGTTTTTAAAGCATTTGAACCCCGTGATATTGATAATGCTAATGAATGTTTAAGGATAAATGTTATTGAATGTGAGGACAATTTAAAAGAATCTGTTGAGTCACCCACACTTAAGACTGCTACATATGATGCTATGAACAAGGACATAAAGTCATAAGAAAACAACTCAACCTATTTTAACTTTGAAAATATGGCATCGAAGGTTGATATTATGGATAGTGTGAACTTTTTGGAAGACACACCTCTCATGTGTGTATCAAAGGCAATTCTGCAAAAAATTGAGATAGGATCTAAAGATCAAACCATCAATTAAAGAGCCACTAAATTTAGACCCCACAATTTTACCCTCATATTCCCAGCCAAGTATGAAAGTGAAAGAGTCCAATGAAGAGGTGAAAAAGATGTTGAAAATACATAATTTGGATAAGTTATGATGGAGTGCTTATAAGAATTCCAAAAAGTTCAAAAAGAAAAAAAATATGGCATGAGAAGAGAATTGAGCACCATGTTTGTGAACCAGAGCATAAGGTATCATTGGACAAATGAAGACTCAAACTGTTTCCAAGAAAACTCAAAAGTAAATGGACACACAAGGATGTACTTTATGAGTTGATATGACCATCTAGTCAAGGATGTTAAACGTAACGCTAGTTGGGAGTCAACCCAACGTTATTTTACTTATATTTTCATTGTTTTTGTTTTATAGGTGAATAAATGTGGAGAGCAATGGCACAACAAGAATGAACGTTTCAACAATAGATGTGGTATGCCAAGACTAAGGGAGTTTTCTTTTCTTTTACTTTTTCATATTTATATGTGCACATTTGGGACAATGTGTAATTTAAGTTTGGGATAGGAAACTTTAGTCTCTACATTAGTATTTAGTATGCATTTATAATTTTTAGGTTGTTTTTAATCATGATTTGGGTAGAAATTGATAAATATATGGAAACTAAATGCATGCATGCTTGATATGAAACATATGAACTCAATGATAAAAATTGGTTGTCATGACTAGGATAAGGAATGTAACATATTTATTAAGATATTTACATTAATCATGCGATATGCTTGCTAGTTTTATTGAATTGATTCAACTTTTATGCACATGTTCATGATTGATTTTGGTGTGCTTATTGAGAGAAAATTTGTAGTGAGTTATGTGAATCGATGATATCTACCAGGTTTTAGAATCTATTTGATCATCCCTTGAGGTGAAATCCTAACCAGTATTTAGCAAGAGAAATGATTTAAGCCTTATTTGGATCGATTGAGCCTTTCAAGTTAACCATTGTTAATATCTTTAGTCGCCCATTTGAGCTTAACAAAGAACCTTTCATATCTTTAAGCCATTTTTAATGCCTAACTAATAAGTATTTCCTTTACCCTTGCACCTTTAGCTTGTATGAAAAGAAAAAAAAATTGTAATCATGTGTTGTGCTTTAGAGTAAGGTGAAATGCAATGCACCCTATTAAAAAAAGAAGCAAAACTCACAACACAATTATCCCTCTAAAGAAAAAGAAAATAGAATTGAAAATAAGTTTAGAGGTGTTGTGAAGTTACAAAAAAGAAAGAGAAGAGATGTGGAACAAACAAATATGAATTTTTTTGACAAAAGATGGTATACTGAAATATTAAGTTAAAAGCTCAATTGCCTAAGTGTCTTCATTTATCGACCCCTCACCTAAGCCATAAATTACAACCATATAAAGTTCTTATTGATCTTTAACTAAGTGCATATTTATATTAGTAGAGAGGGATGTGAAAAATAGACTTATGAGACTTGTTCTAAGATTGAATTGATTAGCATGCTCATATAGGTTGATTTTATGAGTGCATTGGATGATATCATGTGCAGCATGATGAGTGCTCAAAAAGTACTAAAATAACCATGATTTTATGCACATTAATTGATTAAATATATATATATTTATATGTTTTATCATATATTTATATAAATTTGTCTTTTTCGGAATCACGGGTATTTTTATTGTTTTTCAGGTATTTTGGCTTAAAAACGCAACTTAAAAACTCAAAGAGGAATACTGGAAGCAATACATCACAAATATATTAATAAATAAATGGGGAAAGGTCAACAAATATGGAAAAATTGGACAAAATGGGTCAAAAAGGACAAAAATGTCAGAAAGGAGAAAATCGCGCCGCCGCGCCGCCCAGCCCCAGCGCCCAGCTCCGCCCCAAGCTGCGGTACTGTTCATCTGCGGTACTGTGCAGCCGCCCCGTCATGCTGACGTCATCAAGTAAGAAATTGAATACTACTTTCACATATTATTTAAAATTATCAAGTAAGAATATCAAGTATATGCCTTTAGAGATAAATGAAAAGGAAATGATTCATGTGGATTCATTTCCTATCTTTTTTTTTCTATAGTAGCCATTCTTACACTCTGAAGAACTTTTGGGTCATAGTTTTTAGTTATGCTATTCATTTTTCTCTCTTCTTTTTCTTATTTACTCTTTATATATATATATATATATATATTATTTTTTTAGAGAGTTTGACCCATGTACAAATTTATAGGATTTGGTGAGTGGCTAATTTGATTTTTTGTTTGTTTTAGGGAACCCCAAATAAATCTATTTTTTAACCTCATGCATGAATGAAGAAGGCATACACTTTCAATTTCTACTTAAGTCATTCAATTTAAGCAATAAAAATAAGTACATGACATTTCATTAGATATTAAAAATCCTAACATTCAATGCAAAACATATAAAGATCATCTAAAAACTTGAAATAGTAAGAAGAGTGTTTAGAGGAGTAGAAAAATATTATCACTCAAAATGAAAAGAGTATAGGCTCAAAATATTCTCAAAAGGTAATCTTCACTATTTTATACCTAAATACCAATTTTAGGTTTATCTCAATCTCAACGTCAATCATGAAACACAAACTATGACAAAAAACTAATTACCACATGAAACACAAACTATGACAAAAAAATAATTACCACATGAAACACAAACTATGACAAAAAACTAATTACCACATTATTCTAATAATACAAAGACACAATTAATTGCTTAAAATTAACTTAAAGCATGCCAATTTTTTAATAATTTTAAAAATGAATCTAATTATCCCTAAACCAATAAATAAAATGAAAATAAATGCAAATACATGTTTAATAAAAAAAATTAAAAATTACTAAATTAATGTAACTTTTTCTCCACCCCAAACCTAGAATATACATTTCCCTCAAAGTAATAAATGTATATTAAAATATATAAATAAAGAAAAGAAAGTTACCCATTTGCTTTATATGATAAAGTAAAGATGTAGAAAATATAGTGCATCTATTATCTCAAACAATTTAACCACACATATAGATTGTTGTTTACTTCTCATATAACAAATATCAACAAGTAGTTATAATTTTAAATTTAGTACATATACTAAAACAAATTACATAAAATAAAATAACATAAAACAAAATAAAATTCAAAAACAAAAGAAATTAAACTAGAGTTCATAAAAGGAAACTAAAACAAAATACATAAAAACTAATAAAACTTTGGAGCAAAGTTGGAGCTCAATCTTCCATATTGCCTAGTCCTCGTTCTTTACCAATGAAATCATACTGCTGATTCTAAGGTTCTCTCAAATGACTTGAATCAACTACGAGATGATTAAGTGTTTGTCATTGCATTTCAAGAAGAGTATGGTTATATTCACCTGAACATGATGTTGTTGATTTTTAAACTCAGTATATTGGGTAGTATAAGCTTGGATATATTTTTTCATGTATGTCACCTTTTCATTTAGATGATGACTTTCATCTGTCATTGACATTTTTTACGAAAAAGCACCATTTCTATCCCTTTCGGTTCTATTAGTGCCCAAAGTGAGTTCATTATAGTATGCTAGATCTAATAATTCACTAGGTTATATTAACACCTCACCCTCTCGGTAATTCGTCCCCGCTTTTGTACATAAAGCTATAATGAGTTGAGGGAAGAAGCAACTCAATTTTTGGTTGTTAGTAGATACCAATGGTGAATTATGGCTCTAACATTCATAGACTTCTAGATGCTATAACATAAAGTAATATAACCAATTCTCTATCCATAATACTGTAATGAGTGGTGGGCATGGGTCTGGAGTAGACAAAATATTTCCAAATTTGGACAACCTTACTTAGATGTTCATCTTCTAAACCCTTAGCTTCTCGTAGGAATATTCCTATGCAACATCCTCTACTATTAGGCTTTCAATTACTTTAGTATAGTGAACATCACTCAAATAATTTTCATACTCATCCTGGCCCACATCCATCAAACCATAATGAGATTTTGTATAAGATGGGCCAAACGGAACTAGTACACCCCGTACTTTCACCGTGTTATCGACATCGTTAGGAACGTTAACGTAAAATTCCTCAACAATTGATTCAACATTGGCCTTTGGTTCATTTACGATTTGTCTCTATCTTAGAGCCACTATGGCATCCTCAAAATTGCAATCTTTCCTTACCTCAAAATATTTTATTTATTTTAGTAGCCTTATCAAATATAAGTTTGGCTTCTACACATGCATATTTAGCCCAATTGTACTATATAGGGATTTCTATATCCTATCCTTTCTCACTCCTACTTATTTTAGGGCCATTTTAAATAAAGTAAATTCTAAAAATTTCAAGTGTTCACATATATTCCAAAAATCAAACAACACAATACTAAAATTAATCAAAATATTTTCCTCACCCTTACTTTGTCCAATTAGGATTTGACACTCTTTTTAATCCAAAAATTTCTAGAATTAATCCACTAAAATTAGAGAACCTGATTCACAAACATTATTATAAAAATCATTGGTCACTTACTTGTGTTATTGAAGAAGATGAAACTTTGAAGAACACCCCTTGTAGAAGATGAAGATTTGAAAATTCTTGATTTTGAGTTTCCAAAATTTCTCAATAAACGGCAAGAAAATAGATGGGACTAGGATTTTTGTGAAGATATTTTGAAAGATTGAAGGAAAAAGATGGGATTTTTAGGGTTTATGTGTGTTTGGGGGAGTGAAAAGTTAGGGTTTTACGTGAAGAAGATGTAGAAAATGAGAGAAATGGTGGTTTGAATGCATAGGGCAATATAATTGAGTGTTAAAATTGCACGCAGGAAGTAGCGCATGTATAGTCATACTATGGCTCAAATTGTTAAATTCTAGAAAAACATTCAGATCACTTGGATCGTGGTGCAATTAAATTTTTGCCGCGGGGCAAAGTTAAGTTCTTGACACCCAATTTTCCATCTAAAAGCCTCATATTGCAACTAGAAAAGGCATGTTGAGAGTGAATTTTTTTATAATCAAATATAAACATTTATAACTATACAAATTTAGATATTAAATAATTATGAAAACAAAAAAATTAAAATAACTATAATATTTAGAATTAATAAATAAATTAAAACAAACAAACAACAACAACAATAATAATAATAATAATGGGTTACTTGCTTGTGAGACTTCCATTTTTGATAAACTCTCTAACTAGGTAGTTGTTCTTTTCCTTGGTTCTATAGTTGTTTAGCCAGTTGCTCAATCTGTATCTCCACCCACTTTCACGGATGCTTCCAAGGAGTCCAACCTTTGATTGTTCTTAATTATATTGGTTATACTTACTAACTTGAATGAAAGTATTCAAGTTATCCTCCAAGGTTGGTCTATTTGAAGCATTTTATGGTACTTGTTGTTGGTATTGTTGGGCCTATTTGCTCTATTTGAAGGATTCTATGACACTTTTTGATGGTATCGTTTGGCCTATGGATTGGAGTTCTGGGAAATTTGAGGATTGTTTTGCCTCCAAGAAAAATTAGGATGATTTCTCCACCCTAGATTGTAGGTGTTTGCATTGGGTTCATACCTGGGTCATATTTGGTACCCCTCCATTGCATTAAATTGTTCAGGTCATGCAACAACTTCTCTATGTTAGGGATAGGTATCAGCACCATGTCTCAATGTACTACACACTCCTCATTGTTCATTGTTAGGAGTGGATTGCGTTGTGAGAAGTGAAATTTTCTTGGTTAGCTGCGCAAGTTGCATTGATACTTTAGTACCAGAGTGTATTTCTTTGACTCTAACCCTTCTAACTCATAAGCTATTTCGTTAGGAGTTAGAATCTAACATCCCAAAGAGATTATAAGTCTCTATGGTATTTTTCTTACCCATAGCTCTTCTTGTAACATTGTCAATGATAAATTGACACTGTTATATCACACAATCATACGAGAATTGGTTATGCAACTATAGTAGGTAGTAATGATGAGGGCATTGAGTGAGGAATAGGTTGAACCTATCCCAAGCCTCATGGAAAGGTTCTCCCTTCATTTTAGAGAAAGTAGTTATCTTAGCTCTTAGATCTAATATATTTTTTATGATAATAGAATTTTTCCATGAATTTGTTATAGACCTTCTCCCAAGTCATTAGTGAACTTGGATGGAGTGACATTAATCAAGCCTTGGCCCTATCCTTGAGGGTATAGGAAAAACACTTCATTCTTAGTTGGTCTTCGGTAAGTATACCGAGAGGGAAAGTTTGGACTATTGAGTAGAAGTCCCAAATTAAAGGTATAATGATGCTAAATTATTAAGTTTTTAATGCTAAGACAATTCTTCGACAATGGCATCAAAAACTTGATAGCACAAAAAATGGTAGTCAAATTTTGTAAAATTTATAATAGCTTGTAAGTGAACGAATCATTTGTAAAAAGAACAATATGTATACTCCCAAGGCCGATCTAAGAAGGAACTATATGGCTTAGATTTCAACAACAGTTACAAATTTCCTGGTCTAGAATAAATCTATTTTATTGTCTTTTATTTGTGATAACCTAATCTAAATTTTATATAAACTAAACATATAATGAAAGAAAATAAAATTTTCAAGTCTCCAAAATAGAAAGAAGAACTTAAAAATAAACTATTGCCAAAAATTCTATATAATCACTGATGTTGATCAGTGATTCTAGTGTGTTTTGAAGAGAAGAAAAGGCTATTATTTATATATGACGAATAGCTAAGGAAAGGAGAGAAAATAGGATCATGAAGGATTAATCACTGCATGTCATGACCAAATATTTCCTCCGTCATGGTCAGTTTCTCGTTTGGTATGCATCAAATCAATTTCGAGGATGCACCTCAGCCTTATGTTTCCACTGTCATGGCCTGTGTTGCTTTTGTTTACTTTCTTTTTCACCCCTTACAACTGGTTAGAGGACATGTAATGCTTCATATGTTTCATGCTTTTAGTCTTTAAAGTTAAAAATGAGTACTTTAGGTACCATTCTTCATGTGTTGTTCATTTAAATTAATTTGAAGCTACTTAAAACACCTAAAATACAATACAACATATTCATTATTTCAAAGCATATATTTTCTTTTAATAATGATGAAATCATGCATATTGAAATCTAATTATAACATTTAAGTACAAATAAATCATGAAATAGTAGTTCTTTTCAAGCACTCATCCCCAACCAAGAGTCTTAAGAGACTTTAGTCTTTTTCCAATGTGACAACAAATTTATGGGTGTAAGCTGATTTTAAATTGAAATACGATTCTAATTAATTTGTAATGCAACACACATTATTAAAGGAAACAAATTTCACTATACCCAACGAGGAAAGAGGTCTTTGGATGGCAACATAATTGTTTTTTGGAGAATTTCCAAAAACACAATTGGGAGTGAAAATTTTGTGAGACAAAATTTTTCAAACACAACTAGTGAGAATAATATTTTTCTTTTTGGCACCTTTGGGTATTCAACTTGAAGTTCAATTTCCCTTACTTTTATGGTCATACAATCATTGGAAAAAGGCTTGGAAGATCGAAAGTTTCAAATTTGATATTAATCTTCTCACCATTGAAGGGAATAAATTTTATTTTTTTAGTGATTAATTGCATTAATAAAATAAAAAAGATCTGAAATTTTAATTTTTTTTATACCACACTTATGCTAAATTGATAATGATTCAATCTTTATCATGGTTTTCTTTTGATTCAAAACCAACAGTATTTGTATTATCTCCTTCTTGGTTGTACATTAATTGCCAAAAATTTGTTAGTTTTATCTCTTATCATTTGTTGTTTTATACGATGTTTCAAATAGACATGCATTTGTATTTATAGGAAGAATTGATCTCCATCATATTTTGTATTTGAGATTTCTATTATATATTGAGAGCCTTATAAATAGCATCAATGACATTGTATTTGATAACTCTAAGAAGGTAGCATTATTTAGTCACTTTAAGGTAGCTATTTTCCTTAATTTTGGGATAAATATTGTTCAAAGGCCTATCTTATGTTTATTATGTTGTTATAGGTGAAATAACATTTAATAGAGCTAAAGAGAGAAAATTGAAATAATTTAGGATCAAAATATGCTTGATAGATTTTGCCATACCTTGATAGATAAAAAAAATAACTTGATCAAGAAAGCAAGGTGCCTACACTAATGAGTGACAAGAATAGTTAGCTCAATCAAGAAGGGTCTCGATTAGTTGAGAATGGATAGATCGATTGAGCTCTCTCAAGTGGAACAATGAAATGGTTAGATTTATTGAGAAAGGGTCTCGATCGATCGAAGGAGCATAATTTGATACATTAGCCATATTTTTAGGTTCAACTTTCAATTCCTACCATTGGATCCAAGCTAATATAATTCCTAAATTGACTACAAAATGTTTCAGCCTATTTAAATGATATTAGAGGCTGCAATTTTGGACAAAAGTGACACAATTAACTAGAGTAATATATAATTCAAAGAGAAATATAGCCCTCATAGCAAAGAGAAAAGTACACAACAAAAGAAAATAGTTGAAGACCGAGCTAGTACAAGTCAAGAGAATGATTGTATTACATTATTTCTTTATCTTTTATTAATTTTCATGATCTTCTAATTGAACTTAAGAATTTTATCAAGATGTTTAGAGGATAGATTTTATTGACTAGGGGTCTTATAAACCCAGTTTTGTACTATGTAAATTAATCATTTTAAACCCATGATGATTGTTATTTTTGTTCTTCATATTATTCAGATTTTCATTCTACAATTGTTTAGCCAATAATTAATCTATAGAGGTAATTAGATAGATTTGAGAGAGTTATTTCTTTCCATTATGATTAAATAATATGCATGGTATTTCTAGATAGAGATGTATGATTCATATGAATGAGATCGATAATTGCAAGCTTAAAAAGTAGTTCCTAATTTGATTGCAATGATAGTGTAATCCGTTTATTAACTATATGAAACATAGTTTGCTTGAGAGAGGAATCATGTGCTAGTTTAGATATAATTGATTTTATGATTATTATAGCCTTTATACGATGGATTTTTAGTCATTCCTATGTGTATGAAATTGGGGCTTAAGATTCCTTCATCTTTCTCTAACATTTGTTAATTGTTAACTTAGTAATTATAATCATTAGTTAAATAATTTTCTACAGTTTATATTTCCATTGTTCAAAATGTATTAGTAATATTCAAATTGGTACTCAATTACAAAGTTATTAAACTCTTAGTAGAAGTGATAGCAATAGATGAAATACACTATATTACTTGCATAATCCATGTTCTTGTGGTTAATGTGTCAATTTTTTAGCACCATTTCCAGGGAAGTTTTAATTACTTTGTGAAGGGTATCAATAACATACATTATTGCACTAGTTTGGAATTTTTAATTTTTGTTTTAGAATTTATATTACTTGTCTAGGTTGACAGATGATACTCTTGAATATTTTGATTCTGACATAGAAAGAATTATACACATGTAAGGTGGAGAAAGACTACCACATCACGAGCATAAAATTATGGAAGAAAATAATGATTAATAGGCAACTAATGTCCACAAATCTATAAGTGTTTTCATTGTCCCACAAGTGTATGGAGCATAATCATTATAAGTAGGCCAGGCAATCCAAGTATCATTCAAATGGTACAATTAAAGCAGTTTGGTGAACTAGCTAATGTTGATACTAAATTTCATCTTGCTTTATTATTGGAAATATGTGACACCTTCAAGATGAATGGTGTTTTGGATAATGCAATATGCCTTCATTTGTTCTTTTTCTCAATGAGGGAAAAAAACAAGGCTAGTTACACCTTTACCAGCAGGACCATTACTACTTGGGAGCAACTAGCTCAGAAATTTTTGGCTAAGTACTTTCCACCTTCAAAGACATACAAGTTAATGAGGAATGACATCACCACTTTTCAACAATTTGATGGTGAATCATTTTATGAAGCATGAAAATGTCTTAAGGAGCTACTAAGAAAGTGATCATATCATGGTCTTCCTACTTTGTTGTAGGCACAAATATTCTATAGTGGACTAATGGGACAACCAAGGACTATAGTGGATGCTATAGTAGAATATGCTTTAATGAGTAAGATAGAGGATGATGTTTTGCTTTAGTTGATGAAATGCCCTCCAATAATTATCAATGGCATGTGGATAGGATTGCCACAAAGAAAGTAGCTCATGTAGTAGATGTGGATACCCTAACAACATTACAACTCAAACTAATGCTTTGTGGGCAGGGTTGTGTATGAAGTTGGATATAGGGCCAAGTAAGGTAAATATGGTGAGAAGACATTTTATTGTGGGGAATGTAATGGCTCTTATTCAATTGAAGTGTGTGAAAATATTCCTAAAGCTATGAATTATGTTAACAACCAAAATGGCTAAGGGAACCCTTACTCCAACACATATAATCCGTGTTGAAGAATCCATCTTAAAATTTTATGGAACAACAATAAAGGGGGTAATTAATTTAATCGCCAACTTTACCCACCTCTAGGTTTCTTGGAACCATAACAATAGTAACAACATAATCAAGAGAAGAAGCTTACTACTTGAAGTACTACATTCTAAATTGGTGGGAATTATGAAAGATTTCATTCAATCTATAAACATGAGTAATAATCTTGAAACCACTAAGGTGGCATCTATTAGAAATTTATAAATTAAAATTGGGGAGACACAAAAAGGGGAAGTATCCAAACTAGAGACCTTAGAAAAGGAAGAAATCAATGATAAAGTAAATCTTCCTAAGAAAGTTGATGTCTATACTGTAACTATATATTTTCCTCAAAGAATGTGAAACCAAAATGTACATAATCAATTTTCAAAATTCTTGGATATCTTTAGAAAGCTACACTCTAATATAACCTTCATAGATGAACTTGAGCAAATGTACTTCTATGCCAATTTCATGAAAGATATTCTCTCTAAAAAAACGTTAGTGATCATGAAACCATAACCCTGACTTAAGATTGTAGTGCTATTCTTGATAAAAGCCTACCACTAAAATTGACAGATCAATGCAGTTTTGACATCCCTTGCACTATTGACAATATTAACTTTGGGAAGGCACTTTGTGATTTGGGAGACAACATAAATCTAATGCCACTTTTAGTTTTCAAAAGGTTAGGAGTGGGTGAAGCTAAAACCTTATTTGTGACCTTAGAAATGGTAGATAGGTCAATTAAGAGATCTTAGGATATGTTAGAGGATGTGCTAGTTAAAGTATAAAAATTCATCTTTGTTTGATTGATCAATACCCTTTGATTGATCGATCGAGTAATGTTAAACATTCAAAAGAGAAAACACTTGTCATTCCTACACATGATGATATACATAATAAAACTTAGTCATATGAATGTAATTTGATAAATTCTAGAAATGAAAATAGATAAACTTTGAGGCAATCAACATTTGATTGTGTGAATTATTTGGAGGCTAACTCTCTCATGTGTATGTCTAATGTTGTTACAGAATGTCTTAAGATAGGATCCAAATTAAAACCTTCCATAAAGGAACCACCCATGCTTGATCCTAACCCCTACCTAGTCATTTAGGCTTTGCATTTTTGGGTGAAGGATATAAACTCTTGCTTATTATCTCATCTAGCCTGAATTATGAACAAGACAAAAAAGTTTCTTGGCATATTGAGGGAATTCAAGAAAGTTATAGGCTCGGCCATTGCAGATATCAAAGTAAGCTCTTCAATTTGCATGCATAAAATATTACTAGAAGAAGGTACTAACCCTACTAGAGATTCTCAACATAGGCTAAACCCAATTGTGAAAGAGGTTCGGAAGAAAAAAAGTGGTTAAATGGTTGGATATAGGAATAATCTATCCAATCTCTAATTATGAATGGGCCAGCCCAATTCATAGTGTACCTAAGAAGGGAGGAATGCATATGGTGGAAAATTAATCTAATGAATAAAAAAAAATTCATCTGGGAGAGTTTGCATGGATTTTTGGAAGGAACTCAAATGGATCAATTTCCTTTACTGTCCATGGAAAATGAAAGATAGGATATATAGCAAGGCATTATTTTTTTATCTTCTTGATGGGTACTCCAGCTACAATCAAATAGCTATAGCGCTTGAAGACCAAGAGAAAACCAAATTTACATGCCTTTATAGGATCTATGCTTTTAAGAGAGTTGCAACACCCTTGATACCTTCCAACATTGTATTATGGATATTTTCTCATACATGGTGGAAAGAAATCTTGAAATATATATGGTTGAATTTTCATTCTTTAAGGATAGTTCTAAAGAAGGCCTACACCATCTATCCCTAGTGCTAGTTAGATGTTAAGAAACCAACTTAGTATTAAATTGTGAAAAATGTCACTTCATGGTGCAATAAGGTATTATTTTTGGCCTCAAGAGGTATTAAGGTGGATAGAGAAAAAATAGAATTAATTGAGCAAATACTACCACCAATTAATGTGGAAGGACTAAGAAGTGTTATATGGCATGCAAATTTCTACCAAAGGTCTATTAAGGACTTCTCAAAAATCTCCAAACCATTGTACACACTTTTGGAAAAATATTTTCCATTTAAATTTTATAAAAAATGTTTGAGGCATTTTGGATATTAAAAGAGAAACTAGTATCAACATTGGTAGTAATAGCTCCATATTGGAGGATGCTTTGGAAGCACAAGAACAACATCTAAGGTACTATAATCTAGTCTATATTGGCTTTTTATTTTTAAAGATACTTTCTTGTATGTGAAAATGTGTGATAAATGTCAAAGAGTAGATAACATTTATAAAAGAGATGAGATTCCATTAAACAACATTCTTGAGATTGAATTATTTAATGTATGGGACATTGACTTCATGGGACCATCACCATAATATTTTGGAAACCACTGAATACTAGTGTATATATATTGTGTCTCCAAATGGGTAGAGGTCATCACTTGCTACGTATGTATTGCCAAGGTAGTTTTGAACTCCTAAAGAATTTTTTTAACTAGATTAATAATAACTAGGACAATTATTAGTGATGGAGATAGCCACTTTTGCAAAAAAACTTTTAATTCACTACTAATTAAATATGGAGTTAAGCATAAAGAATTTACCCCTACCATCCACAAACAAGTGGGCAAGTTGAAGTCTCAAATAGGGATGTAAAGAAAATCTTGGAGAAAACAGTGAGTATTGAGAATTAAATAAGTAGGAACAATTGTAGAGAGGTCAATTATTCTTCCGACAAAAATAGGAATCCAAGACCAAGATGAGGGGAGGAAGTTCCAACCCATGTGATCTTTTCACAAGCTCTATTCCAACTCTACCAAGCAAGCCTCACAACATGAATTAACCAAATATCACAGCGGAAGAAAAAAAACAACATGCTTAATTTAACACACAACAAAGACACCCAGTAGATAAGAAAGAACAATCTACAATAAAAATACTAGTTGTGATGTGTCTCGTAAGCTTTTTTCTATGCTAGTAACATGCATTCAAGGTAAACATCAAATAGCATGTGAAATAGGCAAAATTGATAGAAAACTTAAAAAGGATTTTCAATAACTTTAAGATCTTATATATGGGAACATATTAAGTAAAAGACAATAGTACTCTTAAACTGTGTGATCATACAAAGCATAGCAAACCAATTAAAAAAGTATAACACCTAATATAGAACTAGGGTAAGGAGATACAGGCTCCTTAGAGAATCATACCAATCTAGAATGCATATAAAATGTAGAAGCAATATAAATTAATTAGGAAGCAGGCCTATTAATTAAATATAGAAAAAGAAATAATCATAAAAATATAGGTATGCTACAAATAAAGGAAATAAAGCATATGATAACATATAATAAATAAGCTTTCTAATTAGAGTCTAAATCTAGTGTGTTGGTATATACACAATATAAATTCAGATTATAATAACACATAAGCTGATCATGCATGCAACAGATTTAAAGAGGTAAACTCACAAAGAACCCCTGCCTATGTTTTAACATCCTCGGCTTCCTTATGGTAACCATTTGACTGCAAAAAATATACTAAAAACAATAAATAGATACAACTCAATAAAAATATAAATGCAAATACCTTTATCAGTTAGGGCCTCTGCCCAAACTACCTAGTATTGCCCTTGTTTGCTGTCTCTACAATAACTTGATCTAACACATGGATCCAACTCTCCTCCATAGTCAACACTACCCATAACATCTTAGTCAATAAGTGAACAAGGTAGTATAGGATATCCATGGGAAACCACTTAACCATAACCATCTGGAATCACTATCTTGGGAACACTCAGCAATCCTAAAGGCATAATATGTCTCACTTCTTATTAGTAAAATAGTTGTAAGTACTCACAACTTAAGAAAAATACTTTACTCTCTCAAGAATGTAACATAAACATTAACATACTCTCAAGGTGGTTTATGAAAAGGACAGATAAATATGATGAGGTACTAGCCTCAATCACAACACACTAGAAGTTTGAATAATAAATTAAAAACCACACACATTCCTTCCTTAGATCGACCTTGGGAGTATACTTATCATTTTCTACGAAATGATTCCTGCACTTACGAGAGTTTTATAAATATTAAAACCAAAGTATTGGCAAGAATCGACGATGTTGGTTTTCGCTCATCAAGTTTTTGGCGCCGTTGTCGGGGAAAAAATAGCGGTTTTTAAATTATTTATCAAAATTTTAAAAACATTTTTGTGCTGTAAATAATTGTGATTTTTTTTTGTTTTAATAAAAAAAATAATAATCAAATTTCAAATTTCATAATAAATAATAAAAAATAAAAAAAATATTTTTTTTAGTAAAATAATTTAAAATTTTGAAATTTGAAGTAAAAAATTTTTTACCGTTCATGAATAGTAAAAAAAATATAATAATAAAAAAAAATTTCAAAATTTCAAAATTTTAAGATAAAAAAATATAATAAATAATATAGTGTAAATAGTAAAAATAAAATTACCGTTCATTAATAGTAAAAAAAATACAAAATAAAAATAAAAAAAATAAAAAAAACTTAAATAAATTTTAAATTAAAAATAAAATAAAAAAAATTTAAAAAAAAATTAAAAATAAAATAAAATAAAACTTACTTTTTAATTTTCATTTAATTTTTATTTTTATTTAAAATGTTAATTTTATTTTTGTTAAATAAAAATAATAATAATAAAAAAATTAATTTTAATTTAATTTACTTTTATCTTTCTCTATTTTTTATTTTATTTTACCTTTTTCAATTTTTATTTTTATTTTTATTTTTAATTTTATTTTATTTTTATTATTTTTTTTTCTCTTTCTTTTCTTTAACTATTTTTTTTCTCTCTTAATTTTTATTTAACTTAATTAACTTAGATTTTTACTAACTTAATTAACTTAGCTTTTTAATTAACTTAGATTTTTCATTAACTTAATTAACTTAGATTTTTAGTTTACTTAACTTAATTAACTTAACTTTTTAATTAACTTAGATTTTTTTTTAACTTAACTAACTTAGATTTTTACTTAACTTAACTTAATTAACTTAGATTTTTACTTAAATTAACTTAATTAACTTAGCTTTTTAATTAACTCAAATTTTTTTTTATTAACTTAATTAAACTTAGATTTTTACTTAACTAAACTTAATTAACTTAATTTTAATAGGATGAAAAGTAAAGATCTAAGGGAGTTCTGTCTAGGAGACTAGTTCTTGGAAGCCTTTGTGCCACTAGTCTTTCCTAGGAACGTTGTTCTGTCTAGGAGGATGATTTTTAAGGAGCCTTTGCTCCACCATTCTTTCCTGGAGCACTCTTGGTTAATACTGATTATGTTATTTTAACTTAAATAAAAAAAATTAAAAAAAAAAATTTAAAAAATAATAATAATAAAAAATTGAAACTATCTCCAAAATTTTAAAGTTTTAATTACAATCTCAAGAGTTAGTTTCTTTGTTTGATCTAGGTACAATTGTGTTTTGATGTCTTAATTATTTGATTTGCACCTAGATGTGGGTTATCTAACACCCTCAAGCATGCCCCTAGTTTTTGGTACAGAAAAATTTGAAAATCAATAGGGCATGTTTGAAACGATATAGGTAGACAACCTTGTCTTACTTGTAGGTTTGATTGACTCAATGATGAGAGGACATTGAGTTTACTTAAAATGCAATCCCCAAGTTACGTCTTGCTAAGACGTTAAACTAAGTGCTGGATGAGAGGCAACCCATCATTTTAGGTAATTTTCTGTTATTTATTTTATTTACTTAATTTGGTTGTTCATTTTAGTTTAATAATTTTTAAATTGTTAAAACTAAAAATATTTGTTGAGATGTTAGAAGTTTACAACGATCTGTCTGTATACACTTTAATAATGAATATGATGGATGCACCTGCATTTCTCCATTACTACTTACACATTCTCAGAAAATAGGTAATCTTTCTTCTCTTTTCTCTTTATCTTTAATTTACAGTTGTTACATTGAGGACAATGTAAGTTCTAGGTTGGGGGTGGTGAAAAGTTACCATGCTTAATTAGAAAAAAAAAGAAGATTTAACAATTTAAAAATTAAAAAAAAATTAAATATTTTCTCACAAAAAATTATCATTTCTTTAAATCAAATTTAAGTAAATAGTTAAGTCTTTTGTACTGTTAGATTAATTTTTGAAAACATATCATGAAAATTGTTGTAATTATTTTTGATAATTAGTTAGTTTTTGTCATAACTAGTATTTCTCGATAAAATGTGGAAATTATATTAAACCCAAAATCGGTGTTTATGAATTTTTTTAGTGGAGACTACCCTTGTGAGATATAATTTGAGCCTAATTTCTTTTATTCAGAGTGAAATATATATTTTTTCTACTCCAAACACATTTCTTATTTATTCAAATTATAGATGATCTCTATAGGTATTAGCATTGAATGTATGAATTTTTTTTCTCATCTTAATAGAGTATCATATATATATATATATATATTTTGCTTAGATTAAATGATTTGAGTAGAAATTGATAGTATATGCTTATATCTCATTTATGCATGACTGCTACAAAAACAAAAAGACATATCTGGGGTTACCTAAACCAAGATCAAACAGAAAAGCCACAAAATTAACCACTCACCAAAATCCAAAAAAAAAATGTACAATCTGTACATGGGTTGACTCTCTAAAAAATACATATATTGAAAAATATCTACAGAAAAAAATAGAGAGATAAAAAATAATAATAGTATCATCTATATACTATGACCCACGTTGCCTACAAAGTTGTGAGTATAGGCTAATTACAAAAGAAAGATATAGGAAGTAATTCCCTAAAAAGTCATTGCAATTTCTTCATTTGTAAAAAGCATATATCTTGAAATTCTTTCTTAATGAGTTTGATTTATGCATAAAAATAATTTTTATATATGATATCTTTATAATTTATACATTCGATTCCTTTCATGAGATCAATGATAAAATAACACTTTGAGCCTTTATTCTTTATACATATGCGAACATATTAGTTCATTTCTATACATCAACTCTTTCGCATATAAATTAGTATGAGTGTTTGAACCCATAGGATTCAGTGTTTTGAGAGTATTGACTTGTGAGGAATAGAGTCGAAGCGAATTCTGATTCATGACACTGAAATTGGGTAAAATTAAATTGATACATTTTTGATATGAAATATGAAAATGATTTTCGACTAATTATTATAATAAAATCATGATTGTTTAAAGAGATTAAAATAGGTTATGCTTGAGATTTTAATTATGATCTTAAAAAAGATTAAAAAGTATGAGACATTTTTGTGATATGCTCTTTCCTTTTATCCTTAAATTAATTTTTGATTTTGTTGTAATTTTAGTTTTTGATTTGATTGTTTTTATAGTTTCTTTTGATTTTTACATTTAGTTCAATGTTTATGGGTATCATTACTGAAAACCCTCACGAGACTCAAACTCGTCCACTAGGGCAACCTAGGGGTTTAAAGGCTTGTTGCATAGGCTAAATGCAACCGTTTCAATCCACGAAAGTGATTTAGGATAGTTTGATTTTTAGTTTTTATCGCTTCTCTTGCTAAGGGACTAGCAAGAATATATATATGTTTTATGCACATTAATTGATTAAAAATATATATATTTATATGTTTTATCATATATTTATATAAATTTGTCTTTTTCGGAATCACGAGTATTTTTATTGTTTTTCAGGTATTTTGGCTTAAAAACGTAACTTAAAGACTCAAAGAGGAATACTTGAAGAAATACATCACAAATATATTAATAAATAAATGGGGAAAGGTCAACAAACATGGAAAAATTGGACAAAATGGGTCAAAAAGGTCAAATATGTCAAAAAAGAGAAAAGCGCGCCCTGCGCGCTCAGCAGCCCCTTCCGTGCGCACCGACGCCTTTTCGCCCCATTTTTCACGTGCAGCCGCCCCCCATGACGTCATGTTGACGTCATCAATGACCTCAGCATTTCCATTACGCATTTTTACATTTTTTTACTCATTTTTCTCTCCATCCTCACCTATAAATACCCCCCTTCTCTTCACTTCAAAACACACCTTCAACACCTCCAAATACATTTTTTTCTCTCTTTCTTTCTCTCTTTTCTTAGATTTTTAGTTTTTCTTAGTTTTTAGCTTTTCTTAGTTAATTTCTCTTAGTTTTAGAGTTCTTCCCTTTTTGGGAAGAACTAGTTATGTTTATGTAATTTATTAGCTTTTTGATTCAATAAATGGAAGTGCAAATTCCGCTTGGAGTTTTTCCAGCAACAGGAATAGCGTCGAAGTTCTGTAAGGATTTTATTTTCTTTACAGTTATTTTTTATGCTTTATTCTTACATGTTATATTTAATTTGTCTGTGATTAAATTTAACTATGCTGGCTGTTTAGTAAACATGATGTAATAATAACGTTGTTATGCTTGCGAAATATTAAATAGGTGAAAATCTCTAAAATGAATTGATTTTGTTTTTATTCAAGATTTTATATTAAGAATGTTAGAGAGAAATATGTTATTTTTCATTACAAACTTAAACCTGAAAATTAGATTTTAAGGTTTAGTTATCCAGTCTGATTTAGAGTAGTGCTCTTTTATTTGATGGTACAATCGCCCGGTAGTTAGAGTGAAGCTCTATTTCAAAATTTTTTATAAGAATTATTATCTGAAAATGTATTGACAACATGTTTTCGGTAGTGGTTTTAAAACTTGAAAGTTAGTACTCGGATAACTAAACTCTTAGGTTTAATTTGGACACCTTGAATAAAGTTTAAACTGTCTAACCCCACCAAAGGTGGCATTTAAATGGTTCATTTTCAATCTCTTAGAAAAAGGAATTAATTTAATTAAGCAAATTAGTTATCAACCCCACCCATAGGTGTTAATTGATTTGTTTAGTTAACAAAGAATATCTAACCCCACCAAAGGTGGTATTCATACAAAAAAGGGAGAATCAATAAATATCAATTCATATCTTTAATAACGTAGATAATATGAGCAAGCATAATTAACTTAGTTATTATATCCATAAAAATACTCCACCATTATAAAAGATAAAATTTGCATAAATGTTTATTGAATCTATGTTTATTTTTATGTAAGTAGATTAAAAACACAAAAACCCCAAAATATCTTAACAGGATGTTTAGGATTTAATTTCATTTTTATAAGTTTGAATAATAAATTAAAAACCACATACATTCCTTCCTTAGATCGACCTTGGGAGTATACTTATCATTTTCTATGAAATGATTCGTGCACTTGCGAGAGTTTTATAAATATTAAAACCAAAGTATTGGCAAGAATCGACGATGTCAGTTTTCGCTCATCAGTTTTCTTTGATGATATCCTAGTATACTCCACATTGTGGGAAGACCATAGCATGCATTTACAAACTATCCTACAATTACTGATAGCTAATAGTTTGCTTACAAAATAATCTAAGTGTCAATTTGGTGTGTTACATGTAGAATATTTAAGCCACCTTATTTCATAACAAGGAGTCTCAATGGATCCAGCAAAAATTTGTGTTTTCATTGAATGACCACCACCAACCATAGCCAAGAGGGTCAGAGGGTTCCTCGGATTGGCAAGATATTATAGAAAATTCATTCGTCAATTAAGGGAAATAGTAGCACCCTTAACCCGCTTACTGAGTAAGGAGGGGTTCCAATGGAATGAGGCTGCAGTAATGGCCTTCCAACAGTTGAAAGAAGCTTTAACCTCCCCTCCTAACTTACGTCTACTAGACTTTACTCAATGTTTTATGATCGAATATGATTCCAATGGCATTGTTCTGAGAGCTTTCCTCACCTAAGAAAATAGGCCACTGGCTTATTTTAGTGTTGCACTCGAGGGATTAGCCTTAGAACTATTTACCTATGAGAAGGAAATGATAGCTGTTGTTAAAGCCATCAAGATATAACGCCTATACTTACTTTCCAAACCATTCACAGTGCATATGGATCATAAAAATCTCAAGTATCTACTGGAGCAACGAATAAAAACATTAGCACAGGCAAATACAAACATGGTTCAGAAAATCAGAGTGTAGAATCCTTGTCCCGAGTGGTGGAGTTCCAATTCCTATCTATCTCTCAACCCCAAGAATATTGGTGGCCAATGCTCAAAAGAAAAGTTAGGCAAGACCCCTTTTTATGAGAAACTTCTAGCCAGGACTTCCTCTTCAAATGTCCTCAAACTATGCCAACGTGATGAGGTATGGTTCAAGAGGAACAAAGTTGATCTAAGCTCACATTCTTCTTTGATTTCAAATTTTTTAGCTGATTTCCATTCATCACCAATTGGAGGGCACTTTGGGTTCCACAAAACACTCTCCCAAATAAAACAGAATTTCTGTTGGTCCAATATGCACCAAAAGGTGAAGGAATTCTTACGTTTGTGTAAGGTATGCCAATGATTCTTGGCTCGCCGTATGATTCAGAAGAATAAATATCGACCTAAACATGAAATTTTGGTCAAATGGATTATAGCTCCAGTAGAAGAAGCCACATGAGAGAATGAATGGCGTTAACATTTTTCTAAATCATACCCTAAATTCATCCTTGTAGACAAGGATTCAAAAATGGGGGATAAATGATACAAGTAGAATTGGCTTGAGCTGCTCGTAGGCGTAATGCCAGGCAGAAAAGGTGCACGTGGGCGTACGACACAGTAACGCAAACAAGCCGCATAAGTGGGGAACCAGTAAATTCGATTAGAAATGTAAGATCCACCTAGTCTAATTTCCTTATATTTTTTTGTCCATGTAAGACTATATATAGCCTCAGTAAATTCAATAAAAATATATATCATAATATTATACAAATCAACTCTAGTTTTCTTTTTCTTTTCTTTTTTGAACCTCTATAAAACTAGCTCTATCATTATGACCACGTGAGTTTTTTTATTTTTATGAACATATATGAAATTAAGGAATTTTTAATTAGAAAAATTACATAAAAATTGAAATTGCTTCACAATTTTAATTTAAAGTAATATATAATGTATCAATAGTTTATCACAACTATCCACCTAATCTATTTTCAATAATCTGTTAAAATTTATAAACATAAACTACCCGTAGTTAGAAGGATAATGTAAGTAATTCAAAATAAAAATAAAGAAACGTTTATCTATAATTAAATAAAATTTCTTCGGTCAAAAAGAAAAGAAAACAAAAAACAACGCGCATTGTCTAATAGACACAGTTCTTTTTAACAATTTATCCAGACATTTTAATACCAATACTAAGTATACACTTTTAGTTAGGTACCAAAAAATAATATTAAAGAGGTCATATATTAATATATAAAACTTTACAACTTTAGATAAGAATTAATATTATATTTTTAATTAAAAATATAAAAGATAAAATAAAATTTGAATAAAAATAATATTTTTGTCAAATATTAATGACAAATTAGAAATGTAAATAAAATTGATTGAATTTTATTTTAAAATAATATTTTTAACAAATCATGCAAAACCAATTTATAATTTTCTTTTTAATTGTATCACATATAAGATTTCATAACATATTAATAATAATTTTGGGTTAAACTTTGAAGTAAAATTAAAAATTTTAAAATTGTAAGCATATTTATTTTTAAATAAAACATGTATACATAAAAACAAATTCAAAATAAAAGTAGATACTTTTAGTAATAAATACCCGTTGTTATTTTTTAAATCTCATTTAATTAAAAAAAGACAAAAATAACTAGAGAAAAAACAATTCCATGAAATTTATTACTTTAACTATTAAAGTTTTTCACATATCATGTTTATTTTTTCTCATGTAAGAAAACTAAAAGTCAAGTAGCATATAATTTTATTTTTTAATTGAAATAAATACATGATTTTTTTCATATTAATATCAATTAATTTTTTTAATGCAATATTATATATATTTTAATATATAACAGATGCTGACAAAACATTTTAGCAATATGAGTGGGGCCTAGGACCACCGCTTCATCAGCCTAAAAGATGGCTTGTACATTTGAATAAATAAAAAAAGCAAGTACGGGGTAATTTTCAAATCCAACATATGATCTGTTATTGGCTTCGAACATGACATACTTTTTTATTTAATTGAACAAAATGGAATACTCATATTCTTTGCTTTTTATTACTAATTGTGAATGATATAATCATTTAGTGTTTTCAATCCATGAATGAAAATAAGGACATAATGGAGATATTTTCCTTCATGCGTTTGGGATCACACTAACTTGGAGTGTCATTTTTTTTAATTTCATCCATCTTTGCTCTATCTCAATACCTTGTGGCCAAAAATAATAATTTCTTGCAAAATGAAGTGACATTTTTCCAAATTTAACATTATGTTGGTTTCTTCACATCTCATTAGCACTAGGGACAAATGGTGTAGGCAGTTTTCAAATCTATCTACAAAATTGAAAATATTTTCTTCACTGTGTCCAATAAAAAGCTATCATACGATTTTGAAGGGTAGTAGAGGCATTGCTAAGCTCAAAAGGCAATATCCTAAAAGTAAAGGTCCCTTAAAGACATGTAAAGATAGTTTTATCTTAGTCTTAAGGTGCTATAGCTATTTAATTGTAGCTAGAGTACCTATCAGGAATACCAAATAAAGAGTGTTGTGGTAGCCTATCTAACATTTGTTCTATAAATGGTAGAACAAAATGGTGATTTCGACTTGCTTTATTTACCTTGCAAAAATCCTTGCATACTCTTCAACCTGTAACAGTTCTTGTATGTATCAATTCATCATATTCATTTGCTACCTCAATCATTCCTCCCTTCTTAAGTACACATTGAACTAAACAAACCCTTTCACGGTCATAGTTGGATAGATTATTCCAATATCCAACCATTTAACCGCTTCTTTCTCCACCTCTTTCATGATTGGTTTTAACTATGTTAAGCATCTCTATTAGGCTTAGTACCTTTTTCTTGAAATATTTTAGCATGTAAATTGATGGGCTTCTTTCTTTGTGGTTTGGAAGGGACTAGCCTATAGCTTTATTAAATTGCCTTAATGTATCCACAACTTTTTCTCTTGTTCATGATTCAAGATAGTTGAGACAAGAAATGGGAGTGTCTCTCATTCACCCAAAAATGCATAGCATAAATGGCTAGGCAATGGTTTAAGATCCAAGATTAGTGAAGAATTTATCCACTATGTATTTGCCTTGGAAGCATTACAGTAGGTTACATCATGTAGCACAAAAGTGGATAGGCTGGAGCCAATGGTAGCAAAGATTGATTCTGTAATCTCTATAAAAAAAGTGCAGCAAACTACAATTCCAGAGTTGAAGTAATTTCTTGATCATATTTTCTATGCGTTCTTGGGTGATAATTACACCTTTCCAGTGATTGTTACGACATCACTTACACCTGAAGAAGAGGAAAAGTTACTACGTGTGTTAAGGGAGCATAGAACAGCCTTGGGATGGACTATTTCTAACATAAAAGGTATAAGTCCATCCATTTGCATGCACAAGATTCTAATGGAGGAACCTTACAAGCCATCAATTAAGCCCCAAAGAAGATTAAATCTAGCAATGAAGGAAGTTGTGAGAGCTAAAATTTTGAAGCTTTTCAATGCTGGAATTATTTATGCAATTTTAGATAGCTCATGGGTAAGTCCAATGCATGTTGTACCAAAAAAGGGTGGAGTGACGTTGGTGAAAAATGACAACAATGAGCTTATTCCTACAAGAATAGTCATGGGTTGGCATGTATGTATAGATTACCGCAAGTTGAACAAAGCAATAAGGAAAGATCATTTTCCACTTCCATTTATTGATCAAATGTTAGATTTATTGGCTGGATATCCCTATTAATGCTTCTTAGATGTTTATTCAGGGGTATAATCAGATTGTCATAGCCTCCGAACATTAGAAGAAAACTACATTCACATGCCCCTACAGAACATTTGCTTTTAGAAGGATGCCCTTTGGATTGTGCAATTCCCTAGCAACATTTCAACGTTGCATGATGCCATTTTTCTGATATAGTGGAAGATATAATGGAAATTTTCATGGATGACTTTTCGGTTTTTGGTACATCTTTTGATCATTGTTTGCATAATTTAGCTCTCATTTTGCAGAGATGTGAAGGTAAAAATATTGTTTTAAATTGCGAGAAGTGTAATTTCATGGTTAAAGAAGGGATCGTACTTGACCATAGAGTGTTGTCTAAAGGAATTGAGGTTGATCAAGTTAAAATTGAAACCATAGAAAAAATACCACCTCCTAAGAATGTAAAAGGAATCAACGTTTTTTGGGACATGAGGTATTTTATAGAAGATTTATGAAGGATTTTTCTAAACTTTCTAAACCTTTATGTAATCTTCTTGAAAAAAAAATCTCCATTTTAATTTTATTATGTTTGATTGTAAGCCTCTAATGCAATCAAGGAGAAACTGATTTCAACACCAGTAATGATTGTACCTAATTGGAGTCAACCTTTTGAAGTCATATCTGATGTAAGTGACTATGCAATTGGAGCAGTGTTAGGGAAAAGTGAGACAAATTGTTTAGGGCCATATACTATGCAAGACGAACATTTAATGAAGCCTAATTGAATTATACAACAATTGAGAAGAAGATGCTTGCTATGGTGTTTTCTTGTGACAAATTTCAGTCTTACCTAATTGGTACAAAGGTGATAGTGTTCATTGATCATAAAACACTTAGTTATTTGTTTAGCAAGAAAGATGTTAAGCCTAGACTGATTCGTTGGATTCTTCTTCTTCAAGAATTTGTTTTAGAAGTTTGAGATAAGAAAGGTAGTGAAAATTTAGTTTCTAACCATATATCTCTCTCGGTTGGAGCAAGAGGAAATAAAACTAGATTAATGATCCAAGAAGCATTCCCTGATAAGCAGTTGTTTGTATGTGAGGTCAAGCTTTTTTGGTATGCTGATATTGTAAACTACCTAGCTTGTAAGGTATTGTCACAAGATCTTACTTACCACCAACGTAAGGAGTTTTTGCATGATATGAAATATTATATTTGGGATGAGCCTTTGCTTTTCAAAAGATGCCCTAATCAAATCATCTGAAGATGTGTCCCTAAAAAGGAGATGCAAGACATTCTCCATCATTGCCATTCCTCATCCTATTGAAGACATTTTGGAGTACAAAGGTACTTCAAAGTGGTTTCTTTTGGCCCTCTATTTTTCATGATAGCTATACTTTGGTTAAGACTTTTGATCCGTGCTAACATATGGGAAATATTTCAAGGTGTCAAGAGCTACAACAAAAACATATCTTAGAGGTTGAGTTATTTGATGCTTGGGGAATTAATTTTATGGGTCTTTTTCCTCCGTCTTTTGGCTTTGTTTGTATATTGTTAGCAGTTGATTATGTGTCAAAGTGGGTGGAGGAAATTTCCACAACAATAAATGATGCAAAGGTAGTGCTTACATTTCTACATAAAAACATATTCACAAGATTCGGCACTCCACAAGCTATTATTAGTGACAAAGGGACCCATTTTTGCAACAAGTTGTTCGAGAACCTTCTCTCTAAATATGGTGTGACGCATAAGATAACACTTGCCTACCATCCTCAAACTAATGGCCAAGCTAAAATTTCAAATCAAGAAATCAAGAATATCCTTGAGAAGATGGTCAACACCAAGAGAAAGGATTGGACAAAGAAGCTTGATGATGTTTTGTGGGCATACCATACAGATTTTAAAACACCTATTGGGATGTCTCCTTATCATTTTTTCTTTGAAAAAACATGTCATCTCCCTGTTGAGTTGGAGCATAAAGCTTATTGGGTTGTAAAAACGTTTAATTTTGATTTGAAGGCAGCAGGGAAAAAACAACTTCTTCAATTGAATGAGATGGATGAGTTCTAGAGTGATGCGTATGAAAATGAAAAGATCTACAAAGAAAGGACAAAGAAGTGGCATGAAAAACAGATTCTTAGGCGTGAGTTTGCTCTAGGACAACAGGTTTTTCTTTTCAATTCACGACTAAAACTCTCCCTAGGTAAGTTAAGATCAAGATGGACAAGTCCTTATACAATAGACAAAGTTTCCACTTTTAGAGTAATAGACTTGAAGGAAAAGGAAGAGAATATATTCAAACTTAACGGTCAGAGATTGAAATACTATTATGGAGAACAAGTGGAGAGGAATTATGAATTGATTCCTCTTCGAAATCCTAATTGATGAAAACTGAAAAGTTTGGCTATAGACTATAAAACAAGCGCTTATGGGAGGCAACCCATGAAGGAATAAAAAGCTAAAAATTACAAACTAATATGGATCCACCATAAAACCAGGGAAGTTCCATTCATTTCTTCGATCTATCTCACTTTTAAATTATAATGAGGACATTTTTTAGTTTAAGTTTGAGGGTGTCAAATCCTATAGTCTTAAGTTGTTGGATTCTATTTTTAAGCATGTATTTGAGTATGATTGAATTCACCATGATTATAAAATTTGTGATTGAGGACAGTTTTGAGAAATATTTTTCAAAATCTGCTATTATGCTAGGCAGAGTTTTATGCGTACTTTGATTTAAATTTTTTTCCTTGAAAATAATTGAGCACATAGTATATTTTTCTCTACTCCATTTTGCCTATGAAGAGAAGGAGTTGAATTAACTAGGTTAGGAAATTTTACTTTTTCTTTGCTCTAGAATCCTTTGATGGATCCTTGAGGTGTAATCCTAGTTAATACCAAATATTAGAGAAATAATCAAGGAAATTTTTTTGTCACAACCAAAAATATTTCCCAACCGTCCTAATTATCGCACCATCATTGCATGGTGTATTCCTATAGTCAACCGCCTTGAGCCTTATTTTACATAAGCCTTTATTCGTTCTTTTAACTAAATAAACTATTCCCATTCTAAGCCCAAAAAAACCATGAATTTATGTTAAATTTTGAGAAAATACTTTGGTGGAAATTTGCATTTAAAGAGAAAGTTAGTTCAAATTAAATAATCCATATTATGTTTGCTCTATTTTATCAAAGTGTGAAAATAAAAGAAAGTGAAAGGAAAGAATCGAAAAAAATTTAAAGTGATTGAAAATCAGAAAAGGATATGAGTATCAAGATGCTCAAAAAAAAAAAGGAAAGAAGGGAAAAAAAGAGCACTACACTTATTTAGTATGGCAACAATATTGTCATTAGTATATGTTGTATATTGTCGAGAAAGAGCTATAGTGTGAATCTTGTGCATATTCTTTTTATTGTTTTTTTCCTACCAACTATTTTCCTAGTTTGCTTTGATTTTTCATATGCATTTCTTTCTTACCTCTCACCCTATGGTATGTCATTAAAACCCTGATTAAAGACCTTTTGATCTCTGATTTTGGTATTTGATTACATTAGTGGAAAAAATTTCTGAGAATTAGACTTATAGGGTTAATTTTTTAGAGAATTATTTTGATTATAGTTGTTCTACTTTTATCTAAATTTTTTGGTGGTTTGGAGTTAAATTCACTATTTCACACACACACTTAAGGACCTAGCTTTAGGTTGAATTAAATGCTTAACTCTTGCTTGAGAAATTGCTGAATTTTTGATTGATTTTTCTACTATTTTCGATGTAAAATGAGTAAGTTATTAGTGATAAAATTTAAACTAAGATCATGGCTTGGTGAGTGATGGTATTTCTCGATAGGGTCTAGTTGATATTATCTATAGGTGTCTATTATATTATATTCTTTTTGTTTGAGGATAAACAAAGTTCTAAGTTTGAGGGGTGTTTGATAACTTGCATAATTTGGAATAATTTATCACTTCTTAACTTTAAACTTTAGTCTTATTTTATTTATTTTATTGAATTTAGACTTCATTATTATTATTTAAATTTTATTGCAGATTTGAAAATAATGAATATCCAAAATTTTAGAAGCATATCATTTAAAGACTCTCAAATTTAAATAAAGATTTATTTAAATTAAGATGTCTTTAAATATATATATAAAGAAGGGAGCTCGTGAAAAAAATAGTGAAGGAAGAAAATAGAGAATAGAGAGAAAAGGGAGAAAGTGGCGCTATGTTTCTTTTTCTACGGCTTTCTCCCTTTTCTCTCTATTCTCTATTTTCTTCCTTCACTATTTTTTTCACGAGCTCCCTTCTTTATATATATATTTAAAGACATCTTAATTTAAATAAATCTTTATTTAAATTTGGGAGTCTTTAAATGATATGCTTCTAAAATTTTGGATATTCATTATTTTCAAATCTGCAATAAAATTTAAATAATAATAATGAAGTCTAAATTCAATAAAATAAATAAAATAAGACTAAAGTTTAAAGTTAAGAAGTGATAAATTTGAGAATCTTTAAATGATATGCTTCTAAAATTTTGGAACTTCATTACGTAGATAGAAGAAAAAGCAGATTGAAGCACAACAGATTAACGCGAAAGTATATTCTTTTCACGATTCAATTTTCTTTCAATTCCTCTAAGAAGATTTATGGTGAATTCGTTTATGTTAAATTTAATTTTTATCTTGAACTAATTTTTCTTTATTCTAGAAAAAAATGTAATTTAATTCTGAACTATGCTTGATTTTCTATGTTAATTTTAATTAATTCTCTACATGTTTGTCTGATTTATTATGAGTTTATTGCTTCTAATTAAGTGGTCATTAATTAGATGATTTTAGTCTTGTGATTTACTATCAAAAGAAGGAATTATAGGATAGATCTAGATTATATTTTGGCATAGGTAAATATAGAGATTGAAAGACTTGTATGAACCTTTATAGTATTAAAATCATTGGTCTTAATGCTTTCTTGCTTTATTAAATTGCATATTCTTGTGTAAATTAATGAACAAGAATATTTCCAATTGACTATCAAAAGAGTAAAGCATAGTGAGGGATTAGATGAAATCGATTTCCTAAAAGTTTTCTTCCCATTAATTTGATCTTTGAACAATATATTTATTTTCTTTAAATTAATTTTATTTTAAATTTCAATTACAACAAACTTAGTGATTTTTCTAGATAAATTTGAGATTAGTATAATTTTGATATTTGTCAAAAGTAATTATACTATGCACTTGCAGTTTTGCACCGATCAATGTATCATACAGAAACATTGTGTAGTCAAACAACTTCTATCAACTCAAATCTACATTGGTGAATAGTGATAGGTTAAGCACACTAAACATGTAGCACAAGCAAGCACAACCTACATACAACTCAACCATGCAAACTCCACTAGACATATGCAACAATTCCCCTAAGTGTATGCATACACTACTACATAAATAGGCATTAAAGTCGGTTAAAAACCGACTTTAAATTCAGAGACTTAAAATGTAAAGTCGGTTCACGGCCTGAACCAACTTGTAATGCATAAATAATGCATATAAATAACTTAAATTACAAATAAAATAATGTCGTCAAATTATGCCATCGAGTAAGCTTGGTTGGCTTAGAATCTTGATTGGCCTTCACAAGCATTATGGCAAAAAAAAGATGATCCATATAACAAATATTCTCCTACATGAGCACGTAAAACATCCATCAAAAAGGTAGTCTAAACTTTAGACGTACGAATGAAGAAATTAAATCATTATAAATATTACCATAAAAAAGAGATTACCACGTACAACAACATTCAACGAACTCATATTAGCATTATTAATCATTTGTCTATATATATGAAGTTATCTGGAATCTCTACTACTATTTTTTAATGCTATATATAATGAACTCTAAATATGAAATCAATTGCATGTAACTTCAATTTCTTACTTGGCTAAGCTTGTGTGAGTTTTGGTGCCCTTAAACATATGGAACATGATGACCAAATCCCCGGCAACGGCGCCAAAAACTTGATGAGCGAAAACCGACATCGTCGATTCTTGCCAATACTTTGGTTTTAATATTTATAAAACTCTCGCAAGTGCACGAATCATTTCGTAGAAAATGATAAGTATACTCCCAAGGTCGATCTAAGGAAGGAATGTGTGTGGTTTTTAATTTATTATTCAAACTTTTAAAAACGAAATTAAATCCTAAACATCCTGTCACGATATTTTGGGGTTTTGTGTTTTTAATCTAATTACATAAAATTAAACATAGATTCAATAAACATTTATGCAAATTTTATCATTTATAATGGCAGAGTATTTATGGATATAATAACTAAGTTAATTATGCTTGCTCATATTATCTAGGTTATTAAGGATATGAATTGATATTTATTGATTCTCCCTTTTTTGTATGAATACCACCTTTGGTGGGGTTAGATATTCTTTGTTAACTAAACAAATCAATTAACACCTATGGGTGGGGTTGATAACTAATTTGCTTAATTAAATTAATTCCTTTTTCTAAGAGATTGAAAATGAACCATTTAAATGCCACCTTTGGTGGGGTTAGACAGTTTAAACTTTATTCAAGGTGTCCAAATTAAACACAAGAATTTAGTTATCCGAGTACTAACTTTCAAGTTTTAAAACCACTACCGAAAACATGTTGTCAATACATTTTCAGATAATAATTCTTATAAAAAATTTTGAAATAGAGCTTCACTCTAACTACCGGGCGATTGTACCATCAAATAAAAGAGCACTACTCTAAATCAGACCGGATAACTAAACCTTAAAATCTAATTTTCAGGTTTAAGTTTCTAATGAAAAATAATATATTTCTCTCTAACATTCTTAATATAAAATCATGAATAAAAACAAAATCAATTCATTTTAGAGATTTTTACCTATTTAATATTTCGCAAGCATAACAACGTTATTATTACATCATGTTTACTAAATAGCCAGCACAGTTAAATTTAACCACAGACAAATTAAATATAACATGTAAGAATAAAGCATAAAAATAACTGTAAAGAAAATAAAATCCTTACAGAACTTCGACGCTATTCCCGTTGCTGGAAAAACTCCAAGCGGAATTTGCACTCCCATTTATTGAATCAAAGAGCTAAAATATTACAAAAACATAACTAGTTCTTCCCAAAAAGGGAAGAACTCTAAATCTAAGAGAAATTAACTAAGAAAAGCTAAAAACTAAGAAAACATAAGAAAAACTAAAAAAATCCTAAAAATATAAGAAAAGAGAGAAAAGAATGTATTTGGAGGTTTTTGAAGGTGTGATTTGAAGTGAAGGGAAGGGGGGTATTTATAGATGAGGATGGAGAGAAAAAGTAGAGAAAAAAATGTTAAAAAAATGTAAAAACGCGGATTAGTGATTGCTGACGTCATTTGATGACGTCAGCATGACAGGGGCGGCTGCACAGTACCGGGTATGAATAGAACCGCGACTGCACAGTACCGGGGAGGAACAGTGCCGAGGCTGCACAGTACCACGGATGAACAGTGCCGCGGATGAACAGTGTGCGCGCTTTGAGTTTTTAAGTTGCGTTTTAAAGCCAAAATACCTGAAAAACAATAAAAATACCCGTGATTCCGAAAAAGACAAATTTATATAAATATATGATAAAACATATAAATATATATATTTTTAATCAATTAATGTGCATAAAATCATGGTTATTTTAGTGTTTTTTGAGCACTCATCAGAACACGTTCATGTGCACCAAAACTCATACAAACCAAGAAACAAATCGGACCGACGTACACCTGATTTGTACATTTAGACCTCATTATATCATTAAAAAATACTAGTAGAGATTCCAGATAAATTCATATTTATAAACAATGCATTCCACTAAATATATGAGCATATATATGATTAATCATCATCAAACAAGTGATTTCAGACACAGGAATAGATAGAGAAAGCCAAATCATTAAAAACTTTACTGTTATGTTGTCATATGCTATTCAAGATCATCAGAATCTTCTCCTGATTCTTCTTGTGATGATATAATTTGAACCATATGTTCTGCCCATTCCTCTCGTAAATCATCAAAAATTTGCTGGTCGTAACCCGTCTTGTTCCAACCAAAGAACTACATGTATTCAAAATCAAAATAAGAATATGATTTCATTTATTTACAAAAACAAACTCAAATATGTTAAAACTTGTATGTATATGGGTAAAATATATTACCACATCATCAATTGGAATTTTGATATTTGTGATGATTTTGCTCATAAACTTCATGACATAATAACCACACATGACTCCATTATTTTGTTGTGAAACCTACAAAAAAAAAAGTGCATGTATGTTACCATAATTACTGGCCAACAACTATATCTACTACTGAGGGAACTATGTGGATTAATTCCATCAGCAGCAATGGCAAGACGTAGATTGCACGGATCAGATGAAAATTGAGGAGATAAATTATCTACTACTTTCCAATTTGGAGAATCACAAGGATGACGTAGCACCCCATCATCAGATCGATTATCTGAATGCCAAGTCAACATCTTTGATGTATATTTACTATTGAACAACCTTTGAAAGCGAGGAATCAGAGGAAAGTACCAAAGAACCTTTGCAGGCACCCCTTTCTTATGTTTTGTACTCTCATTTGTACCATGCTTCCATCTCGATTCTTTACACATAGGACAATCATGTAATGTCTCATATTCTTTTCTATAAAGAATGCAATCATTAGGACAAGCGTGAATCTTATGATATTCCATGCCAAATCGACTAAGAGATTTCTTCACTTCATACATTGAAGATGGCAATTCAATACCCTCAGGAAACATATCGACTAGTAGATTTAGTAATTTTGTGAATCCCTTGTCAGAAAAACCATGTTTTGCCTTGACATTGTACAAATGAACCAATCCTGACATCTTAGTGTATTTTTTGCATTTTGGATACAACGGTTTTTTGGCATCTTCTATAAGTTTATTAAAGGTTTCGGGATCATCCTTGCGTAATTCATCTTCAACACCACGAAGCATATTTTCTGTCTATACATTATGTTATGATGTATGTAATCCACCCACATTCTTATTATACTTTTCTCCATGAGTATTATCAATATTTTCTCCATGATAATACCAACATTTATAGCTCAATAGAATACCATTACGGATAAGGTGATACTTAACCTCATCAAATTCATGAAATCACTCATTTTTACATTTAACGTATGGGCATCGAATCATACTACTTCCAGTATTACTAGTTCTACAAGCAAATTCCATGAAACTTTAAACTCCAGAAATATAGTCTTGCTCAATTCTACACTTTGACATCCAAGATTTGTCCATTTTCTATTAATGACATTAATTAAACATATTACTTAATTATGTATTATTATATATAAATTTCCTAATTATTAGAATATATATCAAAACATACATAATGCAAAATAGTTATCATTTTAATCATTTTACAAAACCATTTATATACAAATTAAAAAATAAGCAACTATGTTTCATGAATATATATATAAAAACCAGCGGTTGATTCTAATTTCTAAGCATGTTAGTATATCATAATTACAAAATAATATTAATTATACGTATAAATAAATTTATCCACGCAAACCCACACAACATTTCAGATATTATTGAATACATACAATTAATAAGTCAAACATTATTATTACAAGCAAACAAAAAAAACATAACTAAATCAAAAATTTATACAAAATATAAAACAAATTGATCGAATAATAAGCTAGCAGCATGCATTATGCATAAACTAAGTCAAACATATTTTTTAGGTGTGGTCAAATAAAGTGGCAGATTATTGACTTGCTTTTGTTTTTCAGCAATCTAAATTGTAAATGTATCTTAAGTTGATATATATTTACAGAAGTGCTCTCTGAATGAACTTTTAACAAAAGTGCTTATGGAACCGCACACGTTGGATATAAAACCAAAAGATATATAATACATTTGAAGTAGTTAATTCAAGTTCTTTAATGTAAAAATGCAAGAGGTTTTTCTTCTGTGATTGTGAATATGAATTGGATTTTGTCAAACCTTAACTACTTAACTAATTAAAGGTGTCCAAGATTATTTTATGGAACTAAAGAACTTATAACTTTTCAAACTCATAAATATAATCAAACAGAATACAATAACGTTGTCAAAATCCTTGATTATTGGAGACATATTTATAAAGATCCAACATTAGGAATCAAAGAAAGATAACAATTACTAAAAATTTCAAGAAAACTATCTCGAATGTGAGTCATTATTATCACATTTTGATTATCAAATAAACTTATTAGCCTTTGATGATGAATCGACATCTAAATTTGATTTAGAATTTGAGACTCCATACGCATCTAATGTGGTGAGTGATCAAGTAACTACATCTGAAAAATCTTTGGATACGTATAAAAGGAGAAAAACTGAAGAATCATTAAAGGAATTTTCACTCTAGGAAGAATTTGAAGAATATTTAAAAAGCAATCAAGATGAAGACTATATTGATGTAAATGAAACTTAATCTAGTGGAACAAAACAAGAAGAAGAACTAGTTCCTTCACATACTACAAGAGATGCTTTAGGTAAACAACCATTTACTAATGTACCATTTAAAGATCAAGAAAAAAATATAGAAGAATGGGCACAATCTATGTTCTTCAATTTACTTAACTATAGAAACACTTGGACAAAAAAAAATTTCTAGATTATATTGCAGGAACCATTCATGGTAACAGATGACAAAAGACTTTTTGTAATAGAACTTCCCATTAATTATGAAAGGTTTGAAGAACATACGAAGATTCAGAAAGGCTTTTTGAATGCTAGAAGAAATAATTTAGAGGTGCCATGTGAGTTGTCAATCTATGTCGAAGTCATGGAATCTTACTATCAAGATACTTATAGTCTACTAAGTGTTTTCAATGAAGAGCTCTATAATATAATAAATACTATGAAAGCATAGTGGACCCAACAAAAAAATAGGAAAAAACATGGTGGAATCCAAAATAACTTGGTAAGATAAGCATTAAATCACTATCAATGCTAGAGCATTCCTAAGAACATGGAAAGATAAGCATTAAATCACTATCAACACTAGAGAAATTAGATGGATTTGAAACTTATTGAATTCTGAAAATTTTACTCTATAAATAAGTGTCTCTAGTAATGCATTAGGAACATAAGAAAAGATAGAAAATCCTTCGTCTAAGATTTCTATAAGAGAATTTTGCTTTTTGAAATAGTTCTACTGTCAACACCTTTAACTACTTTAGATTACTATATGCACATTGGGCACAATGTGAAACTCAAGTACAGGGGAGGGAACTTTGTTTCCTACTTTCATATTACTTATTATCTTTATTTTAGATATTTTGTTTTATTTTCTAGTATTTTTAAATTTATTCATATTTTTAATTTATATGGATGTTTTGTTTAAGATGTGGGTAGAAATTGATGGATATCTTGAAACCAAGTGTATGCATATTTGGTAAGAAATATATGAACACAATGATAGAATTGGTTGTCTTGACTATGATAAGTAATCTAGCTTGTAACTATCAAAATGATTACATTAACCATGTAGTATACTTTTTGCTATTAATTGAAATAATTTTTTATATATGCACAATGCATATGATTGATTATTTGATGTGATTATTGGGAGAATACTAGGTGGGAGTATTGTTATGTGATATGAATTTTTCATGTCTTAGAATAAATTTGATCAACCCTTGAAGCAAAATCATAGATAATATTTAATTTGAAAAAATATATAGGCCTTAATTGGATCTTGAGCCTTTGAAGCTAACCATTATATATATATATATATATATTTACCCCATCACCTATAGCTAGTAAATAGTCAAAATCATGAATTAGAAATGAGGTGATGGAACCAAAAGCAATAAAAAAGAAGATAAACTGTCAACACCATTAACGCCCATAAAAGGAAAATGAATATACTTAAAAATAAGTTTGGAGTGTTGAATTGCAACAAAAAAGAAAAGAGATGTTGAAAGAAAGAAAAGAATAGCAAAGAGAATGCACTAAATTATCGAAAGAAGGTTCAATTTTATGATAATAAAAAGTAAGCTAAGGTATGGATTTCAACCTAATTATGCCTATTTATCTACCCTCACCTAAGTGTAGCTATACAAGCTTTGAATTCATATTGATCACAAACTACATGAATAGTCTAAATTAATGGTAAGGTATGTGAAAAATAGACTTATGAAACTTGTTCAGATTATAATCTAATGACATACTTGTATAAGTTTATCTCTTAAGTGCATTGAATGGTATCATTTTCATGACACTCATGAACTATTTTACTAAAACCTTGCATATCCTTGTTGTAATGTAAGGTTGATTGATAGCCATGTGAACTGCTTCATAATAGGACTACACGATCTTTGAGGGGACTAATTTTTATCAACCATAAATGTAATGGAGAATATATGTTTATAAATATGCTACCCAAGTCTTGATTTTTAGAAACTGTAAGTCCCATTATACTTTGTGCCTTTATATTGGCTTTTTGTACCCAAAACATCGTGTTTGTTATTTTACTTAGTGTATTTATCTTTCTCTATGTATGGTTAGTTACTACAAATAAGTAATTCACACATAGACATAGTTAGGTGCATTTTGTATGCAAGCATGTTTACACACACCATGAGGTTGGTTTTCATATTGTGCATGCTCGTTGGTCGAAATTGTGATGCATTTTTAGTTTGTTTCTAATACGGGTATTTATGGATAGTTTTCAGTAATTTTTGGAATGAAATAAGCTCGCCATGAACCTTGCCACCACATTTGGTATGGTGGTTAGTGAAGTGGCTGGTGAGGTTGCAAGTTGAGTTATACAAATACCTCCTAATTTCCCTTTTTCCCTTACACATTATTTAAGTGAAAAAGCTCTTCAAATTTCACACTAAGATTTATATCTATTTTTTAAAATTATTTTGGAGAGCTCACATTTAAGAGTGGGTCATGTTGTGGTTAGTTATCAAATCATTATCTGTGTGAGTACAAGGTTTGACTGTGTCTCTCCCGTATACAATTTAGTATTTGTAGTTAACTGTGTGTCCCTTGAGGTTGAGAGTAGTTACACTTCTAGTTACTAATTAGTGGCTATGGAAGATAGCCAGGTTTGCATGTTGAACCAAAAAGTTAAGGAAGCAGCAAATATAAAATAGCAGTAGGTAGTTTGGATGGAGATCCTAACTAATAGAGGTAATAATAGTGATTTTTTTATCTATCAGAGTTGTAACTAATTTATTCTTTAGTGAATTATTTTCTATTGAGTGGTTGCCTTAAGCAACTCGAGTGTTACAACATAGATATAGTCTCTATGTGGGTTTACCTCATGATATTTCCTACTATGCATGATCAGTTATAGGTTAGTATAATCTATAAGTTTGATCCATGTATATATTAACATATTGAAGCACAAATTCTAATTAGAAAGTATTTATTATGTACATACTTTTTGTTTGATATATAATATATGTTGTTATAAGTTATCTACATTTTCTACTACTGTGTGTTCTATATAAGTTTTTACTATCTTCTTTGTGAGAGTTAGGGTTGAATCTTTTATGAGTCTTCATCTTCTTACCCTAGTAGTGTACCCCGTTGTAAATTCTTTCAATTGGTATTAAAGCTGGTATTCCCTTTTGGTCTTAATCGCTTAGGTATTGATTATTTTAACTCATTTTTTCACACACACATTGTCTTTGATGGAGTTAGGAGGAGGAAGTTATATTGGTTGACCTCCATTTTTCAATAGGCTAAACTATGCCAAATGGAAATCATAAATAAGGGCCTTCTTATGGTCCCTATGTGGTTCCTTGTTGAATATGGCTTGACGTATCCAACTAAAATCTTTCCTGATAATACTTTGATTCCTAAACTCATGATTGAGTGGACTAATTATAAAAGTAAGGAATCTGAATGTCATATCAAGGGACTTTATACAATCATCATGGTTGTTACGTTAGATGAATATTAAAGAATACTTCTTCAAAAAAAGCATAGGGCATTCTTAAGACTACCCATGAAGGTACTTCTGCTTTAAAAAGATCCATAATTCTAAAGTTCGATAGAGATTTTGAACTCTATACCAAGAAAGATGATGAAATCTTTGAAAAATTCTATGCACATTTTTCCAACATTGTCAACTATTCCTACAACATAGGTAGACATATTAGTGAAGAAAAGAAAATTGAGAAAATAATTGCTAGCCTACCCTATTGATTTCATGCCAAAGTTATCATGATTGAGTCCATATACAAGCTTCGTGAGCTTATTATGAATAAGTTATTTATGATCTGCAAATCTTCAAACTTTATCACCTATTGCTCAAACAAGATCACATTGTAACTAAGAAAGGAAAGACCTTAGCTCTCAAGACAACTAAGAAAAATCATCCTAGTGAAGAACCAAAAGTCACTACTATTTGTGATGATTCTAACCCTAATGAGGAAGAAATGGCTTTGCTTGCTTAGAGATTCACAAGATTCTTCAAAAAGAAGAAACCCTCATATAGGGGTATCAAAAAAGGTAGTTTGAACTCTAAAGGCTAAAAATCTATAAAAGTTGATGATGCTTTAGATAATGAATATAAGAAACCAAGAAAAGGGCACTTAAATAAGATCAAATGCTTCAAATGTAGGAAGCTTGGTCACAATTTAGAATATTGTCTTTAGAAATAAAAATGTATAAGTGTATAATGAAGGCTGAGGTTACTTTTTTAGATAGTACTAGCACTGAAGATGAGGAGGACCTTAAATTTCTTGTTTTCTTCGCTTCAAGAAATGTCATTGATCCTCTGGCTACCACCACAGAAGTTTAAAAGGCTATAGCTGATGACTCTATGAAAGTAGTCATTAGTGGAATTTTTTACTTAATATTTACTTGTTTTATTCAATTTTTTACTTAATATTTACTTGTTTTATTCAATTTTTTACTTAAGGTCAAAAATATTAAAATATAAACTTTTTAGTGAAAATGGGTGAAAATATAATTTTTGGAATTTTTATGGATTTTTTATAAAATTTTAATGTAGGGCTAATTAGGAGCTACCGTGTGGCATGCCACACAAATTCCACGTGTCACACATGGCGTTCAATGAGAGTTTATAAATTGGTCAACACACCATACCATGTGTCACTACGTCATTGCTCCACGCGTTCCACATGTGTACCACGTCATCTGTCTCCATAAATCACGTCATGCCCCGTCTCGCTGACTTAAGGAGCTTGGACTCTAACCTGTCTGCCCTTCCACGCGTCATTCTCTTATTCGCCTAGTGAATTTTTGATGCCATGTGTCGTACTATGATTGGCTAGAACTGTCAATTTTACTTGTTTTGATGGTAGCCCTATCTAAAGGTAATCTGACAATCCATATCACACCTAAGCATTATTTAAGCCCCTAATCATTCCATAAACCCTAAGTGACCTCCATTAGCATAATTTTGGTCAATTTTTGGAGCTAAAAAGAGAAAACAAATATAGAAAAATTCAAGAGAGGATACAATTTTGGTGGAGATTTAAGGGGAGATTAATTCTACAATTCGAGAGATTGATTGTATTTCTTCTTCTACTCTTTTCTTTATTAATTTTTATGTCTTTATTTATAAAAAATATGAGATTTACGAACCCAATTATATGTCGTTAATTTATTAATCTAGGGATCTTATGAAACCAATTTTCACCATGTGACAAATTAATATTTTATCCTGATTATAATTATAATTTAATTATATTATTTAATCTGATTTGTATGCTATTAATTTCTTGGCTAACAATTTATCTATAGAGGCAATTAAATATATTTGAGAGAATTATTTAATTGTTTGTCTTGATTAAATAACATGTGTAGTTTCTAGGTAGAAATGTATGATTCTTATGTATGTGATTCATAATTGATGAACTTAATGAGTAGTATGTAATTTAATTGGTATGAAAGTGTGATTAAATTAATTACTATATGGTATGTCGTTTACTTGAGAGAGGAATACATGCTAGGTTAGATTCAATTGATCATGTAATTAATTGATAGTTATATTGGGAAAATTTTAGCGATTCGCATGTTTAGAAAATTGGGGGATTAAATATTCCTATATATTTTCTTATATATCTTATTAGTTACTAAATCTGATTTAATTAATTATTTCTATTTACTTTTAGTTATTTTAATTTTGTTTCCTTAAAATATAAAAACATAAAACAATTGATTTTCATTATTTTTAGTTTTAAAAAATTAGTTTATAATAAAATAATCTATATGGGAACAATATTTTCTTATCATTATATTACTTTATGTGATATGTATACTTGCGTATTCATTACACACACTTCGTGTGTGACGATCAAATTTTTGGCACCGGGGACTATAAATATTATAAATTAATATTTTTTTTATTTTTTTTAATTTGTTTTTCTTTACTTTAAATTTAATTTTAATTTAATAACTTATTTATTTATTTTATTTATTTTAGTTGTTTATTATTATTATTTTATTTTTATTTAGTTTTTATTAAGACATCTTCTTTAGTATTGTAGAAACATAGTTGAGTTTATTGCATGAGTAGAGTTCTTGAGAAAGAAATCTTACCTTTGGATCTTGAAATTGAGCATTTTTTTAGATTAATTAGAAAACAAGTTGTCACCGAAGAAGAAAAAATGGCTAATACATTAGAAATAAATAATAATGAGCAAAACTTGAACAATCAAATGCTTTTGATTGATGATATAGATAGAGCTATGAATGAATATGTAATTCCTACGTTGGAAGGGCTTAATCCAAGTATTACAAGGCCAAATATTCAAGCTAATCAGTTTGAACTAAAGCCAGTGATGTTTCAAATGCTACAAATAGTTGGAAAATTCAGTGGATTACGAAAAGAGCATCCTCATCTTTATCTCAAATTGTTTATTGAAGTTTTAGATTCATTTACAGTGGTGTGACTGATAAGGCATTTAGGCTTAGAATGTTCCCTTACTCTTTACATGATCGTGCTTGAGCTTGGCTAAACTCTTTATAACTTAATTCCATTACAACTTGGAATGGTTTGGCGGAGAAATTCTTGATGAAATACTTCCCACCAACAAAGAATGCTAAGCTTAGGAATGACATTATTTCCTACCAACAATACCAAGGAGAATATTTATATGAAGCATGGGAAAGATTCAAGGAATTGCTAAAGAAGTGTCCTCATCATGGTATTCCTTCTTGGATTCAAATGGAGACTTTTTGTAATGGTCTCAATTCTCACACAAGAACTATTGTTGATGCATCTGCTAGTGGAGCTTTGCTATCCAAATCTTAAAATCAAGCTTATGATTTACTTGAGAAAATGGTTAGTAATAACTATCAATGGCCAATGGACATAATGATAGCCATAAGAATAGTAGCTGGAGTGCATGAGGTAAATGATATCACAACACTTACAACTCAAGTATCATCTTTGGTTAATCTTTTGAAGGCTCAAAAATTGCCAACGAGTATAAACCAAGTCCAAAATTTAGGAGTATGGTGCGTGTTTTGTAAAGGAGCTCATTTTTTTGATAATTGTCCAAATAATCCTAAATTCATATGTTATATGGGTAATGTGAACCAAAACAATAATCCATACTGGAACACATATAACCCAGGATGGAGACAACATCCAAACTTCTCTTAGAGTAATAACAACAGTCAAGGTGGTAATCAATTCAACCATCAATCATTTCCACCACTTGGTTTTCAACAACCACAAGCCTAAGATAAGAAGCCACCTACTGAGGACAATACAAATTATTTAATGGGGATGATGAAAGACTTCATCCAATTAGTAAATACCAAAGTGTCCACTCAAGAGGCTTCAATTCAAAATTTAGAAAGCCAAATGTGGAAACTTGCTCAGACTATAAGTCAAAGGCCTTAAGGTAACCTTTCAAGTGACACAATTGTAAACCCATGAAGAGAAGGTAAGAACTAGTGCAGAGCCATAGCCTTGAGGAGTGGTAAAAATTTAGAACAAAAATATAAGACATAAAAGAATGAGGAGAAACATGAAATTAACAAGGATGAGGATGAACTTGTGGATAAAGAGAGCACTAAAAAAGAAATAATTCAGCCAAAAAAGAGCAACCTCTACAAACCCAATATTCCTTTCCCTCAAAGACTACAAAATTAAAAGTCAGAGACATTTTTCAAAATTTCTAGAAGTCTTCAAGAAGCTGCACATAAACATACCATTTGTAGAGGCACTTGAACAAATATCATCTTATGCCAAATTCATGAAGAATATACTATCAAAGAAAAGGATGCTTGAAGATCATGAAATAATAACCTTAAATGAAGTTGTAGTGTCATCCTTGATAGAAAACTACCACAAAAACTGAAAGATCTAGGAAGTTTTGACATCCCCTGCACTATTGGAAACATCTATTTTGGCAAGGCACTATGTGACTTGGGTTCTAGCATTAACCTCATGCCATTATCAATCTTCAATAGAATGAAGGAAGGTAAAGCAAAACCCACTTTAGTAACATTACAAATGAAAGATAGATCAATTAATAGACCTCGAGGACTGTGACATTCCTATCATACATGGTAATACATTCTTAGCAAATGGAAGAGCACTCATTGATGTACAAAAAAGTGAACTTACAATGAGAGTGCAAGATGAACAAATAATGTTTAAATTTTTTAAAGAATTTGAACCCCTTGACATTGATAGTGCTAATTAGTGCTTAAGGATAAATGTTACTGATTATGGGAATAACTTGAAAGAATCTATTGAGTCACCCACACTTAATAATTTTACATGTGATGTTATAAACAAGGACATAAACTCATAAGAAAAAAATACAAACTATTATAACTTTGAAAGTATGGCATCGAAGGTTGACATTGTAGACTATGTGAACTTTTTGGAGGATGCACCTCTCATGTATGTATCAAAGGCGATTATGGAAAATTTTGAGATAGGATCTAAACTCAAACCATCAATTGAAGAGCCACCAATTTTAGACCCCAAACGTTTACCCTACTATCCCCAGTCAACTATGAAAGTGAAAGAGTCTAATGGAGAGGTGAAAAAGCTGCTAGAAATACAAAAAAATGGATGAGTTATGGTGGAGTGCTTATAAGAATGCCAAGAAGTTCAAAAGGAAAACAAAAATATGAGATGAGAATCGAATTGAGCATCGTGTTTGTGAGCCAAAACATAAGTATTATTTACTTATTTTATTTATTAAATAATATTTTTATGGAAAAAAATATTAAAATATAAACTTTTTAGTGAAAAAGGGTGAAATATAATTTTGGGAATTTTTATGGATTTTTTATGAATTTTTAACACATGACCAATCAGGAACTACCACGTGGATGCCACACAAGCACGGAGAGCGAATCACGTTACGTCGTGTATGAGAAGGAAGAAATGTGTGCCACGTGTCAACACGACGTTCAATCCAAGTTTGGAAATTGGTCCACTTTCCATGCCACATATCGCTAAGCCATTCTCCACACGTTCCACCCATGCACCACACCATCCATCTCCATATATCACATCGTGCTGTATGTCATTGACGTAGTGAGCTTGTACTCCGATCAATCTCCCTTACCACTCGTCGCTCCCTAACTCGCCTAGTAAATTTCTGATGCCATGTGTCGCACTGTGATTGGTTGGAACTGTCAGTTTTTCTTGTTATAATCGTAGCCCTTGATCTAAAGCTGATCTAACGGTCCAAATCACACTTGGGAATTATTTAAGCCCTTAATCACTCCATAAACCCTAAATGACCTCTATTAGCATAATTTTGGCCAATTTTTGGAGTAAAGAGAGAGAAAAATACAAAAAAAAAAATCAAGAGAAGACATAATTTTGGTGGAGATTTAAGAGGATATTAATTCTACAATTCAAGAGATTGATTGCATTTCTTTATTAATTTTTATGTCTTTCTTTATGAAAAATATGAGCTTTATGAACACAATTATATGTAGTTAATTTATTAATCTAGGGATCTTATGAACCCAATTTTGACCATGCGATGAATTAATATTTTACCCCAATTATAATTATAATTTAATTATATTTTTTAATCTGATTTTTATGCTATTAATTGTTTGGCCAACAATTTATCTATAGAGACAATTAAATAGATTTGAGAGAATTATTTAACTGTTTGTCTTGATTAAATAACCTTATAGTTTCTAGGTAGAGATGTGTGATTCTTATGTATGTGATCCATAATTGATGAACTTAATGAGTAGTATGTAATTTAATTGGCATTAAATTAATTACTATATGGTGTGTAGTTTACTTGAGAGAGGAATACATCCTAGGTTAGATTTAATTGATAATGTAATTAATTATTAATTATATTGGGGGGATTTTAGCGATTTGCATGTTTAGAAAATTGGGGGATTAATTATTCCTAGATATTTTCTCATATATCTTTTTAGTTACCAAATTTGATTTAATTAATTATTGCTATTTATTTTTAGTTATTTTAATTTTGTGTCCTTAAAATATAAAAACATAAAAAATTTGATTTTTATTCTTTTTAGTTTTAAAAAATTAATTTATAATAAAATAATCTCTGTGGGAACGATTTTTTCTTATTATTATATTACTTGTTGCGATACGTATACTTGCGTATTCATTGCACACACTTCATGTGTGGCAATTAATAGCTAAAACTGATGATGAAGAAAAGCATGATGAATTGTTTTATTCATACAACACACTCTTGTTGGAGCACATCAAACTAGAAAAAGCTAAGAAAAAGGCTTTGGAGAGCATAGATGAAAAAGAGCATGAGATAAGTGCTCTGAAGAAAACTCTTGAGAAAAGGAACTCCTCAACTGATGATAACAACATGATATCACTAATAGATGTGAGGTCATTGAAAAGAGACATTTAGATTTATAAGAAAAGTTTGACCATAAATCTCAAGTAGTTAAAGATACTTGAGGAACAACGAAAATGTTACACCTCTAATAAAGCTACTCCTTTGTATGTCAATCATAACCCTCAAGTTATTAGATGGATGAAATTGACCAATTGAAGATGCAAATAATTTTCCTTGAAAGTGCCAAGGAGTATTTGACTTATACTTTCACTAAGAAAGATGTTGAAGTGGAATATATGAATGGGAGAGTTGGGATTCTCAAAAATTCAAAAAACTTATCTATAATTTTTCCTTAAGGAAAAGGAAGATTTGATTATAACTTTAAAAAATAAACTCTATATGAGTGAAGAAGAATTAGCTTTGTCTTCCTCTACTGTCAACAAAATGATTTTTCGATTCCTAGAAATTAAGTAAAAATCAGTAACATAAAGCCTTTTGGTTATAAATGTGGTATTGGGTATAATAAAGGGTTTTATACTTCTACTTCTACTACTTCTAATTTTTCCAAGTATATTGATTAGGATTCCATGTTGAAGTCAACTGCTGGCACCCCTAAAGGTAAGTAGGTTGTAATGTTCTGTCCTAGTTCCTCTAGCAAGGTGAACCATTTACCTAAGGCTAACACTTTCCCTGTCACTCTGGTGATGGTCTACTACCTCTACCTATTAAAATATCTATTTGTCACCACTATAAACAAGGGCATGTGAGACCTTACTGCAAAAAATTAACTTCTCATCCTTGAATAAAAGTTAACATGAGCACCTCTTCTTTCTATCCTTCATGTATAACTCCTCAGAGTTAAGAATCTAGATTTTTTAACTCCAATTATTGTACATGTTATCTTTATGGCATTACTGGCCACATTGCTAGGTAGTGTCCTAGATTTGTGAAGAGTACCTCTTAGAGTCCTCCACCTCAATCTTCCCTATCTTCTTGGCCTGGATGTAGCTAATGTGGCTCATCTTAGAATTTTTATGTAGGTTTCATTATACACCTATGGCACAAAGAATAAAGAAATTAAATTGCCTCCAAAACACACCTTGTCCAGTTTATATGGATGACTTGACTGGATTGTATAGAAATTTTAAACAAAACAAACCGCAAGTTCCATATACTCGTTATGCCCATATGAATAAGAGACTATCTTTAAGTTTTGTTACCCCTCACAAATTCTTTAAAATAAGTAATGTAGTTTAATCACTATTTTTGGCTAATTTGTTAGGGTTGAGTTACTTATTTTGATTTCTCTCTTTGTTTTTCATCTTCATATATATAAATTTATATCATTTTTTTGTTCGTTTATTTGAGACTTCTTCTGGTCACTCTCTTATTGTTTCCTTGGCATGCACAGTGGAATAATTGTAATATTTGTTGCTTTACCTACTTGACTGATCCTTTACTAGTTTTCTCATATGCTAGTTGGTTTGACATTTTCCTTATGTACGTTTTTCTTTCATATAACATGTTTCTTCCTCTATGGAATTTTCTATGCATATCACATCACATGCTCATCGTGTAGAGTCAAAGAATAAGGATTATACTTTCTGCATTATGTTCATTCATATTCCATGTCATATATATTACATCTTACCCATTTAACTAGGTTTTACTTTCCTGTAACTAGTATGTGTATGTTGAACCTTTGTTAGTCTCCTATGGGTGTTAGTTCTTATTTTGCCTGATCTTCCTTTTATTGTGCTTTATATGTATCTTTGGATAATTCAAAGATGCTATTGTTTGTGTGGTTGTCTCTATCTAAGCATGTCTTATGTTTCTGTGTTGGAACCTTTTCCTTTCTCACATGATTAGTGGTCTTAGTAGCATCCCATGTTTCTTCCTTCTCTTAGGGATGTTTCCTTTTTTGTTCACTAGTTAACCAGTTTCTTTCTTTCTCCTAACCAACAATTATGTGAGTTTTGTTCATTGTCTTATTTGAGACACTTTCACCTTTCTCTTGGGCATTGTTTTGCCTTAATACCTTGTCATCTCACTTGGTAGTTATTGTTTTTGTGTTTCATGAGACTGATGGGCTTTCTCTTTGATAAAGTATTGCATGTAAAATTTATTTGAGAAAGATCATGCTGATATATGTTTGGCATGCATTTGACTTAAATTGAAGTATGGATCCTTTGACATGTGTATTCCTTGAGAGTATGTATGATTAAATTTTTCCTGTTCATTTTATTAGAAATACATCTTTCCTTTACACATGTCATATCTTTGTGAATTTGTATGGTTATTTTGAGAAGTTTGTGTGGTTCTCTTGGATTGATGATTTGTATTTCTCTAACAAGCTCTAGAATCCACTTTTAGTATCTATTGAGGAAAAATTCTAGGTACTACTTGGTTAGAAAGAGGATTGAAGCCACCCTTTAATTGTCTATTCCTTCTTGCCACTAATGTTTTCTTATCCTTAGTCTCCCTTCTTTGAACCATTATTTTATCTCTTCATTTCTTTGAACCTAAATACTGGCTTAGCCCAAATATTTATTCCCACCTACCTTGCCCACCCTTTGATTGAGCATCTTTTTTGTATTTTTTGTATTATCCTCTTGGTTTCAATCAAGAAGAAAAAAGAGAAAAAGGGTAAAAATGGAATGATATAAAAAAATGGGAAAGATGGAAAAAAGAAAAAGAAAAATGATTAATTGTCAATATATGCTTGTTTAAAAACAAAAGGAAGGAGTAAAGAAAAGAAAAGAAAAGTGAAAATATGATACACATATTAAGGAAGTCCTACATAAAGATATGAATTTTGTGTACTTCTCTCCCCTACCCATACCTAACTCTATCATTACAAAATTTGAAAGACCTATTGATTTCTTCTAAACTGGCACTTACATGAGTGGACAGACAAACTAATTGTGGACATATGAATATTGGTTCAATTTGAGTCTATTTTCATCTTCTTGGTTCACATAAGTATATCATAATGGTATATAGAGTAAACAAAATTTCCATATCACACAATGTGCATGGGATCAAAAATTTAGTCATACTTTTACATGAATACATCACAACTTGATGGACATAGGGATATTTATATTGATTGTATTGACTATTCTTTAAGGACTCCCTAATTTGTTGAACTTGCTTAGTTTATTTATATCTTTCTATATTTCTTGTTGTCTACTTTGTGTAGAAATTTCTATATTAGGGTTTTTTTGTGAGTAGAATACTTATTATATCACATTCATACATTTAAGGGGAGAAATGTGTGTCTTTCTTATGCTATCAAAGGAAGTTCTATGTTTTTTTTTACTTCATGTTACTTGTTATGTTTATGAGTCATTGTTGTTGTCTAGTTCATGTGATACTTCCTTCTCTTTGACATCACTTTATATGAACCATTCATAAATAGGAATGTTAGTGTGACTTTTTGCATACATATATTGGAATCCCTTACTTCACATGTAATCCTTTGTGTCAAAATGTTTCCTATTGTAGTGAATTATTGCATGCTTCTCTCATGTCAATATTTGCCTAGTATTTGTTGTTGGAATGCACGACATATGTTTTGGTAAACTACAATGCCTTCTGTATGCACTTCCTTGGGTTGTATGTATATTAATCTTGTTAACTATTGTATACTTTTACCTTTTCATTTATCTTGGTGTTATCCTTTATCTTTTTTACATGACTATATGTGGTTCTTCTTGTAGTGTTTGCTTTAATTTTATCTACAGTGTTGCATTAGTGTTAGGATGATAGCATATTTATATGTCTTCTCTCCCTCATATATAGGTGTGTACCTTTGAATTTCAGTGTCAAAAAGGGAGAAGTTTCTATACATAACTATATGTTTGTTTCCATGCCCTCCATTGCATGTGTTATACGTGTAGGATTGCACTACATTTTTTTGTTTGACTTGCATGCATTCAAGAGGAGTGTTACAAAAAGTTAGGAGAGTTGTGTATGTTTACTAGTATTTGTTCCTATCGTTGTGTACCTGTGTAGGGTTAACATGATAGCATGTGGTTTGATTAAATACTTTCTACATGATACATTCATTGGGATGTGTTTTTGTTTGTGTGTAGGTTACAAGTATAGAGTGAAGTCTTCATGCTTCAGATGTGTTGTATGTAGTGTGTTGAGAATTCTATGAGGATTGGATGAGTTGATTTATGAAGCTAGATGGGGCACTCAAGATGGATGCACTTGGTATAGTTGTGTCCTTTTGTTTTAGTTGTGTGTCATTGTGTTGTTCATGGGAACAAACAACTTTAAGACATCTTCATGTTCATCTCATTTTGATGAGTTTTGATACCTAGTTATGTAGTGTTTTTACATGGAAAGCCAAAGGGGTAGAATATAAGTCATATTATACTATGTGTCTTTGTGTTGGCTTCCCATATACAAAACACCGTATTTGTTATTTTACTTAGTGTATTTGTCTTTCTTTGTGTAAGGTTGGTTACTATAGATCAGTAATTCATACACCTACATAGTTAGGTACACTTTGTATGCAAGTATGTTTAAACACACTATGGGGTTGGTTTTCATAGTGTGCATCTGATGTTTTCACTAGCATTTTTAATTCATTTTTGGTGATGACATTTATGGAAAGTACTTGGAAAATTTTGCAGCAATAAAATTTGACTTTTTAGCACCTCGCCAACAAGCTTGCCATGGACCATGATAACACCTTGGCCACCACCTTTGGTGAGGTTATTGGTGAGGTGAAAATTTCTGAGTTCTATAAATACCCTCTCATTTCTCTTATTCCTTACCCATTGTTTAAGAGACAAAACTATGCCAACATTTACACTGAGATTTATATCTATTTTTGAAATTATTTTTTAGAGCTTACATTTGAGAGTGAGTTGTTTTGTGGTTAGTTATCAAATCATTATCTATGTGAGCACATGGTTTGACAGTGTGTCTCCCATATGTGATTTGATATTTGTAGTAGACTATATCCCTTGAGGTTGAGAGTAGTGACACTTCTAGTTATTGATCAGTGGTTCTCAAATCACACCATATTGGGTGGTGTTGGCTGTCGGGGATAGCCGAGTTCACATGTTGAGGCAAGCAGTTGTAAAAGTAGCAAGTACAGAGCAATAATTGGAAATTTGAACCAAGGCCCCAACTAATAGAGATAATAGTGATTTTATTATCTATCAGAGTTGTAACTATTTTATTGTTTAGTGAATTATTTCTTGTCAAGTGGTTACCTTAAGCAACTCAAGGATGTTACAAGATAGATATGGTCTCTATATGGGTTTACCTTATTATATTGCCTAATACGTATGAGCAATTGTTGGACTAGTATAATTTGAATTTGATATGTGCATGTCTCAACATATTGAAGCATAAAATCTTATTAGAAATCATTTATTATTTACATGATTTTTTTATATAAATAATATATGTTGTCATAAGTTATTTGTAATGCCTAATATTATATTTTCTGTTCTTTTACTATGTGTTATGTATAAGCGTTTATATCTTGTTTGTTTGAGTTAGGGCTAAGTCCTTTAGAAGTCTGCATCTCCTTACCCTAGTAGTGTATGAGGTTATAGACTCTTTCAGTTACTTTGTCTAGCCTTAGCTTTGTTGGAGGACAAGCAAAGATTTAAGTTTGGGGGAGTAAAAACTTTCAAAAATAACATTATTTAGCCATTTCAAGCTAGTTATTTGCCTTATGTTGCAATAAATATTGTTTAAAAAGCCTATCTTACACTCAATTATGTTTATATAGGTGAATTGATATAAAATGGAGCTAAAAAGAAGCGAATTGGGACAAGTTAGGATCAAAACATGCTTGATAGATCGAGCCATACATAGATAGATCGAGAAAGAACTCAATTGAGGGAGCAGGGCATCTATGTTAATGAGCAGCAAATGGAGTTAGATCGATCGAGAAGGGTTTGGATCAATTGATAATGGATAGATCGATCAAGTGATATCAATTTCAAGGATGATATAGTTTGATCGATCAAGATAAGGTCTCGATTAATAGAGTGAAGCAGAATGTGATACATCAAGCATATTTTTAATACCAAATTTTAATCTCAACTATTGGATAAAAGAAAATATGATTCCTAAATTGATTATAATCTATTTCAGCTTATTTAAACAATGCTTGAGGATACAGCTTAGAACATAATTGACACAATTGACAATAACAATATAAAATTTAGAGAGAAACATAGTCCTTTTAGCAAAGTGAAGAGTTATAAATAAAAACAATTGAGCAAGGAGATTGAGGAAGATTGAAGACGGAGCTAGTACAAGTTAATAGGTTAATTTTATTCTATTCTTTCTTCATCCTTTTTTTAATTTTCATGATCTTGTACATTGAAATTATATTTTGATCAGGATGTGTAGAGGCTAGATATTTATTTTGAACTACTATTTAATTATTTTAAACCAATTTTGATATTTATTTATTTCATACTATTTAATTAAATTTTCATTCTATAATTATTTGGCCAACAGTTAATCTTAATCTTTATAAAGGTAATTAGATAGATTTGAGAGAGTTTGATTGCTTTTCTTAATAAAGCAATGTGCATGATGTTTCAAGGTAGAGATGTATGATTTATATTCTTGAGATCGATAATTGGGAGCTTAGAGAGTAATATGTATTTTAATTAGCATGAAAGTGTAATCCGTTTATTTACTATATGAAACACAGTTTGCTTGAGAGAGAAATTATGTGCTAGTTTAGATGCAATTGATTTTATCATTATTATAGCAGTTATAAGGGGAATTTTTAGTCATTTACATGTGTAGAAAATTGGGAGCTTAAGATTCTTAGATCTTTCTCATATATTTGCTTACTCATTAATTTAGTAATTTAAGTCATTAGTTTAATAAATTTTTACAACTTATGTTTCCGTTGTCCAAATAGTATTAGTAATATTAAATTAATACTCAATTACAAAGTAATTAGAACTTTTCATGGGATCGATATACTTACTTAAAATACACTATATTACTTACACGGTCTGTGCACTTACAGTTACCATGTCAAATTTTTGGTTTGCTCTAATCCTAAGCTAATAACTCAAACGATCAACTCTATTTGTCACTCATTAGCATAGGTGCCATGCTTTCTTGATTGATATTTGATCCTGTTTTTTGCGATTTATCGAGGTGTATCTCAATTTATTGAGAAATTTTTTATCCTAACTTGTCCCAATTTTCTCTTTTTAGCTCCGTTTGATTGTTTTTCATATATATTAACATAAATAAACATAAAATAGGTATTTTTTACAATATTTATCTCAAAATAAAACAAATAGCTAACTTGAAGTTGCTAAATAGCTCTTCAAAATATGAATAGTCAATACAAAAAAAGAATGATAAAGAATAATAAAATTACTTTTTTACTCTTCTTCTCTCTACTCTTGTATCATTAGATGTTATTATATTCTTTTTTATTCTAGTTTTATTAAAAGGAAGTTATTTTTTTAATTTTTAAAAGATATTCATGGATAATTCAAAATAGTCTTACTTAAGGTTTAATTAAATTTCAAACATTTGTTTATATTAATTATTTAATAAAACAAACTCATTTGAGCAATAATATATAGTAGATAATAATTTATATCAGAAGGACCATTTTGTAATAATCAATCACATTGTCATTGATTCCCGTTATGTAAGGAAAGAATTAGTAAATAATGAATTCATTTATTCAAACTCCATCCTCTTACCCTAACTTTCATTGATTTGTATAATGATTTAGTAAAAGGGTTCTTATTATATTTGTGATTGTTTGTGAATAATTATATTTATCTCGTCAAATAAATTTATATATTTAAAAAGGAAAAGATTGGTAGATGTCGATTTGTTAAGATCATAGGTGATATTTAATCAGATAGCTTACAAATGTATTTTTACATTCTTTTAATTTTTAGAAGTGATCAGTTGAGACCAGAACAAATTTAATTTTTCCATCAACGATTTCATTATATAAACTAAACGGAACCTATGACCACATGAGTTTTTATGACATATATGAAATTAAGGAATTTTTAATTAGAAAATTAAGTAAAATTAGAAATTGCTTCACAATTTTAATTTAAAGTAATATATAATGTATCAACAGTTTATCACAACTATCCATCTAGTCTATTTTCAATAATCAGTTAAAATTTATAAACACAAACTACCCCTAGCTAGTTAGATGGATAATATCAGAAATTAAAAATAAAAATAAAGAAACGTTTACCTATATAATTAAATAAAATTTCTTCGGTCAAAAACAAAAAACAACGCGCATTGTCTAATATACACATTTATTTTTAACAATTTATTCAGACATTACAATATACCGGCCAATACTAAGTATACACTTTTAGTTAGGTACCAAAAAATAATATTAAAGAGATCATATATTAATATATAAAACTAAATATATATACAAATTTACAACCTTAGATAAGAATTAATATTATATTTTTAAGTAAAAATATAAAAGATAAAATAAAATTTGAATAAAAATAATATTTTTGTCAAATATTAATGACAAATTAAAAATGTAAATAAAATAGAAAAATAAATAAATGATGAATAATTAAAGATAATTAATTGAATTTTATTTTAAAATAATATGTTTAACAAATCATGCAAAACCAATTAATAATTTTCTTTTAAATTGTATCACATATAAGATTTCATAACATATTAATAATAATTTTGGGTTAAACTTTGAAGTAGAATTAAAAACTTTAAAATTGCACGCATAATTATTTTTAAATATAACATGTATACATAAAAAAATTTCAAAATAAAAATAGACATTTTTAGTAATAAATACCCGTTGTTATTTTTAAAATCTCATTTAATAAAAAAAAGACAAAAATAACTAGAGAGAAAACACAATTCCATGAAATTTATTACTTAAAGTAATAAAAGTTTTCACATATCATGTTTACTTTTTCTTATGTAAGAAAACTAAAAGTAAAGTAGCATATAATTTTTATTTTTTAATTGAAATAAATACATGATTTTTTTTCATATTAATATCAATTAAATTTTTTAATGTAATATTATATATATTTCTTAAAATATATATAACAGATGCTGACAAAACATTGGAGCAATATGTCTGGGGCCTAAGACAACCGCTTCATCAGCCTAAAAGACAAGCCGTTCCTGTACATTTGAATAAAAATCAAAAGCAAGTACGGGGTAATTTTCAAATCCAACATATGATCTGTTATTGGCTTCGAACATGACAATCTTTTTTATTTAATTGAATAAAATCGAATACTTATATTCTTTGCTTTTTATTACTAATTGTCTATGATATACTTAGTGTTTTTAATCCATGAATGACAACAAGGACATAATAGAGATATTTTTCTAAATTCATTTGGAATCACACTCACTTACAGTGGCATTTTTTTTTTTTAATTTCTTTGTATTTTTGCTCTATCTATCTCAACAGTTTGTCGCCAAAAATAATAATTTCTTGTACAATGAAGTGACATTTTTTCAAATTTAACACTATGTTGGTTTCTTCACACTCATCTCATCACACTAACGTCAAATGGTGTAGACCCTTTTCCAATCTATCTATAAAATTTTAAAAAAAAAAATCTCATCATATCCATTAAAAATAACCATAATATTATTTTGAATGGTAGCAGGCACGTTGCTAAGCTCAAAAGGCATTATCCTAAAAAGCAAAGGTACCTTAAGGGCATGTAAAGGTAATTTTATCTTAGTCTTCAACTGCTATAGCTATTTGATTTTAGCTAGAGTACCCATCAGGACTACCAAAGAAAGAGTGTTGTGGTAGCATATCATTTGGTCTATAAATGGTATAACAAAATGTTGATTTCAACTTGTTTTGTTTAACTTGCAAAATTTCATGCATACTCTTCCACATGTAACAGTTCTTGTATGTATCAATTTATTATATTCATTTGCTACCACAATCATTACTTCCTTCTTAAGTACACATTGAACTGAACAAACCCTTTCACCATCATAGTTGGATAGATTATTCCAATATCCAACCATTTAACAACTTCTTTCTCCATCTCTTTCATGATTGAGTTTAACCTACGTTAAGCATCTCTATTAGGCTTAATACCTTTTTCTTGAAATATTTTATGCATGCAAATTGATGGGCTTATGTCTTTATGGTTTGCAAGGGCCAGCCTATAGCTTTATTAAATTGCCTTAATATATCCAACAACGTTTCCTCTTGTTCATGATTCAAGATAGTTGGAAAAGGAATGGGATTGTCTCCCATTCACCCAAAAATGCATAGCATAATGGCTAGGCAATGGTTTAAGATCCAAGATTGGTGATTCCTTTATGGATGGTTTTAATTTTGGACTTATCTCCAAAATCTCCATAAGAGTATTAGACACATATATGGGAGGGTCAGCCTCTAAATAGTTCACACGATTAGCTATGTTAATTTACCTCAAAGTTTTTCTATTTTATTTCCAAAATCTGTTAAATTATATTCATGTGAATCAGTTTTATTAAGCATTGCATTATGTGTTGGAAAGACTGTTGGGATTTCATGTGTATGCCTATATGGTGAGAATTTAAAATTTTTCTATCACTACTTGCTCAATACACAAATGACCTAATTTGTATTACAATTGCAAGCAAGGTTTTCTCTTAAGCATTTCAACAAACATATAATGTGCACTAAATAAAATAAAAAAATCTCATCTACCTTATTGCTAGAGATGAAGAAGATTACCTTTACCTAAAGGGATTGTCAAATCTCTTGAGTAGAGGGAACTTGATTTCCCTTCTAGATTTCTTGGAAACCACCTTTCTTTTGGGAGCACCTCTTGGTTCACCTTGAACCTAAGCAAAAAACTACCACACCTCTTAGATAGATAGATGTAGAATTCAAGGCTTAGATCCAACCACCTAGCAAGAAGAGATGAGAGAAGAGACTTTGGACCTAGGGTTGAACCACCTAGATTTTGGCCTTAAGCAAGCCTTTCCAAGTTTTGGCCTAGGAGAAGAAAAATGTGGCTGCTGAAAATGAAGGATTTCGGCTAGGGTTAGAGGCAACACATTTTGATCACATTTTCCTCAATTATGCTTCCTTAAATAGGCTAGGGTTAGGGCAACTCTTTGTGTAAGGTTTGAATCAATTACACAAATGCCACTAGTCTTGTTTAGCCATCTCATGCTATCTTTAATCTCAATTTATGACTGGTTTAATAAATTAATTTATGAACAAATAATATTATTCATATTATTCTATTATACAATGTCTCTATTATTCTTATAATGCACTCAAACATTATACCAAATAATATTTGCATAACTTCACAAATTTATTTATGGTCTAAGCATTTCATATTATGACATTTTATTTTAGCATTTCATCTCATATATTATACAACATTATGAAATGTAAAATACTTGTTTCTCTTCAGTTGGTGTAACCTTATAAAGGATCTATATCATCTTGGCAATAATATAAAACTTTATATTATTGACTATAAGAGGTTCAATCATTATATTATAATTTTCCAAATGACATAGTAATTATTTACTCGTTCCACTAATTTTGTGTCTATCCTTGTCATATGATATTATGAATAATATGCAAAATAGGATCGTGTCACTTTTGCATTATATTCGTTTTCTTGGTCTCTCAAGTGAATTATAATTATAACTACATCAGTTATATTATATGCAATATAATTCCACTTTACCAAGGGGCCCAGTAATATCATAACTCAAAATGGAGGGACAATGATAATATTAACATATAGATTCTCCCGCATAGGTTGTACACAACGAACTACTATTTCATTCCTATCATAAGATAGTATTTAAATAGCAATCACATTATATACTTCTCATGTGAAAAACCTACACATCTCATATCAAAGATTCTAAAGACACAATGGAAACATTAATGATACAAAACACAATCCATATAATGTTCCATCTAGTTAGGTAATGTTCAATATATAAAATACACATTTTATATATTCATGTCATTAAATGATAATCCCTTATCAATATTTATAGAACTACAATGTACTTTTAATCGACATGAAAATATTTCACGATAATTAATGTTCCTCCTTAATTACCATAATTGTGAACATATTTAGGATTACATGTTTCTCATTTTAAGTGTTCTATGGTTCAAGACCAAGTGCATCTTCTTGAACAATTCCAAAATATAACATGTTAATCTCAAGGAACAAGAATACATAATATTTAAAATCATGAACAGTAAATAAATCTTTATCAAAAAGAATAACTTTTAAAACACACATCCTTTAAAGAAAAGTGTGTGTTCTTGGGAATATTTGACATTGCTCGATCCATTAACCATAGGGTTTGGATCGATCAAACCATTTATTTGAGTGTGCAAAGAGTCATCCACGTGTAAATGTGTGCCTAATTGAAGATCGAGAACATCACCAATTGTATACATAGAATTAGCAATCACAAAATTCTAAAGGACAATTGGAAACATGTTGAAATCCACATTGTTAGCTAGTTCATCAAAAACATCTATGCTAAAACAATCATTATGAAAAAAATCTTATTACTTCAAAAATATTATATGTTATTTTTCATCTTGCATTCTCATGGTGAGCTTACATTATTGGAAATCAAGGAGATCTCTTCCAGTGGCTAGCGATGGCTGATAAAGGATCATAGGGATGTCATAGTCCTCCTCCATGTCAAGCATAATAAAGTCCAGCAAAGAGATGAAATTGTCTACTTTAACTAATACATCCTCTACTACATCCTGAGGACATAAGAAGAGTAGTAGGAGTACATGAGATAAATGATGTCATGGCACTTACATTAGGCTTAAAACTTGCAGCGATTCAAGGGTGTCTTGTGACTTTTATGTTGGACCTCATTTTTTGATAATTGTCCAAATAATCCTAAATCAACATTCGAACACATATAATATAGGATAGAAGCAACATCCAAATTTCTTTTGGAGTAATAACAAAAAGCAATTCAACCATCAATGATTTCCACTACCTAGTTTTCAACAACCACAACAATCACATGCCCAAACAAACAAGCGACCATTTGACGACAACAATAATGCTTTAATAGGGATGATGAAACATTTCATCGAATCAGTAAATATAAAAGTGGATCGCCTAGAGTCTATACAAGGGGATTCTATTTGGAATTTAGAAACCCAAATGGAGCAACTTGCCTAGGCCATAAGTCAAAGGCCTCAATATAACCTTCAAAGTGATATACTTATAAACCCAAGAAGAGAAGGTAAGGAGCATTGTAAAGCCATAGCCTTGAGGAGTAATAAAATTTTAGATGAGAATGAAAAGGATGAGGAGAAATAGGAAACTAACAAGGATAAGGAGGAACTAGTAGATAAAAAGAGTACTAAAAAGGAAATAATTCAGTCAAAGAAGAGAAACCTTTACAAACCCACCATTCCTTTTACTCAAATGCTACATATTTGAACATATTTTGTCTTATAATAAATTCATGAAGAATATACTATCAAAGAAAAGAAGGCTTTGAGTTCATGAGTCAATAACCTGGACTAAAGGTTGTAGTTACATCCTTAATATAAAACTTCCACCAAAAGTGAAAGATCCAGGTAGTTTTGACATCCCTTTCACTATTGGAAACATCCATTTTGGTAAGGCACTATGTGACTTGGATTCCAGCATTAACCTCATGCCACTATCAATTTTCAAGAGATTACCCAACATACTTCAATAACGTTGCAAATGGTAGACAAGTCAATAAAAATACCTTAGGGAGTGGTAAAAGATGTACTTATAAAAGTAGACAAATTCATATTTATGGTAGATTTCATTATGCTAGACATGGAGGAAGACCATGACATTCCTATCATACTTGGTCATCCATTCTTAACAACCAAGACATACTTGTTCATCCATTCTTAACAACCAAGAAAGCACTCATTGATGTACAAAAATGTGAGCTTACAATAAGAGTGCAAGATGAACAATTAACAGTTAATGTGTTCAAAACAATTAAATTCTTTGATACTGATAATACTAGTGTTTACTTTTGAATAGATGTTACTGATGAGCTAACCATTGATATGTTTTATGACATATTCTATAGTGATGATTTAGAGTATATGTTTGTTAATTCTGTGAACACACATGCTAATGAATACTATTACACTCACATAGGTGCACACATTCATACTGGTAGCTTAACAAAACTTTTTGAACTACCCCTACTTAAAAATATAACACATGTTTCCATGAACAATGACATAAAATCACCATAAAACAACTCAACCTATTTTAATGTTGAAAGTATGTAATCAAAGGTTGATATTATGGACTTTGTGAACTATTTGGAGGACATGCATATTGGGTGTGTATCAAAGGCGTTTGTGGTTGGTATATATGTTGGTCTATTATTGATATGAAAGGTATAAGCCCATCCATATGCATGCAAAAAATATTGCTAGAGTATAGAGCCAAACCAACCAGGTATGCACTACATCTATTAAAACCCATCATGAAAAGGGTGGTGAAGAAGGAAAGTATTGAATGGCTAGACATGGGCATTATCTACCTAATGTCAGACAGTGAATAGGTAAGCCCAATTCAATGTGTACTGAAGAAAAGAGGAATCATTATGGTGGAAAATGATTCAAACAAGTTAATACCTACCATGAATATTACAGGGTGGAGAGTATGTAGGGATTTTCATAAAGTGAATAAAGAAACAAGGAAGGACCATTTTCCTCTGCCATTTATGGATCAAATTCTTGACATATTTTTTGGGCATTCTTTCTTTTGCCTTCTAGATGGATACTCTAGTTATAACAACAAAAAAGACCACTTTTACATATCCTTAAGGAAATTTCTCTTTTAGGAGAAGTCCACTTGGATTATCCAATGCATTTGCAACAATTCTACGCTACATGATGGCTATTTTCTCATACATGGTAGAGAAGCATGTAGAAATCTTCATGGATGAATTTTTTATCTTTGGAAACACATATTATGAGCATATACAATATCTCACCCTAGATATGAAGAAACAAATTTGGTTTTAAACTAGGAGAAGTGTCATTTCATGGTACCTAAAGGTATAATCTTTAGCCATAAAATCTCAACAAATGGTATTGAGGTGGATAGAGCTAAGATATAAGTGATTGAGAAACTGCGAACACCTCCTAGTGTATGAGGAATAAGGAGTTTTCTTAGGCATGTGGGATTTTACAAATATTTATCCCAAGTCTCCAAACCCTTGTGTAATATTTTGAAAAAAAATACATGCCTTTCAAATTTGATGATAAATTTTTAAAGGCATTCAAAGTGTTTAAAGAAAAACTAGTATCACCACCACTTATTATCACACCAAATTGGAGTAAGCCTTTTGAGTTGATGTGTGACGTGAGTTATTTTCTTATTGGGGCTATTCTTAGATGGTGAAGAGAAAAAAGTGTTCCTTGCTATTTATCATACACGCAAGACCCTGAATGATGCTCAAATGGATTATGCTAGTATAGAGAAAGAGCTCCTTGCCATTGTGTATGCCTTCGAGAAATTCAAAAATTATTTTGTTGGAACTAAACTAATTGTCTAAATGTATCATTCTACAATAAAGTACATCATGACAAAGAAGGATGCCAAACTAGGATTGTTAAGATGGTTCTCCTTCTACAATAATTTTGACTTGGAAATTCATGATAAAAAAAGGAATAGAAAATTAGGTAGCAAACCATCTATTTAGACTTAGAAGGGACGAAATATGGATGGCTATACGATAATTGGGGAATCCTTTCTAGATGCGTAACTCTTTTCAATAGCTCAATAAAAAATCCCATGGTATGCAAACATTGAAAATTTCCTAGCTACCAATATTCTTCCATTAGATGTCGCATGGCAACAAAAGAAGAAATTCTTCCATGATATTAAACAGTATTTTTGGGATGACCCTTACTTCTATAAAGAATGTGATGATGGTATTTTGAGAAGGTGTGTCCCTTATGATGAAATGGAAGTATTTTTTACCATTGCCATAACCATAACTCGTACTATGAAGATCACTTTGGGGGTATAAAAATGGTAGGTAAGGTACTTCAGTCTAGTTATTTTTAACCCACACTATTTAAATATTCTTACATTTATCTAAGGATGTGTGATGGATGTCAAAGGATATGTAATATTTAAAAAAAAGATGATATGCCTCTAAATAGTATACTTGAAGTGGAATGGTTTATGTTTTGGGCATTAACTTTATAGGACTATTTCCTTCATCCTTAGGTAACCAATATATACTTTTAGGAGTGGATTATGTGTCAAAGTGGGTAGATGCCATAGCTAGCATTAAATGTGATGCCAATATTTTTATGAATTTTTTGTAGAAATGTTTTCACTAGTTTTGGAACTCCCAAGATCATTACTTGTGATGGAGGTAGTCACTTTTACAATAGATCCTTTAAGTACTTATTTTATAAGTATGGTATTAAGCATGAAGTGTCTACCTCCTACTATCGCTAAACAAGTGGGCAAGCAAAAATGTCTAATAGAGAAGTGAAAAGAATTTTGGAGAAAACTGTGAACATCTCTAGGAAGGATTGGTTATCTAAGTTGGATGAAGCTTTGTAGGCACACAGAATTGAATTTAAAACACCAATTGGTAGCACCTCATTTAGGCTAGTTTATTGAAAAAACATGTTAATTACCACTAGAATTGGAAAACAAAGCATATTAGGAATTAAAACAGTTGAATATGTCCATAGGTGCAGGTGGTGAAAAAATAATGCTACAAATAAATTAATTTGATGAATTACAGTGGAATTCATATAAGAATTCCAAGCATTATAAAGAAAAGGCAAAAGGATGGAATGATAAGAAAATTGTGTATTGTATCTTTAAACCGGGATAGAAATTATTAATGTACAACTCAAGACTCATTGTTTTCGGGCAAAATAAAGAGTAGATGGTCAGGTCCATTAACTATGACTAATGTAACCCACCATAGAGCCATTGAATTAGAAAATAAAAATGAAGAAAATTTCATTGTGACTGGACATAGAATGAAGCACTATCAGGGAGATCGATTATCAAATGAAATATCTATGATAACCTTGATTGATGCACCTTAGAAGTTGATATGACCATCTAGGTAAGGACATTAAATGTGGAAATAGTTATGAGGCAACCCAATGTTATTTTACTTATATTCTTTTAGGTTTATAAATGTGGAGAGCAATGGTGCAACAAGCTTGAGTAGTTTCAAAGATAGATATGATGGGCCAAGACTAAGGGAGTTTTTTTTTTAATTTTTCATATTTATATGTGTACATTGAGAGAAAATTTGTGGTGAGTTATATGAGTTGATGAAATATATTATATTTTAGAATCTATTTGATCATCCCTTGAGGTGAAATTATAAATAGTATTTGGCAAAAGTGATGATTAAGGCCTCAACTTGATGGATTGAGCCTTTCAAGCTAACCATTATTAATATCATTAGTCACCAATATGAACCCAACTAAGAACCTTTCATATCTTTAAGCCATATGTCACAGCTATAAAATATTTTTTATCATTACCTTGGAACCTTTAGCTTATACAAAAAGAAAATGCAATCATATGTTATGCTATATATTGAGGTTAATTGTAATTCACCCTATTTGAAAAAAAAGAAGCAAAGGAAAAACTCACAACGCAATGACACTTTTCTAAAAAAAAAAGAGAAAAATAAGTTTAGGGGTGATGTAAAGTTACAAGAAGATGTGAAATAAAATAATATGAAAAGGATGATAAGATAGAGTTCACTAAGAAAAACAAGTAGAAGTTCAATATAGTCGAATATTACATGATAAATAAAATAAAGCTAAGTTGTGGAAAGAGCCTAAATATATTCATTTATGTACCCTCATCGATGATATTTGTTCTAAGATTTAATCGATTAAAATGCTTATATATGTTTATTTCATGAGTGCATTGGATGATATCATATGCAACATACACACTCATATGAATCAAGTCATCAAAAACCTTGCATTCCTTGTATGGATGGAACATTGATTGATGGATATGTGAACCTTCTTGTAATGAAAATTGTACGACTTTTGAAGAGGGTAGTTTCCACAAAATATGCATGTATTAATAGACATATATTTATGAATATGATGATCATATCATTTTATCTAGTTAGACTTGGCTTTACTTATGGGCAAGTAAAGAGTTAAGCTTAGGGCTGTGATAAATCTATGAAAGTAGAGTCATCAGTGCACTTTTCTACTTAATATATGTTTATTTTATTCAATAAGTAGTACTTTTAGAGTTAAAAATATTAAAATATGAAATTTCTATTGAGAAGGAATAAAAATATATTTTTCTAAATTTTTTGAAATTTTTAAGGATTTTTATGAATCTTTTAATGCAAGACCAATCAGGACAGAACACATGGATGCCACTCAAGCAAAAAGGAACCAATTGGACCGCATCTTGTGTACTAGCTGATGTAGTCATTACCACGTGTTGCCATAGCATTCACTCTAAGTTTTTGCCAAGTAGTCAATGAAAAATCCTTATGTTATCACGGGATTTTCCTGTTTGTTCCACTAGAGTGCCATGCAATTCGGATTGGATAATTGCAGAGTGCCACCTATCATTGACTCAATGTGCATTGAGTAGCACCATTCTGCCTCTCCACGCATTATGTGTAGATTCATTTCATATTTTTCACTTTCCATTTGTTGTGATCCAATTGGCCAACACTCTTTAATTCCTTTTTCATTGCAACCTTCGATTTGAAGCTGATCTGGCAGTCTAGTGATCGGTGAAAAACTACAAGTGCACAATATCATTGTGTTATAATAAAGTGATAAGAAGAGTATCATCATCAAGGATTAATAACTTACTTTTGACAAATACCAAAATTATACTAATATCATTTTTATCCAGAAAAATCACTAAGGTTGTTGTAATTGGAATTTAAAATAAAAGCAATTAAACAAAATGCACAAAAGAAAATAAGATGTTCAAAAATCAAATTAATCAGAAGATAACTTCTAGGAAATCAATTTCACCTAATCACTCGCTATGCTTTACTCATCTAGCTAATTGAATTTAATTTTCTATGTTTGTTAGAAATCTACAAACAACATCCAAAAGCTTGTTCAATAGTCAATTGGAAATAGTTTTGTTCATTAATTTATACAAGAGTATGCAATTTAATAAAGCAAGAAAGCATTAAGATCAATGATTTTAATACTATATAGGTTCATACAAGTCTTTCGATCTCTATATTTACCTATAACGAAATATTCCACATCTATACTATAATTCCCTCTTTCAATATTAAATCACAAGATTAAAATCATCTAATTAGTGGTCAGTTAGTTAGAAGCATTAAACTCAGAATAAATCAGATAAACATGAAGAGAAATAATTCAAATTAACATAGAAAATCAAGCATAGGTTGGAATTAAATTACATCTTTTTATTAGAATAAAGAAAAATTAGTTTATACTTAAAATTAAATTTAACATAAATGAATTCACCATAATTGTTTTGAGAGGAATTGAAATAAAATTGAATTACAAAAATAATCTACTTTCCTGTCGTCTCCCGCATTTTCTCTTTTTTTTTTCTGGTCTACGTAGCTTCTGAAATATTTTCTCTTTTGCCACCCTCTCCTTTGTTTCTCTTCTACCCTATTTGTTTCTCTCTATGCCTTCCTTTATTGTTTCTTCTTTTTTTTGTTCTCCTCCCTCATGGCTCCCATTTCTTTATATATATATATATCAAACCCTATCCCCTTCTTTAGTTTCTTCTTTCTTTTTCCTGTCACCTTATGTTTCTTTATATATATATATATATATATAAATCTTTATTTAAATTTGAGAGTCCTTAGATGATATTTTTCTAAAATTTTGGATCTTCATTATCTTGAAATCTGCAATAAAATTTAAATAATAATAATGAAGTCTAAATTCAATAAAAAATAAATAAAATTAGGCTAAAGTTAAAGTTGAGAAGTGATAAATTATGCCAAATTATGCAAGTCATTATCTAGATTCCATTTGAGCCTAATTTAACCCAATAATTTCATAAGAAACAACCAAACCATTTTTTGTATATTGTTTTTATCAAATTTTGGAGCTGCCAAGAAAAGAGTGGGGTTCAAGAGGAGACATAATTTGGTGGAGATTCAAGAGAAGATTTGTTTCTACAATTCAAGTGATTTATTGTATTATTGCTTCTTTTCCTTTCTTTATTAATTTGTATATCTTTCTCATTGAAAAGTATGATATTTATGAATTCAATCATTTCTAGCTAATTTATTAATTTAGGGGTCTTATGAACCAAATGTTTTGCATGTGATGATATAATATTTTATCCCAATTGTGATTTTAATTTAATTATATAATTGAATCTGATTGTTATGCTATTAATTGTTTAGCCACAATTGATCTATAAAGGTAATTAAATAGATTTGAGAATATTATTTACTTGTTTGTCCTGATTGAATAACATGTATAGTTTCTAGGCAAAGATGTGTGGTTCTTATATATGTGATCCATAATTGATGAATTTAATGAGTAGTTTGCAATTTAATTGATATGAGAGTATGTGTTAATTAATTATTTGTTATTTACTTTTAGTTATTTTAATTTTGTTTTCTCAAAAAACAATGAATTGATTTTTACTTTTTAGTTTTAAAATTAATTTCTAATAACATAATCTCTAAGGGAACAATCTTTTTTTATCATTATATTACTTATTTGCAATATGTATACTTGTGTACCTATTGCACACAATTTGAGCAATAAAAAAAGGAGTTAGGACCATACACCAAATTTAGGAGACTTTGAACTACATGTGCTACACTATGATCACACTTCTTAAAAATGTTAAACAAGCCTTGGAGGACATACATTAGGTCAACTCCATGCAAGAAGAACTTATCCAGTTTCAAAGAAATGTTGTAAGGTACCTAATGCATAAATTTTGAGTTTATAAAGCTCAAAAGTGCATGAATCACTTATAATAAATGAAAACATACTCTCAAGGTCGGTCTCCCGAGGAATTGTAGCAGTTTTGAAAAGTTAAATTATTTTCTAATATAGTTAAGAAAAATATTTCCTAAGAACTCAAACAATTGATGGTTATAGAATATAATAGTAAATTCTAAATTACTTTATATCCAAAGAAAGTAAATAAATGAAAATAATTAAATGAAAGCAAGTCATGAATCAAAACGAGTAAAAGAAAAAAAATTAAATTATAGCCGAACCTAGGATGAAGGATAAATAAGGGATTTTAGCGAGAATAACCCTTCATAGATAGAATGAATCAAGTGATTTAAATATAAGCTAGATTTATTGATTCTTTTCTTTTTAAATAAGCTAACTCCCTGTAATCATAGTGAGTTTCCAATGATATTCAATTAATCAATACTTCCTTAATCAGGGTTAAAATTGATTAATTGGTAAACTAAAGAAACATATATGAACCAAATCTTCAATTAATTAATAACTTTCTTAGTTGGGTTTGAAATTAATTAATTGATAAACCTAAGGTAGATATATTATTTAATTATAAATCATAATTTGGTTGATTATTCATTTATAATTAAATATAATTTTCAAGCATCTAATTTAAACTTAATCAATAAAATTAAATTTGACTCTTATTCATTATGCACAACTAAGCATAGATAATTTATCTAATGCTTAATTCCAAAATGTTTTATTTAATCATAAATCAAGACTTTGCACATCATGAATTTATGTTAAATATCTAAAGATTATGAACAAGAAATAAATCTGATAACTTTTATTTATTTAAATCATAAAAGTGTTCTCCAACAATTGAATTCAAGACTAAAATCCTATATTACATATTTACTCAATCATAATTAAATTAACAAAAGTCAATCAAATTATGAAAGACATCATATTACAGAAAGAAATAAAGGATATGGCAATTAAAAATATTTTTTTTTTCTTGAAGATGATTCTAGATCTCTAAATAAGTTGTAACTATCTTGTCCAAATCTTTGGATCTTTTTCCCAATAAGGAGGTTCTTTCTCTGTATCTATATATGGTGGAATGGCTATGAGAGCTTGATCTAAAATCTACACTAAAAACTATATAGAGAGTTAATTTATTATGAAATCAAAAGTTATATGATAAACCCAATACATTAGGTTTATTTATAAGAAAATCATCTACAAAAGGCTACTGAATGAAAATAACATTCGATCACCTTGCTCGATTTCAACATCAGAGGACCTTGCCACGGTACAACATATTTCATGGTGTAGCATGCAAAGCTAAATGTGCCCAATAATTCATCCCAAGGGGTGTGCATCGTGGCACACTTTGTTTATCTTGAATTGTTGTATACCTTACAAACTTGTTGGCTCCTAATATAAGGCTTACATGCTTTAATATTTTAAGCTCTTAGGGTGCAAAATAAGAACCATATATGTTGTTTTTTATGTATTGACAAGTTTATATATTTTAAAGCTAAAAACATCTGAAATAGAACAAGTCATACCATTGATTTCGAACAGATAGATTGCATAAATAATCACATAAACTTGCCATAATCAAATCTATTCCTTTCAATTAAGAACAACAAAATCATGAAATATGAGTGATTTTCAAGAAATTTTCCCAACCCTCAACTGGTTTATTGCTAACCTCTAGTAAGAAAAGAAATTTAAAAACTAAAAACAAAAATAAATAAAATAAACTATGCTAGCCTAAAAAATCTCCATTGATTGACAAAGTTACATGTACATTTAGCATATGCAACAATCCTTTAAACACCTATATGGCCCTAGTGGACAAGTTTAAGTCTCATGAAGGTTTTCATACCCACAAACTTCCTAACATACAAAGATTAAAACTAAAAATAACTCACAAGGCAAAATTAAAATTAACAAAATAAACTAAAAACGACAAAAATTCTCATGCTTTGTTTCCTTTTAGTTTATAATCAAAATCTCAAGCACAAGTTAATTCAACATCTCAAAGGATCATAATTTATTGTTCAAACCTATTACACATCACAAATTCATCTCCCATTACAAGCACATACCAACATTGACCCAACTAACCCTAGTGTTAGGAATCTGAATTTACTTCGACTGTAATCCTCACAAGACACTCTCAATATCACAATAATCTTATAGGTTCAACCACTCTACAAGGTATATGTGAATAGAAGATATGTAAAGAATAAAGCAAAATTTTTTGCATATGATAAACAAGAAAGGCTCAAATGTGCATTACATAGATCTCATAAAAGGAATCAAATGCTACGATTTATGAATGTATCATTTTACTAGTCTCATGACTTAATCAAAACTATTAAGCATCAAATATGTGCCTCAAGATCAATGAAAATGCAGCTGACTACAAGGGGATTATTCCTGTTATTTTGGTAACAATCATCTCACTACTTTGAAGAACTTAGGGTCATAGTAATTAGTTATACTATTTATTTTTCCCACTTTTTTTGTTCTTTTAATTCTTCTTTTTTCCTTTTGTTTTTAAAAAGAATATACCTATATACATAAGTGTGTTTTGGTAAGTGACTATTTTGGCCCTTTTTGTTGTAAATGAACCTCATATATATCTTTTTTACTTGAAGTTAAGCATGAATGAGTATAGGCACACACTTTTAATTTCTTCAAATCATTTAATCTAAACAATGAAATTAAGTACATGATACTTCATCAAATGTTTAAAATCCTAATATTCAATCCAAAAATTAAAGAGATCGTTTAACAATTTGAAATAATAAGAAAAGTGTTTAAAGAATTAGAAGAAAAATCATCACTCAAAATAAAACGCTTTTGGCTCAATAAATGTGGGTTGATCTCAATCTCAACACCCAAGCATGAAACTGAAACTATGAATAGAACTAATTCTTAAAATGGCCCATGAACATATTTAAGACATCAAACCAACAATGCAAAGACTCAATCATTAATTTTAAATTATGTAAAAGCATAATAATTTTGTATCAATTTTTTTCCTATTAGGTCTATTTGCACATCCCAAACCTAAATTAAATATTGTTCTCAATGTTTTTCAACTATGCATATGTTCGGAAAAGTAATGAAAGAGACAAATAGAAAATTTACTTCTAATAAATAAAAGAAAACAACTTAATTAAAATAAAGTAAAATAATACTATAAAAAATGGTGGGTTGCCTCCCATAAAGTGCTTAGTTTAACATCTTAGTAAGACACTATTGAAGGAAGAGGCTTATGCAATTCAATGCATTCAATATCCTTATTTGTATTGAATCCTTCTAAGTAAGGCTTGACACAATTCCCATTGACTTTGAATGAATTTTTAGTTTTTGGATTTATTAATTCTATAGCTCAGTGGAAGAAGACTTGAACAACTTGAAATGATCCACTCCATCTTGACTTCAACTTTCTTGGAAGCATTTTCAAATAAGAATTAAATATGAGAACTTTAATTCTTGAATAAAGAGACTTACAAATTAGACATACAAATTTGAAATTTTGTTATGGTAATGCTTAGTACTTTCTTTGTAGATTTTTTTCATTTTCATTTGCTTCAGCCTAATTTATTTTAGCTTATCAAGTTGAAGCAAAAATTCCTTTCCTACTTATTTAGGTACCATGTTTAACTACTTGATTTCTGAATATGCCATATGCTCAGGCTCAATAGGTAAATGGCAAGCCTTTTCAAAAATCAACCTATAGGACTCATACCACTTGGTGTCTTATAAGTTGTGTGGTACACCCATAATGCATCATTTAACTTGGTTTCTCAATCCTTTCTTGAAGGTTGTACTATTCGTTCTAAGATACCCTTGGTTTGTCTATTGCTTACCTCTACATGACCTAAAGTTTTTGGATGGTTTAGAGTAGCCAACATGTGTGTGATATTATAATTTTTTAGTAATATATCAAAGAGTTTGTTACAAAAGTAGCTCCCTTCAGCACTCATAATGGCCCTAGGTGTCCCAAACCTACTAAATATTACATCCGTAAATATGTTTATGACACAATTAGCATCATTAGTTTTGGGAGGTATAGCTTTAACCCACTTGGAAACATAATCAATTATAACCAATATATATTCATACCCAAAAAAAAGAGATTATCAAACATAATTTAAAAAGGTAAAGAGCAATCAGGTGACATGCTAATAGATATAGAAGTTAGTTTTTATTTCAAGGTATCAAAAGCAAAAAGGAAAGATTATCAAACATAAATAAAACATCCTTGACTTATAGATTAACATAAAGGATGACTTATTTAATAAAATCTTTAACAAATCTGGTATAAAATCTGACGACTCTATGAAAATAGAGTCATTAGCACACTTTTTTACTTAATATTTATTCGTTTTATTCAATAAATAGTATTTTTGGGAATACAAATATTAAAATATAAACTTTTTAGGAAAAAGGGTGAAAATATAAGTTTTTGGAATTATTTGGAATTTTTCTAGAATTTTTAACGTAGGGTCAATCAAAAGCTGCCATGTGACATAGCATACAAGTAGATGAGCTGATTGGGCAAGGCACGTAAATGCCATGCAAGTAGAGACAATGAATTATAGATCTCCAAGTGTGAGGAGTGAAGTAGCACGTGCCACGTATCAACACCGCATTCAACCTGAGTTTGAAGTGTAGTCAAACAGCATTACCATGTGTCACCACATGATTTCTCCCCTTGTTCAACCTGGGCGCCACACCATCCATTACTACAAATTATGTTGTGTCGTGTGGTGCTGATTCAACATGCGTTGACTCAGACCACTCTTCCCTACCAAGCATCGCACTTTGATTAGCCTAATTAATTACTTCTACAATGTGTTGCACTATGATTGGCTAGCATAATTCATTTTTCTTGTTTTGATCTCATCCTTTAATTTGAAGCTAATTTGATGGTCCAGATTGCACCTGAGCTATATTTAAGCCAGTAATCACCTCATAATCCCTAAAAAGCTATCATTAGCATAATTTTGGTCAATTTTTAGAGGTAAAAAGAGAGAACAATACATAAAAATTCAAAATGAGATACGATTTTGGTGGATATTTAAGAGGAGATTAGCACTACAATTCAAGATATTGATTACATTTCTTCTTCTACTCCTTTCTTTATCAATTTTATGTCTTTTTTTATGAAAAATATGAGCTTTATGAACAAAATTATGTGTAGTTAATTTATTAATCTAGAGATCTTATTATCACAATTTTCACCATGTGATAATCTAATATTTTATGCCAATTATAATTATAATTTAACTATATTATTTAATCTGATTTTTATGGTATTAATTGTTTGGCCAACAATTTATCTATAAGGACAATTAAATAGACTTGAGAGAATTATTTAATTGTTTGTCTTGATTAAGTAACATGCATTATTTCTAGGCATAGATGTATGATTGTTATGTATGTGATCCATAATTGATGAACTTAATGAGTTGTATGCAATTGAATTGGCATGAGAGTGTGATTAAATTAATTGCTATATGGTGTGTAGTTTACTTGAGGAAGGAATACATGCTAGGTTATATTAAATTGATCATGTAATTAATTGATAATTATATTGATGATTTTAGTAATTGACGTGTTTAGAAAATTGGGAATTAAGTATTTCTATATATTTTCTCATATATCTTCTTAGTTACCAAAAAATTGATTTTTTTTTATGTTTTAAACTTAGTTTCTAATAAAATAATCTTCGTATGATCAATCTTTTCTTATCATTATATTACTTGTTGCAATACGTATACTTGCATATTCATTGTACACACAATTTTTGTGGTGATAAAAAACCTACTTGTCCAAAGAAAATCATAATTTCCTTTACAATAGTTGGGGCGATAATTTAGTAAATAAATCGATTTTAGCCTTATCTAGTTCTATAACTTTACTTGAAATAATATGTTCTAACACAATGTCTTGTTTAACCATAAAGTTACTTTTTTCCAACTAAGCGTTATGTTTAATTCAATAAAACTTTCTAGAACTAAAGTCAACTTATGCAAACAATCATCAAATAAAGTCCCAAAGATAGAAAAGTCATCCAGGAATATCACAATGAATTTATGTACCATATCTTAAATTATTGACATCATGCACCTTGGGAATATGGCGGGAACATTGCATAAACCAAATGGAATTGTTCTAAAGGTAAATGTACCCAATGGAGGAGTGAATATAGTCTTTTCTTGATCTTCTGGTGAAATTGGTACACGATAATATCCTAAAAGACCATCAATAAAATAATAAAAGTCATGTCTAGCTATTCTTTCTAACATTTGATCAATAAAAGGAACGGGAAAGTGATCTTTCTTAGTGTACAAATTTAGCTTCCAAAAGTCAATACACATCATCCATCCCTGAATGATTTTAGAAGGCACTAAGTTATTCTTATAATTTCTTACAACGGTAATGCCTAATTTCTTAGGTATCACATGTACCAGACTATACCACTTGCTATCAAAAATAGGATAAATAACTCCTACCTCTAAGAGTTTTACTATTTTAGTTTTCACTATTTCATATATAATTGGGTTAAGTCTTCTTTGGGTATCTCTTATAGATTTTTTATTGTCCTCTAAATTAATCTTATGCATACACATAGCCAGACTAATACCTCTAATGTCTCCAATACTCCAACCTATATCTTTCTTGAATTTCCAAAGCTACCTCATAGGTTTTCCTTCTTAGCTTAGGGTTAAAGTAGAAGAAATAATAACTAGGTTGGTCTCCCCCCTTGAAAGAACACATATTTAAGGTGCTTAGATAACTTTTTCAATTCTAGTTTAGGTTAACTATTTTCTTCCACATATGGGGTCCTAGTAGATCTAAAGTTGTACTAGGCTCTTCTATTAGCTGAACACTATCTAATAATTCATGGTACCCCTTAGTCTTATCATTTAAGTCTTCCTCTATCCTATCAATAGTTAAAGCTTATTGAAGTTTACCCTTAATCTCCTCCTGGGAAAAAAGTGTTATAAGCAAGTGTATCCACATAATCAATTTATGAATACTCACCATCAATAGGAATAGAAGGAATATGATAGGAATCAAAAACTTTAAAATGAATTGTCTCTCCCAAGACTGTCATAGTTTATCTCCCACTATGGACATCTATAATAGTCTTGCTTGTGGTCATGAATGGCTTACTAAGAAGAATAGTGTCATCCTTGTCCCTTATTGGTTTTTCCTGCATATCTTTTAACAAAAAAAATCAACATATATTATTTGTTTATCTACCTATTCAAGAAAATACTTAACCGTGCCCTCTGGATATTTGACAAACCCATCAACTATTTGAAGGGACATATTTGTGGACTTCAACTCCCCTAAACCTAGTTTCAAGTATATTGAGTAAGGCATGAGATTAATACTTGCACCAAAATCTAGCATAGCCTTAACCAACTTTTTATTCCCCATAGTAATATTAATATTAAAACTACTAGGATCCTTCAATTTTGATGGAAGTTTTTGTTGAATTACTACATTAGTAACTTCTGATACAATCTCTCTTTTATTAACTTTATACTTTATACTCTTAGTGTTCAATTATTTAAAAATATTTGCATAGGAAGGCATATTACTAATGATATCTAAGAAAGGTAAATTAATGTTAACCTTAGAAAGCAATCAAATAAATAAAAAAAATTACTTATTTATTTTATCGTCCTTAAAATAGTGTAGGAATGGTAAGGGCGGTCGGTGTTGTTCTAATGCCTTGTGTAGTGTAGGTGAGTCAGAAGACTCTCCTTGAATCCCCTTAGATGGCTTTATAATTATATCATTTATGTCCACACCTTCCTTGGGTGCTACTTTCACTACACCTGTGGTTACTACATAATTAACTAAATCATTACAACTTTTAGAAAGTTCTATATTTCAACCTTACCACTCTAATGAATTGTAATAGCCGAATATTAGGAGGCTTCCTTTTTCCTTGTCTTTGCATTTTCTTAGCGATTTACCCAACTTGATTATTTTTTATGTCATTATCTAATTTTCTTGAATGAAAGCATTCAAGTTTTTTTCCAAGGTTGGCTTATTAGGTGGATATGGTGGCATATTTTGGTTTAAATTGGGGAATTGCATTTGATTTGGGTTATATGGTGGGTTAGTATTCTCTTTCTATGAAAACTTTTGGTGACTTCTCCACCCAGGATTATAGGTTTTGGTATAAAGGTCACTCTTAGGCCTAGATTGATACATCTTCATAAGATAAACTTCTTGACTGGTACCCAAATAAGAATCACCTACAAATGAGGAAACATTAGCACCATAACCACATATACCATAGACTTCACATACCTCTTGGCTTGTTATATTCTTGGTTGTTAGGAGTTGAACTTGCTTTGTCAATTCCATATGTTAAATGGCCATCCCATTCTCGAAGCCTATCTCCTTGAATCTAGATCTTCTAATCTAGTACTCTTTTATTATGAATTAGTACCCAACATCTCCTAAAGATCATAAGTCTCTAAGGCTATTATTTCTTCCATAACTATGTGGTCATTAAGTGAGAAGTAATTTGAAGCTATCTCAAGTTTCATGGAATGGTTCTCCTTCCTTTTGAGAGTATGTAGAAATTTTCATTCTCAAATTGGAAGTTTTATGATGAGAATAGTGTCTTCCTATGAATAATGTAAACTCCCTCCCAAGTTATCAGGGAATCTAATGGGAGATTCATTAGCCAAACCTTTGCCCTAACATTTAGGTATATGGGAAACACCTCACTTTTAATTGGTCCTCAATAAGCTCACTTTGACCTTCATTAGAGATTTTTACTCAATTGTACATACATTCCCTTTGCATGGGCATACTAAGGGCCAATTAAAAGATAAACATGCTATTGGTACATGTTGGCTATACAAGAATAAGCAGGATTAGAATGGTGTGATTTCTAGAAATAAATCAAGACTTTTAGCAAGGGTTATGCTCATATAGAAGGTATTGACTTTGAGAAAACATTTTCTCTTGTTTCTTGCCTTAATTTGGTAAGATTATTGATTGTGTTGGCATGTTACTTTGGTTTAAAGCTGTAGCAAATGGAAGTCAAAATTTCTTTCCTAAATGGTGTTATCAATAAGGAAGTTTATGTTAAGCAACCCAAAAGGTTTTGAAGATCCACATCTTCCAGATCATGTCATGCCGTTAAAGAACACTTTGTATGGTTTCAAACTAGCTCGTCACATCTGGTATGAGTTCTTAGCCACAATCCTATTTAGTAATGGTTTTTAAAGAGGTAGAGGTGACAAAATGTTTTCCATTCAAATAGGAAAATAAGAAGTAGTGGTTGCCCAAGCCTATAATGATGACATTATCTTTGGATCCACAAAGCATGACAATGCTTAAGAGTTTGCTCTAACTATACAAAAAGAATTTGAGATGAGTTTAGTCAGAGAATTGAAGTTATTCCTTGGTATTTAGGTTAAAAAACTAAAAGATGGCATCATCCTATCTCAAGCTAAGTATGCCAAAGAGATTGTTATGAAATTTGGATTGGATAAAGCTAAGATTTCATGTACTCTAGTGAATACTTCTATTCACCTCTCCTAGGATTCATCAGAAAAAGATGTTGAGCATACCTTATATAGGAGTATTGATACATTCACATGAACAATCAATTTAAACCTTACTTTAAATTGCTTAAGATGTTGTAATTAGTGTATAGCTAGTAAGGGTTTTTTTTTGCAAAGGATTTTAGAAACTAATTTCTATTTACAAGTATGGGGTTTTGGTTTTGCAAACTGAAAATTAAATCTATCTAATAAAGATTAATAAGAAAAAAAAATATCTAAAGATTACGATATATATTTAAATAAAAAACGATTGCATGATCATTCTCTACCTCTAGCATATATTGTAAATCAATAAAAACATATTCTAATCTTGTATTATTTGATTATACCAACTTAGAGAAATTCATAAGCTCAAAAGTCTTGGCCTCTTCTTACCTGTTCGTCAAATTAAATAAGCTCTTAATTTAATCTCTTTCTAATAGATAACCTAAAAAAACTCTCTAAATTTGATTTATCGAAAGCATTCCACTTCAAGAAGCTCAGTTTAATTATCTTGAGTAATGATTCTTATTGTAAGCAATTTAATTATTTAAATTGATCAAGCAATTACATACCTATTCAATTAAATTGATTAATTACTGAAAGTTTATAAGATAAGGACCTAATTAACCTAGAGGGTGAATAGGTTATTTTTAATTTTTACCAATTTATAATTTAATAACCTAAAGAAAGTGGCCATGCATGCAATCGTGTGTAAGAATAAAGTGCAGAAATAAAATAATAACACAAGATATATTTAGGTGGAAACAACCTAGGTCACAATCATAACCTAAGAGGAAAACCACTGGTCCACCAAACCACCTAACTATCCACTATGAAAAAAAAATGTTCAAGTACAAACTCGATTTTATGCTACCCTTCATAGGATACTGCCCCAATATACCTTACTTACAAGTCCCTACTCTTTTTTCAAAGTTTCCTATATTAGCGTGAGCGGTTTCCAGACCAAGGTTCCAATAAGCTTCCTACCAATCAGCCACGTTCCCAAATGAACTACAAAATGGTTAGCACAAAAAAAAGTGTCTATGTGTGTTCTAGAATGGATATAATAATGAATAAATCCTAACTAGATGATTCAAAACATATGCTACCTAAATCAAATCAACTAGTAAATGCTAGAGCAAAAATATCAAGCACAAGTTCAATAAAAATAGTTTCTTTAAAGATTAATAATCAAATCAAATAAATATGATATGACAAAAATAATTATTTGATCTAACAATTTAAGAACAAAAATAAAGAAGAAGCCATAAGAACATATTATCAAAATATCATAAAATAATTAGGCTTATTAATCAATCAAACATAACCACCAATATTCGATAGATTAACTAAATAAAGAAGTCTAAAGAATTATGATCTTATATTTGTAAAACAAGAGAGAGAGAAATTAAGAAGATTAGAATAATGCTCTTGTGTGGTTGATTGAAACAATGAGCAATTATTTTTATTTATAGGAAAAATTACAACCCTTCATCCTATCTAATTGATAAATATCTTTTCTATTACAAATAGGATTAGTAATACTTATTAATTAAGAAAACTCCTATATGATTGATAAATATCTTTTCTATTACAAATAAGATTAGTAATACTCACTAATTAAGAAGACTCTTAATTAAGGAAGAGTTCTTTTAAAATAGATTTTATGCTAAAGATTTCAGCTATAATTTAGAGTATATTTTATCTAATATCTTTCAAAATAGATTTTATGCTATCTTTTATGCTAAAGATTCCAGCTATAATTCAGAGTATATCTTATATAATATTTTACCATATCTTATTCTATATTTTAACACTAAAAATAATTTCAGATGTATAAACATGTGCTATTAAATGCATAAATATAATCCTATGTGTCGTAGTTATTAAAGATATACTTGAAATACAATTATCTAGAACTTGAGCATTTGTTTGGCTTTCTTGATAGACTTGATAGCAATCCTAAAAACAAATTTACAGATAAATATTTTTTCCATGAAAATAGCCAACACTCATAATCCTTACAATGATGAATTAATATAATTATTCAATTCTACACTTAAATAATCAAGAAAATTCATACAAAGATTAAAAATAAAAATTAATACATAATCAAGAAGACTAGTTGAATAAAATATGATAGATCTTATTTCATATTTCAATCCATGTCTAGGGCTTTGAAATCACCCGCAATCAATTCTAATATTAGCTACTCATGGAAAAAAATAAATTTATAATATTGTTCAAGACAACAATAAAAGAAAAATAAAATTTTGGATTATTGTCTTTATATCTGATCTTCAACCCACTTGATTGCCTCTTTAAATCTTGTTCTTACTTTTGGCCTCTAGAAAACTTTATTATTCTAGATCTCCCAATTTTGTGATTAACCCTAGTTACATATTTATAGTATGAGAGTTACATATGAAGTAATTAGGATTAGGGTTGTAGAAGTTTAAAATAATTAGGATTATAAGCTAAGACAATCTGGAACAAGTGGGATAAGGATGGTGAAAATCTGGAAATTATGTACACATTAGAGAGTATGGGCCACATCATGCCACATGTGCCAAAACATGGTGTACAAATTTTATATATTTTTATAAATAAATCACAAGTGCACAAATCACTTATAGAAAATGATAAGTATACTTGCAAGGCTGATCCAAAGAGGAATAATGGGGTTTTTAAATAATTCAAAATATTTTTAAAAATAAAAAATAAAAACCTAAATCTCCTGTTACGATTGTTTGGTTCGATAAATTCTAAACTAACAACATAAAATAAAGGAGATTCAATAAACCATTGGCAAATAAACATTTACATTCAATGGAGAATTTATGGGATATATTAGTTAGTTAATTATGCTAGCTCAATATTAATTATATTATTAAAAATATAAATTAAGATTATTGATTCTATTTTTTATGTATGAAAACATCCTAAGGTAGTGATCATTTTCTTTGTTAATTAAATTTTAATTTCCCAACTTTGCTCATGCTGATAATTTAATTTCAATTAAATTATGCTTATTTTCTAAGAAATTAACAAAACATTTAACTTGTCACCTTCAATTGAGCCACAACTTTAAACTTCCATCAAGGTGTCTAAATTAGGTTAATGATTTAAGTATCTGGAAACCAATTTTTAGATTTTAAAACTACTACGAAAAATATGTCGTTAATATATTTTTTAATAATAATTCTTATAAAAATCTTTGAAATAGAATTCTTTAAAGATTCAAAAAATCAAATCCAAAATCAAAGAGTTGACTCTAAATAAGATTCAAATAATTAAATCCTAAATTAACTCTCTGATTTATTATAAAAAATATTTAATCAATATATTTTTCTTTTAATAAATTATTGTAAATCTTGATGAAGAAATAAAACTTAATTCATTCTGTAAAATTGTTTACCTATTTTAATATTTCATAAACATAATAACATTTCTAATATTCTATAGCATTTTCAACTAGACATACTTAAACAGTAAACTAAACATAACATGTAAAATAACACATAAAGATAATATGGAAAAGAATACATTTAAATTGTACCTCAATTGTATCCTTACATAACCTTAATATTGTTTTTTATTTCTAGAAAACCTCATAACATAATTTCCAACACTTTTTATTGAATCAAAAGTAAAAAATACTACATAAACTATACTTGTTCAACTCTGAATTTGAAAGAAAAACTTTAAAACTATGAAAAGAAAATCTAGAGAGAAATGAAGAAAAAAATTTATGAAAGGAGTTGTGCAATGAAAGGGATGATTTGGAATGAAAGGGGTAGCCCTTTATATAGTTGTAGAAAAAGAGATAAAAGTGGATCCTAATTGATAAATCATAATGCATATTTTTCTATGTTGTGACATATATTGAATCTAGGCGCATTTCAATTGGATGCATTGAAACATATGTAAGGCTTGTATATGTTTTGTCTTTTATTCTTCTTGGGTTATAGTAAGTGCTTCCAAGTATAATTCTTTCATTTGAATCATCTTGAAACCAAAAATAACTAAATGATTCTAAAAAATAGAATCGTTCAAATAATAACCAAATTTTGCAAAATATAGATCCATTTTAACAATAAAGTGCATGTAAATCACGTTATTTGTCATCAGTGTATAGAATCTTGCGGCAGTATAAGGCAGTCCATGTTTCTATGAATTTCATCCGAGAGTGTTGTGCCGCGGCCCACATAAACTCATGTTGTGGTGCACAATGTTTCTCCATAATACCTATGAACTAATGCATAATTTTTTTATTTATATATAGCTCTCAAGTGCATGAATCAATTATAATAAGAAATAAGTATACAAAAATAAAACCTATACATCCTATCACAATGATTGAGTTTTGAAAATTTTAAATTAATGAAAAAATAACTAAATATAGATTTGAATCAATCAAATTCAAGGTAGATAAAGAATTTATAATTAGTGAAAAATTAATAAGAATTTTTAGCTAGCTAACCATTGTTATTTAGAAATATTTAGGTTATTTGAATATAAATTTAGATTATTGATTTGCTCTTTTAAATATGAAAAATGCCTTTGGTAAGGATCGTTCTACTTTGGTAATCAAAATCAATTAATGCTTTCAATCGGGATCACTAAATGATTGATTAAATTATGGCTAAGGTCTAAGAAAATAGCAAGTTGTTTAATTCAATTCCTTTAGTTGGGTTACTAGTTTAAACTCATATTCAAGCTATCCAAATTAGATCTAGATGATGTGTCTGAAACCTAATTCTCAATTTATTAATTATTAAAAATGTTCACTTAAATTATCTACACAATCATGGTAACACGGGTAAATCTTCATTGTAAATTCAGCTGGGCATGCTTAATATAAATTCCATGATTAGAGGATTAAAATTAGCATTCATTCAAAAATTAGAAAAACATCAATATGAAAATAAAATAATATAAAGTAGATCTCAATATGAACAATGGATGAAGGATGTGTCCTGCTCTAAAGTTGTCATCTTGATCTTCAAAGTGATCTTAAATTTTCAACAACTTTTTCTCCTTCTTGATCTTGAAAACAACTTCCCCTATGTTAAATATCCAAAAACTTCAAAGTAATTCAAAAATAAAATCTTCACCTAAATTAACTATTCCCCCTTTTTTATATGTTTCAATTGAAGTTCAAAAAGTTTTATACCAATTTTTCTTCTACTTTTTATCATATGAATAAAAAAAACACATACCAAAGATAAGAATAGACAAATGAAACAAATATAAGATAGAGATGAAAAGATTTATTTTTAGTAGGGGGTGGTAAATTAATCCAAAAATGACTACAAAATCACACACATAAGAAAAATTAATTTTTTTAAAAATGTAACAACATAAATATATGTAGACAAGTCACACAAACATACTATATGTTTTTGGTATTCCTTTCTTGTATTTTTTTTTGTGTTATTTATTTCTTTTTGTATAACCAATAATGGCTCTTTCTTTTTGTGCATTCAAAAGCTTTTGTATTTTTCCTTTTCTTTTAATATTATTATTATTATTATTAAGGAAATATGCATAAGTCAATATATCTAGTATGATAACTTTCACATTAGTTTGAGGTAGTTCTCTCTACTCACTATAGTATCTTTAACACATCACAGTAGGTGGCCCTCTCAAAAATAGGTGTCTCTCTATAGTAACATTGTAGAAGGTGAAAGATAGATCACAAGAAAAAATTTGTAGTAAAGGTTAGCTCATTCCTTAAAATCTCACAAAGTCAATCATAAACTTCAAGCATGACATACATCTGTGTTCAGTGAATATGTGAGTAGGTTCATATCAACATCAATCACCAAATGTGAAAATTATGTAAATTCACAAGTCAAAATATTCATTTGTATAATTCATAACCAATCAAAATTAATAATGGAACATGTTAATGGTAAAGCACATCTACTTCCCTCTTTTTTGCTTTTTTGTTTTTTTTTTGAAACTAAAGACACATCAAAAAAATAAAAATAAAAACAAACAAACTAACTAAAGATGTTCACCTCAAACAAAAGTATCTAGGCGAACAATAAATGATGATTAGGTGAACAAAAAGAGACAATCTTTCCTAACTCAAACTTTCTTGAATGTTGGTTTCATAATAACTTTGGGTTGAAAATCAACTACCTTAGCTGTCATAGGCATATTCTTAGACTTACCTTAAGATTTTCTATTCATCCTAAATTAAAATGCAGCATGCATGATAGGATGAAGGTAATGAGTCCTAGAATTGTGATTGTTGAATTTTACATTACTCTTTGAACCAAACTTCAAGCTTAATAGCATAATTTTTAAACTAGTTATTATAATTTCCATTCACCCTACAATATGATGCAACATGCATAGATGGATGATGGTTATAAGTCCTACTATGTAAAGCATGAAAATTATTATTACAATTAGAAAAAATTATCAAAAATATACACTTTGACCAAATATGACCTTTCATTCTACAATGATGACAGATAAACACAAACTTAACAGATTTTTCAATCACAGGTGCAGGTGTTCTTTATGTATAATGAGTAACATAAGAAGTATGGTTAGAAGGTCTTATAGATTTCATTTTTGATATTGAAGGAGTGGAGATCTCATCCTCATTACCAATGTCATGTGTATCATGTGAGGAGGATATGTTTGAGGTTTTGAAAAATTCAGTTAGTTCTGATGAAGATGGCATAGTGTGCTTGTCTATATATCCCTAGCCCTCTCTTCTTTCCCACTGGCTTTTAATAATCCAAAAACAATTTCAACCTTTCAACTCCAATTGTTAACCTCCTTACTACTTTATTTTGCATCTAACATAATCTATGAACACTTCATAATACTAATGGGATTAAATTTGTTGAGTAGAAATTCAGCATAAGTTTTCTTATCATCTGAATCAATGTCAAACTTATTGTATTTTCCACCAAGAATTGTAGTAAATTCCAAGTAGTTAGTGCCAGATTCAACTATATTAATGTTATCACTTTCAGAGTCAACAAGTATAGTGTTGAAAGATCGTCTAATTTAGTTCTTCTTGTTTGTTCAACCAGCTATGAAGTGACCAAAACCTATACAATCAAAACATTAAGGCCTAGTAGGTTAAGATTTCTTACCATTATAACTCACAGATTTGATTTCTCTCGTATTCTGATCCTTTTGACAACTTAATTGTCCTATTTCGAGTACTCTTTTGATAAAGGATTTGGTTTAATCTTCTAGTTAAGAGTGTTAGTTCTTTATCATCATAGTCACTATCCTGAATCATAGTATTTTTGAAAGTGATACTTTTTTTCTCTAGAGGTTTTCAAAAACTTATCTCAAAGGTTTGAAGTGAACAAACAAATTCCTATATTTTGATGGTGTACACATCCTTAATTTTATCAAAGGCAATGACTTTGACTTGGAAGTGATCTGGTAATGAGTATAGAAGCTTTCAAACTATCCTTAAATCATCAATCTTCTCTTCAAGATTGGTAGAGGTGATAGTAATATCACATAATCTAATATAAAATTAAGAGAAATTTTCATCTTCTTTCATCCTAATATTCTCAAAATGAGTACTAAGCATGCAAAGGTTTGTTCATTTAACTTGTGAAGTATCCTCATGGGCAATCTCTAAAATATCCCAAGTATGCTTAGTAGTATCAACATGACAAATACGATGAAATTCATATGCAAACACAACACTAAAAATAAAATTAATACCCTTTTGATTCTAGTTGCTAGCATTTTTAGATTAACCTTCCCTCAAGTAATCCATAATGAGGTCATAGGCACATTAAGTGTATCTAGTGACCACTCTGATACCAAGTGAAAGTTCATTTATTTATTTATGGATTTAATTATTTGATTAGCAAAAGTATGAAAAGTTAAAATCATATAAGTAGTCAAGAAACCAATCATGTGTAAGTAAGTGAGTGAATAGAAGATTAGTAGAAATATAAAGATCAACACATAAAAGTTTTAGGCAGAAAGAACCTAGGCCACACCAACAACCTAAGAAGAAAACCATTAATCCATCGAACCACCCAAATATCCACTATGAAAAATAGGTATCTAATTACAATACTAGGAATTAAACTATTCACCAAGGTAATGCCCCCAAGTATTCCACTTACAAGCTACTGCTTTCATTATAGTATCTACAAGAAATAAATTAGATCCAGACCAATGTTTTGACAAACTCAAGTTAACGAGTTAATTGAACCCATACTGTTATCACCTGAAAATTTAGCAAATAAACATAAATGCAAATGTGTCTAATCTTCATATTGTTCCTATGTGTCTAATATGCAATCTAACAGGCACATAATATAGATAGACCTGAGTTGTAATAGTTGAGGCTAGATAGTTTCTTTGGCTTGAAAATATTCTTCTAAAAACCACCTAGAAACTAAAATTATAAATTATGTGTTTTGTTCACGAATATCGCCAACACTAATATAATCTTACTCTTATGACTAATAAAAACAAAATTGGTGTTTCTAAGTGATGAATTATATGCCTACGTGTCTTACTCATTTTTTTCGTTCATATCTTGTTAGTACAAGCTTCTCTAAGAAGCTTGGCATGAATTTAGCTAAAATTAAACAACAAAAAAGAGAAATAGGAGGGAAAAGGAAATAAAGAAAAAGAGGAAGAATATAGAAATTCTATGTTAAAGAATAGCTACCTAACTGTTATGGTAGAAAATTAAAATTTAAGCTGGGAAACCTTCAAAAAGATTTAGATTTTTTTCAAATATCTTTAGAAAGGTAAAATTTTCTATTTTATGACAAAAATTTATGGATTTTCATTTCGATTTTTCTACAAAAAGTGATACACATTTAACTGAAGGTAGTTATATGGAAATCATACTAGAAACCTGTTTGGAATCAATCTGTATTTTTTTTTATTTAAAATATTTTTACAAATTGGAAATTTGTGAGTTATATCTACTTTTAAATATTTATATTTCACATTTTATAAATATTTTACTATTTGTCATTTTGAGTTTTCTATATAAAGTTATAGCGATTTAATTAAGGGTATATTCTGTGGAAGTTATGCTAAAAATCATATTTTAAAATGAAGGTATTTTAGGTTTTGGAAAGGTTTTTTATATGATAATTGATTATGCAATATCTTGTTTCAAATATTGAAATATCTATATTTGTTATCTTTTAACAAAGTTATGTTTGGATATTTCTATGAAAAGTTATACCCATTTATGTGATGATAGGTCAAAATTATTTTAAAACCTTTTTTATTGAGATGACAAAAACTAAAATTTCAGTTTATAAAATAGATTAGGTGATCTAAAAATGTTTCAATTTGAGCATTTCTACTTAAAGTTATATGTGTTTGAATGGTGAAACTCTTTTTGGTGATTTCAAAAAATGTTTCACCCATATTCATAGCTAAAGAGTTGAGTTCAAAAGATGATTTTAAAATATTATTAAATAGTTTTAGACCTATTTTACTTGTAGGTTTAACAGATTTTAAAGTATGTCCTTTTGATTTGGAACTAGGAGCGTAATAATATCAAAACTATAAGTAACAATACGATTTTTACTTAAGTATTGAAAAGGGTATTTAATTATATGTTAATAGCCCATGTTTTCACATTTTTAGAGTATTATTCAGTTTTAGAATAGCCAAACTAGCTATTGTGTTATTCTTGTTTTTGATACAAGTATTATTATAAAGGATGGATTTTTATAGAAGACATTTCAACGCAACTAGAGCAATAGCAATAGCTCTATACTAAGAGTGGATGTTAGTTAGTTTTAAGCCTAGATCACATGATTTTACATTCTTACTTGACTATTTAGTTTAGAAGTCAATTCATTCAAATATTTAGTAAAATATGGATATGAGATTTTCAATTAAGGTAAAATAGATTTTCATAAGAACATATTAGTTATTTCTAAAAATGCGAGTTTCATGCCAAAAGTTTACTACCAAAGTTAGTCAAATTATGTTTAAAAATGCATGTTTTAAATCAATGCATTTTATATGCCTATCATCAAGAAATGTTATGAAATGGCATTTGCCTTTTGGAACATGAACCAACTAGTACATATCAGCAGCATCAGAACGAGAGAATTACATTTTACAAGCTATATGCATTTTAAGTGAAATTCTGTAAAGCGGTATTGAGTTTGATTTCTTAATGATTTCATAGTATTCTTGAGAACATCATTCACATTCAAGTAAACTCAATTGGTTTTATTAGTATATTTTTGAGTATTAAATTCAAAGTGCATTCAATTAATTTAATAAGAATTTGTAGAATATATTATAAGTTAGTTTCAATGCACTTTCAATATGAAAGTATCATGAGCATATATTTTATTATCATAACCAACAAGGTAAGATCAAGATAATTTGAAAGTAACTTCAACTTAACAATAAATCAACTTTATTATTAATACTATTTTTATATAAGCCTAGAAGTTAATTAAATATTTTAGAAATTCCATTGCACTTTGCCATCAATATTCATTGGTAATTGGCTCTACTTAGTATTCAAAACATTTAGTTTTACTTGGTAAGACAACATGACCAATAGATTTGGTCCAGTTCAATAGACTGTGATGTTATCTAACTCAATATGATATCAGGTTAATTTAGTATGATGTTACCAGATTAGTATAATATTTATCAGTATAGTTCAATATCATATCATATCAGTTTAATATGATCTTACTAGATCATTATGATATTTATTAGCCATTTTAACTATTTAATCAAATAAATTCTCCTCACGTGTAGTTGAGATCTAGCGCTAGTGCTAGAGAACTCCTCCATATGCAACTAGATCTCCAAGTACTCTTGGCATAATAAAATGAAAGTACCTTTCTCATGCTTATACTTTCTATTTGTATACAAATCTTCCATACATGCAGTTGAGAGCTAGCCCTAGTGCTAAATATCTTCTCCATACACGACTAGATTCCCAAATGCTCTTGGCAAAATAAATTCATTCTACATTTCTCTTGGTTGTACTTTCCATTTGCATATTTTTATGAGAATGTTATTTCTTGGTAACTCATGGATAATATATTATTATATTTTAAAGATCAGATAAAAAACCTTTTTTAGCATGTTATTTCATGAAAACTCATAAGATAGTACGATATTATATTTAAAAGGTAAGATATAAATCATGTTCCATTAGAATATTATTTCATGGAAACTCATAAGATAGTATGTTATTATATTTTAAAGATCAGAAATAAATCATTTTTCAATAGAATGTTATTTTATAGTAACTCATGGATAGTATGTTATTATATTTTGAAGATGATACATAGATCATTTTTATGAGTATGTTATCTCATGGTAAGTCATAAGCAATTTGTTCACAGTTTTCAAGATTGCAACTATATATATGTATGAAACTCATCTACTCACTAAGCTTTCAAACTCACCTTTTATATTTTCCTCTCCCACGTAGCAGCTTTGATAAAACATAGTATGACAAGAAGTTGGGAGCATAGGATCAATATTTTGTTGTTCAATTTAGATGGTTTGATCTCTTTACCCTTTTTATCGTTAGTGTTGGTTGGTGTGTAAATAGATTAGTAACCAAGACTAAAAGGACTTATGATTTTATATATAGCATGTATATCAAGATTTGTAGCCATGTTGATGGACATGAGTTACTTTATGGTTATGGAAAATATTATGATATCTATTAGTATTTGAAAAGGTATTATATGAGAAATGTTATTTTACTACAAGATAGTTAGCCCCAATCTAGGGAAAACTTGACCAAAATTTTTGTAGAACTTTTTACAGTTATTGTTTTGACACAACCCAAAATAGGATATAAAATAAGTTCTTCAGTTAATACAATCTCGGAGATACATCCTGAGTTATTTGGGAAGTTTTGGGATAGGTCCTGACAATTGCTCAACCCAGAAGGTGATCCCTTACAAATAGATTATTTTAGTGACTTGCAACTTGTTATGAAATAAGTACTTGGTGAGTTCTAGGTTTGAGGACACAACCTACATGATGATCAAAGCTTAATTGTAAAATTGTTAAGTATCTTGAGATCCTAGACTTTGAATCACATTCCACTATAGGAAAATACCCAGGCAGATACCCTTTCCCATCTAGTTTTTTCAATCGATGAAAACCTATACTGAATGGTCCCCATTCACAATCTCAACCAATCTAGTATCAAAGGCCCTGATACATAAACGTGGCCAATCAAATTGGACCTTTGGTAGATGGTTCCAATTTGGAGTTTTCTTATAAATATAACCTTACCAATTTACAATAAACAAGTAAGAAAAGTTAAGATTAGAGCTAAACATTTTTTTTATAAATCACAACATACTATACCATTGCGGTTTCATAGCCCCAACCTAAGGTGCTTGACACTAGATAAGGCCGACTTCCCTTTCTAAAACACATTAAAAATCATATGGAAACCATTCAGATGCAAGAAGCCTAGCTTATAAAGCAGATAGGCAAGGGTATTAGTGCCCTACAATGGTCAAGGATGAAATCAATCAAGTCAAAAAATATGACAAGTATTAATGGTACTCATCCTTGCCTTGACAACCTACCTACGAGCTTACGTGTTTATAGAGTCCTTGCTTGTTGGCATAGTGAGGGTTGAACTTGAATGGCCTACTACATGTGACCAAGGAAATTATATATGCAATTGTTACTATTTACTACTACAACAATTGGGTGGAAGTTGGTCCACTCCTATATATCTTAGAAGATGGAGTCATGGACTTCATTTGGTAGAATATAATCTATAGATTTATGGTTCCTAATACCCTAGTGTCAAATAATGGAACCAATTCACAGAATATAAACTAAAACATTTTGTGAACAATATCACATCCAGTATGCATTCTCTACAATTGAGCACACATAGACCAATGTCAATATGGAGGTTGCAAAAAAAGTAATCAATCTAAATTTAAAAAGAAAGCTTGAAAAATTCAAGAAAGCAAGGGTTGAAAAACTACAAGAAACCATAATAAGAATGGCCATAGAAGAAACACCTTTCTCCTTCACTTATAGTGCTGAGGCCATAATTCCTGTCAAAATTGGACTACAAAGTTATAGAAAAAATGTTGAAAACTTGGAGGGTAATGAAGAAGGCTTAACCCTAAACCTAGACCTTCTTGAAGAAAAGAGATAATAGAGCATGATTAGGTTGGCCACCTACCAACAAAGAATGGCCAACAACTAAAATCGATGGGTCATCCCTCAATAGTTCTAACAAGGTTACTAGGTACTTAGATGAACAACACAATGAACTATTGAAAAAGAGGTAGGGACCCTCAAACCTAACTAGGAAGGTCCTTACAAAATAAATTAGGTCCTTAAACTAGAAAGTGCTTACCCTATTATTTTTGTTTTTATTTCAAGTTTTTATAATTTTCATTATTGTAAGATTTTGTAAAATAAATAGCCTTAATACGATATATTTTAATTTTTATTCCTGCGATATTTTTTTATCTATTTTGTAATTTAAATTTATTATTATCAATAGGAACACTTAGAATACTTATCCCTTTCTATAAGATAAAAAGTCTAGCGTCAAATCAACAAGTGGTCTAAGCCGACTCGACTTAAAAAGATCCGAGGCAATTCAATGCCACACTGCTAAGGTTTGTAAAATGTGCCTAAAAAAAAGGTTATTTCGAAGAAAAAAACAATTTCCTTTTTGAAAATAAATATAATGGAGCAATTGGAGGAAAGAAACTGACACGTTTTTGTTTATGTCTTAGGAAATAGGGAGAGACAAAAGACATGTTCCCGTACAGTATGTCTTGAGGGTCGTGCAAGTAACGTGACTTAAACATTACAACATTAGGGTGTTCATTTTTTATAAGTAAATAAAAAAAATTGCTGTTTGTATTTTATACGAAATTTACAATTGTTTTAAAAATTTGACGCTCCCACGTTTATTGATTCCCTTCGTTTCCTTGGATCCGGATGCTTATTGTTTATTAATTATATTTTGGCTAATTTATTAGACACACTTCCCAGTTCCTGATTTTTCTTAGTAATTTCTCATACAAGTTTACTTCACGGAAATCCCAAGGAGCCTGTCATTCAACTCATATCCCACTTCAATACAAGCCATCCCTTGTAGGACCAAAAAAAAAATAGAAACCATCCCAATTTCATTTTCATTTCTATTTATTTTTTCTCAAAAGAAAAAAAAACTTTTAGGTTTGTTTGTTAGGGATTGATATTTTAGAATATTTCTATTTTTATTTTAGTATTTTTTTTATCATTATTTTCAATTTAAACATCTCAACCACCCCTATTATACTAACTAGTAATCCATTTAAAAATTATAAACATTATTTTGAAATTAATTGAGATATTTTGACACGTTCCAAGCACATGCTATATTTTAAAAGTAAAAATATCCATTTACTGTTTCCAAAAATAAAAAATATATAATTAGTCACCAAGTCATCTTTTTCTTCTTCTCAGTAACTTCCATTAAAATCTCTTTCACAAACTCTCCTCTCTCTTTTTTCTACTCACAACTCAAAAGCCTTCATGTTGGTGTATATGACCTTTATGTTGTAAATTCATGTGAAAGAAGGGAATCTTGATTTGGGTTTATTGGATTAAACAAACAAAGGAAGCTGTAAGAGAGAAAAAAAAATGGCAAAGTGTATGGGAAAGAGATTTTAGTGAAAGATTATAAGAAAGAGTCCTATAAGAAGAAGAAAAAAAGATGATTTAGTAGTTGATTATAATTTTTTTAACCATTGAAACAGTCAATTAACACTTTAACCTTTAAAAAATGGCATGTAATTGATACATGCTAAAAAATCCCAATTAATTTTAAAATATTATCCAAAATTTTAAATTAAATATTATTTAATATAATAGAGGTATTTAATATATCCAAATTAAAAATTAAAAAAAATTAAAATAATAATATTTCTATTCTAAAAATTCAAACCTCGATTTGTTAATATCACTAATTATGGGGCATGATCAATGCTAATGAACCTATATTTTTCTAGTACACTAGTGCAATTTGTTGGATGCAATTTGTTGGATGATTACTCACTACTATTATAGTTAGGCTTGAACATCATCTCTATTATTGCTTTCACTAATCTTCGCTGTACGGACGATTCAAAAGGATTGTTGGTCATAGTTTTTTCTTCGAAAGATATCATCTCTCCGCTTCATCTCCAAACAAATTTCACAAAAAACTAGAAAATTATTTCAATGATGAATTCAAACCTAGTCATCCGAATGATACATTATTGAATTAAAAGTACACATCTCTTTTTATAATTAACTTGAAATATTTCATTATTGTGAAAATTGTTAAGAAGATTTTGGAACTCCTTGTGTTTAGGGTTTGACCTACTCTGCAGGTAAATCCTAACCCTAATACTAACCAATCCATATGTAGCCTTACAACTCAAACAACCCGAGCCATGTAGCCATGTTTAAACCCTCTCTATCTATGCCTACACAAAGCAACCCCTAAAAACCTATGCTTTAGCCATTTGGGATAATATGTCGCACTTCCTTATTGAGTTTTGTGAGACGCCCCCTAAGAAAAGTAGAGACATTTCTCGTGTCACCCTAGATCCATAAGTTTACTAATACTACCTTGACCTTTACAAATTCTCACTTATTGGTCACCTAATTCTTTCAAAAGAAGAATAGCCCTGGAATTAAGGTATTCTAAAATTCTACCTAACCTAAATATGGAAATTATCCAGAAATTGGAAACTCATTGCCCTTGGTCATTTTTTTACCATTTATTATTATACTTCAACAATTGAGCTAGAGTTTGAGATAATGCACCAATCAATATCAAGTAGGAGATTTTTCGTGTTCAACCCTGGATACCCAACTTCAATCCCTATAATCAAAAAGCTACCAACGTCCAAGTTTGGGTTCGTCTTTAAAACTTGGCTTAGGAATTATAGCGCCAACAAATCCTCGCACAGATCGTTACAACCTTTGGGGCTTCTCTAAAAATTAACAAGGTCACCCTCAATAGTAAGCTAGGCCAATATGCTAGAGTCCTAATAGATATGGATTTAGCTTGTAAACTGGAAGAATAAGTAATGGTAAAAGTGGGTTCACTCAAGATCTTTGTTGACTTATACTATGAAAATGTACCCTAATTCTATAGCCTATGCTCTTTTCAGGGTCATGTTGCTTATAAATGTCGAAAAATGCTAACACATTAGTACAAAAATCCAGGAACACATAGCCTACTAAGCCTCTAACACAAACTCACCCCTAATAAGTTTATAGGCCTAAAGTAACCAATGTGACAAATGAAATTTTAATAAACGAAGGAACCTTTAGGACTCCTTAATTTCTATTTCAAACCTTTACCACTCTTGGTTAGTGGTAAGAGATTTTAACACTATTCTTAGATCTCGTGAATTTATGGGTTCATCTTGTAGTATTATTATATTGAGGAATTTGGTGCTATGGTTTCTTTTTATAATCTTGTTGAAATTGATACTAAAGAGGTTTATTATACCTATTTCAAAGACATTCAATCTGTTCATGCTCTTATTTGAACCATGGGGTATGCTTTGATTCTTTTTATGTATTGTTGGTCCGTAGTTTCTTGCTGCACTCTCCCGAGACATCACTCCAATAACCACCCATTAGTATTTTCACCTTCCACAGCTAGGTCAAGGAAACCTAGGCCATTCCAATTTCATGGAATATGGATTAAGCATCCTGGTTTCATGGATTTAGTACTTACCACATGTGATGCAAACCAAGGAGTTGGACACGTCAATCATACAAGTGGAAATGAAGCTGAATTTGCACAAGACTCTTTGTCACTTCCTAGTGGCCCAATTACAAGACTTACAGCCAAATGTTTTAAGGAAATACTAAATGGGATGATACATGAGAATTGGGCTCATTCTAAAATGACAAAGATGTACTCAAATAATAATCAAGGCCTAGTCCATGTCATCAAAGCTATTGAAGAGGCTTATTAGCATGCAAATTCATAACAAACATTGTTTGACCATTAAAGGGTGTGAATTTGAAGAGTTTCAAGAATATTATGACATCCAAGAAATTGAATAAGCTTATTAGCATGCAAATTCGTAGCCAACAATGTTTGACTATTGAAGGGTGTGAATTTGAAGAGTTTTAAGAATATTAAATAAGAGAATAAATTGGTCTTCGCTGGACATGTTAAAATACATTGAATCTAGTCATTTAGCTATTTATTGGTTGTGTTTACAAGTCCAAATTGGCTGTTTTAAGAAGTCCAAAATAGCCATTTATTAGCTATCTTTAAAAGTCAATAAATAGCTATTTTTAGCTATATTTAGAAGACTAAGAGTCCAAAAATGGTAAAGAACTTGTTTAGTCTAATGTTTTTGGTGTAATTATGACTTTGCCTATTCTTGGAGGGTTGTTCCAAGTATAAAGAGGAGTGCTACGAATTTTAAAGATCAGATTGGAATTATTAAGTAAATTATCTTCTTGTGAGGTGTTGTATTCCTCTTAGTTCTTAAAAGAACTCTTGAACTTATCAAGTTAATCTTGTGGCGTTCAAACAATAACAAAACTTATCACCCTGAATTCTTGAGAAAATCCTTAGGTTTTCTTGGTGTGGCATTTCAATCCTTCGTAGTCTTAATTTTCATCTTATTAGGTGACGAGTTAAGACTCAACAAATCTTGCCTTCATGATCGTGGGGTTTCGATCCATCATTGTTATCGGGTTTCATCGCAATTGTTGGTGGGGTCCGTATCAACATGGTTGGCACCTATTCAAGCTAGTCTAATGAGAGTGGTCCTTGATAAGCTTAAGGAGCTTAATTCGGCTCTCAAGGTTTTGAATATAAAGGTATTTAGTAACTTGGATCATAATATTGAGAGAGCGTCTACTACTTTCCTTACAACAAATATGATACGTTGATGATTCCTTCACTGAGGAACTTCCTAACTTGGAATTTGATACACATGTTGTTTTGGATGATTACTACATTACCCATATAAATCTTGTGAGATAAGCTAAAATGGCTAAAGGTTGGCGATAGAAACATTACATTTTTCCATTTTCTACTTCATCACTTAAAGGCCCAAAAACCTTTAAATCGTTTAGATAGATGGTGAAGTTACACAGAACGTAGAGGCTATAGCTGCACATATTGGGCTGCTATGAGCAAATTTTCTCTTCCCAAATTGGTGACCCTTTAAGTGCCCCTAATCAGGATGCTATTACGGATAAATTCTTCGAATAGTGTTAAGATGCCATTGGTATGGATGTAATATGAGAAATTCAAGATTATTTTAGGATGGGTTAGATGCATATGGGACAAAATTCAAATTTCCTAATCCTTATCCTTAAAAGACCTCAAGAAACTACTAATGACCAATATAAGCCAATTGCTCTAGGGAATTTTATGTTCAAATTAATTACAAAGATCATTGCAGCTAATGAAACAAAACCGACATCAGGTTAGAAATACCAATTTTGTAGATACTTTGTTTTTATATTCGTAAAACTCTCGTAAGTGCATGAATCATTTTATAGAAAATGACAAGTATACTTCCAAGGTCGATCAAAGGAAGAAATATATGTGGTTTTTAATTTATTATTCAATCTTTTAAAAATTAAATTAAATTCAAAACATTCGGTCACGATATTTTGATTTTTTGTGTTTCCTAATCTAATAACATAAAAAAAATAAACATAGACAAGGATTCAATAAACAATTATGAAAATTTTTATCATTCATAATAGTGGAGCATGTATGAATATAATAATTAAGTTAATTATGCTTGCTCATATTATTTAAGTTATTAAAGATATAAATTAATATTTATTAATTCTCTCTTTTTTATATAAATACCACCTTTAGTAAGATTAGATGTTCTTTGTTAATTAAAAAAATCAATTAACACATATGGGTAGGATCGATAATTAATTTGGTTAATTCAATTAATTACTTTTTTTATAAGAGATTGAAAATGAACCATTTAAATTACACATTTAGTGGGTTAAACCTAATAATTTAATTATCTGAGTACTAACTTTCAAGTTTTAAAACCATTAATAAAAATATATTTTAATACATTTTCAAATAATAGTTCTTATAAAAACTTTTGAAAAAGATCTTCAGTCTAACTATCGGGCGATTGTACCAACAAATAAAAAGGCATTACTCTAAATCAAACCGAATAATTAAACCATAAAATATAATTTTTAGATTTAAGATGTAATGAAAAGTAATATATTTCTCTCCAACATCCTTAATATAAAATCTTGAATAAAAAAATTCAATTCATTTTATAGAAATGTTTTACGTACTTAATATTTTGCAAGCATAACAACGCTATTATTATATCATATTTACAAACAGTCAGTCATGTTAAATTTAATCACAGATAAATTAAATATAACATATAAGAATAAAACATAAAAATAACTATAAAGAAGTCATTTTAAAATTATACCTCAAAAGAATCCTTATAGAACTTTGATGTTAATTTTGTTTCTAGAAAACCTCTAAATAGATTTACATTTCCATTTATTGAATAAAAAATTAGAAATTTACAAAAGCATAACTAGTTCTTCTCAAAAAGAGAACTTTAAAACTAAAAAAACAAAGAAAGTTTTCTAGAAAGAGAAAGCTAGAGAGAAAAGAGCTAAGAAATTGTGTGATTTGAGATTGGGGGAAAGGGTCCTTTTATAGGTGAGGAAAAGGCTAAAAATGTAGGAAAATATCTTAAAAGTTGATTTTGGATGCATTTGGACAGGCTGGCATTCGTGTGGGGAGAGATTTGTGGCAAGACATGGGTTGACGAGCATGGGATTTGCAATATATGGGCACTAGTTGCACGTAAGACTCGGCGTGGGCGTGTGCTGGTTGGGCAGTTTTGTCCATTTTTCTAGTTTTTGACTTTTCCTCATTAGTTTTCTCACTTATTTGTATAATAAATGAATACTACACTTTAAATATTGTGATGTATTGCTTCTAGTATTTTTTTCGAGTTTTTAAATTATTATTTTTGAAGCAAAAATAACTAAAAAACAATATAAATAACCATGATTTTGAAAATACAAATTTATATAAAATATGATAAAAATACACAAATATAAATTTATTTAATCAATTAAAGTACATTAAATGATAATAATTTTAATACTTTTTAAGCACTAATCACAACCCCCAACCAGTTTTTGGCTAGTCTCTTAGTAAGAGAAGCAGTAAAAACTAAAATAAAAACTAAAAATTAAACTATCATAAACCACTTCCGTGGATTGACACGCTTGCATTTAGAGTATGCAACAAGTCTTTAAACCCCTAGGTTGCTATTGTGGACAAGTTTGAGTCTCGTGAGGGTTTTCAGTAATGAAACTCATAAACATTAAACTAAATGTAAAAATTAAAAAGAAATCAAAAAATCAAATTATAAAAAAAATAAAAACTAAGTAAAATGAAAAATTAACTTAAAAAATAAAAGAAAACAAAAACAAAAACAAAACATAAAAATGTCTCATGTTTTTTAATCTTCTTTAAGATCATAATTAAAATATAAAGTATAAGTTATTTTCAACTTCTTAAATAGTCATAGTTTATAATAATAATTATTTGAAAATCATTTTCATACTTCACTTCAAAAATGTTTCAATTTAAATTTATCCAATTTCAATGTCAGAAATTCGAATTCGCTTTGACTCTACTCCTCACAAGTCAATATTCTCAATTCACTAAATCCTATCCGTTCAAGCACTTATACTAAGGTGTATGCAAATAGAATTTATGTTTAGAAATGAATTAAAAAGTTCACATACTTATAAAAGAATAAAGGCTCAAAAATAGTGCATAACTTTGATCTCATGAAATAAATCGAATGTATAAATTATAAAGATATCATATATATTATTTTCATACATAAATCAAACTCACTAAGAAAAACTTTCAAGATATATATGCCTTTTAGAAGTGTAGGAAAAGTAAATGCAATGATTTCTATAGGAATTATTTCCTATGTTTCTTTTATACTAATCAACTCTCACAACTATTTAAGGCTAAAAACTCCACAGTATATAGATTATACTATATATTCTTTATCTCTTTATTTTTTAAGAGATTTTTCAACATATTGTTTTTAGAGAGTGGACCCATGGACAAATTGTACATTTTTGTAGGATTTTTGTAAGTGGTTAATTTTGTGGCTTTGTTGTTTGATTTTGGTTTAGTTAACCCTATATATATTTATTTTTGGTTGAAGTCAAGCATGAATGAGATAAATGCATATACTATCAATTTCTAATTAAATCATTTTATCTAAGCAAATGAAAAATAAATATACGACACTCTATTAAAATGAGAAAATTCATACATTCAATGCATTAACCTATAGAGATCATCTAAAATTTTGAAAAAATAGAATAAGTGTTTTGAGTATAAAAAAATATTTCACACAGAACAAAAGAAATTAAGGCTCAAATAATATCTCATAAGAGTAGTTTTCACTATTTGATTTTTAAACACAGATTTTGGGTTCATTTCATTTCAACATTTTATCATAAAATATTAGTTATGATAAAAACTTACTAATTATCATATTACTTCATGATATATTTTTGGAAATTAATCTAATAATGAAAAACACTTAACTATTTACTTAAATTTGATTTAAAAAAATGATAATTTTTTTTAAACTAATCCTAAAATTCTAAAAATTACTAAACTACACAAAGAAAATAAAATCAAACACAATAAAAATGAAAAATGTGAGTATATGCAAGTAACTTTTCACCATCCCAAACCTAGAACTTACATTATCCTCAATGTAACAATTATAAATTAAAGATAAAGAGAAAAGAGAAGAAAAGTTACCTATTTTCTGAGAATATGCAAGTAGTGATGGAGAAATGCAAGTGCATCCATCATGTTTATCATTAAAGTCCACACAAACAGATTGTTGTGAACTTTCAACATCTAAAAAAATATTTTCAATTTTAAAAATTTTAAAATTATTTACATGCAATTAAACTAAAATAAACAACAAAAACTAAATAAATAATAGAAAATTATCTAAAATGATGGGTTTCCTCTCATCTAGCGCTTAGTTTAACATCTTAAGAATACGTAAATGAGAGGATTTTATTTTAAGTAAACTCAATCTCCTCACATCATTAAGTCAATAAAACTTATAGGTAGGACAAGTTTGTCTACCTATACTTTTTAAATCTTGCCTTATGGATTTTCAAAATTTTATTTACTAAAAACTAGGGACATCATTGTGGGTTTTGGATAACCCACTTCTAGGTACAAGTCAAATAACTAAGACATCAAAACATATTTTTACCTAGATCTAACAAAACAACTACCTCCTTTAATCACAGATTGTAATTAAATTTTTTGAAATTTATAAGATAGCTTATGAAATATTTTTTTAAAAGTTAATCAAACACTAAATATTAAAAACAATACTAAACAATAAAAATAAAAATTAAGTAAAAGAAATAAAGAAAAAAAAGAAAAAAAATAAAGTTAGTAAAATAAAGAAAAGTATAAAATAATAAAATAATTATACATATTTTACAATATATATAATACACGTAACTTTTATACAAATTTTGATACATATAATTATACATACTTAAACTATATTTATAATACACTCTTTCTATCATATAATACAAACACATTTTTTTTACAAATAAATATACATGATTAAATTATAAAAAATAAATATTTATAATGCATTCTATCTAATATATAATTTAAACATATTTTATACAAATAAATATACATGATTAAATTGTATAGAATATAATACACTCTATCTAATACATAATACAAACACATTTTTATACATGTTAAATCATACAATATTTACAACAGTTAAGTTAATCTCTAAGTTAAATAAAATAATCAATATTAACCAAGAGTGCTCGAAAGAGTAGTAGGGCAAAGTCTCTTTCAAAATCATCCTCCAAGACAGACTAACGTTACCAAGAAAGACTAGTGTCACAAAAGCTTCCAAGAACTAATCTCCTAGACAGATTTTTTTTATGAACCGTAAATAACAAATATTTATTTAAAAAATTTATATTTTTTTAAATTTTTAAATAAAAAAATCACAATTATTTATAAAAAAAATTCAAAATTTTGATAAATAATTTAAAAATGCTATTCTCTTTCCGGTAATGGCGCCAAAAACTTGATAAGACAAATCATTTTATAGAAAATAAAAATTATACTCCCAAGGTCAATCTAAGGAATGAATATATGTGGATTTTAATTTATTATTCAATCTTTTAAAAACGAAATTAAATCCTAAACATCTAGTTATGATGTTTTGATTTTTTTTTGTGTTTCATAATCTAATAACATAAAAAAAATAAACATAGATATGGATTCAATAAACAATTATGAAATTTTTTATCAATAATAACAGTTTGGTGAGTGATAGTAGTTCTCTATGGGGTCTAGTTAACACTGTCTACAGTTCTCATTGTCTACAGTTGTCATTGTCTACAATTGTTTTTTTTAATTTCTTTTTGTTTGATGACTTGTATAATTTGACAAAATTTATCACTTTTCAACTTTAACTTTAGTCTAATTTTATTTAATTTTTATTGATTTTAGAATTCATTATTATTATTTAGATTTTATTATAGATTTGTAGAGAACAAAGAACCAAAATTTTAGAAATATATATATATATATATATATATATATATCAAAAAATCAAAAATGGTGGGAGGCCCAAAAAAGAAGAAGCAAAAGAAAAATAAATGGCAGGGAGGTGGAAGTTTATATATATATATATATATAAAAATCAAAGGAACGATATATGTGGAGAAAGAGAGGGGAAGCGGTAGAAAAGGAGAAAAAAAATGAAATAAAAAGCGAGGAAAATAGGGGAGAGAATAGAGTGCCGCCAGATTTAAAAGCAAAAAAAAAAAACAAAACAAAACACCGGAGAAGACACAAAAGCATATTCTTTTTGTGATTCAATTTACTTTGAAATCTTCTCAGAAAATTATGGTGAATTTGTTTATGTTAAATTTAATTTTTAGCATGAACTAATTTTTCTTTATTCTAGGAAAAAGATGTAATTTAATTCCAACCTATGCTTGATTGTCTATGTTAATTTAAATTATTTCTCTTCGTGTTTGTCTAATATATTTTGAGTTTATTGCTTCTAATTAACTAACCATTAATTAGATAATTTTAGTCTTATGATTTACTATCGAAAGAGGGAATAAAATTATAGATCTAGAATATTTTAGCATATGTAAATATAGAGATCGAAAGACTTGTATGCACTCTTATAGTTTTAAAATCATTGTTCTTAATGTTTTTTTGTTTTATTAAATTGCATACTCTTATGTAAATTAATGAACAAGAATATTTCCAATTGACTTTTGAAAGAGGATTTTGGATATTTTTGGAGATTGCTAACAAACAGAGAATTAAATTCAATTAGCTAGATGAGCAAAGCATAGTTAGGGATTAGGTGAAATCGATTTCCTAGAAGTTTTCTTCCTATTAATTTGATTTTTGAACAACATATTTATTTTCTTTTGCATATTTTCTTTAAATTAATTTTATTTTAAATTCCAATTATAACAACCTTAGTGATATTTCTAGATAAAATTGAGATTAATCTAATTTGATATTTTTCAAAAATAAGTTACCAATCCCTAAGGATTATACTCTTTTTATCACTTTATTATAAAACTACGATATTATGCACTTGCAGTTTTGCACCAATCCTTATTCGAGTACTAACTTTCAAGTTTTAAAACTATTACTCAAAATATGTTGTTAATACATTTTCGAATAATAGTTTTTTAAAAAACTTTTGAAATAAAGATTCACTCTAACTACCGGACTATTGTACCAAAAAATAAAGGGCACTACCCTAAATGAGACCTGATAATTAAACCTTAAAATCTAATTTTCATATTTAAATTTTGTAATGAAAAATAATATATTTCTCTCTAACATCCTTAATATAAAATCTTGAATAAAAACAAAATCAATTTATTTCATAGAAATATTTTACCTATTTAATATTTCGCAAGCATAACAACATTATTATTATATCATATTTACAAACAATCATCCATATTAAATTTAATGACAAATAAATTAAATATAACATATAAGAATGAAACATAAAAATAACTGAAAAGAATTCATTTTAAAATTATACTTTAAAATAATCGTTACATAACTTTTATGCTAATTTCATTTCTAGAAAACCTCCAAGCGGATTTGCATTTCCTTTTAAGGAATCAAAAACTAGAAATTTACAAAAGCATAATTAGTTCTTCTCAAAAAGAGGAGTATTTTAAAACTAAAAAAAAGCTTTCAAAATAGGTGTTGGACACGTTTCTAACAGATTGGCACACGTGTTGGTAAAGATGCACGATGTTGGGCCCTGGCGACGATAGATGGGCTTAGACAAGGGTTTGGATCTTGGTATGTCATGCGTGTGGGAAAAACTAGGCATGTGTGTGACTGCACATAGGACAGGCTTTGGCTTGTTCGGGCCCATAGATTGGGGCATTTTTGACAGTTTTGACCTATTTTGTCCAATTTTCCATTTTTTTATTTTTCCTCATTTTTTTCTCAACATATTTGTGATTTGTTGCTTCTAGTATTTTTCTTCGAATCTTTAAATTATTTTTGAATGAAAATACCTTAACAACAATAAAAATACCCGTAATTCTATAAAAACAAATTTATATAAAAATATGATAAAATCATACAAATATAAATCTATTTAATTAATTAAAATATATTAAATTATGGTAATTTTAGTGTTTCTAAACACTCATCAGACTCAAATTGAAGGCTATATCTAAGAATCTAATAAGATAGCTATTAGGATTTGGGAGTCAAACTTCGTAGGGCTTGCATTGATGATTCTATTGGGAGTTTTTATCCTCCATAAATTTTCAATTGAAAACTCTATTTGACTCACAAAAATAGTCGTAGGAAAGCTTAAGATATCAATATTAAAACTATATAGAGAGACTAGGGATACCAGTTTCCAACGTAATTAAGATTTCCCTATGATGATGCAACTATGCTACCATACCCAGAGGTGAAGTATCTAGACCACCTAGCTAGCGAGCGACAATCTAGGAGGTCTAGGGGACTGATATTTGAGAGAAATTTCATTTTTGACACCTTCTAATTGGTCTACATCACCTTTGACTGGTCAAAAGGGATATAATCAGCACATAGTCAGACTATACAATTAACAAATAGGTTTAAATTTGATCAAAAATCATATCCGTATATTGTCTCCATAAGATAATTATCTAACAAATAAATTAGATAACATAAAATATTAAGGAATTTAGATATATATACTTGGAGCTTATCTATATCAATTCAACCTCTATAAATAACCTTATAATATAGATATAAGGTATGATTTCTCTGATCGCTACAACTACTTCATTTAAACTCGCTTAAAGTACTAACTTAGGTATTGGAGTGAATTTTGACACCCCCGAATATCATTCCTTCTAAGTGTTTTCTCATCTAATTCATGATCAAAATCTGCTGATACAAAGTGAACATAATGAACGTTGAAATCAGCTTCAACAAGTATTAGACTGGTGAGCAGATGAGTCACTAATATTCTTAAAACTCCCATACCCAATCAATATGAAGATTTTTTTTTAAAATTAATTGCAACTCAGCTTGTGCTTTGAAATCAATAAAAGCTTTGCAAAGATCACTCTTTCATTTAAGAGAGTAAATCCATGTATAATGAGAAAATCATCAACAAAATGAACATAGTGTTGATAATCATTTGTAGATACAATAGGTGAAACTCATACATCTAAGTGCACTATATGAAGCATTGTAGCATATTAACTTCTAGTAATATAGGGCAAGTTGTGAGTCTTATCAAGCTAACAAACAGAGCACTATATAATGGAATCTTTATTCTCATGAAAGACTATATTTGATTGTACTAAAACCTTTTTAACTAAAGAAATTGAGGCATTTATAAGCCTCTAATGCCACAAAAGAAAGACTAAAAGGTGAAGAATGAGCAGAAAAATAAATATAGGAAAAGTATTACCAAAAGCAAAAAATATGGATGGTATTGACTGGTAAGTAACAACACCATGCTTTGGATAAGTCAAAAACATACAATTCATTAAGTAAATGACCCTAAAGCTTTCTTTACACCTAATTTGTAACACATTAATAGCTGAGGTCAAACTCAAATTAGACATTATTGTCTAATGCAAACTGTGACATACTAATGATTCATCAAATTCTTTTTTGTTTATGCAAAATGTAGTATGTATGTTGTTGAGTTTCAAAGTTTTAGTTGGATAACTATTTGAAATAAAAGTATTAGAACCAACATAATATATATGAATACCCTAACCATTTCCATTCATCAGTTTTACCTTTCCTCTATATCATTATGAGGACACCAAGTTATTAGGACCAATTGCAACATGATGATAGGTTGAAACTAAGTGAAGGTAGGATATGTGTAAATTATTATAACTGAAGGTTGATAGGATAGACAGAAGGAAAACCTTATTGATAAAGAAAAGAATTTGGACGATAATTAGGTTGAGGTGGAAATTATGCACTGTGTGATGATTGAGGAGTAGCAAAATAGGAATTGATAAGAACCCTTGGTAAAATGTTAGGTGTTTGAGATGGAATTTCTCAACAATAAGATTGAAACTAAAGTGGTATACATTCAGGTCTTTGTGAATTGGCATTATTTGAAGGTGGAAAAAATATTTAATCAAATATGGGCCAACAATAAGCAACAAGTTGACCAAGCCTACTAAACAATTAACATTGTGAATGTCATCTTCCTCTACCTAGATTAGGACCTCGATATCCATTATAAGAATGATTAAAGGTAGGCTGAGATTAATCATGTGTAAATTGTTGAGTGTTTTTGTTTTCATATTGTTGCTTAGCGTTAGCACTCAGCTAAACAGATTGTGTAGTATTGGACATTTTATCAAAAACCTTATGCTCATATTATGGTGTTTAGATTCTTTAGTATAAGATAAACAAAAGGTAAAGAAGATAGAGAAATTACTTTCTTCACTCAAGGTGACATTCATGACTTAGTAATAAGGCTTTGACATTTTTAACTGTAACAATCTATGTGAGCATTCTTACAATAAAAGCTGAAAACACAATATCGTAGGGTTCATCAAGACCCTCAAGAAGACTCACAAGTTTCTCCTCTTTAGATAGTTCCCATTTTGTTGTTTCAAGCTCATCAAATAAAAACTTAATCTTCAACATAATATCATTAATATGTAAGTATCATTTCTTGAAGGTTTGTAACTCCTCTTTTTCTTGAATCACTCTTGCTCATGATCTAGATGCATATGATTTCTCCAATCTTATCCCAGCATCCTTAGATGTAGCAAATCTTGAGATTTTTTTTAGAATTTCATTGATCATGACACCAACTAGTATCCTAATATTTCATCTAACATCCTTAAAAATTTATACACTGGTATTATCATCACTTAATTTTTTTTTGGTGGATCATATTGGTTTTACATGTGATAAAAATCAATTTCCTATGAAAAACAATTATGGAAGCTATTGGTATGAGCAAAAAAATATTTTTCCAAAAAGATCCTCTCATATTAGTAATTTAATTGCAATAAATAAAAATAGAATTTGTACCCTCGATGAGTGGAATAATGATTTGAACCTTCAGGCTTCTAAGGCTTATCTCCTAATAGTGATGAATGAAATGTGTGAGCATTTTTGAAATCTCCAAGCAAAAAATATTTAGTTCTCTAAATTAAACCTCTTTATCTATGAAGCCTTTGTTCTCTAGAACAACAATTTTCTAATCAAGAAACTATTTCTTAAAAAATATATGCTTGAGTAATTTTGTTCTACACACTTATCTCAATATTGAGTGTAGAAAATCCTCCAATATTCTATGAAATGACCAGCCAATAATATGGGAAATAGGGTTTGTAAATGATGCCAAAACCTAGCTCAAGTTGATTAGGAATCTGATGAGCGAAAACCGACATCGTCGATTCTTGCCAATACTTTGGTTTTAATATTTATAAAACTCTCGCAAGTGCACGAATCATTTCGTAGAAAATGATAAGTATACTCCCAAGGTCGATCTAAGGAAGGAATGTATATGGTTTTTAATTTATTATTCAAACTTTTAAAAACGAAATTAAATCCTAAACATCCTATCACGATAGTTTGGTTTTTGTGTTCCTAATCTAATAACATAAAATAAACATATATACAGATTAATTAAATATAATCTAATAACATAAAAAATAAACATAGATACAAATTCAATAAATATTTATCTAAAAATAAATACAAATACAGATTCAATAAATATTTATGAAAATTTTATCATTTATATTAGTGGAGTATTTATGGATATAATAACTAATTTAATTATGCTTGCTCATATTATCTAGGTTATTAAAGATATAAATTGATATTTTATTGATTCTCTCTTTTTTATATAAATACTACCTTTGGTGGGGTTAGATATTCTTTGTTAACTAAACAAATCAATTAACACCTATGGGTGGGGTTGATAACTAATTTGGTTAATTAAATTAATTCATTTTTCTAAGAGATTGAAAATGAACCATTTAAATGCCACCTTTGGTGGGGTTAGACAATTTAAACATTATTCAAGGTGTCCAAATTAAACATAAGAATTTAATTATCCGAGTACTAACTTTCAAGTTTTAAAACCACTATTGAAAACATGTTGTCAATACATTTTCACATAATAATTCTTATAAAAACTTTTGAAATAGAGTTTCACTCTAACTACCGGGCGATTGTACCAACAAATAAAAGAGCACTACTCTAAATTAGATCGGATAACTAAACCTTAAAATCTAATTTTCAGGTTTAAGTTTGTAATGAAAAATAATATATTTCTCTCTAACATTCTTAATATAAAATCTTGAATAAAAACAAAATCAATTCATTTTAAAGATTTTTACCTATTTAATATTTCGCAAGCATAACAACGTCATTATTACATCATGTTTACTAAACAGCCAGCATAGTTAAATTTAACCACAGACAAATTAAATATAACATGTAAGAATAAAGCATAAAAATAACTGTAAAGAAAATAAAATCCTTACAGAACTTCGACGCTATCCCCGTAGCTAGAAAACCTCCAAGCGGAATTTGCACTTTCATTTATTGAATCAAAAAGCTAAATTATTACAAAACATTACAAGTTCCTCTCAAAAAGAGAAGAACTCTACAACTAAGAGAATTGAACTAAAAACTAAGAGAAAAACTAAGAAAAGCTTAGAAACTAAGAAAGAAACTAAGAAAAACTTAAAAACTAAGAAATGAGAGAAAGAAAGAAAAGAGAAGTGTGTTTTTAAGGTGTGTTTTGAAGTGAAGGCAAGGGGGGTATTTATAGGTGAGGATGGAGAGAAAAAATGAGTAAAAAAATGTTAAAAAAATATTAAAAAAATGTAAAAATGCGTAATGGAAATGCTGAGGTCATTAATGACGTCAGCATGACGTCACGGGGGCGGCTGCACGTGAAAAATGGGGTGAAAAGGCGTTGGGCACGTGGAGGGGGGCTGTCGCTGTGCGCAGCTCGGTGCGCGTGAACAGTGCCCGCGTGCTGGGGCGCGCGGGCTGGGGCGCTGGGCTGCGCACGCGGCTGGGCTGCGGGGCGCGATTTCCGTCTTTTTGACATTTTTGACATTTTCGACCTATTTTGTCCAATTTTTCCATGTTTGTTGACCTTTTCCCACTTATTTATTAATATATTTGTGATGTATTGCTTCAAGTATTCCTCTTTGAGTCTTTAAATTGCGTTTTTAAGCCAAAATACCTGAAAAACAATAAAAATACCCGTGATTCCGAAAAAGACAAATTTATATAAATATATGATAAAACATATAAATATATGTATTTTTAATCAATTAATGTACATAAAATCATGGTTATTTTAGTGCTTTTTGAGCACTCATCAGAATCCAAAAATTAATTTTGCTCAACTTGGAGAACCCTTTATACATTCAAATTGTGTGCTCATGAGAATCCAATTTCTATACTCTTCTTGCTTATAACATGCAACACATGATAACCATGTAAGTGAATATACAAGAATAAGGAAGATATTTTATAACTAGAAGCCATCAGATTCAAGGCAATGTTGGTTTCCAAGGGATTCATACAAAGAAAAGGAGTATGTTTCAATGAAAGCTTCTCACATGTGGTGAAACATACTTCAATTAGATTTTTATCGTCAATTGTGACAAGATATGACATGGAATTGGAACAAATTAATATCCAAAACTATTATCCTATATGAAAATTTGATAGAGAGCACTTACATGGAACATCCTAGAGGTTATGTTGTCAAGGGAAAAGAGGATTATGTGTTCTTGCTCAAAAAATCCTTGTATGGACTAAAAAAAGCTCCAAGATGCTAGAATGACAGGTTTGGTAACTATGTTGTCAAGATTGGATTCAAACAAAGTAGGTATGATTATTTTGTTAACATGAAGAATCCTATAACAACATATATAATTTTCTTATTACTATATGTTGATGATATTCTAGTTGCTAGTAATGGTGAAATTAAAGAAGTGAAGAGGCTATTTAAGGTGAAATTTTGAAAAGAAAGATCTTAGTTCAGCTATTAGGATCTTAGGAATGAATATAATAAGAAATAGGGTACTTGGAACCCTATTTCTAACACAATGCAAGTATGCTCATAAATTGTTTGTAAAGTTCAATATAAATGATACAAGATCAGTGATAGCTCCTATTAGGCCAATATTTGAAACTTTTTGCTAAAGACTCACCTCAAGATGATTAGGAGAAGAGAGAAATGGATAGTATTCCCTATGCTAATATTGTAGGTAGCCTGATTTACTTGATGATTTACACCAAACCTGATCTTGCACACAATGTAAGTGTTATCTTCATATATATATGAAATCCAAGAAGAGCTCACTAGGATGCATTAAGTGGATATTCAAGTATCTAAAAGGATCAATGCATGAAGGTTTGTTATATATTGCAAATGTAAACTCAAAATTGAAGGTCATAACAAGGTATATGGTTGCAGATTATGTAGGATATTTAAACAAGCACAGATCTTTAACTAGTTATATATTTATGTTTGGAGGAAATATAGTGAGTTGGAGATTAGTGTTGTAGCCAATTGTAGCTTTGTCAACAATTGAAGTTGAATATATAGTCATTACTAAAGGTATCAAGGAAGCAATTTGGCTTAAAGGCTTGACTTCAAAAATGGGATATAGACAATAATATGTCACATTTTATTGTGACAACCAGAGTTCGAATCATTTGACAAGAAATCCTTAACATTATAAAAGGACAAAGCATATAGATGTTAAGTTTCATTTTTTGAAAAATGTCACTAAAAATGGATTAATATATATGGATAAAGTACATATAATTGGGGATTAATCATATTTTTCAACAAAGGTAGTCACCTCTACTAAGTTTCAATTGTGCAAAGACTTAGCAAAAGGTATATGCTAATGCTAGAAATTAAAAAATAAGGGTATTGATCTCAGCTGTAAGAAAAGCTTATTTGTTAACAATGGTGGGGATTTTGTGAAGAATTTGTTCCAAACAAGCTTAGATGCACTAGCATATAGTGGATGAAAGTCTCACAGCTACATAGCTAATATGGTTGGCATTTAATATGGAAATCTTTAGGTAGAAATAACCTAGACCATACCAATGACATAAGAGGAAAATCACCGGTTTACCTGACTACCTAACTATCCATTATGAAAAATAAGTATCTAGTTACAAGGCTAGGACTCATACTATCTAGCTAGGTAATGACCCTAATTAACCTATTTACAAGCCATTACTTTAATCATAGTCTCTACAAGATAGACATTCGGATTTATACCAATGCTCCAACAAACTTAAGTCCCACGACTTAATGAACCCACATCGTTAGCAAATGAAATATTAGCTCATAAACACAAGTGAAAGTGTCAATCCTAGAGCAGATTCAATAATGAACAACTTTAACTAGTTGATTTAAACAATATATCAAGTAAACACTACTACAAAAGGGGTATATAAGTCGATGTGTAAAGTTGGTTTTTTCCAAAAACCGACTTTTAATGAATTTAAAGTCGGTTATTGATGAGCGAAAACCGGCATCGCCGATTCTTGCCAATACTTTGGTTTTAATATTTATAAAACTCTCGCACGAATCATTTCGAAGAAAATGATAAGTATACTCCCAAGGTCGATCTAAGGAAGGAATATACGTGGTTTTTAATTTATTATTCAAACTTTTAAAAACGAAATTAAATCCTAAACATCTTGTCACGATATTTTGGGTTTTGTATTTTTAATCTACTTACATAAAAATAAACATAGATTCAATAAATATTTATGCAAATTTTATCATTTATAATGCCGGAGTATTTATGGATATAATAACTAAGTTAATTATGCTTGCTCATATTATCTAGGTTATTAAATATATGAATTGATATTTATTGATTCTCCCTTTTTTGTATGAATACCACCTTTGGTGAGGTTAGATATTCTTTGTTAACTAAACAAATCAATTAACACCTATGGGTGGGGTTGATAACTAATATGCTTAATTAAATTAATTCCTTTTTCTAAGAGATTGAAAATGAACCATTTAAATGTCACCTTTGGTGGGGTTAGACAGTTTAAACTTTATTCAAGGTGTCCAAATTAAACCTAAGAATTTAGTTATCCGAGTACTAACTTTCAAGTTTTAAAACCACTACTGAAAACATGTTGTCAATACATTTTCAGATAATAATTCTTATAAAAACTTTTGAAATAGAGCTTCACTCTAACTACCGGGCGATTGTACCATCAAATAAAAGAGCACTACTCTAAATCAGACCGGATAACTAAACCTTAAAATCTAATTTTCAGGTTTAAGTTTGCAATGAAAAATAATATATTTCTCTCTAACATTCTTAATATAAAATCTTGAATAAAAACAAAATCAATTCATTATAGAAAAACATATTTAATATTTCGCAAGCATAACAACGTTATTATTACATCATGTTTATTAATAGCCAGCACAGTTAAATTTAATCACATACAAATTAAATATAAAATGTAAGAATAAAGCATAAAAATAACTGTAAAGAAAATAAAATCCTTACAGAACTTCGACGATATTCCCATTGCTGAAAAACCTCCAAGCGAAATTTGCACTCGCATTTATTTAATCAAAAAACTAATAAATTACAAAATCATAACTAGTTCTTCCCAAAAAGGGAAGAACTGTAAAACTAAGAGAAATTAACTAAGTAAAGCTAAAAACTAAGAAAAACTAAAAATCTAAGAAAAGAGAGAAAGAAAGAGAGAAAAGAATGTATTTTGAGGTGTGTTTTGAAGTGAAGGGAAGAGGGGTATTTATAGGTGAGGATGGAGAGAAAAAATGAGTAAAAAAATGTTAAAAAAATGTAAAAATGCGTAGTGCAAATGCTGAGGTCATTGATGACGTTAGCATGACATCATGGGGCGGCTGCACGTGAAAAATGGGGCGAAATGGCTTCGGCGCGCGCAGATGGGCTGGCACCGTACGCAGGGGAGCGCGCGTGAACAGTAGCAGCGCGCTAGGGCACGTGCGGATTGGGAGGCAGGCACGCGCGGCTGGGCAGCTGCGCGACGCGGTGACGCGATTTTCTCCTTTTTGACCTATTTTGTCCAATTTTTCCATATTTGTTGACCTTTCCCCATTTATTTATTAATATATTTGTGATGTATTGCTTCCCGTATTCCTCTTTGAGTCTTTAAGTTGCATTTTTAAGCCAAAATACCTGAAAAACAATAAAAATACCCGTGATTCCGAAAAAGACAAATATATATAAATATATGATAAAACATATAAATATATATATTTTTATATCAATTAATGTGTATAAAATCATGGTTATTTTAGTGCTTTTTGAGCACTCATCAGTTATCCACGTCAATCGACACTATGTCACGTGGATAGCGTCGGTTGATGTGGATAACCGATGCTATCCACCTAATATATTCCCTCTCGGCTCATTTTGTACGCAGATTCCAGTTTTCTTCCTCTCTCCTTTCCTCACTCAGAACCATTTTCTACCAAAATCTTAACTGTGCGCCACCTTTGTTGTGTGTTTTACAACACACAAAAAACGTGCAAGCATACACGGTCACAAGTAATAAAATTTGATAAGTAAGTTATCGTTCCCACGAAGATTTATTACTATAGTTTGTTAAGTACTAAAATTATATCTCTTTGATTTTATTCAAAACGATCGTTGATTGTAACAAATTTAAGAAAAGAGTCTAAAAACAAAATAAAAGAAATCTAGGATTGCAATTTTTCACCAAATTAATCAACTCAAATCATTTTATTTTCTTTTGATTTATATTTTTTTAGTACATTTAATTTGTCAACCGAAAACTTCTAATTTTATTCATACATCTCTTCCGAGCTCCGTACAAACACACCTCGTTAAATTAATTCACTATATTCCTATGAGAATTAAATTCATCGAGATTCATTACGTTTTAAGTTTTCAAATGGCCACACATACAATTAGGATATATTCCTATCCTTCATCATACATGTCATTCTATTTACGAGCAATATACACACAAATGCCTCTTCCAAGTTTATTTATGTGCCACGGATCGTTTTGATAAGATTCGTAAATAATCAAAAAGCATTACACACAAAATAGAACGAACAAATTGAACGTCTTATAAATCTTTCAAAAATAATTAAAATAAAAGCTTCATAAATTTAGATCAAATGCAACCCTAGAAAAATTAAATTACTTCATAAAATTAAATTAAAAATTACAATAGATTCAGAAAAATAAGATGAAGAAGAAGGAAAATTAAACCAATACTTAGAACAAATATTTGGCACACGTAGAACACAACAAAAGCCAAAAAATGGCTTCTACGTGTTCTGCCGTCCAAAACCGAGCACCACAACAAAATTAAACTCTACCCAAAACTCCAAAACTTTTTAAAACTATCATCTTATCTCTTATTTATAGCTAAAAATAATACATCTAAATTATTACATTTTTATTTTATTTTTTTATAAAAACGCGTAATAATTTTATATCGAAAAATCAAATCACGTGTATCGAAATTCGATATTGAAAATATTAAATAAATTCACGCGTGAGACAGGGCGTCGTTCAGGATTTTAATTCATTATGCATGCCACGTGTCAGCGTCTGATTAGCTGAAAAGAATAAAAAGCGGATACGTGGCAGCTTCTGATTGGTTGCGGCTACATACGGGCACGATCCTGCGCTTTCGCGCTCATCGTAACATGCCACGTGTCATTACATGATTGGCTGAAAAATAGAGTGGGACACGTGGCAGTTTCTGATTCGCACAAAGGATTCAGGTGGACACGTGGTAGCTTTTGATTGGAGGAAAATTAGTTTGCACGCAGAGATCAGCGCACGGGATCAGAGGCGTGCATACGTGGGGGACAGCGGCTGGACGCGTCAGAGAAGTGGGTCCCACCTGCACGCCGGCCTGCCCGGTAGGTGGGTTCCACTTGGGCGCCGTGCCGCGTGAAAGAATCTGCACACACGCGATTTGGTCGGGCGTGATCTGGACGCGTGCATCCTAGCCCTTTCTTCTTTGATCGGACGGTCCACGTTTGGCGTGTGGTGTGTGGCGCGTGGTTCTTCTCATCTGCGCAAAAAATTAAACTTTATTAATTTCATTTTGACCCACAAATTTATTTCAAATTACATTTTCAACTTTCTTTAATTACAGTTTAGCCATTTTCTAATTTAAATTAAATTTTTAAACTTTTAATAATTAAAATTAAGCCCGATTTTAATTTAAATTATATTTTTGACTTTTATAAATTGTAATTAAGAACTCTATTATTTGAAATTATATTTTTAGACATGAATTTGCAATTAATTAAGTTTTTCGATACAAATTATTTAATTTTATTAAAATATATAAAAAACAGTAAATACTAATTTATTAAACTAAAATTAACTAAAAACATTGAAAACATAGCAATTATAATTAATAAAATAGGCGAAAATAACTATATAAAATACAGTTATCAACCTTCGTTCTACATTTACGGCCACCTCTGACCACCATTTGAACGTCCGTTTGTAAGTTATATTTCTCTTCTCACATTATCTGTGAGTTCTTCTTTTTTTTTTAGCAAAATATTAAAATCTGTTTATGGGTATTTTCTGTTATTGCTTAGCCAAAATCAATCTGAATCTGTGCTAATTTTATCAGCGTGTAATTGTAATTCGTTAATTAGGAACAACCTCTCAAATTGTGAATTTTTATTCGTTAATTAAAAACCTAACATCTCGTCAACTAAATATTTGTAACATGCTTGGGCAGTTTCTTTGTGAAAATGTATGGATAGCCAAAAACGGTATCAACACATTATGTTTTGGCTTCTTATTCTTTTAAATTTGTCCACAATAATTTCTAAAATAGATATAAATTAACTATTTATAAGGGAATGTTTGGAAAGTGAGTTATGATCTCTTTCTCTTGTTTATTAGTTTTTACTAAAAATAAGGTATAAATTAAAAACTTATAAATTTGAGAGTCATTCTCATTGATTGTTACCCAAACTCTTAATTTTTTGGTATTGATTTTATTTTTCAAATATAAAATATCATGTAATTAAGAAACTATGTTTTATTTTATATTAATCATTATTCACTATTGAAAATTAAAGATACAATTAGTACTAAGAATATGAATAAAACTCCTCCGAAAAAGAAACAGAAAAAAGGGGAATAACTTTTTGTGTGGTTAATTAATAACTTGTTGTACACCTTTAATTAGTTAAGCAGTTAAGGTTTGACAAAATCCAATTCATATTCACAATCACAGAAGAAAAACCTCTTGCATTTTTACATTAAAGAACTTGAATTAACTACTTCAAATGTATTATATATCTTTTGGTTTTATATCCAACGCGTGCGGTTCCACAAGCACTTTTTTTAAAAGTTCATTCAGAGAGCACTTCTGTAAATATATATCAACTTAAGATACTTTTACAATTTAGATTGCTGAAAAACAAAAGCAAGTCAATAATTTGCCACTTTATTTGACCACACCTAAAAAATATGTTTGACTTAGTTTATGCAGAATGCAGCTAGCTTATTATTCGATCAATTTGTTTTATATTTTGTATAAATTTTTGATTTAGTTATGTTTTTTTGTTTGCTTGTAATAATAATGTTTGACTTATTAATTGTACGTATTCAATAATATTTGAAATGTTATGTGGGTTTGCGTGGATAAATTTATTTATACGTATAATTAATATTACTTTTTAATTATGATATAGTAACATGTTTAGAAATTAGAATCAACCGCGTGATTGGTTTTTATATATATATTCATGAAACATGTTGCTTATTTTTTAATTTGTATATAAATGGTTTTGTAAAATGATTAAAATGATAATTGTTTTGCATTATGTATGTTTTGATATATATTCTAATAATTAGGAAATTTATATATAATAATACATAATTAAGTAATATGTTTAATTAATGTCATTAATAGAAAATGGACAAATCTTGGATGTCAAAGTGTAGAATTGAGCAAGACTATATTTCTGGAGTTGAAAGTTTCATGGAATTTGCTTGTACAACTAGTAATACTGGAAGTAGTATGATTCGATGCCCATGCGTTAAATGTAAAAATGAGCGATTTCATGAATTTGATGAGGTTAAGTATCACCTTATCCGTAATGGTATTCTATTGAGCTATAAATGTTGGTATTATCATGGAGAAAATATTGATAATACTCATGGGGAAAAGTATAATAAGAATGTGGGTGGATTACATACATCATATCATAATGTACAGACAGAAAATATGTTTCGTGGTGTTGAAGATCAATTACGCGAGGATGATCCTGAAACCTTTAATAAACTTCTAGAAGATGCCAAAAAACCGTTGTATCCAAAATGAAAAAAATACACTAAAATGTCAGGATTGGTTCATTTGTACAATGTCAAGGCAAAACATGGTTTTTCTGACAAGGGATTCATAGAATTACTAAATCTACTAGTCGATATATTTCCTGAGGATATTGAATTGCCATCTTCAATGTATGAAGTGAAGAAATCTCTTAGTCGATTTGGCATGGAATATCATAAGATTCACGCTTGTCCTAATGATTGCATTCTTTATAGAAAAGAATATGAGATATTACATGATTGTCCTATGTGTAAAGAATCGAGATGGAAGCATGGTACAAATGAGAGTACAAAACATAAGAAAGGCGTGCCTGCAAAGGTTCTTTGGTACAACCAGTTTCAGAAAAAAAAATTGAAGAATACTAATCAATCCAAACATTATGATATGATACACACACACACACACACAATTATTTGATCCAACAATTCTAGAACAAAAATAAAGAAGAAGTTATCAGATCATATGATCAAAATATCATAAACCAATTAACCTTATTAATCAATCAAACATAACCACAAATTTTTGATAGATTAACTAAATAAAGAATCCTAAAGAGTTATAATCTTATACTTGCAAAATAGGAGAGAGAATAAGATGAAGAGAATAAGCACAATTAAGCTACTGTGTGGTTGTTTCTAAAAGTGTGCTTAGCTTTATATTTATAGAATATTTTGAAGCACATTTGGTTAAAGTGTAATTACCATATTATCCATAAAATCAATTAAAACATGTTCAAGAAATAAGAGAATTACAATAAAAATCTAATCCAAATCATATTAGAAATACAACTTCAAAAATTGAAAGCTAGTTGCTCGATCAATCCACTCAATTACTCAATCTATCGAGTACATTGGTCAATCGATTGAAAATTTACTCGATTGATCTAGAATACATTTAACCAATATTTAAAAACAAGTCGATCAATCGAGTACATCCCTTGATCGATTTAGTGATATATTAAAATCATATTATTTAGGTTTATTACCCGATCGATCGAGTGGCTCAAATTTATATTTTTTCTATTCTGTCTAATATGAAATCTAACATGTACTGGAATAAAAATATACCTAATATGTGATTGTCAAGGTGTGATAGTTTCTACTGCTTGAAATATTCTTCTAAGACACACATAGAAACTAAAATTACAATTAAAAGCTTTGTTGCACGAATATTACCAATACTAACATAAACCTAACAATCTCCTCTTTTGGCATATTTGTGTAAAAAAAACCTCTCTCTCACTACATATAGCTCATAGAAAAAATAAATTTTACATAGTGGTACTATCCTATGATCTGGTAACCATCCTCACTTATATCTTGAAAGCTCTTGTTTACATAAAAAAAATAAAAACAACAACAAGCAAAAAGCTTGTCCTGAATGACTCATTAATCATAATAGATCAATGTATCTGATAATAGAAAAGCGAAGAATGTTCAAAAGAAAATTAAACAAATCAATGTAATTAAAAAAAACTCCTATATGTCAAATATATGTCAAATATCCCAAAAACAAATCAAAAGAATTCAAAAGTAAATAATTCTTCCTAAATTAACTCTCCCCCATTTTTTTATTTTTCAATTAAAGTTTTGATTCCCTACCCTCCATCATACGAATAAACAATATAATCATGAAACAAAAACAATAGATTGAGCAAGCAAGTAAGCAATGTTATTAATGACTTAAAAGAGAAATACACATTCTTAAAAGCTCAAAAGAGAGAGCTAAAAATAATATGTTTTTCAAATATAAATAAACTCCTCCTAAATTCTATGACTACTCTAAATAAATTAGAATAAGACAAAATTATAAATATTGATATATTTGTGTGTGTGTGTGTATCTATATATATACACATATAATTTTTTTCAATTCAAAGTAGTAAACTTAGCTTAACATGACTACAACAGTACACATAAATGATTAAATTAATTTTGTTCAAAGTATGACTATCCATTAAAAACATAAATATATGTAGACAAGACATACAAACATACTAATACATATGGTGACACATTGACAATCACTAAGAATAAAATATGTGTTGAAACTACAATAGGATGTCAATTTGCTAATTTATGATTAGTTATGAAATATTCAAAAGGAGTATCATCTATTATAAAAAATTTACAATTGAATACATACTTGCATAAAATAAAATTTATTTATGAAAAGACAACTTTGGTCAACACAAATTGTGTGTTACGAGTACACATGTATACATATCGCAACAAGTAATATAATGATAAGAAAAGATTGTTTCTACGGAGATTATGTTATTAGAAACTAACTTTTAAAAATAAAAAATAAAAATAAATCTTTTTGTGTTTTTATATTTTAAGAAAAATTAAAAGAATTAAAAATAAATAGTAATAATTAATTAATTTAAATTTGGCAGTTGAGAAGATATGTAAGAAATATCTATGACTACTTAATCCCCCAATTTTCTTAAGATGTAAATTATTAAAATATTCTCAATATAATTATTAATTAATTACATAATCAATTGAATTTAACCTAGCATGTATTCATTTATCAAAAGATAGAGGTAGTTTTGGCATCCCTTGCACTATTGAGAACATCTATTTAGAGAAAGCACTATATGATTTGGGTTTCAACATTAACCTTATGTCATTATTAGTTTTAAAGAGATTAGGGGTTGGTAAAGCCAAACCCACTTCAGCAACAATGCAAATAGAAGATAGATCAATTAAGGGACCCAGGGGTGTGGTAGAAGATGTGCAATGATTCCCACACATATTGTGTGTGCAATGAATATGTAAGTATACATATCACAACAAGTAATATAATGATAAGAAAAGATCATTCCCACAGAGATTATTTTATTAGAAACTAATTTTTAAAACTAAAAAAATAAAAATAAACTTTTTGTGTTTTCATATTTTAAGGAAGCAAAATTAAAATAACTAAAAGCAAATAGCACCAATTAATTAAATCAGATTTGGTAACTAAGAAGATATATGATAAAATATCTAGGAATACTTAATCCTCCAATTTTCTAAACATGTGAATCGCTAAAATCCCTCGAATATAATTATCAATTAATTACATGATCAATTAAATATAACCTAACATGTATTCCTGTCTCAAGTAAACTACACACCATATAGTAATTAATTTAATCACTCTTATGTCAATTAAATTGCATATTACACATTAAGTTCATCAATTATGGATCACATACATAAGAATCATACATCTCTGCCTAGAAACTATGCATGTTATTTAATCAAGACAAACAATTAAATAATTCTCTCAAATCTAATTAATTGCTCTTTAGATAATTTTTTTGCCAAACAACTAATAGCATAAAAATCAGATTAAATAATATAATTAAATTATAATTATAATTATAATTAAGGTGAAATATTATATCATCACATGGTAAAAATTGGGTTCACAAGTTCCCTAGATTAATAAATTAACTACACATAATTGTGTTCATAAAGTTCATATTTTTCATAAAGAAAAACATAAAAATTGATAAAGAAAAAAGTAGAAGAATAAATACAATCAATCTCTTAAATTATAGTTCTAATCTCCTCTTGAATCTCCTCCAAAATTGTATCCCCTCTTGAATTTTTCTATATTTTTAGCTCTAACAACTAACCAAAATTATGATAATGATAGCCCCTTCAGGTTTATGAGGTGATTAGGGACTTAAATATAGCTTCAATGCAATCTAGACCATTAAATCAGCTTCTATTCAAGGGCTAAGATCTAAAAAAGAAAAAATGATAGTGCCATAAAATTCAGTAGGCGAATCAAAATGTGACACGTAATAGGGGAGATCAATCCGAGTTAAACACGTGCTAAATGAGTGCCACATGACACACGGGTGGAATGGTTGGACGAGTAGAGTGGTAACATATGATAATGTTGTTTGACCACATCTATCTCCACCAATATAAATATGCATTTAGCTCAAGATCAATAAGGACTTTACATGGTTGTAATGTAAGGCTTAGGTGGGGGGTCGATAAATGAAGACACTTAGGATCTTTCCACACCTTAGAATTTTTTTTCATCATGCACTTTTTAATTACAATTGAGCTTTTACTTGATATTTCAATGCACCCTCTTTTGTCATTCTTTTCATATTATTTTAATCCACGTCTTTTCTCTTTTTTTTATGGTAACTTCACAACACCCCCAAACATATTTTTAATTCTATTTTTTTTCTTTAGAGGGATAATTGTGTTGTGAGTTTTGCTTCTTCTTTTTTTCTCTCTCTCTCTTTAGGTGCTTTACATTTCACCTTACTCTATAGCATCACACATGATTGTATTATTTTTTTTAATACAAGCCAGAGGTGCAAGGGTTTATAATTCCTATTAGTTAGGCATAAAATATGGTTTAAAGATATGAATGGTTCTTTGTTAGGCTCAAATGGGTGACTAAAGATATTAACAATTGTTAGCTTTAAAGGCTCAATCGATCCAAATAAGGCCTAAATAATTTCTCTTGCTAAATACTATTTAGGATTTTACTTCAAGAGAATATCGAATAGTTTCTAAAACTTGGTAGACCTCATCAACTCACATAACTCGCTACATTTTTTCTCTTAATAAGAACACCAAAATCAATCATGAACTTGTGCATAAGAATTTGAATCAATCCAATCAAAACTAGCAAGTATATCACATGATAACCATTTTTTTTCATTGAGTTCATATGTTTCATATTAAGCATGTATGTATTTAGTTTCCATATATTTGTTCATTTTCTACCCAAATCATGATTAAAAACAATCTAAAAATAAAAAAATTCCTAAAAATTTAAAATGCATAATAAAAGAAAAATATAAAGAATGAAGTTCTCTCCCTCAAACTTAAATTACACATTGTCCCCAATGTGTACATATAAATATGAAAAGGTAAAAGGAAAGAAAACTCCTTTAACTTTGGCACACCACATCTGTCATTGAAATACTCATTCTTATTGCGCAATTGCTCTCCATATTTATTCACTTATAAAACAAAAATAATGAAAATATAAGTAAAATAACATTGGGTTGCCTCCTAACCAAGGTCACATTTAACGTCCTTGACTAGACGGTCATATCAAGTCCTAAGGCACATCCCTTTGTGTCTATTTACTTTTGAATTTGCCTGGAAATAGTTTGAGTCCTGATTTGTTAAATAATACTTTATGTTCTGGTTCACAAACACGGTGCTCAATTCTCCTCACATGCCATATTTTTGTTTTCTTTTTGAACTTTTTGGAATTCTTATAAGCACTCCCCCGTAACTCATTCAATTTATATATTTCCAAAATCTTTTTAACCTTTCCATTGGACTCTTTCACTTGCCTACTTGCTTAGGGATGGGAGAGTAAAAGTGTAGGGCCTAAACTTGGTGGCTCTTCAATTGATGGTTTAAGCTTTGATTCTATCTCAAAAAACTTCATAATCACCTTTGATTCACACATGAAAGGCACACCCTCCAAAAAGTTCACATAGTCCACAATATCAACCTTTGATTCCATACTTTCAAAGTTAAAATAGGTTGAGTTGTTTTCTAGTGAGTTTATATCCTTGCTCATAGCATCATGTGTAACAGTCTTAGTATGGGTGACTCAACAAATTATTTTTAAGTTGTTCTCATATTCAGTAACATTTATTCTTAAGCATTCATTAGCAATGTTAGGGGGTTCAAATGCTTTAAAAACTTTAAACATTACTTGTTCATCTTGTAATCTCATTGTAAGTTCACCTTTTTATACATTAATGAGTTCTCTTTTGATCGCTAAGAATGGACGACCAAGTATAATATGTATCTCACGGTCCTTTTCCATATCTGGCACAATAAAATCTACCAGAATGATGAATTTGTCTACTTTTACTAGCAAATCTTCTACCATACCCTGGGGTCTTTTAATTGACCTATCTACCATTTGCAATGTTATTGAAATAGGCTTAGCTTTACCAACCACCAATCTCTGGAAGACTGATAATGGCATGAGGTTAATGCTAGAACCCAAATCACATAGTGCCTTGCTAAAATGGATGTTTCCAATAGTGCAAGGGATGTCAAAACTATCTGGATCTTTCAATTTTTGTGGTAGTTTTCTATTAAGGATGGTGCTACAACCTTTAGTCAAGGTTATTGTTTCATGATCCCCAAGCCTTCTTTTCTTTGATAGTATATCCTTTATGAATTTGACATACGACAAAATTTGCTCAAGTTCCCCCACAAATGGTATGTTTATGTATAGTTTCTTGAAGACTTCTATAAATTTTGAAAACTAGGTATTTGACTTTTGCAGTCTTTGAAGAAAGGGAATAATGGGTTTTTAAAGGTTTTTTTTCTATAGCTGAATTATTTCCTTTTTGGTGCTCTCTTTATCCACTAGTTCCTCATCATCATTGTTAATTTCCTATTTCCCCTCATCCTTTTCTATCTTATGTTTCTGCCTTTGACTTATAACCTGAGAAAATTGCCCCATTTGGTTCTCCAAATTTCGAATTGAAGCTTCTTAAGTGGACACTTTTGTATTTACTAATTGGATGAAGTCTTTCATCATCCCCATTAAACAATTTGTATTTTCCTCATTATTTGGATTCTTCTCATGGGCTTGTGATTGCTTTGGTTGTTGAAAAATAGGTGGTGGAAATGATTGATGGTTGAATTGATTACTACATTGACTATTGTTATTCTAAAAGAAATTTGGATGTTGTCTCAACCCTAGGTTATATGTGTTCGAGTATGGATTATTGTTTCGGTTCATATTACCCATATAGCATATAGTTAATTAAATACTTAATCCTCCAATTTTCTAAACATTCAAATCGTTAAAAACCCCCCAATATAATTATAATTTAATGACATGACTAATTGAATATAACCTAGCATGTATTCCTCTCTCAAGTAAACTACACACTATATAATAATTAATTTAATCTCACTCTTATACTGCTTAAATTGCATACTACTCATTAAGTTCATCAATTATGAATCACATACATAAGAATCATACATTTTTGCCTAAAATATATGCATGTTATTTATTTAAGACACATAATTAAATAATTCTCTCAAATCTATTTAATTTCCTCTATAGATAAATTGTTGGCCAAACAATTAATAGTATAAAATCAAATTAAATAATATAATTATAATTAGGGTAAAATATTATATCATCACATGGTGAAAATTGGGTTCATAAGATCCCTAGATTAATAAATTAATTACATATAATTGTGTTCATAAAGAGAGACATAAAATTAATAAAAAAATAGAAGAAGAAATACAATCAACCTCTTGAATTATAGTGCTAATCTCCTCTTGAATCTCCACCATAATTGTATGCCCTTCTGAATTTTTCTCTCTTTTAAGCTCCAAAATTTAACCAAAAATATGCTAATGATGGCCCATTCGGATTTATGGGATGATTAGGGGCTTAAATATAGCTAAGGTGCAATCTGGACCGTCAGATCAGCTTTAGATCAAGGGTTGAGATCAAGACAAATAAAATTGATAGCGCTAGCCAATCACAGCGCAACACATGATCTCAATGATAAAATTGGTTATCATTGCTAGGATAAGTAATCACAGCGCGATCCAATCACAACGCGACACATGAGTTATGCGAGTCGATGAGATCTACCAAATTTTAGAATCTATTTTATCATCCCTTGAGGAAAAATCCTAAATAATATTAAGCAAGAGAAATGATTTAGGTCTTATTTGGATTGATTGAGCCTTTCAAGCTAACCATTGTTAATATATTTAGTCACCATTTGAGCCTAACAATGAACCTTTCATATCTTTAAGCCATATTTAATGCCTAACTAGTACGCATTACCTTTATCCTTTCACCTTTAGCTTGTATGAAAAGTAAAAAAATAATAGAATCATGTGTGATGCTAAAGAGTAAGATGAAATGTAATGCACCAAAAATAAAAGAGAGAACAAAAAAGAAGAAACAAAACTCACAATACAATTTTCCCTCTAAAGAAAAAGAAAATACAATTGAAAATAAGTTTGGGGGTGTTGTGAAGTTACAAAAAAAGAGAAAAGATATATGGAATAAAAGAATATGAAAAGAATGACCAAAGAGGGTGCACCAAAATATCAAATAAAAGCTCAATTGTAGTTAAAAAGTGCATGATGAAAAAAAAGAAAGCTAAGGTGTGGAAAGAGCCTAAATGTCTTCAGTTATCAACCCTCTACTTAAGCCTTACATTATAATCATGTAAAATCCTTATTGATATTGAGCTAAGTGCATATTTATATTAGTGGAGAGAGATGTGAAAAATAGACTTATGAGACTTGTTCTAAGATTGAATTGATTATTAAGCTCATATAGGTTGATTTCATGAGTGCATTGGATAATATCATGTGTAACATACACATATGAATCAATTTGTCAAAAACCTTGCATATCGTTGTATTGATGGAATGTTAATTGATGAATATGTAAACCTCATTATCATAGTATTGTACAACTTTTGAGAGGGATAAATTTTTGGAAATATGCAGGTACTAATAGAAGTATATTTATGAATATACTACCAATTTTATTTTATTTATTTATACTTGGCTTTACTCGAGGAAAAACAAAGAGTTAAGTTTAGGGTGTGATAACTCTATGAAAGTAAAGTCATTAATGCACTTTTTTAATTAATATTTACTTATTTTATTCAATAAATAGTATTTTTGGGCTAAAAATATTAAAATATAAACTTTTTAGTGAAAATATAATTTTTGGAATTTTTATAAATGTTTTAGGTTAGCGTATGACTAATCAGAAGCTACCGCATGGCATACCACTCAAGTAGAGGAGCTAACTAGGCAAGCCACATGGATGTAACACAAGTAGGGACAACAAATTGTAGATCTTCATGTGTGAGGAGTGAAGTAGCATGTGCCACTTGTCAACACGGAGTTCAATCCGATTTTAGAGAGCGATCAAACCTTCATACCATGTGTCGTCATACGATTGCTCCCCGTATTCCACTCATGTGCCACACCATCCCTTACTATAAAATGTCATCACACGTGGTGCTAGCTCAACATGTATTGACTAGGACCAGTCTCCCTTGCCACGCATTGCGCTCTAATTCTCCAAGTAAATTTTATGTGCCACATGTCACGTTGTGATTGGCTAGTATAGTTAGTTTTTATTGTTTTGATTTCAACCCTTGATTTAAAGATGATCTAATGGTCCAGATTGTACCTGAGCTATATTTAAGCCTATAATCACCCAAAAATCCTAAAGAGCCACCATTAGCATAATTTTGATCAGTTTTTGGAGCTAAAAAGAGAGAAAAATACAGAAAAATTTAGAAGGAGATACAATTTTGGTGGAGATTTAAGAGGATATTAGCATTACAATTCAAGAGATTAATTGTATTTCTTCTTTTACTCTTTTCTTTATCAATTTTTATGTCTTTATTTATGAAAAATATGAGTTTTATGGTCAAAATTATGTCTAGTTAATTTATTAATCTAAGGATCTCATGAACCCAATTTTCACCATGTGATGATCTAATATTTTACCCCAATTATAATTATAATTTTATTATATTATGTAATCTGATTTTTATGCCATTAATTGTTTGGCCAATAATTTATCTATGGAAGCAATTAAATAGATTTGAGAGAATTATTTAATTGTTTGTCTTGATTAAATAACATGCATAATTTCTATGCAGAGATGTATGATTCTTATGTATGTGATCCATAATTGATGAACTTAATGAGTAGTATGCAATTTAATTGGCATGAGAGTGAGATTAAATTAATTACTATATGGTGTGTAGTTTACTTAAGAGAGAAATACATGTTAGATTAGATTCAATTCATCATGTAATTAATTAATAATTATATTGGGGGAATTTTAGCGATTTACATGTTTATAAAATTAGAGGATTAAGTATTCCTAGATATTTTCTCATATATCTTCTTAGTTACTAAATCTAATTTAATTAATTATTTCCATATACTTTTAGTTATTTTAATTTTGCTTCCTTAAAATATAAAAATACAAAAAAATTGATTTTTATTTTTTTAGTTTTAAAAATTAGTTTCTAATAAAATAATCTCCGTGGAAATTATCTTTTCTTATCATTATATTACTTGTTGCGATATGTATACTTGTGTATTCATTGCACAAACTATGTGTGTAGCGATCATGTTTTCCATGTTATATCATCCATTACACTTATGAAATAAACCTATATGATCATACTAATCAATTCAATCTTAAAACAAGTCTCATAAGTATATTTTGCATATCTCTCTCCACTAATATAAATATGCACTTAGCTAAACATCAATAAGAGATTTACATGCTTATAATATAAGGCTTAGGTGTGGATCGATGAATGAAGACATTTAAGCTCTTTTCACACCTTAGCCTTCTTTTTATTAATCATGAACTTTTTAACTACAATTGATCTTTAACATGATATTTTAGTGCACCCTCTCTTATCACTCTTTTCATGTTATTTTATTCCACATATTTCTTATAACTTCACAATACCCCCAAACTTATTTTCAATTTTTTTCTTTTTCTTCAGAGCGATAATTATTTTGTGAGTTTTTCTTTTCTTTTCTTTTTTCTTTATAGGGTGCATTGATGAGCGAAACCGGCATCACCGATTCTGCCAATACTTTGGTTTTAATATTTTTAAAACTCTCGCAAGTGCACGAATCATTTCGTAGAAAATGATAAGTATACTCCCAAGGTCGATCTAAGGAAGGAATGTATGTGGTTTTTAATTTATTATTCAAACTTTTAAAAACGAAATTAAATCCTAAACATCCTGTCACGATATTTTGGGTTTTGTATTTTTAATCTACTTACATAAAAATAAACATAGATTCAATAAACATTTATGCAAATTTTATCTTTTATAATAGTGGAGTATTTATGGATATAATAACTAAGTTAATTATGCTTGCTCATATTATTTAGGTTATTAAAGATATGAATTGATATTTATTGATTCTCCCTTTTTTATATGAATACCACCTTTGGTGGGATTAGATATTCTTTGTTAACTAAACAAATCAATTAACACCTATGGGTGAGGTTGATAACTAATTTTCTTAATTAAATTAATTCTTTTTTCTAAGAGATTGAAAATGAACCATTTAAATGCCACCTTTGGTGGGGTTAGACAGTTTAAACTTTATTCAAGGTGTCGAAATTAAACCTAAGAATTTATTTATCCGAGTACTACCTTTCAAGTTTTAAAACCACTACTGAAAACATGTTGTCAATACATTTTCAGATAATAATTCTTATAAAAACTTTTGAAATAGAGCTTCACTCTAACTACCGGGCGATTGTACCAACAAATAAAAGAGCACTACTCTAAATCAGACCGGATAACTAAACCTTAAAATCTAATTTTTAGGTTTAAGTTTGTAATGAAAAATAATATATTTCTATCTAACATTCTTAATATAAAATCTTGAATAAAAACAAAATCAATTCATTTTAGAGATTTTCACCTATTTAATATTTCGCAAGCATAACAACGTTATTATTACATCATGTTTACTAACAGCCAGCAGAGTTAAATTTAATCACAGACAAATTAAATATAACATGTAAGAATAAGTATAAAAAATAACTGTAAAGAAAATAAAATCCTTACAGAACTTCGATGCTATTCTCGTTGCTGGAAAACCTCTAAGCGGAATTTGCACTCCCATTTATTGAATCAAAAAGCTAATAAATTACAATAACATAACTAGTTCTTCCTGTTTTGGGAAGAACTCTAAAACTAAGAGAAATTAACTAAGAAAGGCTAAAAACTAAGAAAAACTAATAAAACTAAAAAATCTAAGAAAAGAGAGAAAGAAAGAGAGAAGAGAATGTGTTTTGAGGTGTGTTTAGAAGTCAATAGAAGGGGGATATTTATAGGTGAGGATGGGGAGAAAAAGTGAGTGAAAAAATGTTAAAAAATTGTGAAAATGCGGAGTGCAATTGCTGAGGTCATTGATGACATCATGGGGCGGCTGCGTGCGAAAATGGAGCAAAATGGGCAGCGGCGCGCGCGGAGGGCAGCTGGGCGCGTAGACGCGCGTGGAACGACAGCATGGCACGCACAGGCGTGGGCATTGGACTGCAGCATGGTGCGCGCGGCTGGGCGGCACGATTTTCTCCTTTTTGACATTTTTTACCCTTTTTACCCATTTTGTCTAATTTTTCCATATTTGTTTACCTTTCCCTATTTATTTATTAATATATTTGTGATGTATTGCTTCCAGTATTCCTCTTTGAGTCTTTAAGTTACATTTTTAAGTGAAAATACCTGAAAAACAATAAAAATACCCGTGATTTCGAAAAAGACAAATTTATATAAATATGTGATAGAGCATATAAATATATATATTTTTAATCAATTAATGTGCATAAAATCATGGTAATTTTAGTGCTTTTTGAGCACTCATCATGCATTACATTTTGCCTTATCTATAGCATAACACATGATTTCAATTTTTTATACAAGCTAAAGGTGCAATGGTAACTGTAATTCTTATTGGTTGGGCATAAAATGTGGCTTAAATATATGAAAGGTTTGTTGTTAGGCTCAAATGGATGAATACAGATATCAACAATGGTTACCTTGAAATTCTCAATCGATCCAAATAAGGCCTAAATCATCTCTTTTATTAAATACTATTTAGAATTATTCACCTCAAATGATGATCAAATAGATTCTAAAACATAATAGATCTCATCAACTTGTACAACTTTCTACAAATTATCCCTCAATAAGAACATCAAAATCAATCATGAACATGTGTGTAAAAATTTGAATCATCCAATCAAAACTAGCTAGCATATCACATAATTAACATAAGTATCTTAACAAGAATATTACATTCCTTATCCTAGTCATGACAACCAATTTTTATCATTGAGTTCATATGTTTCATATCAAGCATGCATAAATTTAATTTTCATATATTTATCAATTTGTACCCAAATCATGATTAAAAATATCCTAAAAATAAAATAAAAAATTTCTGAAAATTGAAAATACATACTAAAATACTAAAGTAGAGAATGAAGTTTTCTCTCCCAAACTTAAATTGCTCATTTTCCAATGTGTACATATAAATGTGAAAAAGGTAAAAGGAAAGAAAACCCCATTAGTCTTGGCACACCCCATTTGTTGTTTATACTACTCAATCTTGTTGCCATTGCTCTCTACATTTATTCACCTACAAAACAAAACAAAAATATAAGTAAAACACTATTGGTTTGCCTTCCAACCAACATCACATTTAACGTTCTTTGACTAGATGGTCATATTAACTTCTAAGGTACATCTCTCTATGTTAGTGTTTTCCTGAAAATAGTTTGAGTCTTGAATTGTTCAATAAAACTTTATGTTCTAGTTTAAAACACAGGTGCTCAATTCTCTTATCATGTCATATTTTTGTTTTCCTTTTGTACTTTTTGGCATTCTTATAAACACTCTACCATAGCTCATCTAATTTATGTATTTGCAACATATTTTTCACCTCTCTATTAGACTCTTTCATTTGCCCACTTGACTCGGGATGGTAGGGTAAAGTTTTGAGGTTTAAACGTAGTGGCTCTTAAATACGTGGTTTAAGCTTAGATCCTATCTCAAAACTCTCAAAAATAATTTTGGTATACACATGGGAGGTGTAGCCTCCAAATAGTTTACACAATCAATAATATCAATTATTATTTCATACTTTCAAAATTAAAATTGATTGAGTTATTTCATGGTGAGTTTACTTCATTTTTCATAGCATCGTGTGTAACAATCTTAAGTGTGGACAACTCAACAAATTATTTTAAGTTATCATCTATCCTAAAGCATTCATTAGCATTATCAATTTCAAGGGGTTCATATGCTTTAAAAACTTTAAATGTCACTTGTTCATCTTGCACTCTCATTGTAAGCTCGCCTTTTTTTACATCAATGAGTGCTCTTCCGATTACTTGGAATGGACATAGGAATGTTATAGTCTTCTTCTATGTCTAGTACAATGAAATCCAACAGGAAGATGAACTAGTCTACTTTTACTAGCACATGTTCTAATACACTTGAAGGTTGCTTAATTGATCTATCTACCATTTGTAATGTTACTGAGCTGGGTTTGGCTTTACCAACCCCCATTCTCTTGAAAACTGATATTGGCATAAAGTTAATGCTTGAACTTAAGTCACATAGCGCTTTACTAAAATGGATGTTCCCAATTGTGCAAGAAATGTTAAAGCTACCTGGATCATTCAAGTTTGGGGGTAGTTTCTAGCAAGGATGGCACTATAACCTTTTGTTAATGTTATTGTTTCATTATCTTCAAGCTTCATTTTCTTAGATAAGATGTCATTTAGAAATTTGGCATAAGAAAGTGTTTGTTCAAGTGCATCTGTAATGGTATATTTATGTGTAGTTTCTTGAATACATCGAGGAATTTTTAAAACTATGTTTCTAACTTTTGCTTTTATAGTTTTTGAGGGAAAGGAATAATAGGTTTGTAGAGGTTGGTTTTCTTTGGCGGAATTATTTCCTTATCGGTGCTATCTTTATCCACTAGTTCCTTATCATCCTTATTAATTTCTTATTTCTCCCCATCCTTTTGAGTCTCATGTTCCTCTTCTAGAATTTTACCACTTCTCAATGCTTTGGCATTACAATGCTTCTTACCTTCTCTTCTTGGGTTTATCATTGTGTCACTTGGAAGGCTATCTTGAGGCCTTTGACTTATAGCCTAGGCAAGTTGCCTCAATTGGTTTTCTAAATTTTAAATTAAAAAGTTTCTTAAGCTAACACTTTTGTATTTACTAACTGGATGAAGTCTTTCATCATCACTATTAAAACAATTGTATTGTTCTCAATATATGGTTTCTTCTATTGGCCTTGTGATGTGGTTGTTGAAAACCAGGTGGTGGAAATGATTGATGGTTGAATTGATTATCACCTTGATTGTCATTATTACTCTAACATAAATTTGGATATTATCTCCATCCATGGTTACATGTGTTCAAGTATAGATTATTGTTTCGGTTCAAATTACCCACATAGAATGCTGATTAAGAATTATTTGGACTATTATCAAATAAATAAGCTCCTCCACAAAAGACACAGGACACCCCTGAATCTTAGACCTAGTCTATACTTGTTGTTATGTTTTGAGCCTTCAAAAGATTCACCAAAGATGAAACTTGAGTTATACATATCGTGATATCATTTACCTCATACATTTTGACTACTCTTGTTTTGGTTTTCATTCTATCTATTGTCTATTAATAATTATTACTAGTCATTTTTTCAAGTAACTCATAAGCTTGATTATAAGATTTAGCTAGCAAAGCTCCATTAGCAGTTACATCAATAATGGTTCTTGTTTGAGCATTGAGGCCATTGTAGAAAATCTTCATTTGAATCCAATGAGGGATACCATGGTGTGGACACTTCCTTAGCAACTCTTTAATCTTTCACATGCTTCGTATAAAGATTCCTCTTCATGTTGTTGATAGGAAGTGTTATCATTCCTAAACTGATTAGCTTGAATATTTGGCCTTATAATACTTGCATTCAGCCCTTCAAATATAGGTATTGCATATTCATTCATAGCACTATCTTTAACATCCATTAAATGTATCTAATTGTTAAATTTTAGCTCATTATTGTTTATTTCTAATATACTAACCATTTATATCATTTGGGTAAGACCTTGTTTTCTTATTGATATAAAAGTACACTCAATTTTAAAATCTAAAAGAAAATTTTCACCTTTACAAACTCTCCTCAAACAATAGACTTAACTATATTTCTAATAGCGCTAAAAGAGCTCTCAAAATTAAAAATAAATAAAAAGTAAAAGTAAATAACTAAATAAATAAATTAAAATTATGAAAAATAAATAAAGAAAAATAACTAATATAAATGAATAAATACATAAAAAACTAAATAAATTAAATTAAAAATTAAGAAAAATAATTAAAATGAAATAAAATGAAAAAATAATTTCTAATCTTTAATAATCCTTAATAATGGCGTCAAAAACTTGATTGACATGAATTGTGTAAAATGAATACATAAGTATACGTATCGTAACAAGTAATATAATTATAAGAAAAGATCGTTCCCATAAAGATTATATTGCTACAAACTAATTTTTAAAATTAAAAAAATAAAACACAATTTTTTTTGTGTTTTTATATTCTAAAAAAGAAAAACTAAAAATAAATAACAATATTTAATTAACTTATATTTGGTATGAGAAAATATCTAGGAATACTTAATCTCCCATTTTCTAACCATGTGAATTACTAAAATTATCTCAATATAATTATAACTTAATTACATGATCAATTGAATCTAACCTAACATGTATTCCTCTCTCAAGTAAACTACACACCATATATTAATTAACTTAATCATACTCTTATGTCAATTAAATTGCATATTACACATTGAGCTCATCAATTATGGATCACATACATAAGAATATTACATATCTTCCTATAAACTATGCATGTTATTTAATCAAGATAAACATTGAAAAATTTCTCTTAAATCTATTTAATTACATATATAGATCAATTATTAGCCAAACAATTAATAACATACAAATGAAATTATATAATATAATTAATCTAAAAGAAAATTTTCACCTTTACAAACTCTACTCAAACAATAGACTTAACTATATTTCTAATAGTGCTAAAAGAGGTGTCAAAATTAAAAATAAATAAAAATTAAAAATAAATAACTTAATAAATAAATTACAATTATGAAGAATAAATAAAGAAAAATAGCTAATATAAATGAATAAATACATAAATAACTAAATAAATTAAAATAAAATTAAGAAAAATAATTAAAATAAAATAAAATGAAAAAATAATTTCTAATCTATAATAATCCTTGACAATGGCGTCAAAAACGTGATTGACACGAATTGTGTAAAATAAATACAGAAGTATACGTATTGTAAAAAGTAATATAATTATAAGAAAAGATCGTTCCCATAAATATTATATTGCTAGAAACTAAGTTTTAAAATTAAAAAAAATAAGGGTCAATTTTTTTGTGTTTTTATATTTTAAAAAAGAAAAATTAAAAAAACTAAAATTAAATAACAATAATTAATTAACTTATATTTGAAAGTTAAGAAGATATGAGAAAATATATATGAATATTTAATCTCCCAATTTTCTAAACATGTGAATTACTAAAATTATCTTAATATAATTATAAATTAATTACATGATCAATTGAATCTAACCTAGCATGTATTGCTTTCTCAAGTAAACTACACACCATATAGTAATTAATTTAATCACACTCTTATGCCAATTAAATTGTATATTACACATTGAGCTCATCAATTATGGATCACATACATAAGAATCATACATCTCTTCCTACAAACTATGCATGTTATTTAATCAAGACAAACAATTAAAAATTTCTCTCAAATCTATTTAATTACATCTATACATCAATTATTAGCCAAACAATTAATAGCATAAAGATTAGATTAAACAAAATAATTTATCTAAAAGCAAAATTTTACCTTTACAAACTCTACTCATACAATAGACTCAACTATATTTCTAATAGCGCTAAAAGAGCTACCAAAATTAAAAATAAAAAGAAATTAAAAGTAAATAAATAAATTAAAATTATGAAAAATAAATAAAGAAAAATAGCTAATATAAATGAATAAATACATAAATAACTAAATAAATTAAAATAAAATTAAGAAAAATAATTAAAATAAAATAAAATGAAAAAATAATTTCTAATCTATAATAATCCTTGACAATGGCGTCAAAAACTTGATTTACATGAATTGTGTACAATGAATATACAAGTATATGTATCATAACAAGTAATATAATTATAAGAAATAATCGTTCACATGAAGATTATATTGCTAGATATTAATTTTTAAATTTTTTAAAATAAAAGTCAATTTTTTTGTGTTTTTATATTTTAAAAAAGAAAAATTAAAATACTAAAAATAAATAACAATAATTAATTACCTTATATTTAGCAGTTAATAAGATATGAGAAAATATCTAGGAATACTTAATCTCCCATTTTCTAACCATGTGAATTACTAAAATTATCTCAATATAATTATAACTTAATTACATGATCAATTGAATCTAACCTAACATGTATTCCTCTCTCAAGTAAACTACACACCATATATTAATTAACTTAATCATACTCTTATGTCAATTAAATTGCATATTACACATTGAGCTCATCAATTATGGATCACATACATAAGAATATTACATATCTTCCTATAAATTATGCATGTTATTTAATCAAGATAAACATTGAAAAATTTCTCTTAAATCTATTTAATTACATATATAGATCAATTATTAGCCAAACAATTAATAACATACAAATGAAATTATATAATATAATTAATCTAAAAGAAAATTTTCACCTTTACAAACTCTACTCAAACAATAGACTTAACTATATTTCTAATAGTGCTAAAAGAGGTGTCAAAATTAAAAATAAATAAAAATTAAAAATAAATAACTTAATAAATAAATTACAATTATGAAGAATAAATAAAGAAAAATAGCTAATATAAATGAATAAATACATAAATAACTAAATAAATTAAAATAAAATTAAGAAAAATAATTAAAATAAAATAAAATGAAAAAATAATTTCTAATCTATAATAATCCTTGACAATGGCGTCAAAAACGTGATTGACACGAATTGTGTAAAATAAATACAGAAGTATACGTATTGTAAAAAGTAATATAATTATAAGAAAAGATCGTTCCCATAAATATTATATTGCTAGAAACTAAGTTTTAAAATTAAAAAAATAAGGGTCAATTTTTTTGTGTTTTTATATTTTAAAAAAGAAAAATTAAAAAAACTAAAATTAAATAACAATAATTAATTAACTTATATTTGAAAGTTAAGAAGATATGAGAAAATATATATGAATATTTAATCTCCCAATTTTCTAAACATGTGAATTACTAAAATTATCTTAATATAATTATAAATTAATTACATGATCAATTGAATCTAACCTAGCATGTATTGCTTTCTCAAGTAAACTACACACCATATAGTAATTAATTTAATCACACTCTTATGCCAATTAAATTGTATATTACACATTGAGCTCATCAATTATGGATCACATACATAAGAATCATACATCTCTTCCTACAAACTATGCATGTTATTTAATCAAGACAAACAATTAAAAATTTCTCTCAAATCTATTTAATTACATCTATACATCAATTATTAGCCAAACAATTAATAGCATAAAGATTAGATTAAACAAAATAATTTATCTAAAAGCAAAATTTTACCTTTACAAACTCTACTCATACAATAGACTCAACTATATTTCTAATAGCGCTAAAAGAGCTACCAAAATTAAAAATAAAAAGAAATTAAAAGTAAATAAATAAATTAAAATTATGAAAAATAAATAAAGAAAAATAGCTAATATAAATGAATAAATACATAAATAACTAAATAAATTAAAATAAAATTAAGAAAAATAATTAAAATAAAATAAAATGAAAAAATAATTTCTAATCTATAATAATCCTTGACAATGGCGTCAAAAACTTGATTTACATGAATTGTGTACAATGAATATACAAGTATATGTATCATAACAAGTAATATAATTATAAGAAATAATCGTTCACATGAAGATTATATTGCTAGATATTAATTTTTAAATTTTTTAAAATAAAAGTCAATTTTTTTGTGTTTTTATATTTTAAAAAAGAAAAATTAAAATACTAAAAATAAATAACAATAATTAATTACCTTATATTTAGCAGTTAATAAGATATGAGAAAATATCTAGGAATACTTAATCTCCCATTTTCTAACCATGTGAATTACTAAAATTATCTCAATATAATTATAACTTAATTACATGATCAATTGAATCTAACCTAACATGTATTCCTCTCTCAAGTAAACTACACACCATATATTAATTAACTTAATCATACTCTTATGTCAATTAAATTGCATATTACACATTGAGCTCATCAATTATGGATCACATACATAAGAATATTACATATCTTCCTATAAACTATGCATGTTATTTAATCAAGATAAACATTGAAAAATTTCTCTTAAATCTATTTAATTACATATATAGATCAATTATTAGCCAAACAATTAATAACATAAAAATGAAATTATATAATATAATTAATCTAAAAGAAAATTTTCACCTTTACAAACTCTACTCAAACAATAGACTTAACTATATTTCTAATAGTGCTAAAAGAGGTGTCAAAATTAAAAATAAATAAAAATTAAAAATAAATAACTTAATAAATAAATTACAATTATGAAAAATAAATAAAATAAATAACTAATATAAATGAATAAATACATAAATAACTAAATAAATTGAAATGAAAATTAAGAAAAATAATTAAAATAATAAAAAATAATAAAAAATAAAAAAATAATTTCTAATCTATAATAATCCTTGACAATGGCATCAAAAACGTGATTGACACGAATTGTGTAAAATAAATACACAAGTATACGTATTTTAACAAGTAATATAATTATAAGAAAAGATCGTTCCCATAAATATTATATTGCTAGAAACTAAGTTTTAAAATTAAAAAAATAATGGTCAATTTTTTTGTGTTTTTATATTTTAAAAAAGAAAAATTAAAAAAACTAAAAATAAATAACAATAATCAATTAACTTATATTTGACAGTTAAGAAGATATGAGAAAATATATATGAATATTTAATCTCCCAATTTTCTAAACATGTGAATTACTAAAATTATCTTAATATAATTATAAATTAATTACATGATCAATTAAATCTAACCTATCATGTATTGCTCTCTCAAGTAAACTACGAATCATATAGTAATTAATTTAATCACACTCTTATGCCAATTAAATTGCATATTACACATTGAGCTCATCAATTATGGATCACATACATAAGAATCATACATCTCTTCCAATAAACTATGCATGTTATTTAATTAAGCCAAACAATTAAATTTTTCTCTCAAATCTATTTATTTACATCTATAGATAAATTATTAGCCAAACAATTAATAGCATAAAAGTTAGATTAAACAATATAATTAATCTAAAAGCAAAATTTTACCTTTACAAACTCGGCTTATATAATAGACTCAACTATATTTCTAATAGCGGCAAAAGAGGTGTCAAAATTAAAAATAAATAACTAAATAAATAAATTAATTAAAATTATGAAAAATAAATAAAGAAAAATAACAAATATAAATGAATAAATACATAAATAACTAAATAAATTAAAATAAAAATTAAGAAAAATAATTAAAATAAAATAAAATGAAAAATGATTTCTAATCTATAATAATCCTTGACAATGGCGTCAAAAACTTGATTGCCACGAATTATGTAAATTGAATACACAAGTATACTTATCGTAATAAGTAATATAATTATAAGAAAATATTGTTTCATTGAAGATTATATTGCTAGAAACTAATTTTTAAAATTTTAAAAAATAAAAGTCAATTTTTTTGTGTTTTTATATTTTAAGAAAAAAAAATTAAAAGAACTAAAAATAAATAACAATAATTAATTAACTTATATTTGACAGTTAAGAAGATATGAGAAAATATATATGAATATTTAATCTCCCAATTTTCTAAACATGTGAATTACTAAAATTATCTTAATATAATTATAAATTAATTACATGATCAATTGAATCTAACCTAGCATGTATTCCTCTCTCAAGTAAACTACACACCATATAGTAATTAATTTAATCACACTCTTATGCCAATTAAATTTCATATTACACATTGAGCTCATCAATTATGGATCACATACATAAGAATATTACATCTCTTCCTATAAACTATGCATGTTATTTAATCAAGACAAACAATTAAAATTTTCTCTCAAATCTATTTAATTACATCTATAGGTCAATTATTAGCCAAACAATTAATAGCATAAAAATTAGATTAAATATTATAATTAAATTAAAATCATAATTGGGATAAAATATTATATTATCACATGTTGAAAATTAGGTTCATAAGATCCGTAAATTAATAAATTAGCTAGATATAATTTTGTTTGTAAAACTCATATTTTTCCTAAATAAAGACATAAAAATTGATAAAGAAATGAGAAGAAGAAGAAGAAATAAATCAATCTCTTGAATTGTAGTACCAATCTCCTCTTAAATCTCTACCAAAATTGTATCTCCTTTTGAATGTTATGTATTTTTCTCTCTTTTTGGCTCCAAAATTTGATAAAAAAACTATGTTGTTTTTGGTTCCTTAGGGTTTATGGGGCAATTAAGGGGTTAAATTAGGATTAGGTGAAATCTAGATCGTCAGATCAAAGGCTGAGATGAAAAAAAGGAAAATTTACAATATTAATTCGTCCAAAATATCCCTATGCCATGTGTCGTCTGCTGATTGGTCAACATTAAATAAAAAAATTCAAAAAATTATATTTTTACTCTTTTTCACTAGAAAGTTCATATTTTAATATTTTAAACCTCAAAAATACCACTTATTGAATATAGCAAATACTAAATAGAAAAATGCATTCATGACTCTACTTTCATAGTTATCAAACTTTAATCTAATTTTTTGAATTCCCCTTTTGTATTATATTCTTTAATTTTTTGAGGGATTGGTTATTTATTTTCTTTTTGTATAACCTATTATGGCTCTTTTTTTTGCATGTAAAAGATTTTCTATTTTTCTTTTTCTTTAATATTATTATCATTAATTTTTTAAGGAAATATACACAAGCTAGTATACCTAGTATGATGACTTTTACACTAATTGTGAGATAGCCTTCTTCACTCAATGCGGTAACTTTTACACACATGGATAGCGTCGGTTCTACAAATCAACCGACGCTACATCCTACATGTATTTTTTATTTTAAAAATGAAATTTAAAATTCAAATTATATTTTATTTTTAAAATACAATTTAAAATTTAAATTATATAGTACAATATTTTTTTTGGTCAATTATTATTTTATTTGATTTTAACTATAAACATGTACGTATGTACATAAAATTAAGTATCCAAACAAATACACAAAATTATATAATTTTAAAAACCAATTGACTAAAAGAAAGAAAAAATTATAATATATATATATATATATATATATATATATATATATATATATATATCCAAATTCAATTTTAAAGAGTTCAAATAAAATAATAATTGACCAAAATTTAAAAAAAAAATTGTACTATATAATTTCAATTTTAAAATGCATTTTTTAAATAAAAAAATACACGTAGGACGTAGCGTAGGTTGACGTGTAGAATCGATGCTACACATGTGGATATTTTTGGTTCTACACGTCAATCGACGCTATCCACGTGTGTAGTGTATGTTCTACACGTCAACTGATGCTACATGTAGCGTCGATTTTTCACCGAGCCAATATTAAATTCATTATAAGTCGGTTTTCTCCAAAAACCAACTTTACATATCGACTTAAATACCATATTTTGTAGTAGTGAGGTAGCACTCTCAAAAGTAAGTGTCTCTTTATAGTAACATTTTATATAGTGAAAGATAGAGTTCAACCTTAATTTTCACAGTCAAGGTTATCTTATACTCTAACATCTCACATAATTAATTATAAACTTCTAGCATGACATACTTATGTGTCTTGTGAAAAATATGTAAATGTACAAGTCAAAATATCTATTTGTATAATATATAGCCAATCAAAATAAATATGAATGGAGTATGTAATGATCATATCAATGTTAAAGCATATCTACTTCCCTCTTTTTTTAATTTTTTGAAACTAAAAAAACATTAATAAAAATAAAAATAAAACTAAATATGTTCACTTATGATCAATTAAGAACACTAACAAAAGTATCTAGGTGAAATAATAATAAAAAATGGTTAGATGACTAACAAGAGACAATCTTTCCTAACCTAAACTTCCTTGAATTTTGGTTTCTTTATATCTTCGAGTTGGAAATCAATTGCCTTAACTATCATAGGAATATTCTTGAACTTATCTTTAGATCTCACATTCATCCTAAATGAAGATGCAACATGCATGATAGGATAATGATAATTAGACCTAGAATTAAACACATTGAATTTCACTTGTCTCTTTGAGGCAACAATTTCATGCTTTCTAGTAGGATTTTTGAACATGTTACCGTAATTTCCATTCATCCTATAATATGATGCAATATACATAGATGGACGATGGTTATGAGTCCTACTATATGAAACATGAAAAGTATTATCAGATTTAAGAATATTCATAAAAAATTTACACTTGCACCTAATTTGACCTTTCCTACCACAATGATCATAGATAGGCACAAACTTAATAGTTTTTCAATCATCGATGCAACTATTCTCTATGTATAATGAGTATTAAGAGTAGGGATAGAAGGCCTTACCACAACAGTCTTTGATGTTGAAGCTCTATTTGTAGCTTGTGAAGAGGAAGGATTTGAGGGTTTTATAAACTCCATTGTTTTTAAAGATGATGGCATAGAATCCTTATCTACATAGGCTAGTCCTCTCTTGTCTCCAACAGGTTTTCTATAATCCAAATTTTTATTTAGCCTTTTAGCTCCAATGATTAACCTCTTCTTGCATTATATTCTCATTTTCGTGTTTACGATCTGCAAGACTTGAATAATGATGCACTTATTTCATAAGATTTAATTTTTCATTGAGTTTAGTTGCTTCTACAAGTAACTTATCTTTATCTCTTTTGCATATTATGAACTCTTTGAACATACCATTAATATTAGTGACATTAAAATGTTTAAGAAAAAATTCATATCATTTTTCTCATAATCTAAATCAATGTTAGACTTACTAGATTGTCCACCAACAATTGTAGTAAATACGAAATAGTTTATGCTAGATTCAACTGGATTATCGTAATCACTTTCAGAATCTGTAAGTGTAGCGTTGAAAGCTCTTCTTGTTTGCACAGTCAACTACAAAGTGACCAAAACCCATACATTCAAAACATTGAAGTCTGATAGGTTTAGATTTCTTACCATTAAAACTCACATATTATGATATTTTTGGCGACTTGATTATCCTTTGTTTTGAGGACTCTTGATGATGAGGATTTTGTTCAATCTTCTGGTTAAGAGTGCTAGTTTTTCATCATCATTGTCACTTTCTTCAATCATATGTCTTCAATCATAACAATTTTGAAAGCAATACCTTTGTTATTTGAAGGTTTTCAAAAGCTCATCTCAAAAATTTAAAATGAGTTCCTCTATTTTGATGGTGTCTACATCCTTGCTTTCATTAACGGTAGTAACCTTTGCATGAAAGCGATTTGGTAAAGCACAAAGAATTTTTTGAACTATCCTAAAATTATCAATTTTCTCTCTAAGATTGATAGAGATGTTAGTAATATCACATAATATAATATAAAGTTCAGAGAAAATTTCATCTTCTTTTATCCTAATATTCTCAAATTGAGTACTAAGCATGCAAAGTTTGATTCTCTTAACCTATGAGGTAACCTTATAGGCAATCTCTAAAATATCCCAAGCATGCTTAGCGATTTCAACGTGTGAAATACGACGAAACTCATCAACAAACACAACACAAAAAATGCATTAATATCTTTTTGATTATAATTATTATCAATTTTATCTTGATTGGTCTATTCGTTCTAGGCTTAGGAGTGACTATATTATCTTTGATAATGATTGAATAAATGATTGTAATTCTCTTGTTTTTTTGTATAGAATATCATAGTGATGAATGAAGGAAAGCTGTAGGTTGTTGGGGTCGTAGATTAGATCACCACAATGGTGATTGAATCAAGTTAAACACTAGTGTCATTTTTTTCTATTTTGACGTTTATTAGTTGCTATTATCTCCATTTTTTATGTCTTAGTTACTAGCTAAAATAAGTAACAAATCACTACATGTTTAATTGTTGCCGGCCACATCAGTGTTCTTTCATAGTAACTTGATATAAAAAGAACTTGTCACAAATGTTGTATCCTATGCTATGATGATTACTTAAATTGTATCCCATGCTTAATATGTCAAAATCTCTAATAATTATGGGATGCTTAATCCTAAAAATATAACCCAACTGACATAGAAGTTTATGATTTATATGGTTTTTTTCGTCTTTAATTTACCAAGGTAAGATTTATATTCTATCACTCATCTCTTGATCAAAAAACGATATTGTAGGCAAGCAGAAGGTTCATACTATATGTGGATATATATACACAATTTTATCAAATAAAAATGGCATTTTCCTTTAATATTTGTGAATCGGCAAATGTAGAATTGCGTTAAATCCATTATAACGTATACAAGCGGTGATCCACGTGAACCATGTCCACTAGCTACTATCACTCTCTTTCATATTTTTTTTTGTTCTTTACTAGCTGCCTTAATATGTCATTCTCTATCTTTATTTTCTCTCTTTTAAATAATAAAATAAAAAAAAGAGTCTAGAATTTAGAAAACACAAACCAGCGTTACACACGCATCCACTACTAATACACAAATTAACTAGCTTTAGGTATTCCAAAAATGATTATCCTTATCCCACATTGTTTTCTTATTACTACTAGATCCGAACCTCAAGTCTCAACAGAAGTGCTCTAAAAGCAGCCTTCTAAACCATACTCTAATTATATCGTTACCACCTTCAAATTAAAAAAAAAAAAGTTCTTTTAAAGCTTGCAAAGCATTAGTCATGACTTTTGTATAATCAATTTTTAACTAAAATCTTTAATTTTATAAATAATTCAATTATTTAATATAATTTTATTTTTATATAATATTAATTTAAGTTCTAAAACACTAAATATATATATATTTTTTAATGTTAAAAGTGAAACTAAGGAATTATGAAATGTAATTAAATTTTACCTAATTGACAGACACAACCCGTCTAACTTTTAACTGCCACCCCACATCAGTACTACCTTTACAGATAACAATTCAGCCAATTATCTTGTGCCAACAAACAATCCTTCATTACACCCACATTGCGATAGAACAGACAATAACCCCCTCCCTCTTTCTCTCCCTCCTTCTCTCTCTCGCTCTCTCAATATTATATGGCTAGCTAGCTTCCCCGTTTGCATGTGAGATTTATGACTTTTTCCGGATGCCTCGGTTACAGTGCTTATAGAGATCCTTTCTTTGATAAAAAAAAGTTTAGAGAGGAAATAATGAGAATTATTTTTGAAATATATGATGAGATTTTATTTTAAATTAATAATTTTTTTTTAAATGAATAAAAATTTGTGAGAATAAAAATTAATTTAATTAATAAAAAATATATTTTAAAAATAATAAATAATATCTCGAAAATAAATACCCGAACAGAAAAAAAGAGATTATCCTTACACAACCTCTAATCATTCATCCCAACCCCCCACCCCACCAACTTCATCTTTCACTTTTGCCCTTTATAATTTTCTTTTCTTTCCTTTCTTTTCTTTTATAATTTAGGGAGTAAAAAGAGAGGAAAAGATGAAATAGCAGCGACCAAATATATTGTGTTTGGATCCGTTACAGGTTACAACAAAAATCTATCATTTCTTCTTCTTCTTCTTTTTTTTTTTTTGCCCTTTTTCCTGCACTAGATTGTTTTCCAAAGAGAAAGGGATCCCAATGTTTCACCTCACCAACCGTCATGCTTCTGCTTAAAGCTTTCTTGTCCATTGATACCATCTCTTTCACTTTGTACTAACTGCTAAAGTGGCAAAAACAGAGAGAGAGAGAGACTAAAGTGACAAAGTCTAGAGATAAAAGCAAATGGATGTGGGTAAGAAGAGAATTGGAGGTAGAACAAGTGTGGTTGCTGGGTCTGTGTGGGAAAGTAGAATGAAGCTTGATGAAGTGAAAGGTGGGATTAAGGTATTCAATGGGGAAGAAAATAGTGAAGAAGCTAATGGCATTTCTGGAACAAAGATGAAAAGAGGGCAGAATACTAATGTTGGGGCTGTGAGTTCTCCTGGGAAGAGGAAGACGTGGAAATCTGAGAATTTTGATCGATTAGAGAGAAACCCAATTCCTATTGCTAAAGAAAAAACTGATTCCCCGAAGAATTCTGAAGAACATTGCAAGGAGCTGAATGTCTCCGTCGATGGTAACAAGAAGAGTCCAGTTCAGGCAAGGAAGCTCAGATCCGAGGGAAGCAAGGAACCTGGTGTTGCTGTTGATAAAATTGAGAGAAACCCAGTTGGATCAAGGAAGTTAAGGTCTGAATCACTTAAGGATAATGGCCAATTGGGTAAGGAAGTTGGTGAATCTGGGGATAGAACTGAGAAGAATTCAGCTCAGCTGAGGAAGGTTAAATCTGATTCTATTAAGGTGACAGATGACCAGTCACCCAACAAAATTGATGGCTCTTGTGGCGGAATTCAATTGAGGAAGTCAAAGTCTGAGCCAAAAAAGGCATTGGACGAATCTGAGAAAGGAGATGTTGGGTGTGACAGAGAAATGGAGAAAAATCTAGTTGATAGTAACCAATCTGGGTCCATTGAAACTATGAAGGAATTTGATGTTTGCCAAGAAAAGGCGATATCAAGTAGTTTAAGCAATGTGAAGGTGCTGGAATCTACTCCAAAAGCTTTGCTGAGTGATGATGATGATGATGGAGACGATGAAGAATATATGGAAGATGATGATGTGGATGAGAAAATTGAGGTTGAAATTGAGAAGAAAAGCCTCGATGTTAAGAAAATTAATACTCCATATCAAAAGCCAAACAAGATTATAAATGAAAAGAAGGTGGTGAATGAAGTACATAAGCTTCATTTTGAGCGCAAAGAAGAAAACAGGTTTCTGCCAGAGCCCACTTCTTTAAATGTGAAAAAACAGCCTCCTATAATTAAACGGGCAACAGCTCATTCAAGTTTTGAAAAATCTACTTCATGTAAGTTTCTTCTATTACGTTGCTACATTTTATCGTTATTTGGGTTCCCCCATACTCTTTTAAGTCTTAATGTTCATATTATATAGTTGCAGCTGCAGATGAATATCATAGTTTTCCAGAAACCCATAACAAATTACAGAGTTTTGGTGAGTTTTGATTCTGGAATTTTTATACTGCCGATTCTCTCTCATAAGTTTGAGTATTCGATTTGCAATTGTAATTTTCTTTTCAGTTGATTTGATTATGTGGAAAGATATATCAAGATCGGTTTTTATCTTCGGAATTGGAACATTTATTATACTCTCCTCTTCATATACGAAGGATATCAACATCAGGTAACAAAACTTTGCACAAAAGGAATATTTTCTTGTGTTTTGCTAAATAGAAATTAACTCCTCCTGAACTTTGTATATAGTAATCCCCTGTTTTAAAACAGAGCCATTTTACTCAAAATCTGATTTTGTTCTTTGTTCTGCAGCTTTATTTCTGTTATTTCTTATCTGGGTCTTGTTTATCTGGCTGCCATCTTTCTCTTTAGATCAATTATCTCCAGGTAATCCCTTGTAACAATCACTCAAATACGTAAGAGAATAGTGTTGTCAGTTAGTCTGTTTCTGATTCCTCTTTTTCTTTTTTCTTTTTCTTTTTTGGGAAAATGAATATCAGGGGAGTTATAGATATAGAAAACAGTAGCTATGTGGTGGGAGAAGAAGAAGCGACATGGTTACTAAAACTGATACTCCCTTACTTAAATGAGTTTCTGTTAAAGCTCAAAGCTTTGTTTTCCGGTGATCCCTCCACTACAATGAAGGTAATTCAATTGACTCAATTTCCTTATATGCATTTTAATTTTTTGAAACTTCTCATTCATTTTTTTCCAATGAAAAGAGATAAAAATAAAGAATTACCATTTGTGATTGTATCAGTTGGCAGTACTGCTCTTTGTTTTGGCGAGGTGTGGTTGCCTCATTACCATTTGGACAATGGCCAAATTGGGTATGTTTCAACTCCTTAAAACAATACTTGAAATTTATGAGGATTTAAAAACTCTTGGTTGAAACTTGATTATATAGCTTCCATACACCAACTCAATTCAGAACCAATCAATACTTTTTCTTCCAGATAGTATAAACCTTTTTAACCGTGTGGTTCTAAATTCCTCAGGCTTTTTTGGAGTTTTCACTGTACCAAAAGTCTGCTCCTTGTATTCCACCCAGATAACTGCATATGGTAAATTCCTTGAAATTAACATCTCGTCTACTTTTTATGTGCATTGAGTTATGATATTATACCGTTAGGGTGCAGAAACTACCGTACACTTGCAGTAATTGGTACTCCGTACACCATTTTTGAGACTTTTAGTTTTTTGCAGAAGTCGTCACCTAATCTTACCTGCTAGCTCATCATCTTTTTTAAAGATATTATACCGTTAGGGTGCAGAAACTACCGTACACTTGCAGTAACTGGTACACCGTACACACCATTCACCATTCACCATTTTTGTGACTTTTAGTTTTTCGCAGAAATCCTCACCTAATCTTTTCCAGCTAGCTCATCATCTTTTTTTTTATGTCCCCCTAAATTTTTCTATAATAGACTTGATTGATGGACCATATCAATGTTTATATTTATATTTAGTTTATTTATTTACAATCAAAATGCAGGAGTTTCTATTTCTTTGTCCATCGAATTTTATGATTTATTTTTAATTATGATTCTGATTTTGGTTGTTGCCTTTATTAGAATCTAGATTATCTATTCTGATTGTCCAAATGGTGATTTGTTTTTTCCATTGGCCTACCAAATGGTAATGGAATTTAATGCTTCATTGAACAAGCTTATTATTGGGCTTATACATTTTCAACAAATTTTGTGTGTGGCCCATTAAAAATTAGCCTAGGTTCATATATATATATATATAGTTATGAGTTTGTTATACTGTGTCTTTTTGTTTTTAATGAACAGACTGATTTGTCTGAAGTCCACAGCATACGCATTTGAGGAAACAAATTTGGAAAATTAAATAAAATAATATCATTAAAATTTGTAACATTAAAAATAATACCCAATACCCAATTAAATTGACCGAAATCTAAATTAAATGTGTTTAATTGAACGACGTTAAATATAAAAATTTTAAACTATGACTTATTTTAGTAAAAATATATAAGAGTTATTCTTATAGTTATAGATTTTAACATGTGTTACAATTTTTTTTTTTTTTTTTAAATTGTAGCTATAAAAGAAGGAAGGAACCCATGTGAAATATTATAGTTGCCGATTGTCTGCTAAAAATTATGTGCATATATTTGAGTCATGTTTATATGTGTATGTATTTGTGAGTTTGTAACTATTTATAAAATATAGATTATTTTTATTACGAAAAATATAAATTATTGTTTAAAATAGTTGGATATTTTAGCTTATAATTTTGTACCCATCAGTTGTTCTTGATGCAGAAAGGCTTTTTGTAAAAAGATTGAAGTTTGTTTTGCATAAAGGAGTGAAAAATATTTATATTCAGTATTTTATTCTTAGCCTAAACATGTTCAGTATTTTATGATATATTCAACAATATTTTGTATTACCGTGAAGCTAAATTTTGGGTTCGACGTTTTCGGGATGCATGGGACTCGTGCTCTCATAAGAAAGCTATGACAGTTGCTGTATTCTTGCTTGTTTGGAACCTATCCTCAATTGTGGCTCGTATTTGGGCAGGTAATACATTAATTTTAAAATTTAAAGTACTCCTTTTGCAATTGTCTAGATTGGAGTGGCTCTTTTGCAATTAGCCAAACTTGTTGGATTTGGCCTAACTACTAACTTTCAATTTGGCCAGCGTTCATGTTGTTTGTGGCCTTCCGATACTACCAGCAGAAGATGGTGGTAGATGACTGGGCAGAAGAGGATGAAACATGGCACGAACCTATTGGAGAACAAATGCAAGGGCGTGGGCCCACTGTTGTAGACATTACTAAGCAAAAGAAAGGCTCCTAAATTATCATATCATTTTATATTATTTTCTTTATTGTAAATATTGATAATCACATTTTATGTCATGCTAAGAAATCTAATAAAATCAGTTGTTCACGCCTTTTTTTTCAACGTTAATTTATTTAACTGCTTTTATTTTTAATCACTTAATAAAAATATATGTATTTACTTTTTTAAGACATTAAAAAATGTATATTTATTTAGGTTATAAAAAAATAAAAAAATATATTTACTTTTTTAAGATATTAAAAAATATATATTTATTTAAGTTATAAAAAAGTAAATATATTAAAAGATTAAACCTAAAATAACGAAAATGTGCATTTGTAATCACTTTACATTTATAGATTATACATATTAGTCATTTTATTTTAAATTAATACACTTTAATAATTTACCATTAGCTGTTTTGGCCATTTTTAATCAATTTTAATAACTTTATTTTTCATTTTTTTTCTAACGTTTACGAACATTAGATTCAATTCAATTTAATTTAATTTTTTTCATCAAATAAATTATCTAAAAAAAATCAAAATTGACAAAAAATAACATAAATGATCAAAAATATAACAACTTAATTAAAGTATAAATTAAAAAAAAGGTAATTAATTTATTCAATTTATAAAAATAAAATGTAATAATGTCATTAAAATAAATAAGTTATTACAAACTTAATATCCATATCTATAACATGTTTACAAAAAGATGTAATGCAAGTATAGTTCAGTTTATTTTTTATTTTATTTTATTTTTTGGTCAAAAGAGGATTCCTTCATTTATATATCATAATACAAATAGAAAACATTTGGTCATACAAAACCAATTCACTAATTACATGATGGATATCTACAGAATCAAAACAACAACCAACACTCCTAGACGACATTCTAGGTAGTGAATCACCTACACAATTATACTGTCTACAAACCCATTGTATTTCACACAAAGAAAAGAAAGCCATGTAGTGTCTAATATCCTGCACCACAAGTTCCAGCATCCAACTCCCAACAGGCTTCAATCCAGTAATCTAGCTAGTCACCCTTTGGGAATCAGTTTCGACCAAAAACTTCCTCCAACCCTTCCTCACAGCCAACAACTCAAGGTGATCAATACTTGTGCCCTTCTCCTTCTTACCCAAAATATCCACCAGCCCACCTGCACTATCTCGAACCAATACCCCAATACCACCATACAGCTCCCCTTTATATAGAGAGGCACCACAGTTTATTTTTAGATAATCTAGAGGAGGTGGACAATAGTGGTAAGGAATTACCTAATTCGGATAAGCAACTATATGGGGGACTTGTTGCACCCTTCTTGCAAAGATGAACTCATTAGCTAGTCTATTAGCAGTTTGAGCAATCATAACAGAATCAAGTTGTGAACCGGCAAACAAGTATTGATTTCTTGCTATACAGACGATTGCATCTCCATCCCCATCTGGATGTCCGATCAAATCAGCAAATCTCTCTTGCATCCAATCTCCAAAATATGCAACCTTCTGCATATCCTTATGTTCAACTGCTTCCTTAGCAACCATACAGATAGGACATAGAGTGTCAGGGACTACTTTTCTTTTGAACAAGTTGCACTTGCTTGGCAAACAATTCCCCACTACGTTCCACACAAATAGCCTCACCTTAGGAGGTACAATAGCTCTCCAAAGCTTCCTCCAGAACCAATCTTGAATCATCATGGAACTAGAAGGAGCCTCCATCCCATAATTATTCCTTTGCTTGTGCAACTCATGGTACCAAGATTTCACAGTAAACTTGCCATTCTTTGTAAGAGCCCACACCATTCTATCTTGCCTAGCTACACAAGATAAAGGAATGCCCAGAATTTCTTCAACAACCCGTGGTGGGAATAAACCAAGCAGAACATCCAAATTCTACTTACCTATGCTCTTATCAAAAAGCTCAGCTACCAAATTGAAGCCATCAACCTTGTAATCCACTAGTTTACCAAACTTTGGGACCCAAACATCATCCTATGTATTGATTCTTTTACCATCCCCTATGCTCCAAGCACACCATTTTTTCGACACCTCCAAACCCTGCCATATGCTCTTCCAAGACCATGAACCCACCTGTGAAGCTCTAGCATTAACAAACTCTCTATCATGGTAGTACACACCTTTAAGTACCTTTGCACACAAACTATGAGGTTCACATAGCAAATTCAAAGCTTTCTTAGCTAAAATGGCCAAATTAAAGTCTTCCAAATCTTTAAACCTATGGCCCTCTTTCTCCTTACTCCTTATCGTTTTCTTTTTCAAACACCTGTTAAAACCCCTGCCCTCCTTACTCCCTACCCACCAAAATTGAAGGAGGACTTCCATGAGCCTCTAACAAACTTTTTTTGGCAAGAGGAAGACATTCATCACATAGATTGGTAGAGCCTGACCTACAGACTTTATCATTACCTCCTTACACCCTATTGAGAACATCTAATTTACAAGATGCCACCTTACTCTCCAAATTTCTTACAAAAGACCATACAGACTAGCCTTAGAGGCTCCCCAATCAGTAGGTAATCCCAAATAGCTCCTTGCATTCTGTACCAGATTTACTTGCATAGTATCGGCCAAGTTGCTTTGGATATTCTACTAAAAAGGATATTACTCTTATTATAGCTAAGGAGTTGACCAGATGGTTTACAATAAGCACTAGTACTCTCCATAAACTTCCTATTGTTCAATTCATTTGCTTCCCCAAAAAACAAAGCATCATTTGCAAAGAATAAGCAAGATAACACATGATATTTTCTCTTGATTTTAACACCTCCGAGCACATTACTACCCACTGCTTTCTTTATCTGCCTTGTCAAGACATCAATAACCATAATGAACAAATAAGGTGACAAGGGATCACCTTGCCTTAACCCCTTTTGGGGCATGAAATCACTATGAGGACACCCATTAAACAAGATACTATAGGAGACAGAAGCCACACATTTCATTATCCTCTGAATCCAAATAAGATTAAACCCCATCTTCACCATCAGAGCCTCCAAGAAATTCCATTAAATTCTATCATATGCTTTAGCCATGTCAGTTTTAAGTGCAAAGTATCCTGCCTTACCTTTCTTTTTCCTTTTCATATAATAAAACTTCATCTGGGCAATAAAAAGATTATCTTGAATTGATATGTTCCCAACAAAAGCACAATGTACATCAGATATGACTTGCATCATAAAAGGCTTGTTTTGTTCACCAACACCTTTGAAATAACTTGTATGAGTTACACAAAGAAACAGGCCTTAACTGTGCAGGGTTTCAGGCTGTGCAACCTTAGGCACCAAATCATTATGAGCCCTATTCATAGATTCAAGAAGAAACCCTGTGACTACAAAGTCCTTGACTTCCATAACAACATCCTCCTCAATAATCCCCCAATGTTTCTGATAAGAAAAACCTGAGAAACCCATCTGGGCCTGGAGCTGTTAAAGCACCCATACCAAAAACAGCACTTTTAACCTCTTGTGTAGTAACTGGACATATCAACTTGATGTTCATTGATTTAGTAATGGATGGAAAAACAACACTCAGTACCCCTTACATTCCTTAACAACACTCATAGGAAAATAAATTTACAAAATATTGCTGGATGAGATCAGCCACTTTCACAAGATCAGAGGGCCACACCCCTTTATGATCCTTCATATAACGCCTTCTCTACAACATAGTTCTATGAAAAAGGTTGGTATTCCTATCTCCTAGATGCAACCATTTCACACTCTATCTATACTCCCAATAAGATTCTTCTTTTTTCCTTATCTCATCAATCTCCTTCCATGCCCTCTGCTCATCCCAAGTCATTGAGCTTGAACTCTCTGCTTCAGCTAGCTGCTTCATAAGCTTTCTATAGCTTTCATAGGATTTCCCCTTAACTGTTTACTCCAAATTTTAGCCTCTTCCTACAATTCCCTGAAGAGACCTCCAATGTTACTACGAGAAGCACATTCTGCCCAACCTCCTTCTACAACTTCCTCATAGCCTTCTTCCATTTGCCACTTTATTTCATACTTAAATGACCTCCACTTCCTAACTGCAATAGATTCCAGAGATAAGATCAACATTTTATGGTCTGAGCCCGAGGCAGGAGGAACAAACACATCAAGATCAGGAAATTTAACCAAAACAGCAGAGTTAACAAGAACACAATCTAACCTCTCCTGAATAAACACATCAGGATCCCTTCCATTTCGCCATGTATAGAAACAACCACTGGCTTTAACATCCATCATCTTACAATCATTAACAAAACCCCTAAATCTTCTAGCTCTACCAAAATCAAATACTTCCCTCTACTCTTCTCAGAGCCACACATCATTTCATTAAAATCACCTGTAATAAACCATGGACTACACCTGGCTTCTTAGATCTTGCTAATTTATCAAATTCCTCATAACGATCAGCATCAGTTTGCAAACCATAAACAAGAGTAAAATGCCCTACATTACTAATCTCCATGTCAATAGTGCTAACTGTGCTAAAAGCACTACTAACCTGAATTCCCTGAATCTACATAACCACCGTTCCTCCAGCACTAATGCGTGTAGGATTAACCACATGTCAATGGCTGAACCCTAACCTTCTGCACAAATGTGTAACTATTCTTTTTTGGCCTTTGTTTCCATCAAACATACGATCGCAGGAGAAAACTCTACGCATGCTTCCTTCAGAGCACTAAACGTCTTGCTACTACCAATTCCTTAGCAATTCCATATCAAAGATCGCAATACCATCTATAGCCAGCCACAAATAGAACAAAGAGACGGGATCGCGTGCAGAGAACACCAGCACGAAAAATCATCCAGAGAAATATCCAGAGATAAAAGGCTCTCGGAATAGTTTTTGTAATATGCTAACTCATTTATAATAAGCATGTAATGCTAACTCATTTATAATATGTACATTAATTATTGTAAACAATATACATATAGTTATAATTATATAAAAAAAATATAATTTTAATAATAAAATACATATTATTTTATATACATGGAATGAATTTTATTTATTCTCAATTTATATATTTTTTATTTTACTTTAAAACATCTATTAAATAGTTAAGAAATAAAAATTAGTGTTAATATTTTAATTAATACAATAAAGTATTTTGGGACAAATGACCTAGAAAAGCACGTGAAACATTTCAAAACAATTATGGCTCCATGAACCTAACTTAGGGAAAAAAAGATTTCATGATGTGCAAGTTGTTCATAACTACTCTCTTTAAACGCACCCAAAAATGGTTTAACAATTTGGTGCCCCGATCCATAACCTATTTTCCACAATTTACGAGGCTATTTATCATAAACTACGCCTGCAACAAACCTTTGAGAAAATAATCACACCACCTTTTTCTCAATTGTTTAAGAGGAGGGAGAATCCACTAAGGAATATATGAAACAATTCAGGGAGGAAAAATTAGAAATCTCTGATTGTTCTAACTCTATAGCTATAGACGCCTTCTAGAAAGGTCTCCTAATGAATTATGATATATTTGTAGAATTAACTAAGACAATGCCTCATATTTTAGAGGAAGCTTATGGAGAGGCAAGAAAGTTTTTCAATGTGGAGAGAGAGCTAGGCCTGGTCAAAGGCATGCAAACTAACATGGAGGTGGTGCCAGACAAAGAAAAGAAGAGGATAAGCCCAAACATGGCACATCAAAATAGCAAAAGTAAATTCTTCACACCAAATAATAGGGGACCGGACAATGGTTAAGAAATAGATGACCCTGGGAAAGGTTAATTTCTCCCTTTAGGAGGCCTTCCTTGAGAGTAAATCTAGCCAAAGTTGTAATGAGAATGGAGAAGGAACCTAACATCAGGTAGCCATCACAAATGAAATCTCCGCTTAGGGATACATCCAAATGGTATGCCTTTCATAAGGACATGGGCCACAAGAAAAAAGATTGTAGACACCTCTAAAAGGAGATAAATGAGTTATTAGCAAAGGGATATCTAAAGGACCTTGTCATAGAAAATGAAAATCGAAGAAATCACCAAAACAAGGGAGAAGTGCCAAAAACAATGAACCTAGCAGGCAGTGAAAGGGAGTCCCACAAAGAAACCAATATCAGAATCATACACACTATACATGGAGGGTCAAGGATGAATGAAAGTTCAAACAACTTGCGCAAAAGGTTTATTAGAGAACTACGTAGTGCCCCTATGTATATGCCTTGGACAAAGGGTGATCTTCCACTAAAATCATTTTTAATGAGAAGGATGAGACCTGGTTTCATCATAAGGATCCTCTAGTGATCACTTTGAGGATTGGATCTTATGATCTTTGTAGAATAATTATTCATATAGGGAGTTCGGTAGACCTCATTTTTATGACCACAACAAGAGCTCTAGGTATAAAGGAACTTAATATTGTCAAGATGGAGCTCCTTCTCATAAGGGTTAACAATAGTACTACCTATGCCAAAGAAACGGCAGTGCTGCCTATTATGGAAAAATGAGTGATAGTAATGACCACTTTCATAATCATCTATGTCCTAACTCATTACAACACCATCTTGGGAAGACATTTTATACATAAAATGAGGGTAGTCCCATCCATCTTCCACCAAATAATCAAATTTCCCACTGATAGAGTACAAGAGGAGATTAGGGGAGATCAGGAGAAGGTCAGGAGTTGCTATAACGTTACTATGAAGGAAATGACCCACAAATAGCAGTTACTGAGAGGTCTCCCTCAAATGAATCCATGAAGCAAAGGCCTTATAAAATCAATCAATTTAAATGAAGTGAAAGACCTCTCAATAAAGGTAAAAGGCAAGAGCCACCCCTTAAAATTGGGTGAAAACTTAACGATGGAGCTAGAGGAACAACTCTCATAATTTCTCAAGATTAACTCAGATGTCTTTGCATGGACTCCAACTGACATGCCTAGAATTGATCCAAAAATCATTTAACACCAACTAAACATCAATCCAGAGGCTAGACTCGTACAACAACAAAAAATAAAATTCCCAAGAGAAAAGAATGAGGTTATCAAACACTAGGTGGTTGCTCTTAAAGAAGCAGGGGTCATAAGGGAAGTCAACTATTCCTCGTGGCTATCAAATGTGGTTCTAGTCAATAAAGTATGTGTGTCATCTCGTATGTGTATTTCTTTCACAGATTTAAATGAGGCATGTCCCAAGGATTGCTTTCCCCTCTCATGTATTGATTAATTGGTAGATGCCTCTACCGACTTTAGGATGATGAGTTTTTTGCATGCATACTCAAGGTACCATCAAATTAGGGTGCACTCCAAAGACGAGGACAAAACATCTGTTATCATGGAAGAAAGAATATTCTGTTATAAAAGGATGTCATTTGGATTAAAGAACACGGGTGCCATATTTCAACGTCTAGTTAACAAAATATTTGAAAAAAGGTTGGGGAGGAACCTAGAGGCCTATGTGGATGATATGGTGGTAAAATTAGCTCAACATGTGGACCACATTAAAGGCCTAGAGGAATTATTCTTAGTAATCCCAAGAATGCATATTTGGTATCGCTACGGGGAAATTCTTAGGGTACTTCGTATCGGCCAGAGGGATTGAGGCCAACCAAGACAAGATACAGGCCCTCATAAATTTGACACAACCTTCTAGACTTAAGGGAATCGAGTAATTAAATGGAAGAATAGTAACACTGAATAGGTTCATTTCTAAATGCACTGATAAGTGTCTACCTTTCTTCAAAATGTTGAGAAAGGGCACATCAGTCTTTTGGAATGAGAGTTGCGATTGAGCCTTTGAAGAAATCAAGAAGTATTTGAGTAACCCCTTTGTCTTAGCTAGCCCTCATCCAAGTGAGGTTCTTTATTTGTATTTGGTTATGACTTCCCACACGTGTAGCCTTGTACCCCCCACTAAAAGAAACAAAATTCAACATCATGTCTACTATGTCAGCCAGGTCCTAACAGATGCCTAGAGTAGGTATCCAACAATTGAAAAATAGTTTAGTAGTATTTTGATTGGTTTACCTCCTTTTTTATTAGTATTTACAGCACATATAGAAAGAGAACTGATGAGGTGCTATGAATGAAACTTTTGTGTTTGATGATACAATTTGGATGAATTTTAGTTTGGTGGTAAATTCATAACAAATGAAATAATTTGATAGTATATTTGTAGTGTAAGTCCTATTGTGCTTGTATCTGTGTATTGGCTTTTCGTATACAAAACACAATGTCCATTTTATTTTACTTAATGTAGTTGTCTTTCTTTGTGTAAGGTTGGTTACTGTGGATCCATTTTATTTTACTTAATTTAGTTGTCTTCCTCTGTGTAAGGTTGGTTACTGTGGATCACTAATTCATACACACACTTAGTTAGGTATACTATGTATGCAAGCATGTTTACACATACCATGGGGTTGGTTTTTGTAGTGTGCATGCTAGGTTTAGAGTATTGGTTTTAGACAAGCGAGCGTGTGAGCAAGTCGACGTTTATTTGTGATTTTTGGCTTGTTTTGAGTGCGGGTATTTGTGGATTTTATTCAGTAATTTTGGAAACAAAAAAAATCATGTTTTACACATCTCACAAATAAGCTCACTGGGAACCTTGCCACAGGTAGTAGCGAGGTAGTGGCTAGTGAGATAACAAATCTAAGTGTTATAAATACCTCATTCATTTATCTTCTCTTCACCCCTTGTTCAAGAGCTGAAATTCTGCCAAAATACACACTGAGATTATCTGATTTGGAAATTATTTTGTAGACCTTATATTTGAGAGTGTCATTTTTATGAGTTTAGTAATCAAATTGTAATCTATGTAAGTACGTAGTTTGATTGTGTCTCTCCCGTACATGATTTCATATTAGTAGTAGACTGTGTGTCACATAAGGTTGTGACATAATACACTTACTTATCTCGTTATATCGAATGTTATGCATGATCTGATTTTGTGTTAGTACAATCCAAATTTAAGGTGTGTATGTTTCAACATACTATTAGCTTAAACTTTGATTAGAAAACATTTTTTATTTACTTGCTTTCTGTTTGACATATAATATATGTTATTAAAGTGTTTTACTTTTGATGTTAAATAATAATAAGACAGAGTAATACTTGTGCCCTTAAATTTTATCAATTTTATTAATAATGATTAATTATGTTTTATGCTTATAATGTTTGGATAATTTACTAATATTTATTTTTATTATAATTACACTCACAATATATAGATAACGATAAAAACATATAAACTTTTGTATATAATTAAATCATTATTCATATGTTATAGACATAAATAAAACTTTAAAAGTATTTGTTATTGGGTATATTTTTAACGTTATTCATACGTTGTGTATATAATTACAACAAAGTAAATATTTTATATATTTTTATAAATTTTCTCATACATTGTGGACATAAAATATAATTAACCTTATTAAAGGCTCACTTAAACTTTGTTTAATAAGATTTAGTTAGTTAAGTTTTAAATTATAAAATTTAATTTAAATTTAAAACTTGATTCAAATTTTAGTATAGTAATCATAATAAATGTATTAAATTTAGTCTAATAATTTTTTTAATTTCAATATTTAATATTTGAGTATAATAATAAAACATGAATAGTGATATTGGCACAATAAAAATTGTTAATATTACAAGAATATTTTATCAATGATAACTTTATTCAAAAATATTCGCATTAATGTGTCACTGATATTAAGAATAAAATGAATATTTCATATATTTTTATTCTAGCAATATCATTACCTTAAAATATATTTAAAAGAGTTAATTTATATTACCCTCACTATTTAACACATTCATGAAATGCATTGGACTAAGATCTGATTGTTTATTCTCTATTAATTTATACTTGTTTGTAAATCTTAACTTTCTATTGTACATCTAATATATGTGATAATTTGAACCTAGATTAAGAGTATATACCTTATATTTTATAAGTAAAAATAATAATAAATTGAGGATTCTATTTCAAACGAATTATGCATATCATATTTATCATGTTAGTGCTTCACACTTTGTGTTTCTAGCTCACAAATTACCACACCAATCTTTAAGGATGGCCATTTTATTAGCAGATGATTAAAATTATTGTTATATGCAACAATCCAATGATTTTTCTTCTAAAATAATAATAACTAATAAGGCATGGACATGTATAGTTATTGTAATATCAAAACTGTAGTACACAAAAATCAAACATGTTTAGAGAATAGCAAGAGTTAAAGGATTTCTAGAGAAAGTTAGATATATAAAATAGATCCCTATTAATGTATACATAGGTCCATATATATAGGAACTTAAACCTCCACAAGTTGATACCTTAGTGGAGCAGCCACCTCTAACTTTTGCTGATATAAGAATAGGTTCACTGTTCCACGATGATTCCATACATTTACATAACCAAAATAACTAGGTCATTATGTCCCTTACTGAGGTCACTTTTAGTCAAATCACCACTTGATCTCTAGCTAATAAAACCCCTAGTAATGGGTACCTGGTAGAGGAGGTACCCCATGTTGTTAGTACCACATTGGGACGAGATACCTCATGTCATGAGTGCCTCTTTGTAAGGAGGTAACTCATGTTGTTAGTACCTTAATAGGAGGAGGTATCTCTAGCCCAATACCCCTTTCAAGGAAGTACCCCGTGGTCACAACTATCTCGATCTATAACATCCAAACATTAAGTCCCTTATTCTCTTATCTTAAAGCAAGGTGAAAGAATTATTTGCTAACCGAGAAACACTACCTGAGGATGTCCTACTAGGCATAACTTGTCATACTTTCCAAGATAGTCCTTTTTAATTTCCAAACTTGTCCCAATATATTTAAAGCCTTTCTATTTAAAAACCTTTTAAAATTCCTTTTGGGGTCTAAACCTTTCAACTTCCTTTGAGTGTGCAAGCCTTTCAACTTCCTTTGAGAGTGTAAACTTTAAGTTGCTTTGAGGATGCAAACCTTTCAACTTCCTTTGATGGAAACCCTTTAACATCCTAGGGTTTCTTGGATAATTTATGTCTCTCCTTTGTTATATTAGAGCTTAAACCCTCCCATTACTTTCACTTTCCATAATTATTCAAAAATAATCATATTTGTGTTCAAATAAATCTAGCCTATTATAAAAAAAACAATTTGTAGATAAGACATTTCAATCCATTTTGGAAAAGTTTTAGATTGTTATAAAGATTACAACCTACTACTAAATAATTCAATCCCATTACTAAAGATTTTTAGGTTCCTTTTTTTGCCTCTAATTTTCTAAATTTTCTCGAAGTAAATTTTCTTATATAGGTAGTCATGGTTGATCAACAATCTAGCTCATGACCTAGAGTTCCACCTAGGTCTACCCCCATTTCCTAAATCAAGGAGATAGTTTCTCCCATCATTAGGAGATATGATGAACGGGGTAGAGAAATTCAAGTAAAGGGAGAATCCATAACTTGTGGTAGGGTATTGGCCTTCCTTGTCCACATCTGGTCAAGGTTATAAGGTCTGTGTGCAAGGACGTACTATATTTCACATTTGACACTCACGGGCTTCTAAAACACCTAGAGATCTTGGTCAAACATCTTATGACAATACCTCATTTCAAGCTCCACAAATTATAACTTAAGAAGAAAAATAAGGTACATCGTAAGTCTTCATAAGAGCCTTTAGAGAAAACTATGGATAAACATCAAATTAAAAAAGTTCCCAACCAATTACCTGTGGAAGAAATGTACAACGTTAGGATGAAGTACTCAACTCCTCCTCAAGTGAGTTTGGTTCGTGTCCCACGTTACGTTTTCAAAATTGATGACCCATCTATGAGTTAATATGTTCCACGTGAGGAGGCTTTAAAAGTAGGTTTGAGGTTTCCAATAGCTTGAGTCATTGATCCATTTATGTCCACCTATGATTTGAACTTAACGTGGCTTAATTCCAATGGGTGAAAAACACTTCTTAGTTTGGCCATAGTCACTTGAGAGCTTGGTTTTGAGTTAGAGAAACATAAGATACGATAAATTTAATATGTAAAAAGGAATAGCGTTAATGAGGGGAGGGTGTATGTCTATGAAATCTCTACACGAGGTCTAATTTTGAGTCTGCTTGATAGTAAAGAAAAATGGAAGGATAAATATGTTTACATGGATGGCGACATATAGGTGGAGAGCTTGCACCCTCTACTGGAACTATAACCTTGACATGACTATACCCCGAGGTCAAGAAATACTAGCTCATCTTGGATTTGATGGCAAAGAAAAAGTGTGCCTTCTCGATCTACAATATTCTAGATATATAATTTACAAGGATATTGATGAGTGCTTAAACGTACTAAATAATACGTGATTTATTTGCATTTTAATATAAAAAATAAATTTATGTTCGCATAATTTTATCATTATTTTTGAAAATCTATGTTTTCAAAATCAAGGATATGTTTTGTTATTTTTCATATATTTTTGGCTTCAAAATGATTCAATTGATAAACACTTGAATAATTTTACCTAAAAACACTCAATTGTAGCAAATAAAAATAAAATAATAACATATGTATGCCTTACATATGTTCCAACTAAGCTTGTATGGGGTGAGATGAAAATAAGTTGGAGAAATGCAGTTTCATGCAGGCTGTAATGGTGTAAAACGTGTGCCACGATACTGGCCTATCAGATCGTACTTAAAAGCATCTAGAATCAACATATGCTATGATAGTGGAATAGGTGTGTCACGATGCTTAACCTCATTATGCATTTTTCTTTCCTCATCTCAGCTTCTACCAATAAAAAGATCCATTACCTCTTTGTACGTCATCATCCCAGAACAGCTACACATTTCTCAATTTTATTTTAGCTTTTATTTAGTTTTTCTTTTAGTTCATCCCTTAATTTTGAGAGTAAACAAGTTTTACATTTCATGTTTAGTTTTTAAACAATTTAGAATATGTTATAAAAAATAAAAGGCTACTATAAGGAGTTATTTCAAATCAGGCAATAAGAAATCGTTACTGAAATCTCGGGGATATTGTGAAGGTTAATACCTCTTTTGTATCTTTTACATATAAATCTAATTGGTATTTTTATTTCTTTTCAGAAAACAATATTGTATTTCTTGAATTTGTTATAAATAATTTATTGATTATTTATTATTTTTAACATATCTGGATAATTATGATAATGAGATTTTATTTATATTGATATGCTTGTGTAAATTATTTAGGCAAATATTTTTAATAATTATTAAATATAAATTATTTTCTATTCAAGAATTTTACAAAATTTATTATCGAAAAATATATTGACGATATATTTTCATAATAGATTTTAAAGATGAAATTGGTTTTTAGACAAATGAATCTAGATCTTATTTAGATTTGTATTATATTTCAAGGTTTTTATAAGATTTATTATTAAAAAATTCTTGAGAACATATTTTTCATAATATACTTAAAACGTGAAAGTTATATTTCACATACATCATTTTAAAAACTAATTCAGGTAGTTTAACATGTTAGACTCGACAAGGTAACAAGTTAAATGTTTTTTTAATTTATTAAAAAATAAGCATAATTTAATTAAATTAACTTATAGATCTTACCAAATGCGTTAAGTGATTTAATTAATAACGAATAGTAGACCTAATAGAAGGCATTATTTATATATATATATATATATATATATATATATATATATATATATATATATATAAAAGAAGTAATAAATTTAAGTTTATATTTTATTAATCTTAGTAATTCTACCAAACATAGTCAACTAGCTAAATATCCTATTAATTCTCCACTAATTAATTAATTGCATGTTTAACTGTATTTTGTGTAAACCAACTTCTCCTTTATCTTTTATTATTTTATGTTATTAGGTTAAACATTTTCAAACCCAAACTTTGTGATAGAGTATTGCATTTTATTTTTTTGTTTTTAAGTTTCTTTGAGATATTTAAAACTACGTAATTCCTCTTTAAACTGACCTTGAAAATATATTTTTAATTTTCTACAAAGTGATTTGTGCACTTGCAAGCTATTTTAAAATTAAAAAAATTCATGCATCGAGTTTTTAGCACCATTGTTGAGAGGAATAGAAAATCTTTAAAAAAATTTGTATTATAAATATTCATGATTTGTTTTTATTTTATTAAAAAAGTTCAAAATATTTTGAAAATAAAATAAAATATAAAAACTAATAATTCATTTATTAGTTGACTTTAAAAAATATTGTATTTATTAATTGAATAAGATATTTAAAAAAACTAGTGTTTTTATTTCAAAACTTAATTTCTTTTTAGTATTTTTTTTACTACTTTATAATTCATGATTTTAAATTAATTTTCTTTTCCTTTGTTTATTTAGTTATTTTTGTAATTACTAGTTCAATCATTATATTCCCTTTTTTTATACTTCTAATAGTACTTATTTTAGTATTAAGTTCTTTACTTCTTAATTGTTTTTATTTTAATGTATAAAAGATAAGAGATCTTTAAGAAAGGAACTGGTATTTTTTATTATTAACATCTACAAGATAAAATATTTTTTTCAAGAAAAATGGACATTGATAATTAGGAGGAAGAGGAATAACCATATATGCAAGTAGTCATAGAAGATGTCGAATATAAGTAGAAAATGATGAAAGAGTATGCATTGTCAATAATTGGAAATGCTACTTCTTGCATTCATATTGGAGAAGGTGCAATGAATTATGAATTGAAAAATATTCATTATTTCTTATTGTTATCTTCATTTCATGTTATCACTAATGAAGACCCTTTAAATTTTATTGTAGAATTTTATGCTACTGTACAAATAATTTCATTGTAAAGACTTGATGAAAACCAACCTAGGATGAGGTGTTTTCCTTAAACACTCATGAATAAAGCTAAGTCATCGGGTTCATTAACTACTTAAGAAGTAATCTATAATAAATTTATGGGAAGGTTTTATTCCTATCAAAAGATTGCCAACTTAAGAATAGAGATAGTAATGTTCTTTCAAATGGATGGAGAGCCCTTCCATGAAGAATGTGATAGATTCAAACTCCTTTTGATTGAACGCACACACCATAGATTTTCACTTTAGTTATAGAACCAATTCTTCTATGATGGATTAACACAACAATGTCAATACATTGTTGATAATGTTGTAGGAAAAGCTATGGGATACAAGATAACTGACTAAACTTATGAGATGTATGAGTTGTTAGATACTAAATCCTAACAAAAGAGTGTTGTATGAAGAAGAGTATGGGTCAATGAAGTTGGCTTTGGAAAAAAAATGGCCTTACAACTTGCAAAATTAACTAAACAAGTGAAATTACTCATAACCTAAAAAATGTCCAATCAAGAAGTATGTGGATTTCAGGGAAGATTTAGGGATTGTACTAATGTTTGTTATATTTTAGGAGATTTTAGTGTAGGTAACTTGGAGGAATCCAATCTTATTCAAGGGTATCATTTTAACACCTAAAATCACCCTAAATGGACACCCAACAATAAACTAGCATATGACCCAAATCAAATACAAAGGTCCTATGTAAACTAGCCTTATCCACCATATCAACCCTATAGGCCAACTTTAGAAGATAACTTGAACACCTTTATTAAAGTTAGTAGGGATAACCAAGTGATAAATAATCATAAGTTAGATTCTTTAAAGGCTTTAGTAAAAAGGGTGGAAGCTTGAGTTGGGTAGCTTGTAGAACAAATGCAAAAGAAAGAAAAAGAAAAACTATCTAGTCAAGTAGAATAAATAAAGGATGTCACAATCCTTTGAAATGGTAAGGTAGTTGACAAAATTTTACCTGAGGTTTTCACCATCTAATGCTAATAATAAAGAAGGTAAAACTATGGTCTCCCAAGAAAGTGAAAATAAACCTTCCAAGGAAAGAATTAGGGAGTCAACTAACATTCTGAAAACACAAAACATAAAAGACATCAAAACCATACCAGCCACCAGTACCATTCTTATACCAGTTAAAAGAATCAAAGCAAGTTAAGAAATTATTTGATATTTTCAATATACTTTCTAAAGTTAATATAAATTTATATTTATTACAGGTGATCAAGAATTTGTCCTCCTATGCTAAGTTCTTCAAGGAATTGAACAATAAGAAAATGTGGTATGGGCTTAATGAGAGAGTTATGGTATGATAGGTTACTAGTGCTATGCTTAAGCATGAACTACCTCCAAAGTTGAAAGACTTAGGAAGTTTTATCATTAACATCACTATAGAGGTTAGAAAGGTAGCTAAATTAATGCTTGATTTTGGTGCTAGTATTAATTTGATGGCATATTCTATTTTTATAACTAGGTTTGGCTGAATTTAAACCTATAAACATGTTTCTTCAACTTTTGGATAAATCTATTATATATCTGAGGGTAATGGTTAAGGATGTGCTAGTATAGGTAGAAAATTAATAAAATATGTTGATTTTGTGGTTCTATATATGTAGAAAAATCCAACCATTCATGATAACTACCAAGACTATTATTAATGTCCAAGATGGGAATTTGACAATGACAGTCTTAGGAGAAACTGTTCAATTTAATTTTTTTAACTCTTTACATATTCCTTCTATATTTTCCATTGATGAATGCTTTAATCTTGATTCTATAAATATACTTGTTCATAACACTTTTTGAAGGATAGACTAGATGAAAAACTAGAAGTCACTTTAACATGGGTTTGAGTCACACTATATATTCTAAGAAATATTTACCATCTAAAAAGAGAAAAAACAATGGGGTGTTTGTTTAAAGAAATGCCTTGAGAAAGGGCAGATGTATTGAACCTACTAGATCTATTCCCAGGAGTACCCTAAAAAAAGGAACGTCTACTACAAAACTGGGTATTTAAGTCGATACGTAAAGTCGGTTTTTTCTAAAAACCGACTTTAAATTAGTTTAAAGTCGGTTCGATGTCGAACCGACGCTATCCACGTAGGACGTAGCGTCGGTTGATGTGTCAAACCGACGCTATGCGTGGGCGTAGCGTCGGTTCTAGGTGTAAACCGACGCTACGCTACGTGGATAGCGTCGGTTTACACCTAGAACCGACGCTATCCTACGTGGATAGCGTCGGTTGACACCTGGAACCGACGCTATCCACGTAACATAGCGTCGGTTCGACACGTCAACCGACGCTACACACGTGGATAAATATTTTCTCTTCTTTCTTCCCAGACAGAAATTATTTTCAGCGTTCCAGAACTCTAAAAAATCGAAAACCTTCTCCTCCATTTCTCCTCCACTCTTTCTCATTTTCCGGCCACCTACGACTACCATTTCCAACATCGGTTAGTGAGTTTTCTTCCTCTCTAACTAATCTTTTAGATCCCCTATTATTCATATATTTTTTCTGTTATTATGTGTTATTATTTATGTGTATAGATTGTTGTATTATATATGTAGGTTTGTAATGTAACATAAGGAGAAGAATATGACGATCTTGAATAAAATAGAACAAAATCATGGTAATTTTTCTGTTATTAATTAATATTTTATTTTTCAAATATTTGTATTATTTGAACTATTTGCTAAACTGATATTGGTTTTTTTTCTGCTCGAATACAGGTTGAATATGAATAAATTTAAAAAAAAAAAAAAAAGTTAGCATCGGTTCACCGCGTGAACCGACTTTAAACGTAAAGTCGGTTCATCGCGTGAACCGACTTTAAACGTAAAGTCGGTTCATCCCGTGAACCGACTTTAAACGTAAAGTCGGTTCACACCTTGAACCGACTTTACACTTTAAGTCATTTAATTTAAAGTCGGTTCAGCGAACCGACTTTAAATTAGTTTAAAGTCGGTTAAAACCCGACTTATATACCCAGTTTTGTAGTAGTGAATTAACCTTTCCTCTTCTCAATCATTTCAGGTTAAGAAGATGGAAAAATGCCTTTCTCTACATAAAAATGGTGCATTCCGAGGTGTGAAGTGGGAGATATGGGATTTCATAATTGTGGTTTTGAATAAGAAGACCTTTTCATTTTTTTTCTTTTTTCAATATGAAAAAAAAAAGTAATAAGAATGGGGTGTTAAGCTTTTTATCATCCTAGCATAAGATAAATTTGATCCCTTCCCCTATTTCCACATACATATATGAGATATTTTAAGAAGTGAACATATATTTTAGTATCACGGTTCGCATTTGTAATGTTATGGTCATTCGTAAGATTCTGTTAGACGGCTTTTCTCCATCTCTTTTCGTTTTTATCTTTAAATGACATAATCAATAATTCGATTCTTTTTCAATTAGGCCTTGATCTAGCCTATTTAGGGGTTATTACTTTCTTGGTTGCTTAACACATGTACTATTTACCCACTTATGCATTTATAGCATAAGACTTTACTATTGTAATATATATGTAATTCTATATACATTATATACGTAATATATATATATATATATATAAAGATAATAATGTAGATTAGTCCATATAAAATTAACCTATATCTTCATGTAGTAAACCTTTTAAGTACAATAACCATACTAGATAGTATGGTCTATTATGGTAGAAAGAAAAAGGTACATTGATAAACTAGAAGTCACTCTTATAGTAGAAAAGATAGAAGACGATTTAGATGAGGAGTCTAAGGGGTGCCATGAATTACTAGATAATGCTGATCCAATAGAAAATCCTAGTACACCCTTAGATCTACCTAGTACCCTATTTGGGGAAGATTCCATTCGACCAAAGCTAGAAATAAAAGATTTCCCTAAGAACCTAAAATATTTGTTTTTGGGAGAAGGGGAAACATATCTAGCTATTATTTCTTCAACTTTGACTAAAACCCAAGAAAATAACTTGCTAAGGTGCTTATGAAATTTAAGAAAGCAATAGGTTGGAGTATCAGAGATATTAAAGGCAATAGTCCAGCTATGTTTATGCATAAGATCAATTTTTAGGATGATACTAAACCAATTAGAGAGGTCCAAAAGAGACTAAACCCAATCATGCAAGAGGATGTTAAAAAGAAAATTTTGAAACTCTTAAAAGTATGAGTCATTTATCTTGTTGTTGATAGTGGATGGATTACTCTAGTTCATGTGGTACCAAATAAATCCAAAATAGTAGTTGTGAAAAATGATAAAAATGAATTAGTGCCCACTAGGAACATTGAAGAAAAAACAAAAATAGATTATTTTTACTATTCATTTTCTTCCAATTATTCTTAGAAAAATGATGGTCAATTTGTTTATGTTAGATTTAATTTTTAGCATGAAATAAAATTTTTTTATTCTAGGAAAGAAATGTAATCTGATTCTGAACTATGCTTTATTTTTCATATTAATTTGAATTATTTCTCTTCATATTTATGCGATTTATTCTAAGTTTATTACTACTAATTAACTGGTCATTAATTAGATGATTTTAATCTTATGATTTACAATCAAAAGAGGGAATTATAGGATAAAGTTAGAATATTTTAGCATAGGTAAATATAGAGATCGAAAGACATGTATGAACCCGTGTAGGATTAAAATCATTGGTCTTGATGCTTTCTTTCTTTGTTAAATTGCATACTCTTGTGTAAATTGATGAACAAGAATGTTTCCAATTGACTATCGAAAGAGGCTTTTGGATGTTTTTTTTAAATTGCTAACAAACAAAGATAATTACATTCAATTAGCTAGATGAGTAAAGTATAGTGAGGGATTAGGTGAAATCAATTTCTTAGAAAGTTTCTATCCATTGATTTGATTTTTAAACAACATATTTCTTTTCTTTTGCGTATTTTATTTAAATTGTTTTTATTTTAAATTTCGATTACAACAATCTTAGTGACTTTTCTAGATAAAATTGAAATTAGTATAATTTTGGTATTTTTCAAAAGTAAGTTAAGAATCCCTGAGGACGATACTCTTCTTATCACTTTACTATAAAACTATCATACTATGCACTTGCAGTTTTACACATATCACTAACTCACAAAGACAAAACAGTATAACAGTTATACATTTCACACAGTAAAAACACAAACAGTATAATATCAAAAGTAGAAAACTTTGAAACAATATATTATAAGTCAAATAGAAAGCAAGTAAAGAACAAATGATTTTTAATCAAAGTTTAAGCAAGAAGAAGGTTGAAACATACATACCTTAAACTTAGATTGTATGAACACAAACTCAAATCATGTGTAACACTCGATATAATGAGGTAAACCCATATAGAGACAGTATCTATATGGAAACATCTTCAAGTTCCTTAAGGCAACCACTCAACAACAAATAATTCACCAAACAATAAATAGGTTTTAACAATAATAGATAATAAAATTACTATTACCTCTATCAATCAGGACCTCCATCCATACTACCTATTGTTGCTTTTCACTAGCTACTTTTCAGTTGCTGCTTTCGTAATTATTTGCTTTAACACTAAAAACCAACTATCCACCACAGCCAACACCACCCAATATGATGTGATTGCAAACCAAAGATCAGTAATAGTAAGTGTATCAACTCACAACCTCATGGGACATATAGTCCACTATTAATATCAAATAGCATACGGGAGACACACAGTCAAACCACATACTCACACAGATTATGATTTGATTACTAAACTTACAAAAATGATCCACTCTTAAATATAAGCTCTCTAAAATAATTTCAAAATCAAATATAAATATCGATATGTATTTTGAAAGAATTTCAACTCTTAAACAAGGGGTTAAAAAGAGAGAAATTAATGGGGTATTTATAGGGATCGATTTTGCCACCTCATCGGTCATCTCATCAGTCACCTCGCCAAGGGTGGTGACAAGAGTGGAACCAAGCTTAGTAGTGAGCATGGTGGTGAGGTGCTAAAAATTTGCATTTTTTATTTCCAAAAATGCCAAGTACTATCCATAAATATCCATACCCAAAACATGCCAAAAACCACAAGTAAAAATATACTCAACTTAGCATGCATATTGATGAACAACATCAAGTCCTCAACAATGGCGCCAAAAACTTGATGAGCACAAGACAGGCATCGGGTTAGCAATACCTATCTTGCGGATAGTTTTGTTCTATATTTGTAAAACTCTCGCAAGTGCACGAATCATTTAATAGAAAATGAAAAGTATACTCCCAATGTCGATCTAAGGAAGGAATATATGTGATTTTTAATTTATTATTCAAACTTTTAAAAACAAAATTAAATCATAAACATCCTATCACGATATTTTTTTTGTGTTTCCTAATTTAATAACATAAAAAAATAAACAAAGATATGGATTTAATAAACAATTATGCAAATTTTTATCATTCATAACAATAGAGTATTTATGGATATAATAATTAAGTTAATTATGCTTGTTCATATTATTTAGGTTATTAAATATATAAATTGATATTTATTGATTCTCTCTTTTTTATATAAATACCACATTTGGTAAGGTTAGAAATGGGTAGGGTCGATAATTAATTTGGTTAATTAAATTAATTCTTTTTTTCTAAGAGGTTGAAAATGAACCATTTAAATTTCACCTTTGGTGGGGTTAGACATTTTAAACTTTATTCAAGATGTCCAAATTAAACCTATGGATTTAATTATCCAAGTACTAACTTTTAAGTTTTAAAACCATTACTGAAAATATGTTATCAATACATTTTCGAATAATAATTCTTATAAAAGCTTTTGAAACAGAGCTTCACTCTAACTACTAGGTGATTGTACCAACAAATAAAAAAAATACTATAAATCAAACCGAATAATTAAAACTTAAAATCTAATTTTCTGATATAAGTTTGTAATGAAAAATAATATATTTCTTTTTTAACATCCTTAATATAAAAATCTTCAATAAAAATAAAATCAATTTATTTTATAAAGATATTTTACCAATTTAATATTTCACAAGCATAAAAACGTTATTATTATATCATATTTACAAACATCCAGCCATGTTAAATTAAATCACAGATAAATTAAACATAACATATAAGAATAAAACGTAAAAAATAACTGTAAAGAATTTATTTTAAAATTATTCCTTAAAAAAATCCTTACAAAACTTTGATGTTAATTCTATTGTTGGAAAACTTCTAAACGGATTTGCATTCTGTTTATTGAATCAAAATTAGAAATCTATAAGATCATAACTAGTTAGTCTCAAAAAGAGAAGAACTTTAAAACTAAAAACTAAAAAAAACTAAGAAAGCTTTCTTGAGAGAGAAAGAACTGAGAAAAATGTGTGATATTTACAATGGGGAAGAAGGTCCTCTTATAGGTGAGTAAAAGGCAAAAAAAAGTGGAAAAATATCTTGAAAATGGGTGTTCGACGCGTTACGGAGAGACTGCATACGTGTAGGCACTAGTGCCAGTACATGGGAAAAAATAGGGGCGTGGATCTCGATATGACATACACTTGATTGGGCAGTTTTGTCTATTTTTTCATTTTTTCCATTTTTTGACTCTTCCACATTTTTTTCTTACTTATTTGTATAATAAATTAATACTATGCTTTGAATATTATGATGTATTTCTTCGAGTATTTTTATCTTTGAGTCTTTAAATTATTTTTGGAATGAAAATACCTAAAAATCAATAAAAGTACCTATGATTTTAAAATTACAAATTTATATAAAATATTATTAAATCATACATATATAAATCTATTTAATAAATTAAAGTATATTAAATCATGGTAATTTTAGTACTTTTTAAGCTCTCATTACAACCCCAACTAGCTTCTTGCTTATCCATTAGCAAGAAAAATGGTAAAAATTAAAATTAAACTATCCTAGATCACTTCCGTGGATTGACACGGTTGCATTTAACATATGGAACAAGCTCTTTAAACTCCTAGGTTGCCCTAGCGGATGAGTTTAAGTTTCTCATGACGGTTTTCAGTAATGATACCCACAAACATTGAATTGAATGTAAAAATTAAAAAAAAATAACAAATCAAAAACTAAAATTATAAAAAAATCAAAAATAAATAACATCAAAAATTAACTTATAAATAAAATAAGAAAACAAAACATAAAAATGTCTCACACTTTTTAATACCCGTAGTTTGTGAAAACATGCTTGCATAAAAAGTCTACCTAACTATATCCGTGTGTGGAATACTGGTCCGTAGTAACCAATCTTACATAGAGAAAGATAAAAACACTAAGTGAAATACACCGTGTTTTGTACATGGGAAGCCAAGACATAGACACACATACAACGAGACTTATAATCTCCCTTTTTCACTTTCCGTGACAAAACACTACACAACTAGATAGATAAACTTATCAAGTATGAAAAGATCATGAAGATGTTCTAAAGTTATATGTTCATGTGAACAACACAATGACACACACCAAAACCCAAAAAGACACACCTACACCAAGTGCATCCATCTAGTGTGCTCTATCCATCTTCAATTATCAGTTCATCCATTATGTCACTCTGAAGCATAAGGGTCTCATCACTACTACACACAACACATCTAAAGCTTAAAGACTTCACTCTACACTTGTAATCTACACACACAAAACAAACATATACTCTGTGAATGTATCATGTAGTAAAATCATATACTATCGTGTTACCCCTACACAAGTATATATCAATGGGCACAGAATAAGCATAAATACAAAACTCCCATTGACTTCATGCAACACTCTCCCTAAATACATGTAAGTTAGCTAACAATATACAGTATAATACTATACTCATAGCCCAAGTGGTACATATCATGGTATAAATGTATAGTTGTGCACAAAAACTTCTCCTCCTTATATAAGGGAGAGAAGGCATACAAATTTCCTATAATCCTAACACTAGTGCAATGTAATATGTAAGATTAAAGTAAAAACAATAAGAAGTATCACATACTTGAATAGAAAACGACAAAGAGACGCACTGAGACACTATTGGGGTAGAAGCATACAATAGGCAATAAACTAAATACATGTGCAATAAAAGTTAAGTGCAGATAGAAAACATCTTAGTCTACCCAAGAAAACATATGTCATGCATTTCAACAATAATTACTAAACAATGAACGACAAGAAAGAAGCATATAAGAAGGAAACATATAGGTGAACATGTGAAAATCAAAGATTGCATACAATGCATATAACATGTCATAAAGTCCTATTAATGCATGGTTCATATAGCTCTTCCCCTGGAAGTGTGCATACAATATAATAAACATGTTATGCATCCTACTCGTGAACACCCCAAACATAGAAGCATCTACACACGGTTGACAATGAGAAACACATAATGAGGGGTATAAACAAAGCATGTTCAACAAATTAGAGGGTCCATAAAGAATAAACAGTACATTCAACACAAATATCCACATGTCTATCAATCCATGATGAATTCATGTAATGTTATGACTAAATTTTTACGACATGCATTGTGTGTGATATATAAAATTTTCTTACTCTATATGCCATCATGGTATGCTTTTATGCAAACCAAGCAAATCAAAATAGAGAGTCAAGTTGAATCAAGCTACATATGTCCAAAATTAGTCTCTCTCTCCACTAATATAAGTGCTAGCCAAGAAGATATCAATAGATCTTTTAAAGATTGTAATGACATGATAAGGTAAGGGTAGGCCTTTAGACCTAAATACACCTTTGTTGATCCAACCAAATATATAAGTCCATATACAAGACACTAATACCCTTAAACATGGGTTCTTTTCTCTTTGTTTCTCTAAATTCAACCAATGAAGTTTAGAGAACAGTACATAGAATTTAGATGTTAATACAATACTACCTTAACCACTCATCATCTTTTCATTTTTTCTTTTTTTTCTCTTTCCTTTTGTTTACATAATAAAATATGAAGACTTCTTTTTCTTTTTCCTTTCTCCATCTTTTCCATATTTTTTCTATAAATTTATCAATCCAATTTTAACCTTTTTTTCCCTTTTCATTCCTTTTTTTTCTCTTTTTTAGAAATCAAGAGGGAAAACTGACAACCTAGAACAAACAAGCTAAAAAAGGGTGGAAAAGGTAAGTGAAAATAAATATATAGGCTAATTCAATATTAAGGTGTAGAGAAATGAAGGTATTATATAAAGGGTTAAAGAAGGGAGGCTAAGGATATAAGAATAGTGGTGGAAAGAAGGGAACAAACGATTCAAGGATGGACTAAATTCTCTTTCTAACCAAGCAGCATCAAGGATTTCTCCTCGAGAGATAACGGTGGATTCTAGAGTTTATTAGAGAAATACAAATCATCAAAGTAGGAGATTCACACGAGCTTCTCAAAATAACCATACAAATTCACATTGATATAGCATGTGCAAAGGAAAGATGTATTTCTAATAAAACAAACAAGAAAAATTTAGCCATAAATGATATTAAGGAATACACATGTCAAAACATCCAAACTTCAACTTAGGTCAAATGCATGCTAGACATGTAACAACATGGTCCCTTTAAAATTAATTTTACATGCACTAGGATAGAAAAGATAAGATTTGTTAGTCTCAAGATATGAAAACACGATAACTACCAAAAGAGAAGATAAGGAAGGTCTTAAGGCATAACAATGCCTAATAAGAGGGAAAAGATGACTTAAAAGAGAAACAAATTCACATCATCGCTAGTTAGAAGAAAGGAATTACGAAGCTAAATAACTAGTAAACAAAGCAAGCAACATCCATAAGAGAAGGAAGAGGTAGAAGATTCTACTAGACTACACAACAAGAAAGAAAGGCACAAGTTCTAATACAAAAACACAAAACATGCTTAGATATGGAAAACAACACAAATAACAAGAGTGTCATTAGAACACACAAGATAAACATGATTTGTAAGTATGTAAAAAGTCCTAAAGATAGGTATAAAATTTAAATGACATACAGATGTAGATGGCAAGTAAGAGTAAGCATAGAATAGTGAAACACTCATGAATACATGCTTGTAAAATCATTGCAGTTAACTTCAAAGAAAAAAAAAATACATAACAACATAAGCATAATAAGGTAAAAGAGGGATAAAAGATAACAAAAGATAGACAAGGAATCAACATACAACATGCTAGGTTCAGGAACAAGGAACCTGGTAAAAACAGATGAGATACATACTATATGACATAACATATGTATGATAAGATAGTAGAAATCATAATCCTAATACTTTGACTACATGAAGAACATATGATGTGATGTGTATACAAAAATAAATAGAAGAAGAGGCAGAATGTATGCAAGGAAAACGCACCTAAGGGACATTTCAAAGCAACTAGCATGTGAGAAAATTAATAGAGGATCAATCAGACTATTAAAATAACAAATATGATAATTAATATATTGTACATGCCAAGGAAACAATGAGAAAGATTCAAGAGGAGGAGTCAAAGAGATGAACATAAACAAAAATGACATAAAAAAATATACAAGAAGATGGAAAACAAAGAGAGGAAGGAAATAAACGACTTAATCCCAATAGATCACCCAAAAATAGTAATTAAATAGTATCCTTCCATTTAAAGAATTTATGAGGGGAAACTAAGCTAGGAGATAGTCTCTGAATCATGTGAGAATGTGGTGTATAAGGGACTTATGATCTATTTATTTTATAGTTTTTAGAAAATTCAGTCGAGTCATTCATATAAACTAGGCAAGGTGGAGTTCTTGAGGTAGATTTATTCTTTTTGCTTTGTGCCTCATGTGCATAATGCAACATATAAGAACATGCTTAGATGATCCACGATAGCTACATATAGTCAAAAGAGATGGGGAAGAATGAGGTCAAGAACTCTGAGTTGTACTCCTTACATATCTAGGATACTACCTAGTAATGTGGCCAACAATGCCACAGTAATAATAAGTGTGAACAATGGAGTTGGGAAAATGAGGTCCTTGACTCCAAGGAGTAGTACGTGAAGGAGAAGAACAAGGAGCACTCATATTGACTTTGACACGAGGATGAGAAGTCAATTTCCTACAATGTAGTCTCAAATGCCCAAGCTCACCACAGTGGTGACAAGTGGGAATTATAGTAAGTAAAGGCAATAGACCCTTATTGGAGCAACGTGGAGTGCTTGTCTTAGATGAATGGTTCATCTTGCTAAGGGAATTTGGTTGAGATCATATAATATATTTACCTCTTGGGATAGTAGTGGTAGAATTTAACTTCAATTCTTGATTGGAAGATTTGATAAACTTAGTAAAACCACCTGTAGAAGTTAAACCCCTTCACTACACCCAATTCTATACTTGTCACCAGAAAACTTGACATTACTAATAATTTCATTTAACATTTTTGTGCCATTTGTCATTTTGTCAATAACAATGGTGGATTATGTTAGTTCCTTCTCTCTTATACTAAGTTTTTCTTTCAGGGCCACAACCAAGTCTTCCTTTTCCTTGAGGAAGGATTCAAGATAAGTTTATCCTTTTTTGACTATATATACTCCAATAGAATAGCATTGTATGAATCATGCAATTCATCTTTCTTGTCTTTAAGTTCATTATCTTCAACAGCCTTCTCTTGACCATCTTAGGTAGTAGTTGGAGGATCAACAACACTATTGGAAGCAATGAATGCCATAAAATTAGTATCATCCATATTATCACTAATGGTACTATCTGAATTTGTAACCTCAACTTTCATTGCTTTCTTGTTCGTGCGAGTTTGTTTTTCAAAAGACTTGGCAGCAAGTTGACCAGCCTTCACACACTTGAAGCATCTCATCTTATTCCAGTGCTCTTTATTTGTTTTGTTTGGTTCATTATTTGAATCATTATCAATCTTAACAGATTTTATACCTTTAGTATTTAAACTATTCTAACCAATACCCTATAGAAGGGTTTCTCCTTTTTGAAGAATCTTATGAATCTATGAGCAAGAAATGCCATCTCTAAGTCATCATGATCAAATTCATACTTAATAGAAGTGGCAGTAGTATCAGTATTAGGACCACTTTCCTGAGAAGTCTTGAGGGCTACCTTCTTTTCCTTATCCGAAACAAGTTGCTTTTGTCTTGGCAATCAATATGTGGGGAAGTTCAAAAACTTATAAATCACTAATAAGCTCATTTATAGTAAGTTCTTCCTTGTACATGGATTCGAGGACAATGACTTTAGCATGAAACTTATAGGTAAGGATAGTGATGATTTTCTTAATTTGGTTTTCCTTACTAATAGGTCTTCCCAAGCTGTAAGAGTAATTTAAAATGTTAGAGAACCGTGCATAAAACTTTTCAAATTTTTTTTCTTCTTTCTTAATACACAGTTCGAAGTCTCTATTTAATTTCAAGATTCTAGATCTTTTTATAGCAAACGTTCCTTCATAAGTCATCTTTAGAATGTCCCATTCTTTTTTTAAGGTAGTATAGCTATGTATCCTTGTGTACTCATCTTGGGGCATAGCCTTGATAATAGCATATAAACCTTTGATATTCCATTGACACTCCTTGCTTTCTTCCTTTGTCCATTCAATCATTGCTTTAGGAATTATGGAGTTATTGGGTAAGGTTTAGATAGGGTAAGTCCAACAGTTTTCAACCAAGAACTAAACACGGTCTCCTTAGGACCATAAGAAGGCCCTCATTTATGATTTCCAGTAGGCATAGTTTAGCCCATCGAAATATTAAAGTCTACCTACATTACCTCATTCTCCTAACTCCATCAACAAAAAATGTGTGAAATAGCGAGTTAGCAAAATCAACATGGGAGTAGTTAAACCTAAAAGGATGCACTCACTCTAATACCAATTAAAAGAGTCAAAGTCTCGGTATATGACAAGGATAAGGAGAAATAGATTCCTAAAGTACTCGACCCTAACTCTCAAGGAATAGAATAGTATAAAAGTTATTTGTTCACATAAGAGAAGCAAAAACAGTATAATATCAAAAGCATAAAATTTTAATAGCAGATATTATAAGTCGAATAAAAAGCAAGTATATTATGAATACTCTCTAATCAAAGTTTAAGCTAAAAGTATCTTGAGACATACACACTGTTGTCTCTTTTGGAGAACATAAAACGTGCAAATATACACGGTCACAAGTAATAAAATTTGATAAGTAAGTTATCATTCCCACGGAGATTTGTTACTATAGTTTGTTGAGTACTAAAATTATCTCTCTCTGATTTTATTTAAAACGATCGTTGATTGTAACAAATTTAAGAAAAGAGTTTAATAACAAAATAAAAGAAATCTAGGATTGCAATTTTTCACCAAATTAATCAACTCAAATCATGTTATTTTCTTTTAATTTATATTTTTTAGTACATTCAATTTGTCAACCGAAAACTTCTAATTTTATTCATACATCTCTTCCGAGCTCCGTACAAACACACCTTGTTAAATTAATTCACTATATTCCTATGAGAATTAAATTCACCAAGATTCATTACGTTCTAAGTTCTCAAATGGCCACACATACAATTAGGGTATATTCCTATCCTTCATCATACATGTCATTCTATCTATGAGCAATATACACAAAAATACCTCTTCCAAGTTTATTTAGGTGTCACGGATCATTTGATAAAATTTGTAAATAATCAAAAGCATTAAGCACAAAATAGAATGAACAACTCAAACGTCTTATAAATCGTTCAAAAATAATTAAAATAAAAAGCTTCATAAATTTAGATCAAATGCAACCCTAGAAAAATTAAATTACTTCATAAATTTAAAATAAAAATTACAACAGTTTCAGAAAAATGAGATGAAGAAAACAGAAAATTAAAACATGTCTTAACACAAATATTTGGCACACGCAGAACACAACAAAAGCCAAAAAATGGCTTCTCCGTGTTCTACAGTCCAAAACCGAACAATACAAAAAATCTCATAAACTAAACACTCCAAAAAACATTTTTTAACTCTATCATAATATCCCCTATTTATAGCTAAAAAAATACATCTAAAATATTATATTTTTTTTAGTAAACGCGTAAAAATTTGTATCGAAAAATAAAACTCATGCGTATCGATTTTTGATATCGAAAATGTTATTTCAATTCATACGTAAGACACGGAGAAGCCATCTGATTTTTAATTCAAAGTGCATGCCACATGTCAACGTCTGATTCGCTGCAAGGATTAATACAGACACGTGGCAGAATTTCATTGGCTGCGGGAAACAGGCGCATGTGGATCGACCACACGGGAACAGAGGCGTGCGAAGGTGGGGGACAGCGGCTGGACGTGTCAGACACGTGGGTCCCACTCGGGCACCGAGCCGCGTGATATAACGAAACCTGCACCCAATCGCGTTGGTCAGGTTTGGTAAAGACGTGTGCATCCTCATTGTTACGTATCTGATTTGATGGTCCCCGTTTAGTGCGTGGACTTCTTCTCTCCTGCGTAGAAAATTAAACTTTCTTAATTGCATTTTGACCCACAAATTTACTTCAAATTACATTTTAAACTTTATTTAATTACAACTAAGCCCTTTTCTAATTTAAATTAAATTTTTAAACTTTTAATAATTAAAATTAAGCCCAATTTTAATTTAAATTATGTTTTCGACTTTTATAAATTGCAATTAAACACTCTTTTATTTGAAATTATATTTTTGGACACAAATTTGCAATTAAGTACATTTTCGATACAAATTATTTAATTTTCTTAAAATATATAAAAAACAGTAAATACTAATTTATTAAACTAAAATTAACTAAAAACATTAAGAACATAGCAATTATAATTAATAAAATATATGAAAATAACTATATAAAATACAGTTATCACACACCTTAAACTTAAATTGTACTAACACAAACTCAGATCATGTGTAACACTCGATATAACAAGGTAAACCTATATGGAGACTATATCTATATGGTAATATCCTTAGGTTACTTAAAGCAACTATTCAATAGTAAACAATTCACTAATCAATAAACAGGTTATGACATTAATAAACAGTAAGACCAATATTACCTTTATCAGTCAGGACCTCCGTTCAAACTGCCTACTACTACTCTTTACTTATGCTTCTAAGCTTGTTTAATTCAACACTTAAACCTGGCTATCCTTCATAACCAACACCACCCAACGTGATGTGATTGGAAACTAATGATTAGTAACAATAAGTGTATCAACTCATAACCTCATGGGACACATAGTCCATTGCTAATATTAAATTGGGTACGAGAAACACACAGTCAAGCCACGTACTCACACATATTACGATTTGATTACTAAGCTCACAAAAAGGATCTACTCTCAAATATAAGCTATCCAAAATAATTTTGAAATTAGATATAAATCTCAATATGTATTTTGGCACAATTTTAGCTCTTGAACAAGGGGTAAAGAAGAGATAAATGAGTGGTGAGCTTGGTGACAAGGTGCTAAAAAGTTGCATCTTCTTTTCCAAAAATGCTAAGTACTATCCATAAATACCCGCACCCGAAACACACCAAAAACCATAAGAAAAAACGTCTATGAGTGAGCAAGACCAATACTCTACCTAGCATGAACACTATAAAAACCAACCCCATGGTATTCTTAAACATGTTTGCATACAAAGTGTACCTAACTATGTACGTATGTGAATTACTGATTCGTAATAACCAACTTTACATAAAGAAAGATAAAAGTACCAAGTAAAATAACATACACCATATTTTATATATGGAAAGCTAACATACAAACATAAGTACAACGAGACTTATATTTTCCAACAAAAAATATTTTTTGCTAAAATAGGCTATTTGGTGAAAAAATTTATTGACAAAAGATTTAACTAAATAGTACACTAATTTTTTTAATATGTCATTGTTTTTGGGATAAAATTTTGCTACAGATAGTCATTTTTGAACAAATTTAGTGTTTGTTGTATAAAGTTTGACTTAAAATCTAGCCACCATACTTTTCCCAAAAAAGTTTGTCAAAAAAGGTAAGAAAACAAATTCCTAACAATAATTTTTTTTATAGCATATTTTTATTTTTTGAAAAAAATGTCATGAAAATTTATGAGTAATTTTATAGAAAAAAATTGTGGAGAAACAAACTTATAGAGATAAAAAAATTTAAAAAGGGAACTTTATTTATAAAAATTTATGAGAAGTGATTTTTTATTATACCAACTATAATATCAATTTTTTTCAGTTTTGAAAACTATACATTAATGGATCTCTTGAGAGTTGATTCTAAAAACTTTTGGCTTTGGTTACAATACTATACTACTAGTCTATTGTACCCTTTTTTGTGTTTGTTTTTCTCAAAACAGGAGCAACTTTACATTTGCATCTGTCTGTATAAAACTGGCACATCATTTGTGCACAATTTTCATCAAAACATGCGCAAAATTGCACCTGTTATTGTAGAACAGTTACAAGTTTTAATTTAATAGAATTAAAATGATTTAATTTTGTAAATTTCAAAGATAAAAAATTAAAAGAAAAAGGACATGAAAAAAAAATATCTTTTTTAAGAAATAAATCTTTTTTTTTAAATATTATATCAAATTTGATCCAAAATCATTCATATTGTATTATTTAACTCTATCAAATTTGTTATCAATAGAAACCTTTTTCGTATAATTTAATTCTTAAATTATTAAAATTATATATGTTATAAATTAACATTTGAGGAAGTATAATTTGGATCAAATTTTTTGGTTGAACAAATATATAATAATGGATAACAATAAAATAATAAGCAATGGAAAAAAAATAAATAGAACATAATAATTTAAGTGGTTTAACTTTTCAACATGAAAAGTTTACTCTACTGACGACGACACACCAAACAAATTCTACTAATAATTAAATGCATATAGAAACACGAATCTTCTTATAGCTTCACAAAATATACTAAAATCAAATATATCCAAAAAATATCTCTCGGATTTTTCGGTAATATATAACAAAATAAATTAATTTTTTTTATATTAAATCAGATAATATCATAAACTCCACCAACACCAAAATCTGATCTCATCTAGCCGCAGCTTTTGTAATCTGTATTTGGAGGAGTATTGGCTTGGCATCACTGGTGGTGGACTCATATTATGGAAGCATTATGGAAACATGGAAGACTCATATTTGAAGGTAATATCAATCAATTCTTATACTATTTATTGAATGTTTTCTTCTCCACTTCACTTGATTTTCTTTATTTACTTCTTATATATAATTAATAAATATAACTATTGTAGATAAAATTAAGGAGTAATTTAAGGAGTATTAACTTCTTAATTCAAGAAGTAAATCAAGAACCTTAATTTCAGGAGTAAATTAAGGAGTAAATCAAGGAGCTATCATCCTTAATTTAAGGAGTAATTTAAGAAGTAAAATAAGGAATCCTTAATTCAAGGAGTAAAACAAGGAATCCTTAATTCAAGGAGTAAAACAAGGAATCCTTAATTCAAGGAGTAAAATAAGGAATCCTTAATTCAAGGAGTAAATTAAGGAATGTTTAATTCAAGGAGTAAATTAAGGAATGTTTAATTCAAGGAGTAAATTAAGGAATTTTTAATTCAAGAAGTAAATTAAAAAATGTTTAATTCAAGGAGTAAATCTCCTTATATATAGCTATAGAATTGTAATGAAAATATGAAAGAAATAATACAACTTTGAGAGAGTTTGTTTTATTTAGAAAGGCCTTTAGGCCTTGGCATTTTTCAACATCAATTTTCAATATGGTATCAAAGCAAGTCGATCTTCATGAAAAAAATTGTCTCTGCTGAAAGTGTGTTTGGCACTCTATCAGAGCGATTTCTTATTCTATTTGTTTTTTTCAAACTAAAATTCTTGGCGATGATGGATTAAATCTCTCCTGTAACTTCTACCTACCTGATATGGATGAGGAGTATTGTGGTAAAAGGAAAGGTCCCACATTGAAACCAAGCTTTTGGCGATGATGGATTAAATCTCTCTTACAACTCATACCTTCTTGATGTGGAGGGGAAGTATTGTGGTAAAAGGAAAGGTCCCACATTGAAACCAAGCTCTTGGCGATGATGGATTAAATCTCTCCTACAGCTTCTACCTACTTGATGTGGAGGAGGAATATTGTGGTAAAAGGAAAGGTCCCACATTGAAACCAAGCTCTTGGCGATGATGTATTAAATCTCTCCTACAGCTCCTACCTACCTGATGTGGAGGGGAAGTATTGTGGTAAAGGAAAGGTCCCACATCGACAACAATATTTTTTTTTTGCTATCGTAAATATCATTTTTGTTAGTTTTTACCTTTGATGCCTTGGCTTCTCATCAGTTTCAATGACTTCTGTGCAAGCTTAGATCCATAAACCTTATGGATCTAACTTGAGGGGGAGTATTGGAGATAAAATTAAGGAGTAATTTAATGAGTAATTTAAGGAGTAAATTAAGGAGTGTTAACTTCTTAATTCAATGAGTAAATTAAGGAGTAAATCAAGGAGTTTTCGTCCTTAATTTAAGGAGTAATTTAAGGAGTAAAACAAGGAATCCTTAATTGAAGGAGTAAAAAAAGGAAATCTTAATTGAATGAGTAAAACAAAGAAATCTTAATCCAAGGAGTAAATCAAGGAATGTTTAATTCAAAGAGTAAATCTCCTTATATATAGCTATAGAATTGTAATGAAAATATGAAAGAAATAATACAACTTTTAGAGAGCTTGTTTTATTTAGAAAGGCCTTTAGGCCTTGGCCTTTGGCCTTGACGTTTTTCAACATCAATTTTCAACAATAACATTTTGTAATTGTGTGAATACCCTAAATGTCTATATCTCTATTTTTTTTATAGATCCATAGATTTCAGAGGGTGTTGCTAGCTACATGAGAAAGAGCATATGTCCTACTTTTCCTTTCAGTTTCCATTTTTGAGGATTTGTAGACACCAGTTGTCTAGTTGTACCTAGGTATGCTTCATGCTTCTGAGTTGTACCCCTTGATAATTCTTGTTTAATTATCATATTAGTTGTAGCTTCTATTTATTATATTTTCTGTTTTACAGTTTAACCAATTCATCACATTAATTTAATCTTTGTATTTTGCACCTGAAGCTTATAAGTAAGGGGCCCCCACTTTGAATCTAATTTATTTCTTAAAACTTTAAAAATTATGTATATATGACATTAATTAAATTTAAGATAACTTTAAATAATGATCAAAGAAACTTTGTTTTGTTTTATTTATAAGTTAGTTTGATGCTTACTTGATTACTATTATTTGTGTGAGCTTTGTTGTTAATATTTATTTTTATGATAAACTATATATGTAATTATAGATGTATAAGTGTATTTTGTATATAATATTTGTAAACATGGTATGCTTGTTTATATATATTGTCAATGTTGATAAATTTTTTGTCATAAAAAGTATTTTTCTTCGAGTAGTGAAAAATATTTTGTCGGGAAATTTTTGGGGTACATAAAAAAATTTATGGAGTAAAAGATTTTAGCAATAAGCAAGTATTTTTTTAGACAAAGTGGTTTGTTAATAATGAAGAAGACAAAGCTATGGAGTACAATGAGGAGTGCCTGCGAGCTCAAGAGGCCATATCTTGGATTTGGGAAACGATTTGGTTGATCGTACTCAAAAGTTTAAGGTTACTTCTAACTTTGCTTGGGAGCGAGACACTTTGGCAAAAGAGGAAAAAGGTCTGCTTGGAATGGAGTCTGTCTGCACACATCCACCTAAAAATGGGCCTCAACAAATTTCACAAAACTTGCTAAGTACATACTCACTTTACTAAGTACATCAACCAACATAAAAATTAATAAAAACATCCCAAAAATAAAGAAAGATTCAATTATCCTCCTCTAACCTATAGAAGTTAAATTTAGAGTTTAAAACACAAAATATTCCATTTATTTAATAATAATAAAGTAAATATTAATTTAAAACAACATTGATAACCTATAAATGTAAAATATCCCAAATTTCACATTTTATTTGTCTTTAAGCAAAACAAAATACAAAATATCAAAGAAAACATGAATAAAAAATAATGGATATAATGATTAATGTACATAAAAATTGACCAACAAAGTTCCTCAAAGTTTATACTATATACGCAACTAAAATAGGATACACATATACATTAGCTAAGCATGAAAATTCATTCATGCCTTTCATCATTTACTTAGCACAAAAGTTACATAAGTTTATGCAAACATATATGTTGACTTTTTATATCTCTCTCCAGTAATTTAAACATATATGTAGCCTAAGATCATAAAGACGTCATTAAGTTTATAATGTAAGCTTTTGGTTAGGATATAAAATAATAATTTCAGCTCAATTCATACCTAAACATAAATAATTTAACACTAGGACAATATAAACCCTTCAAAGCACATCAATCATTCCACTAATCTATTTTTTTTATTTCGACAAAAAACTTGTAAAGTGAGACATTTTTTTAGGATGTTTAGTACGTGGGTAGCATAAAACAAATGTCAAATTAGACTCAAAATGAGTGACTAAAGATGCATATTTACGAGGTAGGAAATAATGGCTTAACCAGTCCAAAAATGGCCAAAATTATCTCCCTAGTAACATGTCATTTAAAATTTTACCTCAAAAGACAATCAAAAAAATTCTAAGATATATGAAACCTAAAGCATGCATTATTCACTCAAACCTCACTAAACATGCACACTAATCAACAATTAAGGCATTATGTTCAAGCAAAGAATATCACAATCAAAAATAGAACCTACAACATGAGCAAATCCATACTAGTCAGCATTTATGTTTTTCTAAACAATTATGCTCAACAACTGTGGTTACTATCATTGAAATCAAAAAACATATTCCATCATTTTCAGACATACTTTCACAATAATATACTAAACTAAACTAAACTACCAAAATAATTAAGAGATTTTCACCCCAAACTTAACATACACATTATCCCTAATGCCCAAAACATTAAAAACAATAGGTAATGAAGGATGACAAAACTCCTTTAATTGATGATTGGATCCTTGATGACTTGATACACTTAATGTAGCACTCACTTCCTTTTTATTAGCATATTCAAAACTAAAAACACATTAATTAGTAAGTCACGTAATAAAACATAAGATAAATTCAAAAGCAACTAAAATTTAAATTGCTTGGGTTTCTTCTAAAGAAGTGCCATATTTATAGTCCTTTAGTAGACTTTTCACCACTTAATAAGGTGGATAATTTAGAAAGAAATTAGTGATCAATTAGTTAAGAGCATTTAAGGATAAAATAAATTGACCAATAACAATTAAAAAAATACATATGTAAAATTATACTAAAAATTCAAATTACATACCCGGGTCCCATTAGAATCCCAGAGATAGAAATAACTCCATAAAATTTTAGTGCAAAATTAAAAGAAATTCATAAATAAAATTCAAAAGAAAAACAAAAGGAAAGGAAAAAAGAAAACCCGATAAGAATCCACAAGTTTACATGCTCAAAATTAACTCATTTGCTCAAAGATTACTCTTTTATGTATTTTCTCTCTCTAAAACCTCCATTGTTGTGTAAAGAGTTTCTTATCTCGTCTCTAATACTCCAAAAAAATGGAGGCTAAAATTTATAAGTAACCTAGGAGAAGGCATGAACAATTTTGAATCATTGGATTAGTTGAAAATAGACAAATTTGGGTACATATACATTCCAAATAAGAAAATAGCCATTGTAAACAGTATCACCATGTGTTGCAATGGGATAGGTAGCTGAGGAATAAAGTGACCAGGTTTTGCGCAGATAGATTAGTGTTGTGGTACATGTCGTAACATGGGATAGGCATGAGCGAGATGCAAATGGGATGTTGTGTTGACATGTGGTGTACACTGACGTAGGTTGGAGTCGAGTTTGGTTCACCCACGAACAATCTACACACATCCACCCTTGAATAAATTTTAGAAAGCCTACTAAGTACTTATAGTCCTTTACTAAGTACATCCACTAGCGTAAAAATAATCATAAAAATATCTCAAAAATTTAGAAAAATTATATTATTCTTCTTCTAACCTATAAAAGTTAAATTTAGCATTTGAAACAAAAACATATCCCATTTATCTAATAATAAAAATATAATATTAATTTAAAAACAAATTTATAACTCTATTTTTATAGGTTTATTAAGAAATAAGATAGGTTGGCCATGAAGGACTAGGGTCCCTCAAAGATTAGGTTGCTTCATTAATAGGGCAAGTAACCTCACTTGATGACTTAATGGCAATGTTGAAAGAAGATTATACAATGGGATAACGTGAGGTGTTGTCATAGGGCAATGACCAACTTGTGAGATCAAATCATGGGGTTGAACTCCCTCAAAATATTCCTTGGGTATGTATAAGGTCACCAGAGTTCGCAGTCAACCCCTTCAAGAACTCTGTAGGCGACCTTGCCCACCTTTAACCAAGTCGTGGAATCTACCCCATGAAAAAAAAAAATACCTTAAGTAGATTGTTGTCTCTTTAAGAGAACATGGAAACGTGCAAGTATACATGGTCACAAGTAATAAAATTGATAAGTAAAATTATTGTTCCCACGGAGATTTGTCACTACAGTTTGTTAAGTTCTAAAATTGTTTAACTCTGATTTTATCCAAACAAACGAAAATTGATGGAGTAACTAACTAAGATTTTAATAACAATAAATAAGAAAATTCTAGGATTGCAGTTTCACCAAATTAATCCACTCGAATCCTATTATTTTCTCTTGATTTATATTCTTGAATTTAATTTGTCAATAGAGAACTACTAATTTTATCTTTATGTCTCTTCCGATAACAAATAGACACATCTCGCTAAAATAATTCACTATATTCGTGTGAGAATTAAATTCACCAAGATTCATTACGTTCAAAGTTCTCAAATAGCTGCACATACAATAAAAAATGTTCCTCTCCTTTCATCATACATGTTATCCTAAACACGTGCAATATACACAAAAATGTCTCTTCCAAGTTTATTTAGGTGCCATGGATCAATTGATAAATTTTCCAATAATCAAAAGCATTAAGCACAAATAGAATAAACAACTTAAACACATTTCACAAATCATTCCAAAATAATTAAATCCAAGCTTCATAAATTTAACAACACAGTAACCCTAGAAAAATTAAAATTACAAAACGAAAATACTAAAAAATTTAAGGAATATTAGTTGAAGAACAACACAAAGAAACTTAAAAACATTTCATCTACGTAGAAACACAACAGAAGCCAAAAATAGTTTCTGCGTGTTTCACATTCCCTATCCAACCCCCCGAAATATTATTACAATAATCCTATTTATAGCTCCAAGAAATTATAAAAAAATATTACGCGTGGGAGGCAAAAAATATTCTTCAACAGACGCATGTAAAAAGTAAGAAATATCATGTAAATAACCGTGGACAACGTGCGTCGTTTCTGGATTTTTTATTTCAAATCACGCATGCCACATGTCAGCATTTGATTGGTTGAAAGAGTAATCGAGAGATGTGGTAGCTTTTAATTCATGGTGAGGACAAGATGCACGTGGACCGCGTCGCACAGGAATATTGTAAGCGAGACATGTGGGTCCCACAGAACCAGTTGAAAAAGCGTGCATTGATTTTGCATTTTTTGTTTTAACCAACTCATGCCACGTGTCGGCATCTGATTTACTGAAAAAATAATCGAGACACATGGCATGTTCTCATTCGTTGGAATGGAAGGATGCACTCAAGTTGTATGGACCGCGTCGCAGAGGGAAAGTTCTTGTGCAGACACGTGGGTCCCACCCTGCACGTTCGCCTGCGTGGCCAAGTGGGCCCCACTCTATGCACCGAGCATTGTGCCACTTGGGAAACGTGTATGCTTGCCTGGTAGTGTGTGTATCGCATGCGCCTAATCATCATCGTTGATTACCTAATCGGACAGTGGGTGATACGCGTTGCGAATGACGCGCATGGTTCTCCTTTCCTGCACAAAAAAACAAAGTTTTATTTAATTGCATTTTAGCCCTCCTATTTAATTTAAATTAACTTTTAAACTTTTGATATTTGGAATTAAGCTCTCTTTTAATTTAAATTATATTTTCAGTTTTTATTGTTTGCAATTAAGTCCTTTTTCAATACAAATTCTTTAATTTTCTTTAAAAATGTATTCCTTAAAAAACTAACAGTAAATATTAATTTATTATATTAAAATTAACTAAAAATATTAAGAACATAACAATTATAATTAATAAAATGGACAAAATAACTTTATAATATACAATTATCATAGGTACTCAAGACAAAGCATATTGTTTCTTTCCTACATAACTTTAATCCTTCTTCTTCTTTTTTTAACAATTGTATTTAGTGCTATGTAATGCTTGGGTGGAATGAAGTATATTTATATCCATGTTGGGTTAAAATTATTGTACTTTGTTTTGTGAATCCTTATGAAAGTTTGAGAGAATTCTAGCATTTTCTTTTGAGTTTTCTTATCACATCAAGTAATTCAGTCAGTTTCTTTTTTATCTACTTCTTAATTTGAGAAATTGAGTTAAAATGATCCGAAGTCATGAAGTTTACTAACATGGGGACCTTATATTAAACTTTATCATGGATACCACAAGTATGATGGATCCATGTGCACCTTCTTGTCTAATGAGGTGATTCAAACTCCCTCACTTAAAGTGTAATGCCTACATCAAATGTTACTAATGAGGTCTATCAAAAGAAGGATGTGATATCTATAGTCATCAATCTGTTATTGAGCAGCGTGGATTCTACCATCATCAAGGACACCAACAAATGCTTCATCCAAAATATCGTTCATGAGGTGAAACCTAACTTGCTTTTGACGAGATGAAGCTTGGGGTTATTAGGTTACCTATTAAGAGTCCACCTAGAGTTGCTCCAAAGAAGTCCAAACATCTTTCTACCATGACCCAAGCCACACCTGTAGTTGACAAGGACGATGTACCTTGCCTAGTATTTCCCAATAAATTACTCTACACTTTGTTCGATAATGATATTTTTGGTAATAGTGCAACACAAGATGATTTGCACCACCATTTTGGTACCCCAGAATATCATTTAGCTATTTCTTGAGTAAAAAAGGGTGAAGGTTCACTCTAGTGCATACCTAAGAGACATTTGCTTAATGTAAGTAGTCTATTTATTATTTGCTTGCTTTCTTGCCTATTAGGACTTTAACATTTCTTTTTTTTCGTCATAGTACAAAATGGATGATTTAGAGCAGTCTATTTGCAATATGAAGTTGGATGTTTTGTTAAGAAAGATCTTGAAATAAAACATGTCATATACATAAAGGTATCTCAAGAACTTTAAGGCCTACATGATGAAGTTTGTCAAATTACTGAGGGACGAGATGCATTTCTTCTTGAAACCAAAACTTGGTTACTGAATGAGATGAGTTACACCACGAGGTCATCGTTTTGAGGCGTAAGATTACTAAGGCAACTAAAGATCATCTCACTTTGTGGCAAAAGACTAGCAATTGGAGAAGAAGTTATTTCAAGATGTACTCCTCAGGCACTATTGATGGGGATGAACGGTCTACTACTTGATATACTTGGAGTGTGGATTTAATATAACTTGTAAAGAATAAGATGATACAAATGTTCCCTTCCCCTTTACTGCATTATTTCAACCTTGTTTATCTTTAAGAGGTAGTCCAATATTATGAACTCAAGGCCCTTAAGATAGGCATTATGCCTCTCGCACCCGCGTTCCAAATGGGATCGACTATTTGGCCTTTTCACTCTTTCCTTGGGGTTTGTCATGATATTTTATTTGTGAGAGAAGACAGAAACAAGTAAGATATACTTTATTAAATTTTTAAAAAATTTATATCACTTTGAATAGATTTGTATAACTTTTTTTTCAAAATTTTTTAAAAATTTTTAAAAAATTTAATAAATATTTTAAGTTTTTATCATACTTATACTTTTTTTTCTAAACTATTATTAATTTTATAATCATTAAAATGTTCAATATATTATTATTTATTTTATTTAAAAATTTAATAAAACATATTTCTTTTTAAATTTTGAAAATATCCAAAGTTTTCATAAAAGTAAAAACAAATTTGCATTAATTGAAAAGAGGTACATGCTCAATTTGATTTTTGGTAAAATTTATTACTGTGAGATTATTGATTCTTAGAAATTATTTTATTAATGTTAGTATTTTCCAATTAAAAAAATTATATGTAATTGTAAATTAATTTAGGTTAGTACGTTACAAATATAAAAAAGGAAAAAAGAAGAAGATAAAGAGTGAGTCAAGAGGGAAAAACAAAAAAAAAAAGAAAAAAGATTGAAAAAAGAGAGAAAAAGAAAAAGTGATAATAGTTAAAAGAAAAAGTCTTTAAAAATCATATAGGAGAATATGTTCTTGATCGTAGATTTTGTTTATACCTAAAAAAAATATTTAAAATTTTCAAAAATCTATAATTAAATGAAATTTTTAAAAGTCATTTATATTTTGAATACCCTAATACCTTTATAAATTTTTTAAAAATATTAATTAAATATTCTAATTTTGTATATATTTTTAAAAAAATTTAAAAATTAATAATTAAATACTCTTAAATTTGTATAAATTTTCATAAATTTATATGAATTCTTAAAAAAATTTAATTGAATACAAGTAAATTTTTAAAAACTTCTTTTAATCATAAACTTTTTAAAAAGTAATAATTAAATACCCTTAAATTACTACTTTTAAAAGGTTTCAAAATGTCTATAAGTTTTGAAAACTTCACTTAACTATAAAATTTTAATAAAAACTAATTAAATATTATTAAATTTATATAAATTTTAAATAAATGTAGTTAAATTTTTATAAATTTTTTGTTTTAAAAAAGAGGAAAAAAAATCCTATTTGAAAAATAACTGGTAAATGATTTATGCGAAAAATAACCGAGTGTTGCCGGCGTTCTCTCTTTGCCGGTTACGATCGATCGTTATCGCTGTTCCAGAAGGCTGCGGAAACCACAACTCGGGCTGCGCGATTCTCTTCCTCTGATTTTCCATAATTATTGTTTCTTATTTTCTTTAGTAAGAGTATTATTGCAAGAGTTGTATGCCAATTATTGACTCAAAGTGAATTTCTGCTTCAGAAGTTGTTTACGATTCATTATTTTCTTATTTTGTTTGAATTTTTGTTTTTGGTTGATTAGAATTATAACATTTTGTTTTTGTTTGATCATCTTGATTTGGAACCAAGAGCTTTTGATGAAATTTCTTTTTTTTTTCCCTTAAAGAAATTGCCTAGAATTGTTAGGAATGAATTTCAATAAAACACAAATAACGAGAATAAATACTAAATTTTACTCATTTAAAATTTTGTCTCATATTGGCAATTATGATTCCACACAAGCGCGCTGTCACCACCGATTGGGTCGGTTGTGTCGTGTCGAGCATGAGTGTGTGTGAAGTGCGGTGGTACTTTATTTTTTAGAAAAAAATTCATTATTAAAACTATTCTTTCCAACAAATATGACCGTTATTTATCCACCAAAATATGACCATTATTTATCCATCCAAATATGTCCGTTATTTTTTTACCCAACAAACATGACCGTTATGTATCCACTCAAAAATGTGACCGTTATTTTCATAATTGGGTTAACTTTGCACATCTTTTTTCAAATATAAATAGAGGACAATAACTCTCATTTTTGAAAGAGACATAATTCAAAAACGGTACTACAGTTTTTCATAGCAAAACCAAAGAAAAGAAAATTCAGAATTGTTTTTTCAAATTTTTAAGCAACATATATATTTTGGAAGTGTAACATTCCAGACTTCATCAGTGTAGTGAAGCTCTGAGATAGAAAAAAAGATTATGGGCTATTTTATTTTGGGGACGACGAGGTTATATTTGCTTGCACAAATTTGGACAGAGTCGCAAAATGTGTTAAAGAAAGTGGCCTAGTTCGCAACTCAACCCAATCAATATATTTTAGCATATCAATAACATTGTTTTCACATACTTGTTCCAACAATTTTAAGACGCTTTTAATCTGCCATGTCTAATGAAATGTTAACTGCTAAGTTCAAAATCCTCGTCCATCTTGTGTTTCTCTTTCTTCTAAATTTCACCACTTCCAGAGAAAATATAACCCCATCATAACATTGCTTCAGTTCTCATCAAGTCATCAACTACAGTACACATATATATACAAATACACATGTTTATGTAGATGGATCGGAGAAGACCTACGAGTCCAGTTATCGCTCAGTAGTAGAGCGATGGCTTGAGTAGCATGATTTGTCACCGGTAATGTCGCTGGCTCATCCTAATTCAAGATTACTGTCAGGAACCATAGGGTTCTCTACAATCAAGAGAACCCAGAACATAGAGGCTAAAGCTACAACTTATCAGTTGGCTTAAGTCATGGCCTCATAAACCACTACGGATGATGATGACAAAGATGATGATCTGGGATTTCACTTCGTTGCTCCAACATGCACTAGCGTACGTTAGCTTAGATATCTTAGACATAGATGCCTTCATCTCGCCCACTGAGCTTCTTAATGGCAACTGGGTTTTGCTGTAAGTTCAATAATGATAGTCTCTTCTATAATAGGAACTGAAGAATGAACATGTTTATATACTTTCTTGCCTGCATATATCTTGGTTTAGTTAAATCAAGAATCAAGAATGATAGTAGGTTGTTGAAAGAAACTCAATTTTAGAATCTAGTGAGCAGAAACAAAGTATTGATGTACCTAGTGGATAAGGACTATGTTTCAGTTGTTAGGGAGTATAATGATTGCATTGAGAGAGATAATTATGATGTGTTGGCCATCAATAACAAAGCTCTTTGCTTGATATATTTGAGGGATTTTTCTTATTTGATTAAGTTTTGGAAAATGCTCTTGAACCTATTATGGCTTTGAATGAGACCCTTGTGGTGAATTTGTGTAGTATGTATACCCCTTAGTTACTAGATTCCCAGAGTTGCTCTCGATGATTTTGATTCATCTTGTACTTAGATTTGAAGTGTAATGTAATGATTGGTGGATTTGAAGATGGATGTGTAGGTATTGATCAATCGTAAGGGAGCAATATAGCAATGGCTTTGGATTCTGAGGCCTTGCCTAAGAATGTGGTGCTTTGTCTATGTCGCCAGAGGCAGCAAGTGATTCACTAAGAAAATTTGGGATGCACTTCAAAAGAAGTATGACACCGTGGAAGTTCAATCACATGAACTACAGAACATAGCACATGAAATAACTTTTGAAGGTATGACTTTAGATGAACAATTTTAAGTTTTTGTTATTATAGATAAATTATCCCATGCATAAAAAGATTTTGAAGTGATAGAGGCACTGGATATTTTTCCAATATTTTCAATGTTTTTTTATAAAAATCATGGAATGATTTATGAAAAAAATGCACTTTATTCTCCTAAAATGAATGGCAAAGCTGAAAAAAAAATAGAACTTTTACTAAATCAACTATTGCAATTTTATTAAACTCTAGTGCTGCTTTCCATTGGTAGGGAGAAATTTTATTAACTGTTTGCTATTTGCTAAATAGAGTGCCTAAATTTACTAGTAAAATTTCACTATATGAAATTTTAAAAATTAAGACACCTAACTTAACTTATTTTAAAACTTGAGGTTGTTTAATTTATGTTAGGATCCCTAATTCTTAATGAAATAAACTTGTTAGTAGAGTATAGAATCAAATGATGATGATTTCTATTAACATGGGTTTTTTTAAATTGAAGAATAGTGGGGGCTCGTCTTCTAGTGGTTTACCCATAACTAGAACTAGTGAACAAAACAAGGAATTAGACATGGAAATTAGAAGAAGTAAACGAGCTCAAACTTCTAAGGATTTTGGGTTTGATTTTTATGTTTATACCTTAAAGGAAGATCCCCAACCTCTTCAAAAAGCCTTATCTTCTTTAAATGACAACTTATGGGAATAAGCCATAAATGATGAAATGGACTCTCTTGAGTATAATAGAACTTGGCATTTAGTTGACTTACCTCATGGTTGCAAAACCATGGGATGTAAATGGATACTAAAGAAGAAATTAAAACTCGATGGTACCATTGAAAAGAACAAAGCTCGTCTTGTAGTCAAAAGGGTATGAGCAAAGAGGAAAATGTAGATTTCTTTGATACCTTTTCACCAGTCACACAAATAATTTTCATACGTGTACTTTTTGCTCTTGCTGATATCCATGATTTAGTAGTGCACCAAATGGATGTTAAAACTGCTTTCTTAAATGGTGACTTAGAAGAAGAGATTTATATGAACCTACCTAAGGGTTTTATCGTTCCAAGCAAAAAAAAAGTTTGTAAACTAGATAAATCTCTTTATGGTCTAAAAACTAACACTTAAGTAATGACCTGAAAATTTTGATAATCTAGTTATTCCACATGAATTCAAAATAAATGAAAGTGAAAAATGCATTTATTATAAATCAGAAAATGACATTTGTACTATTATATGTTTATATATGGATGACATGATTATTTTTAGGTCAAATATTCATGTTAATGTGAAACTTTTGTTGTGTGCTAACTTTGATATGAAAGACCTTGGAGAAACGAGTGTAATCCTTGGCATAAAGATTACTTGGTCTACAATAGGGATTTTCTCTAGATCAATCTCATTACATTGAGAATATCTTAAAGAAATACAATTACTTTAACTGCAAACCTGCACGTAGTTCTTATGATCCTAGTGTAAAGTTCTTCAAGAACATCAAAGATGGTGTTAGACAGACTGAGTGTGTGAACATCATTGGTAGCTTACATTATGCTACTGAATGCATTAGACCATACATAGCTTATGTTGTGGGACTACTATGTAGGTTTACCAGTAAACCTAGTATAGAGCATTAGAATGCAATCAAAAAGGTCATGAGATACCTTAAGAGAACTATGAATATTGGATTAGATAATAAAAAGTTTCCTGCTATTCTAGAAGGATATAGCAATATTGATTGGAATTCTAAGAAATAGACAATATTGGCTTAATCTACGATGGAATCTGAAATGATAGCACTAGTTACTACTAGTGAAGAAATAGGTTAGTTAGGAAGTTTGTTAGCTAAGATCCTGGGAAAGATTAATACCAATTGTCCTGATCCACTACGATAATATCGTGGCTATTGCAAAGATTTAGAACTATTATTACAATGGAAAGAGACGAAAATTACACAGTACTATTAGAGAATTTATCTCTATAGGAACTGTAAGAGTGGATCATGTACGTATTGATGAAAATTTGGCCGATCCTTTGATGAAATGATTACTAAGAAAGAAGTTTTTCAAATCCTTGAAAGGAATGAGACTAATGCCCTTAGAATGAAGAGTCACTCATGATGGTAACCCAACTTATAGACTGGAGGTTTCAAGAAATAAGTTCAATGGGTAATAACAAGTCATGAAGTGATATGAGATGAATCATGCTATTATGCAGTCCCATTCTATATTGTTAAAAGCATGAAGTCCTAAAGCGACAGAAATGATGAGTTAATTATTAAACTCTTAATGAAAACTATAATCTATGTGGAGTGGAGTACATAGCTACATGAGTACTCTTGATAGATTCACTTATATGAATGTGGAAGTGTGGCCGCTTCCTATGAAAATTTTGGGCAAAATTTATTAGAGCATTCACTATATTGGGATACACATGCATGATTATAAAGTACGGGCTTTTCGAATTACACCTTGGAAATGTTGTGTGTGTAATTTTGTTAGAGATAGAGTTCAAAACTATGAGTTACTCTAGTATATTCTAAAGCATCAACACTATGCAAAGGTTCAAGTCAATAGAAACATTTTGCTTATGCACAATCTTATACTTTTAATTGATAGGTTGCTCGATGAAAACTATTTTTATATAAAATTCAACTAAGGATTGTTGGAAATGAATTTCAATAAAAAACAAATGATGAGAATAAATGTCAAAATTTACTCTCTTAAAATTTTGTCCCACATTGCTAATTTATATCTTTTAGAAGATGTTTAACTAGAGAAGGATTTGCAATTGGGATTGGGCCCCAAGGGGCACCCGCTTTTGTGAAAGGGGAGAGGACCTAGGAAATTGTGATTCCACACACACACATGCACCGCTGCAACAATCATCGGTCTAATTGACTGGCCATGCCGTGCTGAGCCGAAATGAGCCCAAGCGCGTGTGTGTGAAGTGAGGTGGCACATTATTTTTTGTAAAAAGTTTCATTATTAAAACTATTCTTTCCAACAGACATGGCCGTTATTTATCCACCTAAATATGTCTGTTGATTTTCCACCTAATAGCCATGAACATTTTGTATCCACTCAAAAATATGACCGTTATTTTCATAATTATGTGAATTTTTTACATCTTTTTTCAACTATAAATAGAGGAAAATATCTCTCATTTTTAAAAGAGATAACTTAACAACTTAAAAATGGTTCTACGGTTCTTTATAGCAAAACCAAAGAAGAAAAATCAGAATTGTTTTTTCAAATTTTCGAGCAACATAAATATTTTAGAGGTGTTGCATTCCAGACTTCATCAATGGGGGGAAACTCTGAGACAGAAAAAATGATTCTAGGTTATTTTATCATAGGGACAATGAGACTGTGTTTGCTTGCACAAATTTTAGCAGAGTCATGAAAAGTCTTAAAGAAAGTAATCTAGTCCGCGACTCAACCCAAACAATATATTTCAACATATCAGTAACATTGTTCTTACATTTTTTTCACATATTTGTTCCAACAAAAATTGTATCAAATGGTATGATAAAACTGATCGTAGCACCGACACTATCCACGTAGCGTAGCATCGGGTCACCATGTCAACCGACACTACGTCCTACGTGGATAGCGTCGGTTCTACACCGAAACGACTTTAAATTCATTATAAGTCGATTTTTTCTAAAAATTGACTTTACATATCGACTTAAATACCCCTTTTTGTAGTAGTGTTTTTAATTTAAAGAGTAATTTAAAGAATCAATCTTCTTATATATAGTTATACATGTAACAAACATACGAAAAAAATAATACAATTTTGATAGCTTTTTTATAGAGAATTAGGTCTTGTTTTTTCAACAACAAGTATCTTGTTCTGTTTAACTCTGATAAACTGAATACTCTTTATTGTTGGTGTTTGACGGACAAGAATGGCCTAGAAGGACAGAATTCCTTTTGTGTTTTGAATCTTAGTGTTTAGATGCCTTTGTTTTCCTTGTGCTATTTGGGAAAAGGAAACTGGTGATTAGTTGTATCCATATTTACTTTGATTTCATATTAACTTCGGGTGTTTCTATTACATATGTAATCTAGATGAGTCTTGTGACCGATTTTCTACAATCATCTTGCAATGAGGACTTTTTTGCTTATCTGGATGAAGCTTTAAATTCATAAGATTCATCACCAGAAGAAGAAAGAGAGGAGGATGATGATGATGTTGAAAGCAGGAGATGCTGTTTTATGTTGTTTCCTTTGATCCTAACTTATAGAAGCACGATATCTTATCTATTCAAGCATCAGTGCATGGATACCAGCTTTGGTATAACTTTCATTATTAAAATGTGGGCTTTAGATGAATTATTTTTCTCATCAAGGAACCCCTATCTGATTGCGTTGGTGATCTCATGAGATGCAGAAGGGGATATAGTTGGTGGATCGGAGCTATTTCATGACCTTAAGATCCTTTAACACCAAGACTCTTTGTCTCACTACTACAAAAAGGGGTATATAAGTCGATGTCTAAAGTCGGTTTTTTCTAAAAACCGACTTTGAATGAATTTAAAGTCGGTTGTCCACGTCAACCGACGCTACGTTACGTGGATAGCGTCGGTTGTCCACGTCAACCGACGCTATCCACGTAACGTAGCGTCGGTTGACGTGGACAAACGACGCTATCCACGTAACGTAGCGTCGGTTGACGTGGACAACCGACGCTATCCACGTAACGTAGCGTCGGTTGTCCTGGACAACCGACGCTATCCACGTAACGTAGCGTCGGTTGACGTGGACAACCGACGCTATCCACCTAATATATGCCCTTCTCATTTAGTACGCAGAGTTCCAGTTTTTGATCTGCTTCTTCCTCTCCTTTCCTCACTCGAGTCACTTTTCTCCCACAATCTTAACCGTGCGCCACCTTCGTTCTACATTTCCGGCCACCTCCAACCACCATTTGAACGGACGTTTGTAAGTTTTCTCTTCTCACAATATTATCTGTCAGTTCTTCTTTTTTTAATAGCAAAATGTTAAAATCTGCGTATGGGTATTCCATTGATTAATTCCCGAAATATGAATGTTCTTATGTCTTAATTTGGAGTGCAATATTTCGTGCAGATTTTAACTTACAATATTTTGTGCAATATTTCGTGCAGATTTTAAAATCTCACAATATTTCGTGCAATATGTCTTAATTCTTTATTTCATTTTTAATAAAATGGGATGATCCAAGGCTGATCTTAACTTATATAAGTATGAGTTAAAAACTGGAGGTTGTGATAATTTGTAAAATACATATGCTTGTGACAAGTAGGATAAATCAAAAAGGGTTTGTGATCTATTATTATTAATATTACCAAGTGACTTTTTTATAGTCGAAATAAAGTGAACAGCGTTTAATTTGTGCTAATTTATCAGCGTGTAAATGTATTTCGTTAATCGAACAGCGTATTTTTGTATAAATTTTTGATTTAGTTATGTTTTTTTGTTTGCTTGTAATAATAATGTTTGAATTATTACTTGTATGTATTCAATAATATGTGAAATGTTTTGTGGGTTTGCGTGTATAAATTTATACGTATAATTAATATTACTTTGTAATTATGATATAGTAACATGCTTAGAAATTAGAATCAACCGCGTGATTGGTTTTTATATATATGGTCTGTTGTGTTAACGCCTCCACAAAAGGAGTTTTACCATTGTGATGTTGTAGAAGATGATGACTCTATGCTTGATACATTAACCAATATTAGTAATTTCTCAAATAAATTGCCTAATGTACGTGATGATCTAATTGATGATGATGATTCTTCGACATGGACTCGTAGTGATTGTGAAGGAATATATGTATACGGTCAACAACCTAATTAAACATAATGTATGTTCTATATTGTTGTAATAACTCTTGTATATATGTGTGTTCCTAAAATTGTCAATTAATTTATATTTCTCCACTTTTGCAGATATTTCATGGATATTCAGCTTGTAGATCCAAATGATCCATTGGGGTATTTGAAAAGAAGGGGTTGGGCGAATATACCTGATGCTCCACTTAACCCAGATGATAGAATACCCGTTAAATTTGATGCTACTGGTAATCCACTAGGGGAGAATGGTCAACAATTGAAATCTTCTATTGGTCGACTGGCAAAGTCCAGTATACCAATCAATATAAATCATTGGTCTGAGGTTGCCGATGCAGAAAAGTTTAAAATATGGATAACCATTTATGTAAGTCTCTTATATTTTATAATCAATATATATATATATATATTATATATTGATTGTATCTAATCTTTTGTACTGTGTTTTTACAGAATCGTTACAAAGTCGATGACAATTGGCAGGGCAAGTGTTATAAGATTGCAAATAAGGCGTGGAAGGAATACAAGACTTCTAGATTGGCGAAAAATTATGTGTTTCCATATTTGGAAACACTTGATGAGAATGTGATATACAAAATCCCTGAAGGACACCCCTGGATTACACCTCAAGTTTGGAAAGACTTTGTAGATTATAGACGTTCAGAAGAATTTCAAATTATTAGAGAAGATCACCAGAATGTCCAAATGCATAACATTCTTCCTAACCGTACTGGGAGGTCTTCAAATCCTGAAGTTAGATTTCGAATGGTATTATTAATTTGTCTTAATTTTATAAATATTTTTATATTAATTTTTCTCAATTTAATTTCATGTCATTGTTAATAAAATTTTCCTAATTTATGTAGGAAGCTGAATTGGGTAGACCTGTTACCCGAATGGAATTGTACATAGAAACAAAGACTCCCAAAACGAAGAATGCAAGACCGATGAGTCAACGAGGAGAAGAACAATTAAATAAGTTGGTTAGTAATTTCGTTTGATAAAAAGTCTGACTGATACTTAATAATTGATGTAATAATGAATGATATGTTTGTGTGCTTTGTTATTTGTAGAGAGCTGTTCAAGAAAAACTATACAGGGGTGAAATAATCGAAGAGCCTGGGAGAGATGCTTTATATCATGCAATCGGACGCGATCATCCTGGTCGTGTTAGGGGAGGTAGCCAATATGATGGTGCTTTGGAGTATTTTAAAATTCCAAAACATAAGCCTCAGACGGTAAGTAAGGAGAAATACACTAAAATTGAAGAAGAATTCAACTCCTTTAAGGCCTCCGTGATGAGTGAGATTGCCACTCTAAAAGAACATCAATCACAACAATTGTCAGCCATGGCATCATGCTACAACCAGGGCATGCCATATTGGCCAAGCATGCAACCATCCATGCCAGGCATACCACCTTCCATTCCAGGCATGCCACAATCCATGCCAAGCATGCCACCATCCATGCCAGGCATGCCACCATCCATGCCAGGCATGCCATCCACCCAATCTCATTGTGCTCAAACTACATCCAGTATGGGATATAGCCATCCTATTGGTCCTCATTATATGTCAGGAATGCACATGCAATCAAGTAGTGGTTCATTTTCTCCAATGCAATCTGTACATTCTTACCATAAATCAAGCCAAGATGAACATATTGGTGAGAATGTACATCCAATAGCTACCCCATATGAGAGTCCTCCTCTATTTGATGAATCATATGTGGTAAGATTTTAATTTTTAAATTCTTATTATATGTTTTATTTTTTATATATAACACTTAAATTTTTTACAGAATATGAAATGTTTGTTGAAACATCCTTCGTCAACGGACTATGTTGCTATTGGAACGGTACAACAATTGAGTGATGATCGGATGATTCATAATCAATATTTGCCTAATCATTGGCGAATAGTAATTGATCAATCATTGTTTCATGATTGTCCACTACCTGTGCCTTCTGATGCTACCACAATCCAAGAGGCGGTTGGACAGTATGTGGCTTGGCCGTCGATTCAAGTTGTTCTAAATTTTGACATGGTACTATTTTTTAACTTAAAAAATAACACTTGTTTACTACTATTATTTAATGTGATCTTATATTGTTACTAAAAATACATATATGATACTTTTTTGGTAGTCTATTATACCAGAACTCTTAAATGCATCACATTTAAGAGATACCAAACAAGTATCTCGTGCTAAATCTATGACTAGTGGTCAATCCTCGTGCACCAAGTCATTCAAGAAGAAGCCTTGGAAAAAGTATAGTCATACTTATGCGTTACAATTCAGTAGAAATCTTGGCAGTTTGATGACTATTGTTGGGAGGGCATCTAGCATAAATGATGGATGGACTGTGCCACTTCCTATTGAAATTTCTGGTGTAGACATCGGCCAAACTTATATATCGATCGAGTGCTTGTTGCAAATATTTGAATATCAAATGATCGATTTAAGTATAATTCAAGTGTGGACAAGGTGAGTCCTCAATCTAGTTAGTTTTCTTTTATTTATGCAGAACATTATATTTATATTATCTAATTATATATATACATATATAGGGCTTGCTATTATCGACTTCAACATAATCACTCATCACATTTAGCAATGTTCTATGATTCTTCATATGTTAATCAATATCAAGAGAAGGATGTTAGCATCAGAGCTAAACAATTATGTGATAGAGCATTAACGCTTAGCAGAAATCAAAAGTTGATAATCCCTTGGCCATTAAGGTTTGAACAAGGCCAAGATCATTGGATGTTGGTAATCATTGATATGTTCAATAATCATGCTTGGTACTGTGACTCAGCTTCCATAGAACTGAGTAAAGATACAAAAGCAGTTGTTGAAATGTAAGAGTTATATTTAGTTACATATTAGTTTTTTCTATTATTTTTTGTAATATTTAATAAAAACTAATCGTTTTATATCTTGACAGGGCATGGAAGTTATGGAACAAGTCTAGGGGCATTGTCCTTAAAAAATCTCATAAGCTTATATGGACAAAAGTTATGGTATGTACAATTCAATATTAATAATTTTATTAATTTTACAATTAAATAATAAGGATGTTCGAATATGAAAATTCATGTATACATGCACTTTTTTTTGTAGGTTCCACAACAAAATAATGGAGTCATGTGTGGTTATTATGTCATGAAGTTTATGAGTGAAATCATCACAAATATCAAAATTCCAATTGATGATGTGGTAATATATTTTACCCATATACATACAAGTTTTAACATATTTGAGTTTGTTTTTGTAAATTAATGAAATCATATTCTTATTTTGATTTTGAATACATGTAGTTCTTCGGTTGGAACAAGACGGGTTACGACCAGCAAATTTTTGATGATTTACGAGAGGAATGGGCAGAACACATGGTTCAAATTATATCATCGCAAGAAGAATCAGAAGAAGATTATGATGATCTTGAATAGCATATGACAACATAACAGTAAATTTTTTAATGATTTGGCCTTCTATATCTATTCTTGTGTCTGAAATCACTTGGTTGTTGATGATTAATCATATATATGCTCATGTATTTAGGGGAATGCATTGTTTATAAATATGAATTTATCTGGAATCTCTGCTAGTATTTTTAATGATATATAATGAGTTCTAAATGTACAAATCAGGTGTACGTATGTCGGTCCGATTTGTTTCTTGGTTTGTATGAGTTTTGGTGCATATGAACGTGTTCCATATGTTTAAGGGCACCAAAACTCACACAAGCTTACCCAAGAAATCGAAGTTACATGCAATTGATTTCATATTTAGAGTTCATTATATATAGCATTAAAAAATAGTAGTAGAGATTCTAGATAACTTCATATATAGACAAATGATTAATAATGCTAATATGAGTTCATCGAATGTCGTTGTACGTGCTAATCTCAATAATGATTTAATTTCTTCATTCGTACGTATGAAGTTTATACTACTTTTTTGATGTATGTTTTACGTGCTCATGTATGTAGGAGAATATTTGTTATATGGATCAGCCTTTTTTTCCCATAATGCTTGTGAAGGCCAATCAAGATTCTACGCCAACCAAGCTTACTCGATGGCATAATTTGACGACATTATTTTATTTGTAATTGAAGTTATTTATATGCATTATTTGATTTTGTAATAAATTTAATTATTAAGTCATTAAATATATTTATATTGTTAATTATTCAGTATTATTATTTATATTTTAGTGTTTTTATGTTATTTATATATACTATTATACGAAAAATAAAATTAAAAATTAATACAAATAAAATGTAGAGTCGGTTCATGGCATGAACCGACTCTACGTGTAGCGTCGGTTCATGCCGTGAACCGACTCTACCTATAAAGTCGGTTCATGGCATGAACCGACGCTACACGTAGAGTCGGTTCACGCCATGAACCGACGCTACACGTAGAGTCGGTTCATGCCATGAACCGACTTTACAATTTAAGTCTCTGAATTTAAAGTCGGTTCATACAACCGACTTTAAATTTGTTTAAAGTCGGTTAAAAACCGACTTTTATACCCCTTATTGTAGTAGTGTCTTTTGCTATTCACACCAAGATCCATGAGTTATATCATATGATTTCGATAGAAATTGCCTGATGTGTACTATTTCTTTGTGCTTTTGTACAATATCTGAAGTTATAGTGTTACGTGTCATTTATTTGTGGCCTGATGTTTGTCTGATCACTTCTTTGGAACTAGGTCTATGAATATAGTGATATTGTGTTCCCTTGCTTTTTCAATATTCCATTGTAATCTATATTATAAAGTTGAAATCATGGGTTCAATTTTTTTTCCACAAAAAGATCTTGATTTTTAAGATAACGATGTTTAGTAGTTTTTAGATTTTGAAAAAATATTAAGCTAATTACCTTATTTAAGAAGACTTTTGTATAAGAATTGTATTTTTTTAATAAATATCTCATATTTATATTTTTGTTTAGAACATATAAGAAAACAAATTATTAAAGACTTTAATTAGCAATGATTATTGTTGCGATGATCTGATTTAGAAAGAAAAATAAGAAAGATGTTAAAAAATAAGAATGAATTAATCTAATTTAATATCAGATTCATATATATATATAGATATATAGAGGTCGATTTAGATCTCTCATATTTGTAACTTGCTCTTAAAATTTAACTTTTAAGGGCAAGTTTGACTATGACTCGACATTGTTTATCAAGGTTCAAAAATTATAAGTTCAAGCTTCGGATCGTATTTTATGACGAGACAATTATCATACTTATTTTCCATATGAATGCTTTTTGATTAAAGAGTTTTTACTATAATATATCTCTAGCTAATTGAATTAAAAACTTTTAAATAATGAATTTAGTTTCACAATTAATTTAAAAGCTTAAGGAATTTATTTATTTTTTCATTTTGTTTCAAATACTTGTAAGAATTAAAAAAAAACAGAATTAAATGAAATAAAATAATTCACGTGCATGGCACAAGTCTGTAACTAGTTACAAGTTACTACTCACTAGTTACTTTTTTGATAAGAACTACTCGAAGTACTAACGTTTTGCCTTCCAGGATAAAAAGGTGCAAAGTAGCGGAGAATTCTGACAGCATGGATGAACTTCCTGGATCTACTTCGCGAGGATGTGCAGAACAAAAGTTAGACAAGCTTTCTTACTTGGCTAATAATAATGTCAGTTCCAGCATGCATTCTGTCACGTTCTTGGAATGCCAGAATTTCTCTTCGGTTGTTGAAATGCTCGGAATTAATTTAAGTACCACTATTTATTGTTAAAATATTATAGATTAAAACTCCTCAAATTCAATATCACTCAAAAATACTTAAAAATAATTTTCCAAAAATTCTTAAAAACTCTCAAATTTTTGTTTCTGATTTCTTTAATTTGATTATTACATTACTACTAAATATTATTTATAAAAAAATTAAATAAATATAAACCATACAACATAAATCTACTAAAACAATCTAAAATATATACCTATCTCTTTACCTAATTCATTTCTTTTCTTCTTTCTGTCTACCAACCATGAGTTGTATGCTTATCAATCCAGATCATCTCTATAGAAGCTTCCATGAGCTGGATTTCAAATGAGTTAAACTATTTTAAAGAACTTGGGTTTGTAAACAAGTTTACAAAATAACACTCCCCCTTAAACATGTTTTATGATGCTGAACAAATTTCTCAATCTGACAAGTCTTCTTACTTGAGCGGTTTAGTGAAGATGTCGGTAATTTGATCATGTGATTTCACATACTTGAGTTGTACATCATTTCTTGTGATGCACTCCCTGATGTAATGATATCGAGTATCTATGTGTTTGTTTCGATCATGGAAAACATGATTTTTGGCTAAGGCAATGGTTGATTTGTTGTCGACACAAATTTTGGTTGGCTCTTTTTGTGTCATACTTAGCTCCTTTAACAAGTTTCTCAGTCAAATTGCATGACAAACACATGAGGTAGCTGCTACATATTCTGCTTCACAGCTAAACAAGGTCACAAACGGTTGCTTTTTTGACATCCATGTAAAAGTAGTATCTCCCATGAAAAAGACAAATTTGGAATTGCTTTTTCGATCGTCTATATCTCCACCAAAATCGCTATCACTATATCCAATAAGCTTGTAATCATTAGAAGTCGAATAGAATAAGCTAAAATTAATTGTACCTTTTAGATAGTATAAGATTCTTTTTGCAGCTTTGAAATGGGTGATTATCAGTTTCTCCATATATCGGCTAATCAATCCAACGACATACAGGATGTCAGGTCTTGTGCACGTGAGATAACGTAGACTTTCAAATAAACTTTTGAAAAATATTGGATTCACACTTTCACCATCTTAATGCTTGGATAGTTTGATTCTATATTCCACTAGTGTGTTGATCGGCTTGCAATCGTTCATCTTGAACTTCTTTAGTATCTTCCTTGCATAGCTTTCTTGAGAGATGAAGATGCCTTCTAATTTTTGATTCACTTCAATTCCAAGGTAGTATGCCATTAACCTGATATCTATCATTTCGAACACTCGGGTCATCACCTTCTTAAAATCTTCAAACAGCTTCAGATTACTTCTAGTGAAGATGAGATCATCTACGTATAGGTAAACAATTAGAATATCACCATCTTCAATCTTGACATAGAGTGAATATTCATAGGGACACTTGGTGAAGTTGTTTTCCATAAAGTACTTGTCGATGCGGTTATTCCATGCTCTTGGTGTTTGCTTTAACCCATAAAGAGCTTTCTTCAACTTCAACACCACGTCTTTGTGAAATTTTGCTTCATAGCCTGATGGTTGCTTAATGTAGACTTCTTCTTCAAGGACTCCATTTAGAAAAGTAGATTTTACATCCATTTGATGTATCTTCCATTTATTTTATGCTGCCAAAGAAATGATTAGTCTTATAGTCTCTAATCAAGCAACCGGAGAAAATACCTCGTCATAGTTAATTCCAGCCTTTTAACTATATCCTTTTGCTACTAGTCTCACCTTGTGTCTTTCAATCTCTCCCTTAGCATTCCTCTTTGTCTTGTACACCCACTTGACACCTATTTCCTTATGTCCTTTGGGAAGTGAGGTGAGTTCCCATGTGTCGTTCTTCTCATTGGCCTTGATTTCTTCATCCATTGCATCTCTCCACTTCTTTTCTTGTACTGCTTCTTCAAAGTTTATTGGTTTATAGTCGGCAAAAAGACAGAAAAGTATGAGATTGTCTAATCGTTCGGTTACCTCATAAATATCTCGAAGACTTCATGTGCGTGACACTTCTCTTTCATCTTGAGTTCCACTTGGCGATGACGAAGGTGATGAGTCTCCTTGAGTGGTTGATATTGGTGAAGTGGGTAGAGTTGTAAGCTCTTGTTGAGGTTCACTTAGTTGCTCCCTCATTGTCTACTCGTCTTCTTTAAACTAAGGAAACAAATTGAAGTTACTTGCATGAGATCTAGTTAAAATCCCATCCTCCTTCTTCATCAAATACCACATCTCGACTAATCACAATCTTCTTATTATTTGGATTGTACAACTTATAGCCCTTTGAATTAGCATCATAGCTGATAAAGATAAAACTCTCACTTTTATCATCAAGCTTCATTCTTCTCTCATCCGGTACATGAACATGGGCTATACTTCCAAAGACTCGTAAGTGGGAAATACTAGGCTTTCTTCCATTCTATGCCTTTTGCGGTGTCTTTCCCCATACACTTCTTGTTAGAGATCGGTTTGACAAGTAAACTGCACATGCTACTGCTTCTGCCCAAAACTCTTTCGGTAGTTTCTTGCTTTTGAGCATGCTTCGTGTCATGTTGAGGATTGTTTGGTTCTTTCTTTCAGCTACACCATTCTGTTGGGGGATCTTGGAACTGTTAAAGATTTATGAATTCCATTTGCTTTATAGAACTCTTGAAACTCCTTGGATGTAAATTCTCCACCTCGATCGAATTTTATGGCTTTGATCTTTCTACCACTTTCTCTCTCCACTGTAGCTTTGAACCTTTTGAATACTTCAAAAACTTCTGATTTTTGTTTCAAGAAATATACCCAAGTTTTTCTTGAAAAATCATCAATGAAAAGAAGAAAATAATTACTGTTACCGAGAGAGCTAGGCTTGATCGGTTCGCACACATCAATATGGATTAGCTCGAGTGGCTTCTTGGCTCTTGAGTATGGCCCCTTTGGAAAGCTTTTTCTGAATTGCTTCCCAAGTAGGCACTCTTCACAAAGTTGATCAGGATGGTTAATGCAAGGTAGTCCCTTCACCATCTCCTTCTTAGGCAACAACTCCAAGCCTCCAAAATTGATATGTCTGTATCGAAGATGTCATAGCCATGATGCATCTTAATTTGTAGCAAGATTTCAGACACTTTGCAATGTCATTTTTTAGATTGATTAGGAACATTCTATTATTTGACATCGGTACGTTTACAATGAAGTTATTTTTATCATCTTTTATAGAAAGATTACAATCCTTCATATGAATATCATAAACTTTTTCTAATAGTTGTCCTAAACTCAAGATGTTATTTTTCATATTGGGGACATAGTAAACATTGGAAATAAATTGATGTTGCCCATCTTTCAAGCGAATGATAATGTTACCTATTCCTTTCACTACTACGTTAGAATCATCTCCAAATGAGACTTTTTTGCTTATTGATTCATCTAGCTCCACGAACATATCTTTCCTTCCATACATATGGTTACGTGCACCACTATCAAGATACTAGGAATTTGGTTGACCACTATCACCCTCATTTCATGCTCGAAAAAAGAGTTTCTTTCTCATCGATCTTCTTCTCTATGTAGTTGATTTTTTCATCTACTCTATTGTTGGGAGCTTTACATTCTGAAACATAATGTCCAAACTTATGACAATTATAGCATTGAACTTGAGATTTGCCATACCTTGAGTTTATATTGCCTCTTCCACGACCTCGTGTTGAGCTTTCTCCTCTGTCAAAGTTGTTGGAATTTTTGTTGTAATTCCAACCTCCTCTACGATCGTGACTTCCATCTCTTCCACGACCTTTACTTCTGCCTCGACCACGTTGGTTTCTGTCATTGCCTTGGCTTTCAGGCTTATCCTTGAATTGCATCTTGAAGAGTTTCTCAGTGATCCCTTACTTCTTCTTATGCTTTTCTTCATATGCTTGTAATAACCCATTGAGTTCATCAATGATCATTTCTTCCAAATATTTTATTTCTTCCAAATCTTTTGTTTCCTCAATCGTCACGATGATGTGTTCAAATTTGGAACCTAATAAACAAAATATATTTTCCATTATTCTGACATCTTTCAACATCTTACCATTTCTTTTCAATTGATTAGAAACAACTACGAATCTCGAGAAATAGTCGAAAATAGATTCAAAAGCTTTCATATGTAGAGATTCAAATTAACCTCTTAGTGTTTGGAGACGAAACTTTTTCACTTTCTCGGCTCCCTTGAAAGAAATTTGAAGCTTATTCCACGCTGCTTTGGAAGATGTTGCATCTGAAATCTTCTCAAACCCATAATCATTTAAGGCTTGATAGATAAGAAATAGGGCATTCTTTTCTTTCTTTCTCAAATCCTTCCAAGATTTTTTTGCACTTGCGTTAGAGTAGCTTTATCGTCTGACTCACTTAAGCCTTTCTCTACAACTTCTCATACATCATGTGCACCCAAAAGAGCCTTTATCTTGATACTCCAATTATCATAGTTGTCGTTGTTGAGTGTTGGGACTTGAAACGATGGCATGCCTCCACTTGACATAACTCTCAATACAGTGAGAATTTACAAATTCTGATCGTACAGATGGATTCAGAATGTCAAAAAACCTTAGGAGGAACTCCGGGAAAAAATCTGAAATTTTTCAGTCAATGGTCAAAGTCAACTTTTTGGTCAAAGGCCAATGCTCAATCAATAGGCTCGATGGCTCGGTCAACAGGCTTGTCGGCTCGATCAATAGGCTTGGCGGCTCTGTCAACTCAGCTTGCGGCTTGGCATCTCGGTCAACTCGGCTGGACTCAGCTCCAACTCGGCTGACTCAATGAGTTAACTCACTTTTTGGAAGAACCTTTCGACGGAACGTGGCGGTGTGTCCAAACTCTAATCGGGATGATTTGCACGAAATCTGATTCGTATCGTCGAGAGCTTCGATTTGATATACAATAGTGTATATTTATATTTCCAACTACTGTTCTAATACTATTTTGTTGGAATATTATGGATCAAAACTCCTCAAACTCAAGAATACTCAAGAACAATTTCTAGAAATTCCTAGAAACTCTCAAACTTTTGTTTGTGATTTCTTCAAATTGATTATTACATTGCTACTAAGGAGTATTTATAGAAACAACTAATAAATCTAAGTCATACAACATAAACCTACTAAAAAAATCTAAACCATATACATATTTCCTTACTTAACCCATTTTTCTTCTTCTTTATGTCTACCAACAATGATCTGTATTCTTATCAATCTAGATCATTACCATAGAAATTTTCATGAGCTGGACTTCAAATAGGTTAAAATATTTCAAAGAACTTGGGCTTGTAAACAAGTTTAGAAAACATTTATTTGTAGGATATTATTTACAATTGGCTTAATAGGAACAATGAAAATAACTTGGAATAGTGTTTTCCGCATTCTCTCTTTCTTGGGTTACTTTTATAAGGCTAGTTTAGAAAGAGAGAAACATGGGATAGAAAGCAAGAATATAGCTTAGGGTGTAAATAACCCAGGAATAGATGAACAAAGAGGACGGGAAGAGATATTTAGGGTTTATTGTTTGAAATAAGTGGTATTTTATATTTTTGTCAAAATTTTACTTACCAAAGCTTTGAGCTTTCTAATATATTTTGGAATTTTATTTGGATTTGGAGTAATTTCTAAACTAGAATGCATAGATCCTAATGAATTAATTGCAAATTTGACTCATTGGAATAAAATGCTACTTATAGGTAAAATGAAATGTGTTCGATTTGGGATTTTGTGTTTTTAGTTTTAGAATTCTTCCCATAAATAGACATTTTATTTAAAAGATGGAGAAAAATGCCATATATTTCTCTTATTAAGTCAAATAGGTTATTTAGTCTCTTATAAAAAAATATCTTTTAAGTCCTTTTATTTTATAAAAATGTCAAATAACGATAAAAAAAATACATTTTTATTAATATCCTTATTAAAATAATATTATTTTCTCAATACTTTATTTTATTAGTAAACAATAAAAGGGTAAATATGACTTTGTGTTATGGTATTTTATTATAAAAATTATTAAAATATTAAATGAATAGTAAAATTTATACATTTTACGAAATGAAAGGAACTAAATGATATATTTTATAATTTAAAAGTTTAATAAGAAAAATAATAAAATATTATGTTTAAAGTTATTTACATCAAAATTATAATTTAAATATGATAAGATGATTTTAAATAAACAAGACAATAAAAAATACTAAATGAAATATGAGATGAAATAAAATACCTTATTTTACATCTCTAATAAGACTCAACGTTAGTTAAATATAAATTGTTTCAATGATGACAGGTCAAATGACCTTTTATTATGTTACTAAGTTAAGTCACAATTATTCTGTACAAGGAAAGATAAACTTATTGAAAAATTGGGCAATATTTTATTAACTCATTCTGCAGACGTAGAGACTCACTCTTTAGTCTCCCATTTCTTGTTTTTCCTTATTGGTCTTATTCTAACTATTTTATGAAAGCAAGAAGATTGACAGTTATTTGCACGTTTGTCCACTTACATAATGAGTTTATGTACACATACTGTTATTTTGGAGATATGTTTATGATTTGTGGTCAGAGGTTGGAGAAGGAGTCTGGTGTGACATTTGGGTATATTCACAAGGTACTGCTTCTCCAAGATACAAATTAGTAGTCTTTTACAAATAAATAAAACTATTAATCAGTAGAGTTGTTACTACTAGAATAGTCCAAGTGGATGACTTACTATTTTCTCACATGGTAGCTTTCATAAATCAAGAGAAATTGGAAGGCAGATCCTTCGTTGATGTAGTGGACTTTTCCCTAGTTGAGTGGTTTCATGGGTTGTATAAAAATAATATGAGACATTCATCGTCAGTTCTCGATTTTGTGCTTTTCTTAGAATTTCACTTTTAAAGTTTGAAGTCTTGTTTGCACGATTAATGGCCAGCTTGATGTTTTTGAGGATCGATCCAAGCAGTTTTAGGTTCCTAAACGGAACTTAATTATTACGGGGTCTTTTTTTATGTTAGATGCAACGATGTTTATTTAAATTAATTTGAAGGGAATGAATTAATTAGGGATAAATAATATTAACTTTATAAACTTTTTAATAAAATATTTATTTTTTGTCAAGCGGTTCAAAAAAATATTAAAATTTGATTATTTAATAATAATAAAGTGACAGTTAATATAAACCATTTTTATAAAATATTTGTTTTAATATTTGATGATTTTTATTTTTTTTGAAAATCAAAAATATATATTGAAATAATTTTTTGTTAGAATTTTATTATTGTTTTATTTTTTTCTTAAATAATTTATTGTATATTTCATTTTTATCTTTATTAATAACTAGTATTTTAATTGATTTTTAATCTTTTGATAATAAAAAATAATGATAATATTCAACACTTTTTTTTTTGAAAAAAATGTCTCTTTAGTTAATTGTAAAAATTAAAAAAATTAAGATGATTAATAATATTTATTTTATGGAAAGATTTTTTTTCCAATTTTCAAAGAAAAAAATTAAAAAATTAATTTAAATTATTAAATTTTTTAAGATGGTGTTAAGAATTTGAATTCTTTTGCTTTGGAAAAAAATAAGACTTTATAATCTCGAGTATTTATATATCTTTTGAACATTAAATACATTTCTATAAGATTTAATGAATTTAACATCATAAAATATATGAAAAATAAAGTATTTAATAAGGTTATATCTATTTTCATATAAGAAATGATTTTTTAAGTTTAATAACAATTTGAATTTCTAATTCTTTAGTTTTGGATTTGAATTTTGGATCTCAAATCTTTTAATTAAAAAATAAATCATTTGATAACCAATTTTTAGTAGATATCAAAATTTAAAAATTGTTTATTCAATAACTAATTTCTAATATTTAACCTTCAATTTTTTAAGCTCAAAATTCAATTCCAAACTTATTTTTAATAAATTTTCATTAAATTTTACTTTTTTAATTATTTTGAGTAAGTTTGAGTATTGTTGAGCATAATTGTATTATTAATTTTTAATGTCAAGAAATAAAAAAAATAGATATTTGATTTCAAAACTGACATTTTTTGAATTTTAAAATTTTAAATTTCAAAATTAAATTTTCAAAATTATAAAATGGAAATTAAAAATGAGATGTAAAATATAACTAATTTTAAAATTTATAAAATTTGAAAATTTAAATTAAAAATTAAGAATTGAAGTTGATATCAAATGAATTCTTAATAAGTTCACCATATTTTTCTATGTTTTTCAGAGTAATAAATTTATTAAATTTTTATAGATGAAAAAATTCATTTTATATATGATAATATACATACCTTTTATGATATATATATTATATAATAATGTTCATTGATCAATGAGATTATTGTGGAGAAAAACAATTGGATGTTCATCTATTAAAATTCTACTATGAATTAAAAATAATAATAGAATTAATATGATAGATATAAAATTAATTAACATAAAAAGAATACCTCACATCCAAAGAAGTGGATTCAAATCTAAGGAGAGACAAAACTTTCTTATTTATTAAGTTCTACTTCATATGAAATTAGGTTTGTTGTTTCGTGCTCGTTTTGTAAAGAACTTTGTATTTTAAATTATGTTTTTGTATTTGAAATTAGATTTTTTACTTTCTAATTCATTTTATTAAAAACATTGTTCGGTAAAAAGTTATGTTTCTTTGTTTTATTCTCTCATAAGTCATAACAAAGAAATGTAAGTTTAAGTAATGAAAGGAAAAATCAACCTCTTAGAATATTGTTTTCATTTTTTTTCTAAAGTTCAAGAGACAATAAAAAATATGTAAAAATGAATTTAAGTTCCAATTTAATTTTAAACTTGAAATTAATTACCAAATAAGGTTCATTTAAAAACTTGTGTTCGAAAGCTGAAAATTAAAAGGATAATTGGTTATAGAACATGTTATTAAAATCCTTGACAACTAATGAGATTATCGAAATCTTAAGAAATAAATGATAGGGATTTGATATGATTTGTACTGATTAAAAGATTTGGTTAATATTCAAAATATTGTGATTTTTTTAGGATATTATTGCTATCATAATTAGGAGTTTTTTTTTCTTACTTTTTTCCTATACCTAGTTTATCCTACAAATTGTAAGTAAAACTGACTTATAAACATAATTCAATGTTTAGAAAATACAATACAACAAATTATTGTACATTCCTTATATTATTTATTCAAGATGGTATCAAAACTCGTTTTTGTTAAGCACAACAACATATGTCTATCCTAATGGCCCATCAAAAGCTAGAAAACCACACTAAAAGTGTTGGTCCATCTCATGTGGGCCAACAACAAGAAAAAATAAAAAGGCATTCAACAATGAAGACTTGCGATGGGAAGAAGAAAAAAAGAGTCAAATATTTATGTTGTTTGTCTCTGTACAATATGTCTTGAATGACTTAAGGGGTTAATGTTTTGGCTTTATAAAAAGCCTTTGCCTCAACCTCAATATACATAACAAGTTGAGAGAAAGAAAAAAACATAAAGCCTCAGTAGAAAGAGTTTTCTGAGAAAATAAAATTGAGAGTCAATTTGTGAAGTTTTACCCACAAATTGAAGATACATATATATTGTATTTTTGTGAGAGATCTACCTAAAGGTGAAGTTTGTAATATCATTTTATTATAGTGAAAGTTTTAAGTGGTCTACGGGTTCTGTGGTTGTTACTTTCATTTTGGAAGGTTTTCCACGCTAAAAACCTTTGATGTTATTTTTGTTCTATTTTGGTTTGAAAAATTATCCTGGGTTTGTGGAATTTATTTCTTTAGGACCATCAATTTTTCCCAACAAAGTGGTATCAAAGCCTTGGTTGTTTTCAACGAGGATACTACTCATATATACGGTACTGTTCTATCGATACTTACTATTCATCAGTACTATTCACAGATTACTATTCGACAGGTACTATTCATCATCGGAAAAGTACCGAACTTGACGAAACCTATTGACTGACAATTCAAATGGAGGAGAGCACATGTAATATGATAAAGTTGATCGCATTTAATTATGAAATTTGGAAGCCAAAGATGGAGGATCTTTTATACATTAAAGATCTGTGGAAGCCAATTATAATGTCGAAGGAGAAAGTAGTGTCTACAACTTCGACGGATGAGAAAACCGACGATAAGACACCAAAAATAACCAAATCAGATGTTGATTGGGCCATGCTGAACCGAAAGTGTGCTGCTCAAATTAGACAATGTATTGACAAGAGCAGTTTTCAAAATTTTGCTAATGAATACGATGCTTACGTTCTTTAGAAAAATTTGGAGAAAATGTATGCGAGGACAACCGCACAGAATAAAGCTAATCTGATGCAACGATTAGTCAATTTGAAGTATAAAGATGAAAGCAACGTATCAAAACATATGAGTGAATTCCAAGGAGTTGTAGATCAAATCAACTCTATGAAGATGATTGTAGATGACTAGCTGCAAGCGTTGTTGATGCTGAGTTCTTTACCAAAAAGTTGGAATACTCTAGTTGTGTCAGTTAGCAACTCAGCTCCTGACGGCAAGCTTACCATGGATATGGTAAAAGATAGAATGCTAAATGAAGAGTCTCAACAAAAAGATGAAGGATATACTCTTGACACCAAAGCGCTTATCATGGAGAAACCAGACAAGCAAGAATGGTAAGGAATGAGTAAAAGTAGAAATCCCCATAACCAAAGTCAATAAAGAGGATGGTTAAAGTCTAGATTAAGGCATGACAAGAAGTGTCATCACTACGGCAAGCCCGGACACTTCATTCGAGAATGTAAAAGGTTAAAGGGGGAACGATTCAGAAATCAGGAAGCAGAAACCAGATCAAATGACACCACAATTGTCACTGAAGAAGTTGTAATTGTTCGAGATGATGATTATGTCAATATTTCATGTCAAGACACTACTTGGGTATGACTCAGGCGCTTCCTATCATGTCACCTCACGACGGGAATTCTTCTCAGCCTACTAGTATGCTTGATGATGATGCATATAATAATTATTTTGGTGAAGGAAATTGGAAGCTTACCAAAGGAAATTTGGTAGTAGCTAAAGGCAAGAAAGATACATCACTCTACCTCACAGAAGCCAGACTGTGTAGAGGAAAAGTAAATATCACTAGGAAAGAAGTTCCCACCGAGCTATGGCATAAGCGACTCAGTCACATGAGTGAAAAAGGTCTTAGAATTCTTTCCAAGAAGGAGCTCTTGCCAGGAATGGAAGGTACACCCTTGCAAACTTGTGTTGAATGTATTATGGGAAAACAACATAGAGTTGCATTTCGTAATCTCGCACCATCTAGGAAGGCAAATATTTTAGATTTAATATACACAGATGTTTGTACAATGAGTTGTAAGTCACTAGGAGGTGCTCATTATTTTGTGACCTTTATTGATGACCATTCTAGAAAAGTATGGAATTTTGCTTTGTAAACTAAAGATCAAGTGCATGAAGTTTTCAGGCAGTTTCATGTAAAAATAGAGAGAGAAACTAGTAGACGTTTAAAATGTGTACATGCAGACAATGGCGATGATTATCGTGGACCATTTGAGGAGTATTGCAGAAGTTTTAGCATCATGTTGGAAAAATCAGTACCAAAGACACCTCAACACAACGGTGTGGCAGAGAGGATGAACAGAACTATTTGTGAAAGAGTCAGATGTATGCTCTCAAATGCAAAACTACCAAACTCCTTTTAGGGGGAGGCAATGAGGATAACACTTGACTTAATCAACCTTTCTCTATCAATTCCACTGAACTACGACGTATCAGAAAGAGTTTGGACGTGGAAAGATGTTTCTTACAAACACTTGAAAGTATTCGGCTACAGAGCATTTGTTCACATCCCAAAAGATGAGCGGTCCAAGTTGGATGGAAAAGCGAAGCAGTGTATCTTTATGGAATATGCCCATGAAGAATTCGGCTACAGATTTTGGGATTCTATTAGCAAAAGGATTGTCAAAAGCAGAGACATGGTGTTTCTTGAAGACCAAACAATCGAGGATTTTGAGAAATCTGAGAAACCACAGTTAGATGAAATTCCAATTAATCTGGAACCATTCCCTTCACCAAAAAATTCTGATGACGAGGGAGTTACACCAGATATTAATGATGTTAATCCACTAGTTGGCATTTCAAAACCAGAACAAGTTTCTGAACAGGTCCAACCAGTAGTACAAACAAGGATATCCACCTGAGTACGAAAACCAAGTCATAGATATTCTCCTAATGAGTATGTGATGCTCACTAAAGGGGGAGAACCAGAGAGTTATGGCGAAGCTATCACTGATCAACATAAGACTGAGTGGTTAAAAGCCATGCAGGAAGAAATGAAATCTCTGCATGAGAACCACACATTTGACTCGATGAAACTACCATAGGAAAGCTCTTAAGAACAAGTGGTTTTACATAATAAAAAGTGAAGAAGGTAGCTCGTAACCACGTTACAAAGAAAGATTGGTTTTGAGAGGATTCATGTAGAAGAATGGCGTTGACTTCGATGAAATATTCTCACCAGTAGTTAAAATGTCTTCAATTCGAGTTGTTCTTGGTTTGGAAGCTAGCCTTAATTTAGAGGTTGAAAAATTAACGTAAAGACTACATTCTTACATAGTGATCTTGATGAGGAAATCTATATGGAGTAGTCCGAAGGTTTCCAAGTCAAAAGTAAAGAGAAGTAGTATGTAGACTAAAGAAGAGCTTGTATGGTCTGAAGCAAGTACCAAGGGAATGGTACAATTTTTTTGACTCATTCATGAGAATAATGAATACAATAGAACGACGAATGATCACTGCATCTTCATCAAGAAATTCTCTGATGGTGATTTTATTATTCTTTTGCTTTATGTTGATGACATGTTAATTATGGGTCAAAATATTGACAAGATTAACAAGTTGAAGAAGGAGTTAAGCAATTCCTTTGCAATGAAGGACTTAGGGCCTGCCAAGCAGATTCTTAGCATGACAATTACCTACAATAGGCAAAAGCAAAGGATTTGGCTTTCCCAAAAATGGTATGTTGAAAAAGTTCTTGAAATATTCAACATGAGCAAAGCTAAACCTGTTAGTTGTCCACTTGCAAGCCATTTCAATCTTAATGTAAGTCAATGTCCCTCAAGTGAGGAGGAGAAATCAGAGATGAGCAAGGTGCCTTATGCATCGACAGTTGGCAGTCTAATATACGTTATGGTATGCATCAGACCAAACATTGCACATGCTTTTGGCTTTGTGAGCCGATTCCTATCAAATCCTGGAAAGAAACATTGAGCAGCTATCAAATGGATACTCAGGTATCTCAGAGGAACTTCCAATCATTATTTATGCTTTGGTAATAATAAACCTATATTAGAAGGATGTATAGATTTAGATATGGCTGACGACGTGGATATGGGAAAGTCTATATCCGAGTACCTAATAACATTTGAAGGGGGAGTTGTTTCATGAAAATCATGATTACAAAAGTGTACTACCTTAAGTACTGATAAGAGCTAAATTATTGCACTTTTGTTATGATTTAAATGTTGATATTTGTGTGAAAATTGTGTTTATTTGATTATTTAATCCACAAATGTCATTTCACGGGTATTTCGTGTTTAAAGTGCAATTTCAGGTAAAATCATGATTTTGGAGAAGTTAGGGACAAAGTACAATGATCGGGATTGAATGAAAATAAAAAGAGAACAAAAATTTCAAAATTTGGAATTTCGCCGCCGGCGAGAGTATTCTCGCCGCCGGCGAAAACCTTACGGAAAAAAATGTTGAAAATCATGCAGGGAGCACGGATTATGGCCAAATGAATCTCGCCGCCGGCCAAAGTATTCTCGCCGCCGGCCAAAGTATCTCGCCGCCGGCCAAAGCATCTCGCCGCCGGCTAAAATCTTGGCGAAAATCTTCCCGAGAGCACAAATTTTGGTAAACTAATCTCGCCGCCGGCCAAATAATTCTCGCCGCCGGCCAAAGTATCTCGCCGCCGGCCAAATTATGTTGGCCGCCGGCCAAAGTGTCTAGCCGCCGGCCACATTATTTTGGCCGCCGGCCAAAATCAAAAACCTAAATATTTAATTTTCCAGAAATCTCGCCGCGGCGAGAATAATGTCTCCGCCGGCGAGTTTCGTCCAAAAATACATTTTTTATGTTGTTTTGTTCCAAAATTGCCCCCCAAACCCTAGATCTATATATACATTATGATGGAAAAGAGGGGGACGGCAGAGAGGGCACATCTAAGTTATTTTTGGAGGAGAAAAGGAAATTTTGGAGAGAAAGGTTGGAGAAGCTTGAAGGATCATCACCATTGTTGCTACCAAGTCTTCATCTTCAAGAGTTCTTCATCTCTTCTCCTTAGCTTTTGTTTTCTGTATTTTATTCAGATTGTTTGTTCATGGATTCAATTGAGAATATGTTTGTTCTTAATTTCGTTATGAACTAATTCGTTTTTGCTAAGGCTATGATGTAGTTAAATCAAGGAAATCTGATTTCTTTTGTTATTGTTATATGAATTCATTGTTTTCAAGTTGAGTATTTATTTCCATGCTTAATGCTTTTAAATTTCTGATCAAGATTTAGATGATTTGTTGCATTATATTGAGACCGAGAGGAGATGTGTAATGAATGCTTCTTGTGATAAATACCGTATGTTGAATGCGAGTTTGACACCTAATGCATGATGTATGTGGTTATTCTAGAAATTCCATAAATCGTAATGTGCTTATTTGTGATTAAATCTTCATAGAAATATAGTTGGTTTTCATAGATAAGTAATTCTAATATAACTTGAGAAAGAGTATTAGATAAGTTTGGGTTTTTCAACCATCACTTTTAACTTTGAATCTCATATAACATGACTTGAAATCGGATTGAATTGATTTAGCGAAATCAAATGCCTTAGCGTTTTTAATCATTTGTGAACAACATTAAATTTTGTTATTTGCGTTTAGTTTTATGTTAATTTGCTTTTAAAACAATTTCAACAATTCGGTTTTCAAATAAAATTAGGGTTAGTCAATTTCGGTACTTAGTAACGCCATTCCTTGTGGGTTCGATATCCGTACTTTTTGTACACTTTATTACTTGAACGATTCGTACACTTGCGAAAATAAGCATCAAGTTTTTGGCGCCGTTGCCGGGGAATGGTTTGATTTTATTAATATCGATACTACCTAATCTTAGTTTTAATTTGAAGTTAATTTGCTTTATCTTTCTTTCATTTTTAATTTTGTTTATTTTGCTGTTTTATTTTATTTATCATAAGAAAAAGTAACTTTGTGTTGTTTTTGTGCTAGTTGATTTTTTTGGTTGTAGGATTTTTGTATGAGACGTACAAGAAGCCTTAACCTTCTTCCATTTGATCACGAGATTGATAGAACATATAGGCGTCTAAATCGAGAGAGAAGGCGTTCAACCTCAGCTCCTAATAGACAATCAGCCATGGATCTACCATTTGTTGAGGAAGGTGGAATTCGTAGAGCTTTAAGGGATTATGCTGCGCCTAATGTTGCTGGGACTACTTCGGGTATAAGGAGGCCAACTATTCAAGCCAATAACTTTGAGATAAAACCATCCTTTATCCAAATGGTTCAAACAAATCAGTTTGGGGGAATGTCAAAGGATGATCCAAATGCACATATTGCTTACTTTCTGGAGGTGTGTGATCTTTACAAAATAAATGGTGTGTCTGAAGATGCTATAAGATTGAGGGTTTTTCCTTTTTCACTTAGGGATAAAGCCAAGGAGTGGCTAAACTCATTACCACCTGGATCAATTACAACATGGAATGAGTTGGTTCAGAAATTCTTGTCTAAGTTCTTTCCTCCTGCTAAGACGGTAAAATTGAGGAATGAAATCACATCTTTTACACAGTATGACCAAGAATCATTGTATGAAGCTTGGGAAAGATTCAAAGAAATGTTGAGGAAGTGCCCACATCATGGTATACCGATTTGGTTGCAAGTGTCTACATTTTATAATGGATTGGTTTCAAACTATCGGGCAATGATTGATGCTGCAGCTGGAGGGTCTTTAAATGGAAAAACACCGGAGGATGCTCATGAGTTGTTAGAGATTATGGCAGAAAACAACAATCAGTGGCATTCAGAGCGAGTAATTGCAAAAAGACCAACAGCAGTGCATGAAATTGATTCAGTGAATGCTTTGTCGGCTCAAGTTGCTGTTCTTTCAAGAAAGATGGATTCTTTGTCTTCCAAATTCGAATCCAAACCAACTGCACAATGTGATTTATGTGGTGGAAATCATGCTAGCATCGAGTGCCAAGTTGGAAATCCATTTGCTTCACCAAATGCTGAGCAAGCAAATTATGTTTCAAATTTTCAAAAACCTCAACATAACCCATATTCGAACACCTATAATCCAGGTTGGAGAAATCATCCAAATTTTTCATGGGGAAATAATCAAGGGGGATTCAAACCGTCATCATCTTCGTACCAACCCCAAGAGAAGAAACAAACAAATTTGGAAGAAATTTTAGGAAAGTTCATTGAGGAAACAAGAGCAAATTTCAGAAATCAAGAGGCAATCAACAGGGACATCCAAAACCAACTAGGGCAGCTTTCAAAGCAGATTGCAGAAAGGTCGCAAGGATCGCTGCCTAGTGACACCATAAATCCCACAGAGCATGTAAAGGCTATCACATTGAGAAGTGGAAAAGAACTTGAGAATCAGAAGAAATCGGAGAAAAAGATGGAAGAATCTAAAGAAAAGCCATCAAGATCCCAAGATATTCAACCTTCCCCATATGCAAAATATGAGCCTCCTATCCCATATCCTCAAAGATTGAATAAGAAAAAGCTTGATAATCAATTTGATAAATTTCTGGATATTTTTAAGAAATTGCATATTAACATTCCTTTTGCAGAGATGTTGGAACAAATGCCCAAATATGCAAAATTCATGAAGGAAATCCTATCAAAGAAGAGGAGGCTAGGAGATAATGAAACTGTCATGCTAAATGAGGAATGCAGTGCAGTTCTTCAAAGAAAACTGCCACGGAAATTGAAAGACCCAGGGAGTTTTACTATACCTTGTACTATAGGAAGTTGCAATTTTGATAAAGTCCTATGTGATTTAGGAGCAAGCATTAATTTGATGCCACTTTCTGTTTTCAGGAAACTAGGCCTGGGAGAAGTGAAGCCCACTTCAATATCTTTACAATTAGCGGATCGATCGGTGAAATATCCTCTAGGGGTAATTGAGGATGTTTTAATTAAAGTCGGCAAGTTTATTTTCCTTGTAGATTTCGTGGTGCTTGACATGGAGGAAGATAGAGAGATACCGTTGATATTGGGGAGACCGTTCCTTGCAACTGGAAGAACATTGATTGATGTTCAGCAAGGAAAGCTCATTCTACGGGTGCAAGATGAACAAGTAACTTTTGATGTTTTTGAAGAAACAAAATTTCCAAGTGATGTACATTCTTGTTTTCAAATTAACACTCTTAACGGGTTAATCTCGGAAACTTTTGAGGAGAGCACTTCATTGCTACCACTAGAAGCTTGCCTTGTGAAATCTGCAACAATTGAGAAGGAAGATGAGGGGACGGGACAATGTTCTGAATTACTAGCAGCACCTAATGAACATTTATGCAGTGATGAAACATTTAAGGAGTTGGGAACAAATGAAACTCCAACCTCAGTGGTAAAGAATGGAGCCAACAAGATTGAGTTAAAGCCAATGCCATCCCATCTAAGAAAAAAAAAAAATTTCTTACGTTCATTACCGGCGAGGGCAGTTTCACCGCTGGCAGAAAGGAGATCTCTATTCCCTTTCTTACATTGAGGACAATGTAAGGTTTTGGTTGGGGGTGCAGTAAACGGTAAATCTTTTCTTCCCTTCATTTTTATTAGTTTTGTTTGTGTTTTTGTTTGTGTTTAATTTTGATTTTCCATTTATTTTTCTACATTTTGATTTAATTTCTTTTATTTGTTTATTGTCTTATTTTTATTTTTATTTTTATTTTATTTTATTTGCATTTTACTTATTTTAATTTGCACGTTGATGACAATAATGTGATTGTGATAACAAGTAGCTGTTAGAAGACATTAAATTTTGCTTCGGTTTAAAGAGAATTTCAAATGTTGATTTTACCTAGTTGGCGACTCTTTTGGTATGTGGTATGATTTGGTTGATTAGTCTAAATGCTTAGAGAAGTCTTATGTGCGAATTTTTCATGAATATTTTTGTGATCTCAACAAACTCTAGAACTCATTTGAAAACCTCTTGAGGCGAAATAATTTGGAATTACACTGTTTAGGATATGATGTAGGCCATTTTTGGATCGATTGTGCCATTTTAAGCCTACCTTGTTATCCTTATGTCACTAGTTACCTCTTTGAGCCTATTTAAATATATTGTTAGCCTTACTTTTCTTTCTTTTTGCCTTATATAACCTACCTTCTATTGAGCCAAAAATATATATATATAATTCCTACCTTATTTGTTAAGAGCACTTAATTTTGAACACAAACTTTTCAAGAGGAATTGGAGAAATCTTCCACATATATTGGGAGAAATCGGTTGGGGGTTATGTCTTTTCAAGAGCAATTGGAGTAAGGATGCAAAAAAAAAAAACAAAAAAAAAACAAAAAAGAAAAGAAAAGAAAAGAAATCCACATATATTGGAAGAAAGTTGTTGGCTTTTCAAGAGCAATTGAGTAAAAAAAAAAAAAAAAAAAAAGAGAAAAAAAAAGGCCTTCACACTCTAGTAAATAAAAGAGTGTTAGTGATTGATATACTGAGGTGAAAAAAAAAATTGAGGAAGAAGTTGGGTTATCTTTGGAAAAATGGGTTATGATCGGAAGAAACAATTTGGGTTAAATGGTGTTACTCTTTTACTTAATTGGTTGTGTTTAATCTAATAAGTGCTATTATTTGTATTTTGACACTTCCCGTTCTTTCTTAACCAAATACCTAAGCCTAACATTACAAGCCTCATAAAGTCCTATTGATCCGAAGTGGTGTATTTTTCCTTCATTAGTGGAGAGAGGTTTGAAAAGTGAGCCTATGGAGTTTGAGATTTCACCTTTTTGTTTGTGGATGTTATGCATAATATTATCCGGGCATTATGGCTATTGGTTTGTGGTTTGATGGATGTTTAAGAGTCAAAAACAAAAGTGAAATTTGCATTTGAGATTTCTTAAAGCTTAGGTGACATTTAATTATTCTATATGTTGGGTGTTATTTACAATTTTTGAGACATTTGTGCAAATTATTTGTTATGTGATTTTATTGTTTTAAGTTAGTATAGTTATAGGTATGATGTTTGTGGGTATCGTCACTGGAAGCCCTCACGAGACTACAACTCGTCCTACTAGGGCCACCTAGGGGTTTAAAGGCTTATTGCATATGCTTAATGCAATGTTGTTAATAGAATAAATTTCCTTTGAATTTTTCTTTTAATTTCTCCTCTTAAATTATTCATAGATCGCTTTTCTTGCTAGAGACTAGCAAGAAGCTGGTTGGGGGTTGTTGATAAGAGCTAAATTATTGCACTTTTGTTATGATTTAAATGTTGATATTTGTGTGAAAATTGTGTTTATTTGATTATTTAATCCACAAATGTCATTTCACGGGTATTTCGTGTTTAAAGTGCAATTTTCAGGTAAAATCATGATTTTGGAGAAGTTAGGGACAAAGTACAATGATCGGGATTGAATGAAAATAAAAAGAGAACAAAAATTTCAAAATTTGGAATTTCGCCGCCGGCGAGAGTATTCTCGCCGCCGGCGAAAACCTTACGGAAAAAAATATTGAAAATCATGCAGGGAGCACGGATTATGGCCAAATGAATCTCGCCGCCGGCCAAAGTATTCTCGCCGCCGGCCAAAGTATCTCGCCGCCGGCCAAAGCATCTCGCCGCCGGCTAAAATCTTGGCGAAAATCTTCCCGAGAGCACAAATTTTGGTAAACTAATCTCGCCGCCGGCCAAATAATTCTCGCCGCCGGCCAAAGTATCTCGCCGCCGGCCAAATTATGTTGGCCGCCGGCCACATTATTTTGGCCGCCGGCCAAAATCAAAAACCTAAATATTTAATTTTCCAGAAATCTCGCCGCGGCGAGAATAATGTCTCCGCCGGCGAGTTTCGTCCAAAAATACATTTTTTATGTTGTTTTGTTCCAAAATTGCCCCCCAAACCCTAGATCTATATATACATTATGATGGAAAAGAGGGGGACGGCAGAGAGGGCACATCTAAGTTATTTTTGGAGGAGAAAAGGAAATTTTGGAGAGAAAGGTTGGAGAAGCTTGAAGGATCATCACCATTGTTGCTACCAAGTCTTCATCTTCAAGAGTTCTTCATCTCTTCTCCTTAGCTTTTGTTTTCTGTATTTTATTCAGATTGTTTGTTCATGGATTCAATTGAGAATATGTTTGTTCTTAATTTCGTTATGAACTAATTCGTTTTTGCTAAGGCTATGATGTAGTTAAATCAAGGAAATCTGATTTCTTTTGTTATTGTTATATGAATTCATTGTTTTCAAGTTGAGTATTTATTTCCATGCTTAATGCTTTTAAATTTCTGATCAAGATTTAGATGATTTGTTGCATTATATTGAGACCGAGAGGAGATGTGTAATGAATGCTTCTTGTGATAAATACCGTATGTTGAATGCGAGTTTGACACCTAATGCATGATGTATGTGGTTATTCTAGAAATTCCATAAATCGTAATGTGCTTATTTGTGATTAAATCTTCATAGAAATATAGTTGGTTTTCATAGATAAGTAATTCTAATATAACTTGAGAAAGAGTATTAGATAAGTTTGGGTTTTTCAACCATCACTTTTAACTTTGAATCTCATATAACATGACTTGAAATCGGATTGAATTGATTTAGCGAAATCAAATGCCTTAGCGTTTTTAATCATTTGTGAACAACATTAAATTTTGTTATTTGCGTTTAGTTTTATGTTAATTTGCTTTTAAAACAATTTCAACAATTCGGTTTTCAAATAAAATTAGGGTTAGTCAATTTCGGTACTTAGTAACGCCATTCCTTGTGGGTTCGATATCCGTACTTTTTGTACACTTTATTACTTGAACGATTCGTACACTTGCGAAAATAAGCATCAAGTACCACAAAAGAAAAGTACATTGCAATCACAGAAGGTTGTAAGGAGATTCTGTGGATGAAAAAGTTTCTATAAGAATTGCATTAGAACTAAAAAATTATGTTATTTATTGAGATAGTCAGAGTGCAATTCACCTTAGCAAGAACCCAACCTTCCACTCAAGGTCTAAACATATCGACGTAAGGTATCATTGGATTTGTGATGTGTTGGAACATAAACTACTGCAAGTTGAGAAGATCCATACCAATGATAACGGGGCAGATATGATGACAAAGATCTTGACTAGAGAAAAGCTTGTTATCTATAGAGAGATTGTAGGTGTGGAGGATCCATGTCCTATATAATGTGGAGGGGGATATTTGTTGGTCAATCTCATGTGGGCTAGCAACAAGAAAAAAATAAAAAGGCATTCAATAATGAAGGCTTGCGGTGGGAAGAAGAAAAAAAGTCAAATATTTGTGTTGTTTGTCTCTGCACAATATGCCTTGAATGGTTTAAGGGGTTGATGCTTTGGCTCTATAAAAAGCCTTTGCCTCAACCTCAATATGCATAACAAGCTTAGAGAAAGAAAAAGACATAAAACCTCAACATAAAGAGTTTTCTGAGAGAAGAAAATTAAGAGTCAATTTGTAAAGTTTTACCCACAAATTAAAGATACATATATATTGTATTTTTGTTAGAGATCCACGCAAAAGTGAAGTTTGTAATCCCATTTTATTATAGTGGAAGTTTTAAGTGGCCTACGGGTCCCTTGGTTGTTACTTTCATTTTGGAAGATTTTTCACGCTAAAAACCTTTGGTGTTATTTTTGTTCTATTTTGGTTTAGGAAATTATCCTAGGTTTGTGGAATTTATTTCTTTATGACCATCAATGTTTCCCAACAGAAAGTTCAAATAAAAATCCAGAATTAATTTCCACCCTAAATTAAGAATCAATGTCTAGGAGTACACATAAATTGAAAAACATTGAAGAATGGGTAAGGATTTGACTTTCTCGTTGGTTTGAACAAAGCTGGATGATGTCCATGGGAGGGTCCTTAGTCGTTGCACGTTGTCATTGTGCAAGGTGGTCTTCTTAGAGGAGTAATGTGAATGCCATCAATGTGAACACCATCCTATGTCTCTAGTCACACTTCTTGTGTCTCTTGACTCTCACAAAGGAAATTGGGAGAAATAAGCTCTCAGTTAAATGGCATTATGGAAAAAATATTAGGTTCGATAATGGGCTAAATCCCAATCAAATGGGAACAATTTTTTGGCGTCACTTACACAATAAGCTACATGGAAATTAGGCTAGGTCAGATCCAAATTTTTGGGACTATATCGAATCTATCTGAAAAGCACGTGATGTATTCCAAAGATTGTACTAATTGACTAACTTGCTTCCTTTTCTATTTTTGGGTTGTGTCATCCTACCTGTATAATTTCTATAAATGTTTTTACAAAGTTTTCTTTAAATTAGAACTAACCATCCTATAGTGAAATGATGATTATCATACAATATTTTTTCATAGATTAACAGATTATAAGCATAATTTACAATCTAAAAGAAGAATAAACAAACTAAAGGGATCAAAAACTTGTAAAGCCAAGGAACTTAACTCCAGTCATTGAAATTATTATCTAAGCTGCAAAATAAAAAAAAACTGTTATATGCTATTTGTGTTTGGTTATTCTAAACTATCAATAGTACTCAGATTAGATGGTGTATTTTGATGAGAAAAATGTGTGTTGAGCTTTGGGACCATAACAACTTTTTATAGTCGTGCTTCCCATCAAAGCTTCGACAACATTACCAACCTCCACTAATTACTACACACGAAGTGTGTGCAATGAATATGGAAGTATACGTATCAAAAAAAGTAATATAATGATAAGAAAAGAGCGTTCTCACAGAGATTATTTTATTAGAAACTAATTTTTAAAACAAAAAAAAATCAATTTTTTGTGTTTTTATATTTTAAGGAAGCAAAATTAAAATAACTAAAAGTAAAATAGAAATAATTAATTAAATGAAATTTGGTAACTAAAAAGATATATGAGAAAATATCTAGGAATACTTAATCCTTAAATTTTCTAAACATGGGAATCGCTAAAATCTCTCCAATATAATTATAAATTAATTACATGATCAATTGAATCTAACCTAACATGTATTCCTTTCTCAAGTAAACTACACACCATATAGTAATTAATTTAATCATACTCTCATGCCAATTAAATTGTATACTACTCATTAAGTTCATCAATTATGGATCATATATATAAGAATCATACATCTCTACCTAGAAACTACACATGTTATTTAATCAAGACAAACAATTAAATAATTCTCTGAAATCTATTTAATTGCCTCTATAGATAAATTTTTGGCCAAACAATTATTAGCATATAAATCAGATTAAATAATATAATTCAATTAAAATTATAATTGAGGTAAAATATTAAATCATCACATGGTGAAAATTGGGTTCATAAGATCCCTAGATTAATAAATTAACTACACATAATTGTGTTCATAAAGCTCATATTTTTCATAAAAGAAGACGTAAAAATTGATAAAGAAAAGAGTAGAAGAAATACAATCGATCTCTTGAATTATAGTATTAATCTTCCCTTGTATCTCTACCAAAATTGTATCTCTTGAATTTTTTTTCCCTTTTTAGTTCCAAAAATTGACCAAAATTATGCTAATGGAGGCCACTTAGGCCACTTCACGCATTCCATCCATGGCAGGGGAAATTCACTAGGAAAATCACAGTGGGACGCGTGGTAGGGAAGAATGGTCAGAGTCAACACTTGTTGAGTCAGCACCACGTGGTGTGACATGATTGGTGGAAACGGATGGCCTGGTGCATGGATGGAATGCGTGAAGCAAAAGTATAATGACACATGCTAATGCAGTTTGACTGAGCACAAAATTGGATTGAATGCCTTGCTAACACATGACATGAATTTCGTCCTCCTCACACTCTACGAAGCATGATTTGTTGTCCCTGCTTCCATGGTGTTTGTGTGGCTTGTATGGCATGCCACGTGGCAACTCCTGATTGGTCATGCATTAATTTGATGTTTATCCTTATCCTTTTCTATCTTATGTTCATGTTCTAATGTTTTACCACTCTTCAAGTCTATGGCTTTGTATTGGTCCTTACCTTCTCTTCGTGGGTTTACAATCGTGTCACTTGGAAGGTTACCTTGAGGCCTTTGGCTTATGGCCTGAGTGAGTTGCTCCATTTGGTTCTCTAAATTTCGAATCGAAGTCTCTTGAGTGGACACTTTTGTATTTACTGATTGGATGAAGTCTTTCATCATCCCCATTAATGTATTTATATTATCCTGAGTAGGTGGCTTCTTCTCTTGGGCTTGTGATTGTGGTGGTGGTTGAAAACCAGGTGGTGGAAATGATTGATGGTTGAATTGATTACCACCTTGATTGTTGTTATTACTCTAAGAGAAATTTGGATGTTGTCTCCATCCTGGGTTATATGTGTTCGACTATGGATTATTATTTAGATTCATATTACCCATATAACATATGTATTTAGGATTATTTGTACAATTATCAAACAAATGAGCTCCTCCACAATACACACATGACCCTCTTCAATTTCGGACATGGTTTATACTTGCTGGCGAGTGTTGAGCCTTCAAAAGATTAACCAAAGATGAAACTTGAGTTGTAAGTGCTGTGATCTCATTTACCTCATGCACTTCAGATACTCTTCTTGTGGCTATCATTCTTTCCATTGGCCATTGATAGTTATTGCTACCTATTTTCTCAATTAAATCATAAGCTTGATTGTAAGATTTGGATAACAAAGCTCCATTAGCATATGCATCAACAATAGTTCTTGTGTGAACATTGAGACCATTATAAAAAGTCTCCATTTGAATCCAAGAAGGATTACTATGATGAGGAAAAATCCGTAGCAATTCCTTGAATCTTTTCGTGATTGCTTATGCATTAAAAAATCATAAATATTCCAAAAAAATCCCTAAATATTTAAAATTTATATTTTCACCCCTTTTCACTAAAAAGTTTATATTTTAATATTTTTAGCCTAAAAAAATACTATTTGTTAAATAAAATAAGTAAATATTAGTTATGGCTCTTCAATAACCAAAATGTATGGACCATACTAAATGATCCGTTAAAGAAAAACAAATTAAAAATGAAATTGGAGAATAAAAAATTGATCGGTTACATTCTCCCATTTGGTCCAAATGTTCAACATAATCCCATCGATTATCTTTCTTAAGAAAAAACACACGAATCATGACGATATGTCTTCTAAGAGCGAGTATTATCTTCCATGTATTACAGTGTATTTAGTTTCTCAAGTATTACAATTTATGTGGTAACAAAACTTAATGAATAAATCCTATATTTATTCTTGTTTCTCTACAAATATATTTTCCCAAATAAATTAAGGTGCTTATGAATATGAGAAAATATCATAATATATAAGAGTTTCAATAATAAACTCTATATATAAATTTACATATTTGAACCAGTCCCATTTTCTCTACATGATCCTTAAATTTCAATGGTGGCATGCCCTTAGTCAAAGGATCAACAATCATCAACTCAATGTGACCACTTTCTTTTCCTTAACACATTCTCTTACGGCCAGGTATTTGATGTTGATGTGCTTACTATGACTACTACTCTTGTTATTCTTAGCATAAACACAGCTGCTAGCAGTTGAGTTGTCATAGTATAATCTCAATGGCCTAGAAATTGAGTGAACTACTCTAAGCCCAAAAATGAAGCTCTTTAACCATATACCATATGATGTAGCCTAAAATTATGACATGAACTCGACCTCTATAGTAGAAGTAGCAGTCAAGGTCTGCTTTGCACTTCTCCAAAACACGGCTTGATCGGTAAGCATGAAAATGTAAACAAATGTTGATTTGTGTGAATCAACATAGCTAGCGAAGTCCACATCGGAGCAGCCAATCACTTCCAAATCATCAATTTGTTTATAAATGATCATATAGTCCTTGTTTCCTTGAAGGTACCTCATCACTTTATTTGTAGCTCTTGAGTGGTCCTGATGAATAACAAGATCGACATTGGGTTAGAAATAATGATCTTATAGATACTTTCGTTTTATATTTGTAAAACTCTCACAGGTGAACGAATCATTTTATAGAAAATGACAAGTACACTCTCAAGGTAGATCTAAGGAAGGAATATATGTGGTTTTTAATTTATTATTTGAACTTTTAAAAATGAAATTAAATCCTAAACATCTTGTGACAATATTTTGATTTTTGTTTCCTAATTTAATGACATAAAAAAACATAGATATGGATTCAATAAACAATAATGCAAATTTTTATAATTCATAATAGCGTAATATTTATGGATATAATAATTAAGTTAATTATGCTTGCTCAAATTATTTAGGCTATTAAAGATATAAATTGATATTTGTTGATTTTCTATTTTTGATATGAAAATGTCTTTAGGCGAGACCCAAATTCTTTTATTTAATATTAATTAACTAATATCCTTAGGTGGGGCCTATTAATTAATTAAGTATTAAATTTCACCTTTATATATAAGAAAATAGCAAACAATTTAATCATAGCTTTAGACGGAGTTAGTTAATTAGACTTTATTCAAGGTGTCCAAATTAAAACCAAGAGTTTAATTATTTGAGTACTAACTTTCAAGTTTTAAAACCATTACTAAAAATATGTTTTCAATATATTTTCAAATAATAGTTCTTATAAAAATCTTTTGAAATAGAGCTTCACTCTAACTACCTAAAAATTGTACCAACAAATAAAAAACACTACTCTAAATCAGATTGGGTAATTAAACCTTAGAATCTAATTTTCATATTTAAGTTTGTAATAGAAAATAATATATTTCTCTCTAACATCCTTAATATAAAATCTTGAATAAAAACAAAATCAATTTATTTTGTAAAAATGTTTTACCTATTTAGTATTTTGCAAGCATAACAATGTTATTATTATATCATATTTACAACCAACCAACCATGTTAAATTTAATCACGGACAAATTAAACATTACTCGGTGCGGGTGTGTGCTAGGAATGTGCTAGTTTCACGTGGGTGTGTGCTTGTTGTGTGCGCGGTGCACACACGGGACTTGGTATTTTTTTACATTTTTGACAATTTTGACCCATTTTGTCCAATTTTTCCATTTGTTGTATTTTTCCTCATTTGTTTCTCAAGATATTTGTGATGTATTGCCTCCAATATTTTTCTTCGAGTATTTAAGTTATTTTTGAAAGAAAATAGTTGAAAAACAATAAAAATACCCGTGATTTTAAAAAAACAAATTTATATAAAAATATGATAAAATCATTCAAATATAAATTTTAATCAATTAAAGTACCTTAAATCATGGTAATTTTAGTGCTTTTTATGCACTCATTAGGTTCAAACTTGGATTACTATGATATCGTCCCGACATTCCAACACAAAATGCAATGTCAAGCCTTGTGCAAACCTGAGCATACATGAGGCTTCTAACAGCTAAAACATATGGAATGTTCTTCATTTGTTCTCTTTCAAAATCATTCTTTGGGAATTGGTCCAAATTGAACTTATTGCCCTTCACAATGGGAGTAACACTTGGTGAACAATATTTCATTCAAAATCTCTCTAAAACTTTATTGATATAGGTTTCTTGAGACAAACCCAAGACACCTCAAAGTACTTCTTTATGGATCATAATGCTAATGGCATAAGATGCCTTACCCATATCTTTCATATCAAAATTTTTAGAGAGGAATTGTTTTACCTTATGTAGCAAACCCTTATCATTGGTTGCAAGAAAAATTTCATCCATGTATAAAAAAAATCTTACTTATACTAACCTTCTGGTATATTGATCCATAAAGTTTTCAACAAATTCTAATGAAGAAATTACTCCATGAAATTTAAAATACCATTGGCGGGATGCTTGTTTTAGTCGGTATATGAACTTATTAAGCTTACAAACCAAATGTTCACCATCACTAGAGATAAATCCTTTAGGTTGTTTCATATAAACCTCTTCTTCTAGAACTCCATTGAGAAATGTTGTTTTCACATCCATTTGTTGCATCTTAAGGTCAAAAAGGGATACTAATGCCAATATAATTTGAAAGGAATCTTTTTGAGATACATGGGAGAAAGTCTCTATATAATGAATTCTTTTTTTCCGAGTGAATCCCTTAGTAACTAATCTAGCCTTGTATTCTCAATTTTTCCCAATGAGTCTTTCTATTTCTTAATGACATATTTACATCCAATTGATTTTGCACAAACAGAAAACTCAACAAGGTTCCAAACTCCATTACTCTTCATGGAACTCATCTCATCCTTCATAGCATCATACCAACATTTAGACTCTTTGCAACTTATGGCTTGTAAAAAGCATTCAAGATCATTCTCAACTCCAATGTTACAGTCAGATGCTTGTAGATACACAACATAATCACTAGAAATTGTTGATATTTTAGTTCTAGTTGATCTTCTTAATGTTGCACTATCATCTTCTTGGGAAGTATGAGGTTAAACTTATTGTTCAGAAGTTTTAAGATTCTCCTAAACATTTTGATCTATTGGAATATTGTCAATAACTTATGGAATTTCAATGATTGTTTATTCAACATCAGCTTGTACTTGAGGGGTGTTGTGAAAATAAATTAATCTATCTATTGAAGTGGAAGGTTGAGACTCTAAATGATCAGTATCAAAAATTATGTTCTTGATTTGATCATTCCCACTAATTAGGTTATACTCATTGCATTTCTTGATTCCACAAATATACTGTTATGAAATGGACAATAAAATTTGTAGCCCTAAGACCGTTCGATATATCCAACAAAATAAACACTAATGGTCCTTGGGTCTAGATTCTTCTCTTATTGATTATAAATCCTCACTTTAAACGGGCATCCCCAATAGCGTATATGTCACAAACTCAGTTTCCAACCTTTCGAAAATTCAAATGGCATATTTGAGACAAGCTTGGTTAGAACTCAACTTAATATATACATAGCCATCTTTAAAGCTTTAGTTCACAAGGATTTAGGAAGATTAGAGTAGCTAAGTATACTTCGCACCATGTCTAATAATGTTTAGTTTCTCCTTTCTACTACACCATTCTTGTCTAGTGAACTAGGCATAGTGTATTGGGCAACTATCCCATGTTCTTGAAGAAACTTAGTAAAACGGATCAGGTGCTTATCTATTCTTAGTATATCTATAATAATATTCACAATATCTATCTGATCTCATGAGCTTTATTTACTTTCCACATTTTTTCTCTACTTCAGCCTTAAAGATCTTGAAGGCATTTGATGCTTCACTCTTATTTTGAAACATGTAGAGATACATATATCAAGAAAAATCATCAATAAAGATGATAAAATATTTATGAACTTGTATGTGTATGTTTGACCAATATATATCATTATGTATGATTTCTAATATGCCTGAACTCCTATTAGCACATTTCTTTGACTTGTTAGTCTACTTTCCCTTAATGCAGTCCACAATGTCTCAAAATCAGTAAATTCTAGAGTACTAAGTACCCCATCTTTCACTAATTTTTTAATTATTCTATGGATATATGTCATAATCTTCTATGCCATAATGTAGAAGAGTCCTCATTAATAATACATCTTTTAGTGCCAATTTGAACATGCATAATGTTATGAGTGCATTATTTCATAATTGATGCGGTAAAGACCATCAGACAAAATAGCATTCCCAACACAATTAGATTTATAAAATAAATTGAAAGATGTTCCTAAAATGTGAAAAAAATAACCAAAAAGTACAAGTCTTCAAATACAAATCAAGTTTCTAGAGAAACTTGGAACAAAAAAAGTCTTTTCTAATTCTAAAATAAAACCACTACTTAAAATTAAACTGCATGTCTCTATAGCCTCCACATGCAAGCCCATCTTGTTTCCAGATAAGGTGTATTTCTCACTTCCCACTAGCTTTCTTAGGTTTCACATACCCTCCAAGGATTTTGCAACATGGATTGTAGATCCAAAATTAATCCACCAGGTGTTAATATTAACATTAACCATATTAGATTCATAACAAACAAATGAGGTTTGATTACCTTTATCCTCATTCCAATTCTGGAATTTGATACATTCCTTCTTCATGTGTCCCTTTTTTTATAGAAGAAACAATTGGCTTCTTTCTTATATTAGCTTAAGGTGGGCTTTCCCTTTCCCTTTCTATTTGTTTTGAGATTTTCCTTTTCCACATTTTCACCAAGATCCATAGCATGCCTCCCTTCCTCTTGAACATACATGTTCATTAGTTCATTCATTGACCATTTATCATCATGTGTGTTGTATGAGATTTTGAATGGCCTAAACTATTGTGAGAGAGTGTTCAAGATATAGTGCACTGAGAAGGATTTTGATATCTCAACCTTGAGATTCTTAAGTTGATCTACAATGTCCCTTATTTTCATAATGTGCTCGGGCACACCTTTCACACTAGTGAGTCTTAAGGAAGAGAAATTCATAATAAGGGTGCTTTCCAAAGTGTGATGAATTGATCATAAAGCGTGATATTCGTTGGAGTGTTAGTTTCAGTAATTTTAGGTGATTCATTTTTCCTAATAGCATATTTAATATCCATTCACCCTAGATGAAAGAGAATTATTTCCTCCCATACTTTATAATTATCCCCTTTTAATTCAGGAGTGTCACAACAAAAATAAGAGAAATTCACAGGTTTGAAGTTACAATTAAAGATTATATGCTTATTAAACTTTAAGACCTAAATAAAAGTCATTCTTTACCAATGTAAATCATGAAAAATATGAATCCAATGACAGAAAACTTGTCTATGGACTAAAGTTATAATTCAATTAGATTAGTCTTAATTTTACAATAAAACTATCAAATTATGTTTCTTTTCCTAATTCTTGTGAGTAAATTAGAAAATATAATTTGATATTTTATTCTAATTAATCACACAAAAAATATAATAAATATTTCTATGGGATAAGATTTATTATATCACATATGATTAATCACAATTAATATTTATTTTCTAAATGTGATCCTAAATAAACCTTATTATTGTGTTAATGAATTGAAGATGTTGTGGTTACTCCCTAATTAATTAAACTATATGAATCACTTAAACATTAAATAAATCTTTAGGCTCAATTATTGTATAAAACTAGAAATAATATTAATTTAATTTCATATGTACAAATATTATCTAACTTAAGGTTGCATGGATAAAGAAATGACAATAAATTTACAAGCAAAAAAGTAATATAAGAACAAATTAAATTCATAAAGTGCCATTAACAATTAATTCTAATATGCATAAATTATTTAACCAAATTTCATATGTATAATAAATTACAAATTTATACATACAATTACCAAAAAAATAATTTAAGTATAATGAATTTAAAAAATTAATCATAAATAAATTTTAATATGCCAAAAATTATTTAAGCAAATGCTACATGTATAATAAATAACAATATTCTATACATAACAAACCTAAGTTAAATAAATTAATCACATTAAAATTACAATTTAATTCAAAATTGAAATTAGCCAAAAAATTAAATTGTAATTTTTTTTCTTCATGAAACGAAAAGTCATTTCCTCTTCATGGCCATAAATGACGAGTCGTATGGCTCGTCTTCAACATTTAGTCAGGTCACGTAACCTGGTTTCAACCTGAATGGAGCACGAGCCATTTATTACAATTTTGGCGATGAAACCCGATGTTCTTTTTGTCAAAATTCTAAGAATTAGATTTTCTAGTGATTCATGGTCTTAGTTTGAATAAAAAATTTCAAAATAGAAAAAAATATTAATTCCAAAATTCCAATGAACGTGAACAGTGAATTGGAATGATGTTCTTCATGCTTTTTCATGTTTTAATTCACACAATCATTTGAATATCAATAATGAAATAATTTATAATTTCCATATGCATCAAAATCGAGCCAAATAAAAAACTCAATTTCATAATGCTACGATGAAACTGTGCAAAACAAAGATGAGTATAAACTTATCAAGGTAATGGTAATATCAAGCTCTGATACCAAATGTAAGCATAATTTACGATCCAAAAGTATAATAAACAAACTAAAGGGATTGAAAACTTGTAAAGCCAAGGATCTTACCTCCAGCCATTTAAATTATTTTATAAGTTGTAAAACAAACAAACTATTACATGCTCTATGTGTTTGGTTTTTCTAAGTTTTCAATAGTACTCAGATTAGATAGTGTATTTTAATGAAAAAAATGTGTGTTGAGCTTAGGGACTATAAAAGCCTTTTATAGACATGCTTCCCATCAAAGCTTCAACAACATTACCAACCTCCAGCCATTGAATGGATGAGTTATGACTTTTCAATGACCAAAACGTATGGACCATTTTAAATGATCTATTAAAGAAAAACATATTAAAAATGAAATTGGATAATAAACAATGGATTGGTTACACATATGTCATAATCTTTTACATAATCATAAAGTATTTCATGTCCATCAATATGGCTATAAATCATGTTATACATACTATATATCAAATGATAGGGCTTTTTAGTATTGATTACTTGTCCATTTAGACACCAAACAACATTGACTATACAAAAGGGTGAAGATATCAAACTATCTAAACTTTACAGTTAAAGATTGAACCCATACTTTAAACTTGTTGTCATGCTATGTTTTCTCAAATTTTATACTCGAGAGAGGAAAGTATAGAGAGGTAAGATGGAAAGCTCAGTGAGTGGATGAATATCATAAATATTAGTTATTGCAAGCTTGAAAATGGTAAATGAAATATGTATGACTTACCATGAAGTAACATACTGATAAAAATGATATATGTTTGATATTTAAAATATAATAACATACTATCTACGAGTAAACTTGAAATAACATTATCATTAAAATAATTTGTATGATCATTAGAATAGAGTAACATGCTATGATTAGTATACAAATAGAATGTATAACCATGAAAAATGTACCTTAAATTTGTTATGTCTTGAGCAATTTGAGACTTGGTTGCATACAGAAGAGATATTTAGCACTAACGCTAACTCTCAATTGTACATGTAGATAACAAACTTGATATAACTATTAAAATGGCTATGTTGGTTCTATTGATACATATATCATGTGCACACTATCTTAGCTGAATGCATACCTATGACACTGAATTAGACTGATAAAAATCATATTGATCTAGGAACATCATATTAAACTGATATAATATCATAAAAAAATAAACTGAACTAATAGATATTATACGAATATGGTAACATTATACTGCACTAATTTGATATTATACAGATATGAACTTAATTGATAAATATCATACTAATCTAGTAACATTATATCGAGCTGATATGATATTATACTGAGTTAGTAAATATCATACTAAGCTGAATTGGACCAAATCTATTAGTCATGTTGTCTTACAAAGTAAAACTAAATACTTTAAATATTGAATAGAGCCAACTATCACTAAAGAATGAAGGGAGAATACTCTGGTATTTCTAAAATATTTACTTAAATTGTAAGCTTGTATAAAAACATATATAATAAAACTGACTTAATCTTAAATTGAAATTTCTTGCAAATTATCTTGCTTTTAGCTTGTTGGTTAGAATAATAAAATATATTTCATGGTACTTTTAAAATGGAAGTGCATTGAAACTTTCATATAACATGTTTTTCAAATTCTAGTTAAATTAATAAATGAAATTTGAACTTTATCACTCAAAAACATACTAATAAAACCAACTAAATTTACTTGAATATGAATGGTGTTCTCAAGGATGCTATGAAATCTTAAGAAAGTAAACTCAATATCCTTTAACAAACGTCCATTTAAAATAATTATAGATTGCAAAATTTAATTCTATAATTTGAATGTTGGTGAATATGTGCTAGTTGGTTGACGTGCCAAAAAGAAAATATGCTTTCATCACATGACTTGATTATAATCACAACTATTTCCCAAGTTGCATTGAAATGTCTTCTGCATCAACTTGTCCTATATAATCAACTTGTGTCAGAAACAAGAATAACACCATAGCTAGTTCGACTAATCTAAAATTGAATAGTACTCTATAAATGTTAAAACATGGATTGTTAACATATAGCTTAATATCCTTTTCAATACTTAGGTAAAAATCAAAGTGTCACTTATATTTTTGATATTCTTACGATCCTAGTTTCAAATCAAGAAAGCATACACTAAAATCTATTAAACTTACAAATAAAATAGGTTCAACACTATTTAAAAACATCAATGAAATATAAAGATGAAACTTAGCTCTTTGTTCATGAACATGGGTGAAGCATCTTTTGAAATCATAAAAAAGAGTTTTCTCGTTCAAATACACATAACTTTTCATAGAAATATTTTAACATAATTATGTAAAAAGATAATAAAACTAGACATATCAAGATTTAAAACATGATATAACTCCCCAATTCCAATATATAAAACCATTTTAAACAATAAAAAATATATAATACTTCCAAACTGGGTTTTCTGACATGATTTTCATAGAACCACCTTCATTTAAACATGTATAAATTTGAGTAAAAAACTCAAAATAAAAAAACCATAAAATTAATAGGAAATTTTACCTTTTGAAAGAGATATGAAACAAAGTCTAAATCTTCTTGAAGTTTTCCTAGCTTCTATTTTAAATTTCTGCTAAAATAATTAGCTATCTATTCTTTAACTTAGAATTTTTATCTTCTTCCACTTCTTCTTTCTTTCCTTTTCCCCTCCTATTTCTCTTTTTTTCTTTTTTTCTTTTTGCTATTTTATACCAAGCTTCTTAAAGAAGTGTACAATAACATGATAAGTAAGAGAAGATGAATATGACATGTGGGCATATGACTCACCTCTTAGAATATATATATTAGTTACAAGGACATGTGTCCTCTTATCAATAAGGGTGTGACATCTCATGCTTAAATAAATAATAAGTTAAAGACAAAAATACCCTTGTCTCACAACTTGATATCATACTAAGTTGGCAAACATCATACTGAGATGAACTGGACCAAATCTATTGGTCATGATGTCTTGCAAAGTAAAACTGAATACTTTGAATAGTGAGTAGAGCTAACTATCATGAATACTAAATGGGAAGTACATTGATATTTCTAAAATAGTTACTTAACTTGTACGCTTTTATAAAAAAATATATAATAAAATTGACTTAATCTTAAGTTGATTTTTTTTGCAAATTATCTTACTTTTAGCTTGCTGGTTAGAATAACAAAATATATTCTCTTGCAACTTTCATAATAGAAGTTCATTGAAACTAATATATAATATTCTTCAAATTCTAGTTAGATTAAGCTAATGCATTTTGAACTTTAATGCTAAAAAATATACTAATAAAATCAACTGAATTTACTTGAATATAAATAGTGTTCTAAAGAATGCTACAAAATCATTAGAAAAGAAAACTCAATATCATTTAACAAAATTCCATTTAAAATAAATATATCTTGTAAAAATTAATTCTCTCATTCTGCTGCTACTGACTATGTGCTAGTTGTTTCAAGTGCCAAAAAGAAAATATGCTTTCATCACATGACTTGATGATAGGCATATAAAATGCATTGGTATGAAACATGCATTTTAAAATGAATATGACTAACTATGGTAGTAAAGTTTTTGCATGAAAGCCGTACTATTAGAAACAATTAATTTGTTATTCTGAAAATCTATTTTAACTACATTGGATGTCTGATATATATATATATATATATATATGCATGAAATTTACTAAATATTTTAATGAATTGGTTTTTGAATAGAGTAACATGATATGACCAATATACAAATATAAAGCATACTCTAAATATTGAGTTGAGCCAATTGGACCAAATCTATTGGTCATGATGTCTTACAAAGTAAAAATGAATACTCTAAATATTGAGTTGAGCCAACTATCATGAATACTAAAAGGGAAGTACTCTGGTATTTCTAAAATATTTACTTAACGAGTAAGCTTAAATAACAACATATATAATAAAACTAACTTAATCAGTATGGTACTTTCATATATAATAAAATTGACTTAATCATAATGTATAACAACATACAGTAAGCTTGTATAGCTAGTAAGCTTGTATAACAACATATATAAAGTTCAATAACAACATATATAATACAACATATATCTTACTTTCATAATGGAAGTGTATTGAAACTAACATGTAACGTGTTCTTCAAATTCTAGTTAAATTAAATGAATCCACTTTGAACTTTAATGCTCAAAAACATACAAATAAAACCAACTTAATTTACTTGAATATGAACGGTGTTCTCAAGGATGCCATGCAATCTTTAGAAAAGAAAACTCAATATCACATTATAAACTTCCTTTTAAAATAAGTATAGCTTGTAAAACATAATTCTAGCATTCTGATACAGCTAACTATGTGTTAGTTGGTTCAAGTACCCAAAGGAAAATATGTTTTCAGAACATGAATTTATGATAGGCACATAAAATACATTGACACGAAACATGAATTTTTAAACTAAATATGACTAACTCTAGTAGTCAATTTTGGCATGAAAATCACACTAATAGAAATAACTAACATGTTCTTCTGAAAATATATTTTTATGGCATTGGAAATATCAATATCTATATGCATAAACTTTACTAAATATTTTAATCAATTGGATACTAAGACTAAATGGTCAAGTAATAATGTGAAATCATGTGAAATCATGTGATTTAGTTTTAAAATTAATTGATATCCTCCCAATGTACTATGTCACAACTATTTCTCTAGTTGCATTGAAACATCTTCTGGATCAACCCATCCTATATGAGCATAGTTGTGTCAAAAATAAAAACATAACACCATATCTAGTTTGGCTAATCTAAAATTAAATAGTAATATAAAAATGTTATAACATGGGTTGTTAACATATAACTCAATATCATATTCAATACTTAGATAAAAATCAAAGTGTTACTTATAGTTTGATCGTCTTACACTCCTAGTTTCAAATCAAGAAAGCATACTCTGAAATCTATTAATATTACATATAAAATAGGTCCAAAACTAATAAAAACATAACAAATGAAAGAGTTCATGACTAGGTACACAACTAAGGTAATGAGATACAGAATCCTTAAGAACTCCATAACTTGCAAGTAATAGAAAAATAAACACTAAAGTAGAACACACAACAGAAGTAGTAAATAAGAAAATCTCAAAAAAATATAAAACTATAAGCACATCAAAAATTGTTTAAGCTTTAGTAAAAGCTTAATAATAAAAGCTTTATAATCAGAATTTAAGCTTTAGTATGTTGGAACATACATACCTTAATCTTAGATTGTACTAAAATAACAATAGGTTATGCACAACAAGTAATATAATGAGATAAACATAGATAGAGACTGTATCTATATGTTAACATCTTTGAGTTGCTTATAACAACCACTAGATACTAAACAATAAAGAAATTACAAGTTTGAAAGAAATAAAACTAGCAATACCTCTATCAATTGGGTCCTCTATTTGAACTGCCTATTGCAACCTTTGCAATGATCTAGTTCATCACTCGAACCTGACTTTCCTCCAAAGCCAACACCACACAATGTGGTGTGATAAGAAATAACAGATTAGTAAAGTGAAGAGAACAGTGCTATAAACCTTGAGGGATACAGAATTAAAATCATGTATGAGAGACACATAGTTAAACTACTTATGCACACAAGCAACAATTTGATAACTCAGCTCCATAACCAGCCTAAACTCAATCTTGTGTCTCATATAGAAAATAAAATGGTTTTAAGCTCAACACCCAAAATGTTATTATACTCACAACACTGAAGTAAATAATGTAAGCTCCCCAAAAATCAAATGTAATTCTCAGTATGGATTTTGACAAAGTTTTGGTAGTAGCGAAGAAAAGGTAAGGGTATTTATAGAAGGACACCCAACAAATGACAACCTCAAGATGGTTCTTACCATGTACCTTCCTAATGGTGTGATTAGGGGTGTGGTGAGGTCCCTTTTCGAAGGGTGTGTTGAGTTACCAAAAAACACATTTTTTGTTCCAAAATTTGCTGTGTTATAATAAACAACCAAATCCATGGTGTGTGAAAAACATACTTTAAATCACAGCGTTCTTAACTATATGTGTGTGCATTACTAATCTGTAGTAATGATCCTTACATAGAGGAAGGTAGAACACTAAGTAAAATAAATAGACTCTATGTTTTGCACACATGAAGGCAACACAAAAACACAATACAATAAAACTTGTATTCTCCCTTTGGGTTTTTGTGTCAAAATATTGCACAACTAAAGACATATACCCATCAATTATGAGATGATCACGAAGATGACATAAAAATGTTTATTGCCTTGAAAAAAAATCGACGCACACCCAAACACAAAAAATACACCTAAAATTAGTGCATCCATCTTGTGTGCTCCAACCATCTTCTTGAATTAACTTATCCAACTTCTATCACTCTGAAACACGAGTATATCAAGAGCACAACATATAACACAATCAAATCTCGAAGACTTCAATCAACACCTATAACCTGTATACACGAAACAAACCACATACCTCGTGAATATATCATGCAAAAACAACATGTAGTCAATCCATAGATTATTGTGTTATCCCTACATGGGTAAACACTATACAGTGAAATCCTACACACTCATAACCCATGTAACACACAACATGGCAATAAACATATAGTTGTGCACACGAGCCTTTCCTTTTTTTGACACATAAAGTAAAAAAACTCTATATGAGGGAGCAAAGGCATATAAATATGCAATAATCCTAACATTCTTGCAACACAGTAGATAAGATTAAAGAAAATATACAAACTACAAAAAATTGAAGCAGAGATCAAGGAAAACATCATTCTCATTGAGTAATTATTGTTTTACAAAAAATTTAGTAAATAAAAAGAAAAAAAACTAAAGCAACAAGAAGTAAAATGAGTTTAGCATTCTCCATCTCCCTCTCCTACATCATTTTCCTCATAGAAATCACTACTGGAAGGCTATCCCACTAATCAAAAGGGTGGCTAGTCTCAAAGGAAGCATTATGTTCATCTATACCAAACAAAGTAATAACATGAAGAACAATGACCTAACAGAAGAAACACCAAAGTGAGGTTAGGGTCTGATTAAGGTGTAAGAAATAGGTAAGGTATGAATAAGTGTTGGTACAAAAGAACGATAAGAAGCCTTTACACCCTGAACAAAAGCATTAAATCTATTCATATGTGTGATATTTTGGTTAAAAGTTTGCAACTCAAGAAAAACATTATTCAAAAGTCTGGTAGACTCATCATTGAGAGGGATAGAGTTAGAAGGAGTAGAATAAACAAGAATTGATTCACAACATGTGGGTTGAGCAGTGCTCAAAGAAGAAGAAGAATAAGGTAGAGGAGTAATAAATGACGGTTGAGACCTATGACTAGTAAGATATATAGTGTGAGAGAGATGAGCTCTATTAATACAGGTGAAAAACTGTTATGAAAAACAATTGTATCCCATCTGGAAATCCAAGAGGGAGCGTGAAATGTAGAAGAAGATGAAGCAATAGTACAAAAAACAATGGTTTTATAAATTATACTAGGGAGATCTATAGAATCTTCATTCAGGATCATGTAGAGGAAGTGTCCTTGGTCAATAGGTTAGCTATCTCAATAATGTTGCAAGAATTTATAAGATTAAATTCAAAAGAAATATATATGGAAGAAATATTTTCAAACTCAAATGGAATGACTAGAAAATAAGGGAAATTAACATCGAGAAGAGATAATAAACTAAGAATATCATCTATCGAAAAAGTAAATTTATGCTCTCTAATGACAAAAGAGGTAGAGAAACCAATAGAAATAGCATAAGGAAGAGTAGCGTAAAACTCCCTAACAAAATCATTAGTATAAGAGTAAGTAAGCGAGTGAAGAAAAATCCAAGAATGTAAACAAATCTTTCAATGATTTTTGGGAATTCATGGATATTTAAATGACGATCTCCAAAAATAAGAGCACTATTTGAGGAATTGGTAGGCTTAGATTGCTATGACAAATAAGAAACCCTTGCTTACTACCTTTGCGATGAATTGCTCTGTCACTTAAGCCCAACTTTACTCCATAGCCAACATCACCTAATAAAGTGTGATTAGAAACCACAGATCAATAAATTGAAGAGAATAGTACTATAAACCTTGAGGGAAAAAAATTCAAATAGTGAATGGGAGACATATAATCAAACCCATGTGTACACATTCAATGATTTGATAACTCAACTCAATAAGTAGCCCAAAATCTTAATGTTTTGTCTCACACAAAAAAACATTTAAGCTTAACACTTAAATGTGTTATTTTTCCCACAAAATTAAAGTATTTAATGTAAGCTCCCCAAGAATTAAATGTAAGGTAGGGTTTTGGTACTAAAATCATGTGTGTAGACATGAGAAGAATGTGGGATATTTATAAAAGGAAACCCAATAGACGACGACCTCACCATAGACCTTGGAAAGGATGTGGTGAGGCATATGGTGAGTCCCTTTGTTTAGGAATGTATAGAGGTACAAAAGAAACAATTTTTTTCTTCCCAAAAATTCTGAGTTGTTTCCATAAATAACCTCACCCGAAATGAAGCAAAATCTAGAACTCATAGTTTAGCATGCATACTAAAAACCCAACCCCATGGTGTGTGAAAAAATGCTTTCAATCATAGTGTTCCTAACTATATGTGTATATGTATTACTGATCCGTAATAACCAACCTTACACGCAGGAAGATAGAACACTAAGTAAAATAAATCGAATCCGTGTTTTGTGCACTGGAATCCAACACACAAACACATAGAACAATAGGACTTACTACTAAAATATAAAAATTAAACTCATGTATTTGTTCATGAACATGGGTGAAACATCTTTTGAAATAATCAAAAAGAGTTTCATCATTCAAACACACATAACTCTAAGGGGAAATGTTCAAATTGTAATATGTCAAAACACTTAAAAAGTAACATTTCTATCTTTGTAGGGAGCTAATATATGCTCATTTTATATCACAAAATATGTTTTATAAACTGAAAATTTAATCTGTGTCATCTCAATAAAAACAGTTTTAAAATAAGTATCACCTATCATTACATAAATGGGTATAACTTTTCATAGAAATATCCAAACATAATTTTATAAAAAGATAACAAAACTAGACATCTCAAGATTTAAAACAAGATTTAATTCCTTAATTGAAATCTATAAAACCTTTTTAAATAATAAAAATATAGATTGATTTTGAATAGGATTTCCAGCATGATTTCTATAGGACCATCTTCAGTTAAACCTGTCTAACTTTGTGTTAAAAACTCGAAATGAAAAACCATAAAATTTCTCATGAAAGAGACATTTTTACCTTTAGAAAGAGATATGAACCAAATTATAAATCTTCTCGAAGATTTCACTGCTTCCATTTTAATTTTCTGGAAAATAGTTACCCAACTATTATTTAACTTATTATTTCTATCTTCTTTTGCTTTTTCTTTCTTTCCTTTTCCCCTCCTTTTTCTCTTTTCCTCTTTAATTTGAGCTGATTTCATTCCAAGTTCTTAGAGAATCTTGCACTAACATGATATGTAAGATAAGATGAGTATGATACGTGGGCATATGACTCACCTCTAAGAAACCAAATTTAATTTTTTTTATTAGGCACAAGGACATGTATCCTCTTAAGAATAAGGGTGTGAAATCTCATATGTAAAATAAATAATTAAGTAAAAGACCAAATACCCTTGTCTCGTAACTTAAAATATTTTAAGAGTTAGGGCATTTTCATAATATTTATGATAAAATCATAATTACACCAAATATATTCTGAACAATATATTTTTTCTTCTATGTAAGGAATGGGATGTTACACAAATTTGCAACAAAGAGAAATCTTGTGAATACTATTGAAAACTTGATCACACTAAAGAGACTTGTTTGAGAATTTATGGAAAATACATGGATTAAAAACCATGAAAAAATATACCTCGAAGTTATAAAGACTCATAAACCACTAGATAGGAGGAGCTTTTAATCAAGAACAACTGAATTAACTTTATATTTTTTTCCAATTTCAAAATTATAGTCATTCATTTACAAATGCATCAACTGCCTCATTAGCCTATAAAGATAACCACTTAAGTGCCACCTTTTCTCAAACTAAAATCCCTTGGATTATTGATTCTAGAGCATTAGATCATATGACTGATTCATGTCATTTATTTACCACTTATTTTGTGTTGGAAATCTTAAAGTTAGAATCCCAAATGGATCTCTCTCATCCGTTGCTAGTAAAGAGAGTATTCGAATTTCAAATTATATTATTCTCAATTCCGTACTTCATGTTCCAAACTTATTCTGCAAACTAATTTCAATTAGGAAACTCATAAAAACTTCTCAATGTATTGTTAACTTTTTTTTCATCTTATTGTGTCTTTCAAGATCTATCAATAAGGATGACAATTGGTAATGCTAAAGAATGTGATTGTTTGTATTACTTTGATAAGGCTAAAGTGAGTGTATTCAAATTGATACTTGTGATTCTATTCCTAGGGATAGCAAAATGTTTTTATGACATTATAGAATGGGGCATCCCAACTTTCAATATATGAAACAATTATTTCGTTCAATGTTTGTTAATAAGAAAACATTCAATTTTCAATGTGAAATTTATGAGTATGCAAAACATCATCATACTTCTTTTCTAAAAGTCCTTTATAGACTTTCCAAGAATTTTACTCTAATTCACAATGATGTGTGGTATCTGTCAGAACCTGGGTTTGAACATTTTGGGATGTCCACATGGGGCCCAAGGTTCTGATGTTGATGCTTCACACCGATCTAGGTTCACAGTGGAGCTGCCATAACCTGATGTATTTTTTTTCTCTCCTTAGGTTTCAAACCCCCGTCCTGACCCCTTAAGGCCTTATTAGATTAAAAAGACCTAGAATTAATTTTTCATTTGAGTAGATTAATTGAGTTATTAATGGTTGATCAATTGAGCGCTAGATCGATCAAAAATGACTAGATTGTTCTACCTATCTTAAGATTTATTTATTTAATATCATAGATTGATCAAAAAAATTAGCTCGATTGATCGAGCACAATTTAGATCGATCAAATGGTTAGGTTTTAAACTTTAATTAACCTAATTTTTACTCAAGCCAAATGATTCAATTTTTATTTTATCCCTATTATTTACTACTCTATGAATTGTTTAATGGATAGAATAGTAATTATATTTTAACTTTGCATTAGGGCTTCAATATTTCCAATATAAAGAACCCAATGCTCTATATTTTATTTAACCACACTTGAATGAACTTTTGCATTTTAAGCTTTCTCTTTAAATCTATTTTGCAACAACTATTCTAGTAAGCTTTTTTCATTAGTTAATTTATCAATCATTTGTAGTTATTTTTGACTGATTATCAAGCCTACAATATTTGAGTTATTGTGTTTCAACATCCATTCTAGGGATGCTAGTGATTTTTATTTAATTTTTATTTTATTAAATGATTTAGCTAGGTTTTTCATTATTGAATTTGCTCTTGGATACACATTGAACTTGTGTTATTGTTTTAAATTTTTACGTGCTAGTTGAACGAGTTCAATAACTCGTGTGACTTGAGTTTATTAGAGTGTTGGTCCAAATTCAAACACCTTACTTATGAAGATTGTGAAATAAAATGGAGGCTTGCAAGTAGGTTACTTAGGGGTATGACTTAAGTGGTAGCTTGAGTCCTAGCCTTATTATTGAACATTATTTTCATAGTGGATAGCTATATAGTCCGATAGAATGATGGTTTTTCCCTCAGGTCATTGTTGTGGCCTAAGTTTTTTCGCCCAAAAAATATTTTGTGTTATTTCATTTTTCCATATTGTTTTATTTACACTTGATTGAATGTCCGGCTATCTGGAAAAAAATTAATTTTTCATATTTTCACTATTTATCTACTCTAGTTAATTAAATCTATAAATAAATAAACTTTCAATTGGTATTAGAGTGGGTCACCAGATACATTTAGTATGCCTAGGAATTTGAAATGGATTATCTTATTGAGGGTGATGGCTTAGATGTTAAGGAAGTTAAATCTTCTTTTCTTTCTAAATATGATGTTAAAAGTTTTAAAGAATTGTGAAGATTTACATAGTTGGAACAAATACACTACCTCAATTGTTCTTTTGACACAATAGGTAAGATGACCTAGATAACAGGTGGAAATTCCAACCCATGGAATCTTTTTGTGAACTTTGTATCAATTTGACAAAGCATGCCTCACACCATGAATGGAGAAATTAAGATAGCAAAAGTACAACAACAATCTCAATTTAATACACAACAAAAACAACCTTCATTGAGAAATAAGAAACTACAGTAAACACACTAGTGATGGTGTGTAATATAGCTCTTGTTTGGGCTTGCAACAAGCATAAAGATAGCATGCAAGACAATCATACGCATTGAAAAGCTTAAGGGACTTCCAATTTCTTCAAGACCTCATATGTGGAAACATATTGGATAAATGATGATTGTATTTTCACAACATGCAGTCATACATTTGATAACAAACAATAAAAAAGTCCAACACTTAGTACATTACAAGGATAAGGAGATATAGACTCCATAGACACTCACACTAAAAATTCATGATAAAAAAGTAGAAGTGATAATTAGATAAATAAGCTTTTTAATTAGAGTCTAATCTAATATGATGGAACATACACAATAGAAACTCAAATTATAATAATAAAAAAGTACATCATTCATAACAATAGATATAATGAGGTAGACCTACATATCTATGTGGTAACATCCTCAGGTTACTTAAGGCAATCACTCAATAGTAAACAATCCACTAAACAATAAAATAGTTGCACTTTGAGATAAATAAAATCTCATTATCTTTATCAGTCGGGACCTCCATCCTAACTACCTATTACTACTTCCACAATGACCTGGTTTTGTTCACAAACCCAACTCTCCACCAAAGCTCACACAACCCAATGTGGGGCAATCAATGACTACAAATCAATAACAAGAAGTGTAACTACTTCTAATTTTAAAAACCACCCTCAAACTCAAACAACCAATCTCTTATTGCACACAATAAGAGATATAAGAAATCAAAGCATTTAATTTATCTCACTCACAAAAGGAGATTCTCACTGATAAATAATTACATCCAAGTAACTCTGAGCCAACACACAGCTTACATACAACCCACCTACAAACACTCTCTCTAGTACTTAACACTCATAAGTACAATTTTGCTCACACTCATTAGTGATCCAAAAATAGATAAATGACATGTTAATTTGATAGAGTTCCACTACATTTTTTAGATACCAAAAAAGAAGAAATGAGGATGGAATTATAAAACTCAAATTTTCACCTTGCCAGCCACGTAGCCACCAATTTTCCACCACTTGTGGCGATGTCCCTACTAATCTTGGTGGCGAGCTTGGTAACGAGGTGGTAGAAAGTCAAATTTTCATTCCAAAAATTATTGAGTACTTTCTATAAACGAACCAAAAAAAAGTGACAATGTTGACTTCCTCGTCGAAAACCAACATTCCACTTAGCATGCACACTACAAAAACTAGGTGTGTGTGAAAATGCTTGCATATAAAATGTTTCTAACTATGTGCATATGGGTATTACTAATTTGTAGTAACTAACCTTACACATAGGAGGACAAATACATTATAAAAATAAAACAGACACTGTGTTTTGCACATGCAAAGCCAACAAATAGACACAAGAACAATGGGACTTACATTTTTTCTTTTTGGTTTTCTGTGTTAAAGCATTGAATAACTAACTACAAAAGCTCATTAAACATAAGATGATCATGAAGATATCATTAAGTTGTTTTTTCCCATGAAAAAACACGATGATACCGACTATAACCTAAAAGACACACCTACTCCAAGTGCATCCATCTTGAAGGCTCTATCTAGTTTCATGAATCAATTCATCTGATCCTCTATCACATGGAAATCAACACTATTGCATATAGCACGCTTGAAGCATGAATACTTCACTATACACCTATGATCTGTACCCATGAAAGAAATACATACCATGTCAATGTATTATGTAGAAATATTGTGTAGTCTATCGAAATACTATCTTGTTACCCCTACATAGGTACACATGGATAGTCTGTCCAAATACTATAGTGTTACCCTTACATAGGTATACACCGATAATCTAAGTACATTTAACATGTAGTACAAAAAAACTATCTATATGAAACAAAAATATGCAACTACACATCTATATGCAGGACAAATATGCAAACTACAAAAACTTTATACAACATAAATATGCAAAATCCATATGAACATATGAAACACTCCCCCTAAGTTTATGCATATTAGATAAACATAATGCATTGCAGACTACACTCACCAACTCATGCAACAAATAGTATAGTAACAAGCACATACAATACAATAAACAAACACAAGTTGCACACACTTCTCCCCTATTTTGACTTGGAAAGTCAAAGCAAGCACACATAGGTATGAAATATACACACCTCTATATGAAGAAGAAAAGTCAAAGAGAAATGCAATAAGCCTAAAACTCATGCAACATAGCAAAAAAGATTAATGCAAATGTAAAAAAGAAACAATACATACAATCAAACAAGAAATATAAAGAATAACACCAAGACAATAGAAAGGTAAAAACATGTAACAAACAACAACCTAAATGCATAGATAAACCAAGAGTAGTGAAAATAGAAAAAATCTCCCTAATGTGATAGATAGCATAGAGCCCCACATCTATATGTGCTATAGGAGGGAAAAAAGAGCTTCACAATATGCATACAACACATCTACATGAGGTGCGATTAAACACTAACGGCACATAAATGTATCCACGAATTTGAAAGAAGATGTTGACTAGAAGTCCAACTATCTTCCAAGTTGGCACACTCCTTATGACTCAACAATGTTCCTCCAAACATCAACGCTACTTAAATGCATCAATGAATCCCTAAGAAGGAGTTGATTAGGAGTCCAACTATATTCCAAGTTGAAACACTTCTAATGATTCAACTATCTTTCCCCAACAACACTTGGGTGTATTCAATCTTGTAACCTTACCCCATACTATGCACACACATATGGAAAGATATCCCAGCCTACTAAAGAAGATATGTGTCATGCATTTCAACAAAAAATACCAAGCTATCAACTACATGTGATAAATGTGCAACAACTCACTATAATAGGAAAGTAGGTAAACACATAATAAGACATTTGAAATAAGAGAACAAATCAAACTAATAGTCTTATTTATGCAAGGTTCATACAAAGTGATGTCAAGAAAAAGGAGGCATCATGACATGATAATTAAACATAATATCATAAACAGGACAAGCAATAAGAGTTCAAAACAATCATAATACTCACATTGCCAACATGCAATTGATATACACCTTTACCCTTAAATGTATGCATGTGAGGCAATGCACATGTTATGCATTCTATATTCTCAAAACTCCCCCAAAATGGAAGCATATACATATTGTAAGAAAGAACAAATATATAAAGGGGGAAACAAACTGAGTATGTTCAAAGAACTAGAGGGTCCTTAGAGATTAACCAATACACTCAACGTAAATCCATATGGCCATCAATCCATAATGCATTCATATAATGGTATGACTAAATTTTAATAACATGCTCTATGTGTGTTATGCCAAACTTGTTTACTCTATATGCCATCAAGATAATCTCATGTGAACCAAGCAATTAGCAGTATAGAGTCAAATTGTACCAAACTTCATATGTCCACAATTAGTCTCTCTCTCTCCACTAATGTAAGTGCCAACCTAGAAGAAATCAATAGGTCATTAAAAGTTTGTAATGATAGGCCAATGTATGGGTAGGGGAGAGAAGATATTTAGGCTTGAATACACCTTTGTTTATCCAATCAGATAGATAAGTTCATAACCATGACACTTATACCCTCAACTATGGGTTCTTTTCTCTTCACTTCTCAAACTTCAACTAATGAAGTTGTGAGAACTATACATAAAATTTAGATCTTTATGCAACAATTTCTTAACATATGGAACATTTTTTCACTTTTCTTTTCTCCTTTCTTTTTTTAAAAAACAATTAATATCAACACTTCATTTTTCTTTTTATTTTCTCCATCATCCCAATTTTCTTTATATAACATTCCATTTTCACCCTTTTTTTTTGTTGATTGAACGTAAAAGGGTAATACAGACAAAATAAATGCTCAATCAAAATGGTGGATAAGGTAAGTGGGAATAAATATTTAGGCTAAGCCAATATTTAGGTGAAAAATAATGAAGAGCTAACATAATGGTTCAAAGAAAAGAGACTAAAGATAAGAAAATATTGTTGGCAAGAAGGATCATACGATTCAAAAATAGCCTAAATCTGCTTTCTAACCAAGCAGCACCTAGAATTTTGACTCTAGAGCTTGTTAGATATATTTAAACCATCAAGGTAAGAATCACACAAGCTTATCAAAATAACCATAAAAATTCACAAAGTTATGACATGTGCACATATAATAGGGTGCAACAAGTCAAAGCATTTAGCCATACAAATGCTCAATGAATTTACATGTCATAACAATCACACTTCAGTTCAAGTCAAAAGCATGTCAATTATAAAACATAATTGATCCTTCTAAAAATTTCATTTCACATGTAGAAAGTTAGGAGGATATAAAAACATCTAGAAGAGTCTCAGGAAGAGAGAGAAAGGAGAAAATGATAATGTTAAATGAACAAAGATAAATTTTTTATTTTAAAAGTATTGAAATAAGGTAAACACAGTATAAAGAAATAGAAAAGTAACACAATGATAAATAAGTGAGATGACAAAGATGGCCTTAAAAGAGATCATAGGCCTAAAAGAAAAGTGTGTATGTCAAGAGAGATTATCAGCACAAACCGTACAATGTTGCATCTAGAAAGAAAAGTTAATAAATAAGAATTGCACATAGTTGCCTCAAAAGTGATCAATGACAACACATACATCATTACTAATCAAGATAAAGAAAGAACCTGACTAACTAGTGATCAACACAAGCAACACCCCTAAGAGAGAGAGAAAAGAAACAATAGATACTACAAAAACATCTAAGCATGTAAGAAAGGCTTAGGTTTTAATATAGAAAAGAGACATATTTAGATAAGGTTAATACCCCCAAATACTAGGAATGCCAACAAGATACACCAGTCTAGACATAATAATGCATGTAAGTTAAGATTTATAAAGGTATATAAACAATCTATACGACATATAAATGCATATGGATAGTCTGAACAAGCACAGTATAGAAAAACACTCTTATACATAAACTTGTAACACACCTTGGTTTTTTCAAAATAGACATCTAAAGCACAAGAGAAAGAAGTGCAGGCAAAAGATGAACAATAATTAATAGGATACAAACATAGAACTAACACTGAACATACTGACTACAAGATAGAAAAACCTAGTAAAATAGAAGAGATACATTCTATATGGCATGGCATATGAATGATAAGACTATAAAAAGAAAGATCCTAATACTTTGACTCTATATACTGACAAAATGTGACGTGATACTCAGGTAGAAATTCACTAAACAAGAAGCAAACAGTAAGGCAAACACACATAAAGAGTATATAAAAGCAACTACCAAGGAAGAAAATTAGTAAAAGATCAAACAGTTAAGTAAATAATTAAATAAATAAATTAATATACTATGCAAGATAAAGAAGTAAAGGGAGAAAAATATATGCATGAACAAGAGAATAGGGAACATTCAGACAACAAAATTTCCTGGAGATACATAACCTCATAGAACAACAATAGCCTACACCAAAGGTGCCACAAAGCATAAACATTTAAGGGGTGTGTATGTGTAGATAGAGCTCCAAGATTGATCACCTTGACAGTTAAACAAGGGTGACCCAAACTAATACCAATTGAAGATTCCTATATGTAGGAGCAATTACACGAAGGCCAATTGTTCTTCCAATTCAAATAGGTAACCAAGACCTAGATAAGGGGTGGAAATGCCAACCCATGGTATCTTTTTGTGAGCTTTATATCAATTTGGCCAAGCATGCCTCACAATATGAATTGAGCAAGGAAAACAAAGAAAGTAAAAAAACAACATTCTCAATTCAATACATGAAAAAATAACCTACAGTAAGAAGAAGAAACTATAGTAAACACACTGGTGATGGTGTGCCTCACATGCTCTTGTCTGGGCTAGTAGCATGCATAAACATAACAAATATCACACATCATACAAGATAATCATATATACTAAAAAGCTATAAGTGATTTACAATCTCTATAAGAACTCATATGGGGAAACATATTTGGTAAATGATGATTGTATTTTCACAGCATACAACTATGATGAACAAAATTGGCATTAGGATAGTAATATCAGTTTTATAAATACTTTGGTTTTATATTTGTAAAACTCTCGCAAGTGCACGAATTACTTTATAGAAAATGACAAGTACACTTCCAAGGTCAATCTAAGGTAAGAATATATGTGGTTTTCATTTTGTTATTCAAACTTTTAAAAAAAGAAATTAAATCATAAACATCCTATCACAATATTTTGATTTTTTTTGTTTACTAATCTAATAACGAAAAAAATAAACATAGATATGGATTCATTAAAAAAATATGAATTTTTTTATCACTCATTATGGTGGAGTATTTATGGATATAATAATAAAATTAATTATTCTTGCTCATATTATTTAGGTTATTAAAGATATAATCTCTTTTTTATATAAATACCACCTTTGGTGGGGTTAAATATTCTTTGTTAATTAAATAAATCAATTAACATCTATGGGTAGGGTCCATAATTAGTATGTTTAATTAAATTAATTCTTTTTTTTCTAAGAGATTAAAAATGAACCATTTAAATGCCACCTTTTGTGGGGTTGGACATTTTAAACTTTATTCAAGGTATCCAAATTAAACCTAAGAATTTAATTATCTGAGTACTAAATTTCAAGTTTTAAAATCATCACTAAAAATATGTTGTTAGTACATTTTTGAATAATAATTCTTATAAAAACTTTTGAAATAGAACATTACTCTAACTATTGGATGATTGTACCTATATTCCCTTTATTTCCCTATTACTTACTTCCACTAAATTGGAAGTTTAAAGATAATATGGTATAGCTACTCTATGTGTGATGTTGTACTTTTTCAGTACTTTATCAAAAAAATTGGTACAAAAATGGCTACCTCCATCCCTTATTATAGCTTTAGGAATTTTAAACCTACTAAATATTGAGTTCTTCAAGAATTTTACAACAACATTAGCATCATTGGTTTCGGTGTGGATAGTTTCTACCCTCTTGGATACATAATCCACATCAACCAAAATATATTGAAGACCATTGGATGGAGGAAAATGACCCATAAAGTCAATCCTCATACATCGAATAGTTCAACAACTAAAAACATATAAGCATCTTTAAAAAGAGTGGACCAAAAGAATCTAGACTGTAATACCATACAGTGAAGCTCATGACAAAAAATGGCCCCTACAATGAAGCTCATGACAAAAAATCAGAATGCTTTTAAAAATAAGGGCCATGCATCCCAAAAGTATTCCTTCAGAGTTTTAAAGAACATTTCATGTCTTGATATGAAGTGTTAACTCTTAAAACATGAGTGGCAAGATAGTTTACAATATCAATATACCACGAGTTTGGACCTATTGAAAATAACTATTCATCAGGAAAGGTTTCAACTATATCTTCTTTACCTTCACCTTTAAGAGAATTGAAGTCATAAATTGATGAGCGAAAACCGGAATCGTCGATTTTTGCCAATACTTTGGTTTTATATTTATAAAACTCTCGCAAGTGCACGAATCATTTCAAAGAAAATGATAAGTATACTCCCAAGGTCGATCTAAGGAAGGAATGTATGTGGTTTTTAATTTATTATTCAAACTTTTAAAAACGAAATTAAATCCTAAACATCCTGTCACGATATTTTGGGTTTTGTGTTTTAATCTACTTACATAAAAATAAACATAGATTCAATAAACATTTATGCAAATTTTATCTTTTATAATGGTGGAGTATTTATGGATATAATAACTAAGTAATTATGCTTGCTCATATTATTTAGGTTATTAAAGATATGAATTGATATTTATTGATTCTCCCTTTTTTATATGAATACCACCTTTGGTGGGGTTAGATATTCTTTATTAACTAAACAAATCAATTAACACCTATGGGTGGGGTTGATAACCAATTTTCTTAATTAAATTAATTCCTTTTTCTAAGAGATTGAAAATGAACCATTTAAATTCCACCTTTGGTGGGGTTAGACAGTTTAAACTTTATTCAAGGTGTCCAAATTAAACATAAGAATTTAGTTATCCAAGTACTAACTTTCAAGTTTTAAAACCACCACTGAAAACATGTGTCAATACATTTTCAGATAATAATTCTTATAAAAACTTTTGAAATAGAGCTTCACTCTAACTACTGGGCGATTGTACCAACAAATAAAAGAGCACTACTCTAAATCAGACCGGATAACTAAACCTTAAAATCTAATTTTCAGGTTTAAGTTTGTAATGAAAAATAATATATTTCTCTCTAACATTCTTAATATAAAATCTTGAATAAAAACAAAATCAATTCATTTTTAGAGATTTTCACCTATTTAATATTTCGCAAGCATAACAACGTTATTATTACATCATGTTTATTAACAGCCAGCAGAGTTAAATTTAATCACAGACAAATTAAATATAACATGTAAGAATAAAGCATAAAAAATAATTGTAAAGAAAATAAAATCCTTTCAAAACTTCGATGCTATTCCCGTTGCTGGAAAACCTCCGAGCGGAATTTGCACTCCCATTTATTTATTAATATATTTGTGATGTATTGCTTCCAATATTCCTCTTTGAGTCTTTAAGTTACGTTTTTAAGCCAAAATACCTGAAAAACAATAAAAATATCCGTGATTCCGAAAAAGACAAATTTATATAAATATATGATAAAACATATAAATATATATATTTTTAATCAATTAATGTGCATAAAATCATGGTAATTTTAGTGCTTTTTGAGCACTCATCATAAATCAACCTAGAAAAATGGTCAACTACTAAGTTTTCACTGCCTTTCTTATCCTTGATTTGTAGGTCAAATTCTTGTGAGAGTAAGACCCACCTGATTAATCTTGGCTTGACATTTGGTTTACTTAATAGGTATCTTAATGCAACATGATTAGAATGCATGATCACTTTAGATCCAACTAAATAAGACCTGAATTTGTCTAATGAAAACACAATCGCCAATAATTCCTTTCAGTGGTGGTGTAATTCATTTGGGTGTCATTAAGTGTTTTGCTAGCATAGTAGATGATATGCAAATGCTTATCCACTCTCTATCCCAAGACTATTCTGATAGCATGATCGAAAGCGTCACACATTATTTTAAAGGGTAAAGACCCATTGGTACCATAATAACAAGGGAACATGAAGGCAAAAAATCAATCATCATTGAAATCAAAATAAACATCTTTTGATAATAGGTTGCATAAGGGATGACTTATTTTAGGGAAATATTTAATAAATCATCTATAAAATCCTACATGTCCTATGAAGCTCCTTATCTCTTAACGAATGTTGGGGGAGGTAGTTTGGAAATCAATTCAACTTTTGCCTTATCAACTTCAACTTTTTGATATGATATAATATATTTCCTAACACTATCCCTTGTTTAACCATAAAATGACTTTTCTTCCAACAAAAGGTTTGATTACATTCAATGCATCTTTCTAAAACCAAAGTCAATTTATGTAAGCAATCATCAAATGAGTTTCCAAAGATATAAAAATCTTCCATGAAAACCTCAATGAATTTTGATAAGAGCTAAATTATTGCATTTTTGTTATGATTTAAATGTTGATATTTGTGTGAAAATTGTGTTTATTTGATTATTTAATCCACAAATGTCATTTCACGGGTATTTCGTGTTTAAAGTGCAATTTCAGGTAAAATCATGATTTTGGAGAAGTTAGGGACAAAGTACAATGATCGGGATTGAATGAAAATAAAAAGAGAACAAAAATTTCAAAATTTGGAAATTCGCCGCCGGCGAGAGTATTCTCGCCGCCGGCGAAAACCTTACGGAAAAAAATGTTGAAAATCATGCAGGGAGCACGGATTATGGCCAAGTGAATCTCGCCGCCGGCCAAAGTATTCTCGCCGCCGGCCAAAGTATCTCGCCGCCGGCCAAAGCATCTCGCCGCCGGCTAAAATCTTGGCGAAAATCTTCCCGAGAGCACAAATTTTGGTAAACTAATCTCGCCGCCGGCCAAATAATTCTCGCCGCCGGCCAAAGTATCTCGCCGCCGGCCACATTATGTTGGCCGCCGGCCAAAGTGTCTAGCCGCCGGCCACATTATTTTGGCCGCCGGCCAAAATCAAAAACCTAAATATTTAATTTTCCAGAAATCTCGCCGCGGCGAGAATAATGTCGCCGCCGGCGAGTTTCGTCCAAAAATACATTTTTTATGTTGTTTTGTTCCAAAATTGCCCCCCAAACCCTAGATCTATATATACATTATGATGGAAAAGAGGGGGACGGCAGAGAGGGTAGATCTAAGTTATTTTTGGAGGAGAAAAGGAATTTTGGAGAAAAAGGTTGGAGAAGCTTGAAGGATCATCACCATTGTTGCTACCAAGTCTTCATCTTCAAGAGTTCTTCATCTCTTCTCCTTAGCTTTTGTTTTCTGCATTTTATTCAGATTGTTTGTTCATGGATTCAATTGAGAATATGTTTGTTCTTAATTTCGTTATGAACTAATTCGTTTTTGCTAAGGCTATGATGTAGTTAAATCAAGGAAATCTGATTTCTTTTGTTATTGTTATATGAATTCATTGTTTTCAAGTTGAGTATTTATTTCCATGCTTAATGCTTTTAAATTTCTAATCAAGATTTAGATGATTTGTTGCATTATATTGAGACCGAGAGGAGATGTGTAATGAATGCTTCTTGTGATAAATACCGTATGTTGAATGCGAGTTTGACACCTAATGCATGATGTATGTGGTTATTCTAGAAATTCCATAAATCGTAATGTGCTTATTTGTGATTAAATCTTCATAGAAATATAGTTGGTTTTCATAGATAAGTAATTCTAATATAACTTGAGAAAGAGTATTAGATAAGTTTGGGTTTTTCAACCATCACTTTTAACTTTGAATCTCATATAACATGACTTGAAATCGGATTGAATTGATTTAGCGAAATCAAATGCCTTAGCGTTTTTAATCATTTGTGAACAACATTAAATTTTGTTATTTGCGTTTAGTTTTATGTCAATTTGCTTTTAAAACAATTTCAACAATTCGGTTTTCAAATAAAATTAGGGTTAGTCAATTTCGGTACTTAGTAACGCCATTCCTTGTGGGTTCGATATCCGTACTTTTTGTACACTTTATTACTTGAACGATTCGTGCACTTGCGAAAATAAGCATCAAGTTTTTGGCGCCGTTGCCGGGGAATGGTTTGATTTTATTAATATCGATACTACCTAATCTTAGTTTTAATTTGAAGTTAATTTGCTTTATCTTTCTTTCATTTTTAATTTTGTTTATTTTGCTATTTTATTTTATTTATCATAAAAAAAAAGTAACTTTGTGTTGTTTTTGTGCTAGTTGATTTTTTTGGTTGTAGGATTTTTGTATGAGACGTACAAGAAGCCTTAACCTTCTTCCATTTGATCACGAGATTGATAGAACATATAGGCGTCTAAATCGAAAGAGAAGGCGTTCAACCTCAGCTCCTAATAGACAATCAGCCATGGATCTACCATTTGTTGAGGAAGGTGGAATTCGTAGAGCTTTAAGGGATTATGCTGCGCCTAATGTTGCTGGGACTACTTCGGGTATAAGGAGGCCAACTATTCAAGCCAATAACTTTGAGATAAAACCATCCTTTATCCAAATGGTTCAAACAAATCAGTTTGGGGGAATGTCAAAGGATGATCCAAATGCACATATTGCTTACTTTCTGGAGGTGTGTGATCTTTACAAAATAAATGGTGTGTCTGAAGATGCTATAAGATTGAGGGTTTTTCCTTTTTCACTTAGGGATAAAGCCAAGGAGTGGCTAAACTCATTACCACCGGGATCAATTACAACATGGAATGAGTTGGTTCAGAAATTCTTGTCTAAGTTCTTTCCTCCTGCTAAGACGGTAAAATTGAGGAATGAAATCACATCTTTTACACAGTATGACCAAGAATCGTTGTATGAAGCTTGGGAAAGATTCAAAGAAATGTTGAGGAAGTGCCCACATCATGGTATACCGATTTGGTTGCAAGTGTCTACATTTTATAATGGATTGGTTTCAAACTATCGGGCAATGATTGATGCTGCAGCTGGAGGGTCTTTAAATGGAAAAACACCGGAGGATGCTCATGAGTTGTTAGAGATTATGGCAGAAAACAACAATCAGTGGCATTCAGAGCGGGTAATTGCAAAAAGACCAACAACAGTGCATGAAATTGATTCAGTGAATGCTTTGTCGGCTCAAGTTGCTGTTCTTTCAAGAAAGATGGATTCTTTGTCTTCCAAATTTGAATCCAAACCAACTGCACAATGTGATTTATGTGGTGGAAATCATGCCAGCATCGAGTGCCAAGTTGGAAATCCATTTGCTTCACCAAATGCTGAGCAAGCAAATTATGTTTCAAATTTCCAAAAACCTCAACATAACCCATACTCGAACACCTACAATCCAGGTTGGAGAAATCATCCAAATTTGTCATGGGGAAATAACCAAGGGGGATTCAAACCGTCATCATCTTCCTACCAACCCCAAGAGAAAAAACAAACAAATTTGGAAGAAATTTTAGGAAAGTTTATCGAGGAAACAAGAGCAAATTTCAGAAATCAAGAGGCAATCAACAGGGACATCCAAAACCAACTAGGGCAGCTTTCAAAGCAGATTGCAGAAAGGTCGCAAGGATCGCTGCCTAGTGACACCATAAATCCCACAGAGCATGTAAAGGCTATCACATTGAGAAGTGGAAAAGAACTTGAGAATCAGAAGAAATCGGAGAAAAAGATGGAAGAATCTAAAGAAAAGCCATCAAGATCCCAAGATATTCAACCTTCCCCATATGCAAAATATGAGCCTCCTATCCCATATCCTCAACGATTGAATAAGAAAAAGCTTGATAATCAATTCGATAAATTTCTGGATATTTTTAAGAAATTGCATATTAACATTCCTTTTGCAGAGATGTTGGAACAAATGCCTAAGTATGCAAAATTCATGAAGGAAATTTTATCGAAGAAGAGGAGGCTGGGAGATAATGAAACTGTCATGCTAAATGAGGAGTGCAGTGCAGTTCTTCAAAGAAAACTGCCACAGAAATTGAAAGACCCAGGGCATTTTACTATACCTTGTACTATAGGAAGTTGCAATTTTGATAAAGTCCTATGTGATTTAGGAGCAAGCATTAATTTGATGCCACTTTCAGTTTTCAGGAAACTAGGCCTGGGAGAAGTGAAGCCCACTTCAATCTCTTTACAATTAGCGGATCGATCAGTAAAATATCCTCTAGGGGTAATTGAGGATGTTTTAATTAAAGTCGGGAAGTTTATTTTCCCTGTAGATTTCGTGGTGCTTGACATGGAGGAAGATAGAGAGATACCGTTGATATTGGGGAGACCGTTCCTTGCAACTGGAAGAACATTGATTGATGTTCAGCAAGGAAAGCTCATTCTACGGGTGCAAGATGAACAAGTAACTTTTGATGTTTTTGAAGAAACAAAATTTCCAAGAGATGTACATTCTTGTTTTCAAATTAACACTCTTAACGGGTTAATCTCGGAAACTTTTGAGGAGAGAACTTCATTGCTACCACTAGAAGCTTGCCTTGTGAAATCTGCAACGATTGAGAAGGAAGATGAGGGGACGAGACAATGTTCTGAATTACTAGCAGCATCTAATGAACATTTATGCAGTGATGAAACATTTAAGGAGTTGGTAACAAATGAAACTCCAACCTCAGTGGTAAAGAATGGAGCCAACAAGATTGAGTTAAAGCCAATGCCATCCCATCTAAGAAAAAAAAAAAAATTCTTACGTTCACCACCGGCGAGGGCAGTTTCACCGCTGGCGGAAAGGAGATCTCTCTTCCCTTTCTTACATTGAGGACAATGTAAGGTTTTGGTTGGGGGTGCAGTAACGGTAAATCTTTTCTTCCCTTCATTTTTATTAGTTTTGTTTGTGTTTTTGTTTGTGTTTAATTTTGATTTTCCATTTATTTTTCTACATTTTGATTTAATTTCTTTTATTTGTTTATTGTCTTATTTCTATTTTTATTTTTATTTTATTTTATTTGCATTTTACTTATTTTAATTTGCACGTTGATGATAATAATGTGATTGTGATAACAAGTAGCTGTTAGAAGACATTAAATTTTGCTTCGGTTTAAAGAGAATTTCAAATGTTGATTTTACCTAGTTGGCGACTCTTTTGGTATGTGGTATGATTTGGTTGATTAGTCTAAATGCTTAGAGAAGTCTTATGTGCGAATTTTTCATGAATATTTTTGTGATCTCAACAAACTCTAGAACTCATTTGAAAACCTCTTGAGGCGAAATAATTTGGAATTGCACTGTTTAGGATATGATGTAGGCCATTTTTGGATCGATTGTGCCATTTTAAGCCTACCTTGTTATCCTTATATCACTAGTTACCTCTTTGAGCCTATTTAAATATATTGTTAGCCTTACTTTTCTTTCTTTTTGCCTTATATAACCTACCTTCTATTGAGCCAAAAATATATATATATAATTCCTACCTTATTTGTTAAGAGCACTTAATTTTGAACACAAACTTTTCAAGAGGAATTGGAGAAATCTTCCACATATATTGGGAGAAATCGGTTGGGGGTTATGTCTTTTCAAGAGCAATTGGAGTAAGGATGCAAAAAAACAAAAACAAAACAAAACAAAAAAAAAACAAAAAAAAAAAAAGAAATCCACATATATTGGAAGAAAGTTGTTGGCTTTTCAAGAGCAATTGAGTAAAAAAAAAAAAAAAAAAAAGAGAGAGAAAAAAAAGGCCTTCACACTCTAGTAAATAAAAGAGTGTTAGTGATTGATATACTGAGGTGAAAAAAAAAAAAATTTGAGGAAGAAGTTGGTTTATCTTTGGAAAAATGGGTTATGATCGGAAGAAACAATTTGGGTTAAATGGTGTTACTCTTTTACTTAATTGGTTGTGTTTAATCTAATAAGTGCTATTATTTGTATTTTGACACTTCCCGTTCTTTCTTAACCAAATACCTAAGCCTAACATTACAAGCCTCATAAAGTCCTATTGATCCGAAGTGGTGTATTTTTCCTTCATTAGTGGAGAGAGGTTTGAAAAGTGAGCCTATGGAGTTTGAGATTTCACCTTTTTGTTTGTGGATGTTATGCATAATATTATCCGGGCATTATGGCTATTGGTTTGTGGTTTGATGGATGTTTAAGAGTCAAAAACAAAAGTGAAATTTGCATTTGAGATTTCTTAAAGCTTAGGTGACATTTAATTATTCTATATGTTGGGTGTTATTTACAATTTTTGAGACATTTGTGCAAATTATTTGTTATGTGATTTTATTATTTTAAGTTAGTATAGTTATAGGTATGATGTTTGTGGGTATCGTCACTGGAAGCCCTCACGAGACTACAACTCGTCCTACTAGGGCCACCTAGGGGTTTAAAGGCTTATTGCATATGCTTAATGCAATTTTGTAAATAGAATAAATTTCCTTTGAATTTTTCTTTTAATTTCTCCTCTTAAATTATTCATAGATCGCTTTTCTTGCTAGAGACTAGCAAGAAGCTGGTTGGGGGTTGTTGATAAGAGCTAAATTATTGCATTTTTGTTATGATTTAAATGTTGATATTTGTGTGAAAATTGTGTTTATTTGATTATTTAATCCACAAATGTCATTTCACGGGTATTTCGTGTTTAAAGTGCAATTTCAGGTAAAATCATGATTTTGGAGAAGTTAGGGACAAAGTACAATGATCGGGATTGAATGAAAATAAAAAGAGAACAAAAATTTCAAAATTTGGAAATTCGCCGCCGGCGAGAGTATTCTCGCCGCCGGCGAAAACCTTACGGAAAAAAATGTTGAAAATCATGCAGGGAGCACGGATTATGGCCAAGTGAATCTCGCCGCCGGCCAAAGTATTCTCGCCGCCGGCCAAAGTATCTCGCCGCCGGCCAAAGCATCTCGCCGCCGGCTAAAATCTTGGCGAAAATCTTCCCGAGAGCACAAATTTTGGTAAACTAATCTCGCCGCCGGCCAAATAATTCTCGCCGCCGGCCAAAGTATCTCGCCGCCGGCCACATTATGTTGGCCGCCGGCCAAAGTGTCTAGCCGCCGGCCACATTATTTTGGCCGCCGGCCAAAATCAAAAACCTAAATATTTAATTTTCCAGAAATCTCGCCGCGGCGAGAATAATGTCGCCGCCGGCGAGTTTCGTCCAAAAATACATTTTTTATGTTGTTTTGTTCCAAAATTGCCCCCCAAACCCTAGATCTATATATACATTATGATGGAAAAGAGGGGGACGGCAGAGAGGGTAGATCTAAGTTATTTTTGGAGGAGAAAAGGAATTTTGGAGAAAAAGGTTGGAGAAGCTTGAAGGATCATCACCATTGTTGCTACCAAGTCTTCATCTTCAAGAGTTCTTCATCTCTTCTCCTTAGCTTTTGTTTTCTGCATTTTATTCAGATTGTTTGTTCATGGATTCAATTGAGAATATGTTTGTTCTTAATTTCGTTATGAACTAATTCGTTTTTGCTAAGGCTATGATGTAGTTAAATCAAGGAAATCTGATTTCTTTTGTTATTGTTATATGAATTCATTGTTTTCAAGTTGAGTATTTATTTCCATGCTTAATGCTTTTAAATTTCTAATCAAGATTTAGATGATTTGTTGCATTATATTGAGACCGAGAGGAGATGTGTAATGAATGCTTCTTGTGATAAATACCGTATGTTGAATGCGAGTTTGACACCTAATGCATGATGTATGTGGTTATTCTAGAAATTCCATAAATCGTAATGTGCTTATTTGTGATTAAATCTTCATAGAAATATAGTTGGTTTTCATAGATAAGTAATTCTAATATAACTTGAGAAAGAGTATTAGATAAGTTTGGGTTTTTCAACCATCACTTTTAACTTTGAATCTCATATAACATGACTTGAAATCGGATTGAATTGATTTAGCGAAATCAAATGCCTTAGCGTTTTTAATCATTTGTGAACAACATTAAATTTTGTTATTTGCGTTTAGTTTTATGTCAATTTGCTTTTAAAACAATTTCAACAATTCGGTTTTCAAATAAAATTAGGGTTAGTCAATTTCGGTACTTAGTAACGCCATTCCTTGTGGGTTCGATATCCGTACTTTTTGTACACTTTATTACTTGAACGATTCGTGCACTTGCGAAAATAAGCATCAAGTTTTTGGCGCCGTTGCCGGGGAATGGTTTGATTTTATTAATATCGATACTACCTAATCTTAGTTTTAATTTGAAGTTAATTTGCTTTATCTTTCTTTCATTTTTAATTTTGTTTATTTTGCTATTTTATTTTATTTATCATAAAAAAAAAGTAACTTTGTGTTGTTTTTGTGCTAGTTGATTTTTTTGGTTGTAGGATTTTTGTATGAGACGTACAAGAAGCCTTAACCTTCTTCCATTTGATCACGAGATTGATAGAACATATAGGCGTCTAAATCGAAAGAGAAGGCGTTCAACCTCAGCTCCTAATAGACAATCAGCCATGGATCTACCATTTGTTGAGGAAGGTGGAATTCGTAGAGCTTTAAGGGATTATGCTGCGCCTAATGTTGCTGGGACTACTTCGGGTATAAGGAGGCCAACTATTCAAGCCAATAACTTTGAGATAAAACCATCCTTTATCCAAATGGTTCAAACAAATCAGTTTGGGGGAATGTCAAAGGATGATCCAAATGCACATATTGCTTACTTTCTGGAGGTGTGTGATCTTTACAAAATAAATGGTGTGTCTGAAGATGCTATAAGATTGAGGGTTTTTCCTTTTTCACTTAGGGATAAAGCCAAGGAGTGGCTAAACTCATTACCACCGGGATCAATTACAACATGGAATGAGTTGGTTCAGAAATTCTTGTCTAAGTTCTTTCCTCCTGCTAAGACGGTAAAATTGAGGAATGAAATCACATCTTTTACACAGTATGACCAAGAATCGTTGTATGAAGCTTGGGAAAGATTCAAAGAAATGTTGAGGAAGTGCCCACATCATGGTATACCGATTTGGTTGCAAGTGTCTACATTTTATAATGGATTGGTTTCAAACTATCGGGCAATGATTGATGCTGCAGCTGGAGGGTCTTTAAATGGAAAAACACCGGAGGATGCTCATGAGTTGTTAGAGATTATGGCAGAAAACAACAATCAGTGGCATTCAGAGCGGGTAATTGCAAAAAGACCAACAACAGTGCATGAAATTGATTCAGTGAATGCTTTGTCGGCTCAAGTTGCTGTTCTTTCAAGAAAGATGGATTCTTTGTCTTCCAAATTTGAATCCAAACCAACTGCACAATGTGATTTATGTGGTGGAAATCATGCCAGCATCGAGTGCCAAGTTGGAAATCCATTTGCTTCACCAAATGCTGAGCAAGCAAATTATGTTTCAAATTTCCAAAAACCTCAACATAACCCATACTCGAACACCTACAATCCAGGTTGGAGAAATCATCCAAATTTGTCATGGGGAAATAACCAAGGGGGATTCAAACCGTCATCATCTTCCTACCAACCCCAAGAGAAAAAACAAACAAATTTGGAAGAAATTTTAGGAAAGTTTATCGAGGAAACAAGAGCAAATTTCAGAAATCAAGAGGCGACAGGGACATCCAAAACCAACTAGGGCAGCTTTCAAAGCAGATTGCAGAAAGGTCGCAAGGATCGCTGCCTAGTGACACCATAAATCCCACAGAGCATGTAAAGGCTATCACATTGAGAAGTGGAAAAGAACTTGAGAATCAGAAGAAATCGGAGAAAAAGATGGAAGAATCTAAAGAAAAGCCATCAAGATCCCAAGATATTCAACCTTCCCCATATGCAAAATATGAGCCTCCTATCCCATATCCTCAACGATTGAATAAGAAAAAGCTTGATAATCAATTCGATAAATTTCTGGATATTTTTAAGAAATTGCATATTAACATTCCTTTTGCAGAGATGTTGGAACAAATGCCTAAGTATGCAAAATTCATGAAGGAAATTTTATCGAAGAAGAGGAGGCTGGGAGATAATGAAACTGTCATGCTAAATGAGGAGTGCAGTGCAGTTCTTCAAAGAAAACTGCCACAGAAATTGAAAGACCCAGGGCATTTTACTATACCTTGTACTATAGGAAGTTGCAATTTTGATAAAGTCCTATGTGATTTAGGAGCAAGCATTAATTTGATGCCACTTTCAGTTTTCAGGAAACTAGGCCTGGGAGAAGTGAAGCCCACTTCAATCTCTTTACAATTAGCGGATCGATCAGTAAAATATCCTCTAGGGGTAATTGAGGATGTTTTAATTAAAGTCGGGAAGTTTATTTTCCCTGTAGATTTCGTGGTGCTTGACATGGAGGAAGATAGAGAGATACCGTTGATATTGGGGAGACCGTTCCTTGCAACTGGAAGAACATTGATTGATGTTCAGCAAGGAAAGCTCATTCTACGGGTGCAAGATGAACAAGTAACTTTTGATGTTTTTGAAGAAACAAAATTTCCAAGAGATGTACATTCTTGTTTTCAAATTAACACTCTTAACGGGTTAATCTCGGAAACTTTTGAGGAGAGAACTTCATTGCTACCACTAGAAGCTTGCCTTGTGAAATCTGCAACGATTGAGAAGGAAGATGAGGGGACGAGACAATGTTCTGAATTACTAGCAGCATCTAATGAACATTTATGCAGTGATGAAACATTTAAGGAGTTGGTAACAAATGAAACTCCAACCTCAGTGGTAAAGAATGGAGCCAACAAGATTGAGTTAAAGCCAATGCCATCCCATCTAAGAAAAAAAAAAAAATTCTTACGTTCACCACCGGCGAGGGCAGTTTCACCGCTGGCGGAAAGGAGATCTCTCTTCCCTTTCTTACATTGAGGACAATGTAAGGTTTTGGTTGGGGGTGCAGTAACGGTAAATCTTTTCTTCCCTTCATTTTTATTAGTTTTGTTTGTGTTTTTGTTTGTGTTTAATTTTGATTTTCCATTTATTTTTCTACATTTTGATTTAATTTCTTTTATTTGTTTATTGTCTTATTTCTATTTTTATTTTTATTTTATTTTATTTGCATTTTACTTATTTTAATTTGCACGTTGATGATAATAATGTGATTGTGATAACAAGTAGCTGTTAGAAGACATTAAATTTTGCTTCGGTTTAAAGAGAATTTCAAATGTTGATTTTACCTAGTTGGCGACTCTTTTGGTATGTGGTATGATTTGGTTGATTAGTCTAAATGCTTAGAGAAGTCTTATGTGCGAATTTTTCATGAATATTTTTGTGATCTCAACAAACTCTAGAACTCATTTGAAAACCTCTTGAGGCGAAATAATTTGGAATTGCACTGTTTAGGATATGATGTAGGCCATTTTTGGATCGATTGTGCCATTTTAAGCCTACCTTGTTATCCTTATATCACTAGTTACCTCTTTGAGCCTATTTAAATATATTGTTAGCCTTACTTTTCTTTCTTTTTGCCTTATATAACCTACCTTCTATTGAGCCAAAAATATATATATATAATTCCTACCTTATTTGTTAAGAGCACTTAATTTTGAACACAAACTTTTCAAGAGGAATTGGAGAAATCTTCCACATATATTGGGAGAAATCGGTTGGGGGTTATGTCTTTTCAAGAGCAATTGGAGTAAGGATGCAAAAAAACAAAAACAAAACAAAAAAAAAAAAAAACAAAAAAAAAAAAAAGAAATCCACATATATTGGAAGAAAGTTGTTGGCTTTTCAAGAGCAATTGAGTAAAAAAAAAAAAAAAAAAAAGAGAGAGAAAAAAAAGGCCTTCACACTCTAGTAAATAAAAGAGTGTTAGTGATTGATATACTGAGGTGAAAAAAAAAAAAATTTGAGGAAGAAGTTGGTTTATCTTTGGAAAAATGGGTTATGATCGGAAGAAACAATTTGGGTTAAATGGTGTTACTCTTTTACTTAATTGGTTGTGTTTAATCTAATAAGTGCTATTATTTGTATTTTGACACTTCCCGTTCTTTCTTAACCAAATACCTAAGCCTAACATTACAAGCCTCATAAAGTCCTATTGATCCGAAGTGGTGTATTTTTCCTTCATTAGTGGAGAGAGGTTTGAAAAGTGAGCCTATGGAGTTTGAGATTTCACCTTTTTGTTTGTGGATGTTATGCATAATATTATCCGGGCATTATGGCTATTGGTTTGTGGTTTGATGGATGTTTAAGAGTCAAAAACAAAAGTGAAATTTGCATTTGAGATTTCTTAAAGCTTAGGTGACATTTAATTATTCTATATGTTGGGTGTTATTTACAATTTTTGAGACATTTGTGCAAATTATTTGTTATGTGATTTTATTATTTTAAGTTAGTATAGTTATAGGTATGATGTTTGTGGGTATCGTCACTGGAAGCCCTCACGAGACTACAACTCGTCCTACTAGGGCCACCTAGGGGTTTAAAGGCTTATTGCATATGCTTAATGCAATTTTGTAAATAGAATAAATTTCCTTTGAATTTTTCTTTTAATTTCTCCTCTTAAATTATTCATAGATCGCTTTTCTTGCTAGAGACTAGCAAGAAGCTGGTTGGGGGTTGTTGATAAGAGCTAAATTATTGCATTTTTGTTATGATTTAAATGTTGATATTTGTGTGAAAATTGTGTTTATTTGATTATTTAATCCACAAATGTCATTTCACGGGTATTTCGTGTTTAAAGTGCAATTTCAGGTAAAATCATGATTTTGGAGAAGTTAGGGACAAAGTACAATGATCGGGATTGAATGAAAATAAAAAGAGAACAAAAATTTCAAAATTTGGAAATTCGCCGCCGGCGAGAGTATTCTCGCCGCCGGCGAAAACCTTACGGAAAAAAATGTTGAAAATCATGCAGGGAGCACGGATTATGGCCAAGTGAATCTCGCCGCCGGCCAAAGTATTCTCGCCGCCGGCCAAAGTATCTCGCCGCCGGCCAAAGCATCTCGCCGCCGGCTAAAATCTTGGCGAAAATCTTCCCGAGAGCACAAATTTTGGTAAACTAATCTCGCCGCCGGCCAAATAATTCTCGCCGCCGGCCAAAGTATCTCGCCGCCGGCCACATTATGTTGGCCGCCGGCCAAAGTGTCTAGCCGCCGGCCACATTATTTTGGCCGCCGGCCAAAATCAAAAACCTAAATATTTAATTTTCCAGAAATCTCGCCGCGGCGAGAATAATGTCGCCGCCGGCGAGTTTCGTCCAAAAATACATTTTTTATGTTGTTTTGTTCCAAAATTGCCCCCCAAACCCTAGATCTATATATACATTATGATGGAAAAGAGGGGGACGGCAGAGAGGGTAGATCTAAGTTATTTTTGGAGGAGAAAAGGAATTTTGGAGAAAAAGGTTGGAGAAGCTTGAAGGATCATCACCATTGTTGCTACCAAGTCTTCATCTTCAAGAGTTCTTCATCTCTTCTCCTTAGCTTTTGTTTTCTGCATTTTATTCAGATTGTTTGTTCATGGATTCAATTGAGAATATGTTTGTTCTTAATTTCGTTATGAACTAATTCGTTTTTGCTAAGGCTATGATGTAGTTAAATCAAGGAAATCTGATTTCTTTTGTTATTGTTATATGAATTCATTGTTTTCAAGTTGAGTATTTATTTCCATGCTTAATGCTTTTAAATTTCTAATCAAGATTTAGATGATTTGTTGCATTATATTGAGACCGAGAGGAGATGTGTAATGAATGCTTCTTGTGATAAATACCGTATGTTGAATGCGAGTTTGACACCTAATGCATGATGTATGTGGTTATTCTAGAAATTCCATAAATCGTAATGTGCTTATTTGTGATTAAATCTTCATAGAAATATAGTTGGTTTTCATAGATAAGTAATTCTAATATAACTTGAGAAAGAGTATTAGATAAGTTTGGGTTTTTCAACCATCACTTTTAACTTTGAATCTCATATAACATGACTTGAAATCGGATTGAATTGATTTAGCGAAATCAAATGCCTTAGCGTTTTTAATCATTTGTGAACAACATTAAATTTTGTTATTTGCGTTTAGTTTTATGTCAATTTGCTTTTAAAACAATTTCAACAATTCGGTTTTCAAATAAAATTAGGGTTAGTCAATTTCGGTACTTAGTAACGCCATTCCTTGTGGGTTCGATATCCGTACTTTTTGTACACTTTATTACTTGAACGATTCGTGCACTTGCGAAAATAAGCATCAAGTTTTTGGCGCCGTTGCCGGGGAATGGTTTGATTTTATTAATATCGATACTACCTAATCTTAGTTTTAATTTGAAGTTAATTTGCTTTATCTTTCTTTCATTTTTAATTTTGTTTATTTTGCTATTTTATTTTATTTATCATAAAAAAAAAGTAACTTTGTGTTGTTTTTGTGCTAGTTGATTTTTTTGGTTGTAGGATTTTTGTATGAGACGTACAAGAAGCCTTAACCTTCTTCCATTTGATCACGAGATTGATAGAACATATAGGCGTCTAAATCGAAAGAGAAGGCGTTCAACCTCAGCTCCTAATAGACAATCAGCCATGGATCTACCATTTGTTGAGGAAGGTGGAATTCGTAGAGCTTTAAGGGATTATGCTGCGCCTAATGTTGCTGGGACTACTTCGGGTATAAGGAGGCCAACTATTCAAGCCAATAACTTTGAGATAAAACCATCCTTTATCCAAATGGTTCAAACAAATCAGTTTGGGGGAATGTCAAAGGATGATCCAAATGCACATATTGCTTACTTTCTGGAGGTGTGTGATCTTTACAAAATAAATGGTGTGTCTGAAGATGCTATAAGATTGAGGGTTTTTCCTTTTTCACTTAGGGATAAAGCCAAGGAGTGGCTAAACTCATTACCACCGGGATCAATTACAACATGGAATGAGTTGGTTCAGAAATTCTTGTCTAAGTTCTTTCCTCCTGCTAAGACGGTAAAATTGAGGAATGAAATCACATCTTTTACACAGTATGACCAAGAATCGTTGTATGAAGCTTGGGAAAGATTCAAAGAAATGTTGAGGAAGTGCCCACATCATGGTATACCGATTTGGTTGCAAGTGTCTACATTTTATAATGGATTGGTTTCAAACTATCGGGCAATGATTGATGCTGCAGCTGGAGGGTCTTTAAATGGAAAAACACCGGAGGATGCTCATGAGTTGTTAGAGATTATGGCAGAAAACAACAATCAGTGGCATTCAGAGCGGGTAATTGCAAAAAGACCAACAACAGTGCATGAAATTGATTCAGTGAATGCTTTGTCGGCTCAAGTTGCTGTTCTTTCAAGAAAGATGGATTCTTTGTCTTCCAAATTTGAATCCAAACCAACTGCACAATGTGATTTATGTGGTGGAAATCATGCCAGCATCGAGTGCCAAGTTGGAAATCCATTTGCTTCACCAAATGCTGAGCAAGCAAATTATGTTTCAAATTTCCAAAAACCTCAACATAACCCATACTCGAACACCTACAATCCAGGTTGGAGAAATCATCCAAATTTGTCATGGGGAAATAACCAAGGGGGATTCAAACCGTCATCATCTTCCTACCAACCCCAAGAGAAAAAACAAACAAATTTGGAAGAAATTTTAGGAAAGTTTATCGAGGAAACAAGAGCAAATTTCAGAAATCAAGAGGCAATCAACAGGGACATCCAAAACCAACTAGGGCAGCTTTCAAAGCAGATTGCAGAAAGGTCGCAAGGATCGCTGCCTAGTGACACCATAAATCCCACAGAGCATGTAAAGGCTATCACATTGAGAAGTGGAAAAGAACTTGAGAATCAGAAGAAATCGGAGAAAAAGATGGAAGAATCTAAAGAAAAGCCATCAAGATCCCAAGATATTCAACCTTCCCCATATGCAAAATATGAGCCTCCTATCCCATATCCTCAACGATTGAATAAGAAAAAGCTTGATAATCAATTCGATAAATTTCTGGATATTTTTAAGAAATTGCATATTAACATTCCTTTTGCAGAGATGTTGGAACAAATGCCTAAGTATGCAAAATTCATGAAGGAAATTTTATCGAAGAAGAGGAGGCTGGGAGATAATGAAACTATCATGCTAAATGAGGAGTGCAGTGCAGTTCTTCAAAGAAAACTGCCACAGAAATTGAAAGACCCAGGGCATTTTACTATACCTTGTACTATAGGAAGTTGCAATTTTGATAAAGTCCTATGTGATTTAGGAGCAAGCATTAATTTGATGCCACTTTCAGTTTTCAGGAAACTAGGCCTGGGAGAAGTGAAGCCCACTTCAATCTCTTTACAATTAGCGGATCGATCAGTAAAATATCCTCTAGGGGTAATTGAGGATGTTTTAATTAAAGTCGGGAAGTTTATTTTCCCTGTAGATTTCGTGGTGCTTGACATGGAGGAAGATAGAGAGATACCGTTGATATTGGGGAGACCGTTCCTTGCAACTGGAAGAACATTGATTGATGTTCAGCAAGGAAAGCTCATTCTACGGGTGCAAGATGAACAAGTAACTTTTGATGTTTTTGAAGAAACAAAATTTCCAAGAGATGTACATTCTTGTTTTCAAATTAACACTCTTAACGGGTTAATCTCGGAAACTTTTGAGGAGAGAACTTCATTGCTACCACTAGAAGCTTGCCTTGTGAAATCTGCAACGATTGAGAAGGAAGATGAGGGGACGAGACAATGTTCTGAATTACTAGCAGCATCTAATGAACATTTATGCAGTGATGAAACATTTAAGGAGTTGGGAACAAATGAAACTCCAACCTCAGTGGTAAAGAATGGAGCCAACAAGATTGAGTTAAAGCCAATGCCATCCCATCTAAGAAAAAAAAAAAAATTCTTACGTTCACCACCGGCGAGGGCAGTTTCACCGCTGGCGGAAAGGAGATCTCTCTTCCCTTTCTTACATTGAGGACAATGTAAGGTTTTGGTTGGGGGTGCAGTAACGGTAAATCTTTTCTTCCCTTCATTTTTATTAGTTTTGTTTGTGTTTTTGTTTGTGTTTAATTTTGATTTTCCATTTATTTTTCTACATTTTGATTTAATTTCTTTTATTTGTTTATTGTCTTATTTCTATTTTTATTTTTATTTTATTTTATTTGCATTTTACTTATTTTAATTTGCACGTTGATGATAATAATGTGATTGTGATAACAAGTAGCTGTTAGAAGACATTAAATTTTGCTTCGGTTTAAAGAGAATTTCAAATGTTGATTTTACCTAGTTGGCGACTCTTTTGGTATGTGGTATGATTTGGTTGATTAGTCTAAATGCTTAGAGAAGTCTTATGTGCGAATTTTTCATGAATATTTTTGTGATCTCAACAAACTCTAGAACTCATTTGAAAACCTCTTGAGGCGAAATAATTTGGAATTGCACTGTTTAGGATATGATGTAGGCCATTTTTGGATCGATTGTGCCATTTTAAGCCTACCTTGTTATCCTTATATCACTAGTTACCTCTTTGAGCCTATTTAAATATATTGTTAGCCTTACTTTTCTTTCTTTTTGCCTTATATAACCTACCTTCTATTGAGCCAAAAATATATATATATAATTCCTACCTTATTTGTTAAGAGCACTTAATTTTGAACACAAACTTTTCAAGAGGAATTGGAGAAATCTTCCACATATATTGGGAGAAATCGGTTGGGGGTTATGTCTTTTCAAGAGCAATTGGAGTAAGGATGCAAAAAAACAAAAACAAAACAAAACAAAAAAAAAACAAAAAAAAAAAAAAGAAATCCACATATATTGGAAGAAAGTTGTTGGCTTTTCAAGAGCAATTGAGTAAAAAAAAAAAAAAAAAAAAAGAGAGAGAAAAAAAAGGCCTTCACACTCTAGTAAATAAAAGAGTGTTAGTGATTGATATACTGAGGTGAAAAAAAAAAAAATTTGAGGAAGAAGTTGGTTTATCTTTGGAAAAATGGGTTATGATCGGAAGAAACAATTTGGGTTAAATGGTGTTACTCTTTTACTTAATTGGTTGTGTTTAATCTAATAAGTGCTATTATTTGTATTTTGACACTTCCCGTTCTTTCTTAACCAAATACCTAAGCCTAACATTACAAGCCTCATAAAGTCCTATTGATCCGAAGTGGTGTATTTTTCCTTCATTAGTGGAGAGAGGTTTGAAAAGTGAGCCTATGGAGTTTGAGATTTCACCTTTTTGTTTGTGGATGTTATGCATAATATTATCCGGGCATTATGGCTATTGGTTTGTGGTTTGATGGATGTTTAAGAGTCAAAAACAAAAGTGAAATTTGCATTTGAGATTTCTTAAAGCTTAGGTGACATTTAATTATTCTATATGTTGGGTGTTATTTACAATTTTTGAGACATTTGTGCAAATTATTTGTTATGTGATTTTATTATTTTAAGTTAGTATAGTTATAGGTATGATGTTTGTGGGTATCGTCACTGGAAGCCCTCACGAGACTACAACTCGTCCTACTAGGGCCACCTAGGGGTTTAAAGGCTTATTGCATATGCTTAATGCAATTTTGTAAATAGAATAAATTTCCTTTGAATTTTTCTTTTAATTTCTCCTCTTAAATTATTCATAGATCGCTTTTCTTGCTAGAGACTAGCAAGAAGCTGGTTGGGGGTTGTTGATAAGAGCTAAATTATTGCATTTTTGTTATGATTTAAATGTTGATATTTGTGTGAAAATTGTGTTTATTTGATTATTTAATCCACAAATGTCATTTCACGGGTATTTCGTGTTTAAAGTGCAATTTCAGGTAAAATCATGATTTTGGAGAAGTTAGGGACAAAGTACAATGATCGGGATTGAATGAAAATAAAAAGAGAACAAAAATTTCAAAATTTGGAAATTCGCCGCCGGCGAGAGTATTCTCGCCGCCGGCGAAAACCTTACGGAAAAAAATGTTGAAAATCATGCAGGGAGCACGGATTATGGCCAAGTGAATCTCGCCGCCGGCCAAAGTATTCTCGCCGCCGGCCAAAGTATCTCGCCGCCGGCCAAAGCATCTCGCCGCCGGCTAAAATCTTGGCGAAAATCTTCCCGAGAGCACAAATTTTGGTAAACTAATCTCGCCGCCGGCCAAAAAATTCTCGCCGCCGGCCACATTATGTTGGCCGCCGGCCAAAGTGTCTAGCCGCCGGCCACATTATTTTGGCCGCCGGCCAAAATCAAAAACCTAAATATTTAATTTTCCAGAAATCTCGCCGCGGCGAGAATAATGTCGCCGCCGGCGAGTTTCGTCCAAAAATACATTTTTTATGTTGTTTTGTTCCAAAATTGCCCCCCAAACCCTAGATCTATATATACATTATGATGGAAAAGAGGGGGACGGCAGAGAGGGTAGATCTAAGTTATTTTTGGAGGAGAAAAGGAATTTTGGAGAAAAAGGTTGGAGAAGCTTGAAGGATCATCACCATTGTTGCTACCAAGTCTTCATCTTCAAGAGTTCTTCATCTCTTCTCCTTAGCTTTTGTTTTCTGCATTTTATTCAGATTGTTTGTTCATGGATTCAATTGAGAATATGTTTGTTCTTAATTTCGTTATGAACTAATTCGTTTTTGCTAAGGCTATGATGTAGTTAAATCAAGGAAATCTGATTTCTTTTGTTATTGTTATATGAATTCATTGTTTTCAAGTTGAGTATTTATTTCCATGCTTAATGCTTTTAAATTTCTAATCAAGATTTAGATGATTTGTTGCATTATATTGAGACCGAGAGGAGATGTGTAATGAATGCTTCTTGTGATAAATACCGTATGTTGAATGCGAGTTTGACACCTAATGCATGATGTATGTGGTTATTCTAGAAATTCCATAAATCGTAATGTGCTTATTTGTGATTAAATCTTCATAGAAATATAGTTGGTTTTCATAGATAAGTAATTCTAATATAACTTGAGAAAGAGTATTAGATAAGTTTGGGTTTTTCAACCATCACTTTTAACTTTGAATCTCATATAACATGACTTGAAATCGGATTGAATTGATTTAGCGAAATCAAATGCCTTAGCGTTTTTAATCATTTGTGAACAACATTAAATTTTGTTATTTGCGTTTAGTTTTATGTCAATTTGCTTTTAAAACAATTTCAACAATTCGGTTTTCAAATAAAATTAGGGTTAGTCAATTTCGGTACTTAGTAACGCCATTCCTTGTGGGTTCGATATCCGTACTTTTTGTACACTTTATTACTTGAACGATTCGTGCACTTGCGAAAATAAGCATCAAATTTTTCCACCATGTTTGAGAAGATATACATCATACATCTCTAGAACGTGACAGGGGCATTGCATAACCAAAATGACATTCTTCGAAAAGAAAATGTCTCAAAAGAACATGTAAATGTGGACTTTTCTTGATCTTCTAGTGTTATGGGTACTTGATAATATCTAGACAATCCATCTAAAAAATAGTAAAATTTGTGCCCACCTAATCTTTCCAAATTTTGATCAATGAATGAAAGAGGAAAGTGATCTTTTTTGATATATAAAATCAGTTTCTTGAAATCTATACACATCTTCCATCCAATGATTATTATAGTAGGCACTAATTCACTTTCTTCATTTTTAACAACTATTATCCCAAATTTCTTAGGTACCATATGCACTGGACTAACCCACTTACTATCGGCAATAGGGTAGATCTTTCTCCTTATAGTTTAAGAATTTCTATCTTAACTACCATGTTTGAGTTTATTCTTCTTTGGGCCTCTCGTATGTGTTTAGCACTATCTTCTATGTTGATCTTATGCACACATATGGTAGGACTAATGCCTCTTATATCCATTATACTCCAACCTATGGCTTTCTTAAACTTCTTAAGCACTTTTATAAGTTCCTTTTCTTGGGTTTTGGTCAAGGTTGAAGAAATTATCGCTGGATAAGTTTCTCCTTCTCCCAAAAACACATATTTTAAGTGCTTAGGTAAGTCTCTGAGTTCAAGTTCAGGTGGATTGGCCTCTTTACTAGATGGAGAACTGGGTAGATTTAAAAGTGTACTAGATTTTGTCATTAGTTCATCATTATCTAGTTGTTCAAGGTACCCCTTAGTTTTCTCATCTAAATCTTATTTGACCTCTTCAAGTGTAAGAATAATTTCAAGCTTGTCTTCTATTCTGTTTCAAGAAAAGGTGCTTTGGACAAGATTATCCAAAGGGTTAACATCGAATATTTCATAAATGGAAAAAATAGAAGGAAAAGGTGAAGAATCAAAAATTTTAAAATGAGTAGTCTCTCCTAAGACTATCATTGTCAAATTTCCATCTTGGACATCAATAATACTTTTGGTAGTTTTCATAAATGGTCTACCAAGTAGTATTGTGTGCTCTCTATCCAAGGCTAGATTTCCTTGCATATCCAAAATCACAAAGTCAATAGGTATTATCAGTTATTCTACCCGCTCTAGCAAATCCTCAACTATTCCTTTTGAATATTTAAGAGATCTATCTGTAAGTTGAAGGGACATAGTTATGGGTTTTAAATCTCCTAAATCAAGATGTAAGAATATAGATTAGGGCTTCAAGTTTATACTAGCACCTAAATCAAGCATTGCTTTAGCGACCTTTCTATCCCCCATAGTTATGATTATGATAAAACTTCCATTGTCTTTCAACTTAGAAGGAAGTTGGTACTGAAAAACAACACTAGAAATTTCTAATACTACTATTAGCTCATTAAGTTTATAACTCATTTTCTTAGTGTTCAACTCTTTGAATAACTTTGCATAGGTGGGCACATTCATAATCACTTCTACTAATGGTAAATTGATATTTATTTTAGAAAGAATATTAAAAAGATCAGAGAATTTATTATCTTGTTTGATTCTTTCAGCCGGTGTGGATAAGGTACCTACAATTGGTTTGGTTTTGTTGTCTTTTGAATTTTGGGGATGTAAGATGACTCCCCAATGAGTTTTTTGGAAGGCTTGTCAATTTTAGCACTTGTCTCTCCTTTTTACGATACTAGAATTTCACCTTCTTTGTTACCTTAACTACAAGGTAGATCTTTAGAAATTTCAGGTAAAATAGTATTGACTACCTTACCACTTTGAAGGGTTCTTACATCCTTCTCTTGTTTTGGTTGATTGGGAAACTTTCCTGGTTCTTACCTTTGCATTTGTGCATCTAGTTTCCCAAATTTAACTTCAATCCTTTTAACTAAAGCCTCTATGGTACTCAACCTTTGATTATTCATCAATTGGTTGTCGTGACTAACTTGAATAAAAGAATTCAAGCTACCCTCTAAGGTTGGCTTAAAATAATGATTTGATGGATAAGGGTGGTTTTTATTTGGCCTTAGTGTTTGACGTTGGGTGTAGGCTTGGTAATTGTTTGGTGTCCAATGATGGTTACAGTGATTATAGGTGTTTGGATGATACCTTTGAAAGGAATTGACTTCCTCCATGGCATCCACACTAGAATCACAAGTATAAGAACAATTATGAGCATCATGCCCAATTGAAAAACAAACTTCACACACCTCTTCATTTGGCATTTTGTGGGTAGTGAGAAGTTTCACTAGCTTAGTCAATTCAAAAAGTTGCAAGGTCATCTCATTACCAGAGCCAACTTCATTGACTCTTGCTCTCCTTATTCTAGTACTTATTTGTTAGGAATTAGAACCCAACTCATAGAGACTATAGGTTTCCTTTGTGGTCTTTTCTCCCACAGCTCCTCCAACAGCATTACCAACCATGTATTGACTATGCAGTGTCAATCCATCATAAAAGAATTGGTTTGTAGCTATAATGGAAAGGTATGATGAGGACATTGAATTAATATTTTTTAGTCTTTCCTAAGCTTTTTGAAAGGGTTCTTTATCCATTTTAGAAAACGTTGCTATCTTCGTCCTTAAATCAGTAGTGTTTTGATGGGAATAGAACCTACCCATAAACTTTTCATGAACTACCTCCCAAGTTGTTAGAGAGCCCAACTGTAGAGTAATGAAAAATGACCAAGCTTTATCCTTAAGGGTGTAAGGAAAACACCTTATCCTAAGTTGGTTTTCATTAATTCTCTACCGTGGAAAGGGTTGGACAATAGTATAGAATTCTCTAATGAAATGAAAAAGGGTCTTCATTAGGGATACTATAAAAGGAAGGTAACAAAGAATAATGGGTCTTTTTTAATTCATAGTTCCTTGCAGCCTCTTGCAATTGTATGCCAGAAGCTGCATTGCCAATGTCTACTTGTAGTTGAAATTTATCCCCCTCCTCTTGTGTATCATCATCTAGCTCCTAAATTGAAAAATATTATAACTCTCTAAGAAAGATTCTCACTTGACAAAATGTATAGACTTAGAGAATAAAGATGTAGGGAACCTAAGTTAATTTTTTTTGAAACGCCAAATTTAAAGAATGGACACAATTTTTGAAACAAATTATTTCTATTATTTCATTCGAATTTTATTACACACATTCTTTAAAAAAACAAACTAAAATAAAAGAAAATACACTAATGGGTGACCTCTCACTTAGGACTAAAATTTATCATCTTCTAGTAAGATGTTGCTTACAGATTTCAAAATGATGAACTCAATATCTCCTCTTCATTGAATTTGTTTGATTCAATTTGACCATTTAGTTAATCTTTGCTTTGTTTTTTTGGAAATGCTCAACTAACTATTCCACTTGGACTTGCACCTTTTTTATAAAAGCTTCCATAAAGTCTAACTGTTGATTGGTTTTAGACTAGTTATTTATACAAACTTGAATAAAAGAATTCAAGTTATCTTCCAGGGTTGGTTTACTGGGAAGGATTCTTGATATGGGCTTATGGAATTACTGGCTTGGCTGACTTGAACTTTGGGCAAAATGAGGGTTATTTTTCCTCCAAGAGAAGTTGAGATGATTTCCTTATCCAGGATTATAAGTATTTGAATTGGGGTCAAATATTGGTCTCTGTTCATATGCTCCCAAAACATTAACTTGTTCAAGTCCAGTTGGTGTTTTTACTTTATATGGATAGGCTTTAGTACCATGTCCTATATTGCTACACAAACCACAAAGTTCATTGTTAGTGTTAGTTTGTATAGTGAGAAGGGCAACTTGCTTGGTCAATTGACCATGTTTTAATTGAACTTCATTGTTGGAATCGATTTCATGAACTCCAGCTCTTCTCACTCGTAAGGTTTTCTATTGAGAATTCGCACCCAACATCTCAAAGTGGTTATATATCTCTTAGGCATTGAGTGAGGAATAGTTTGAACCAATTGGAGGCTTCATGCATGGAATGGTTCTTCTTCCATCTGAGAGAAAATGGCAATCTTTGCTCTCAACTCTGATGTTTTTTGGTAGAATAGAATTTTTCCATGAATTTGTTGTAAACATCCTCCTAGGTCATCAGAGATCCTCGAAAGAGTGACATCAACCAAGCTTTGGCCTTGTCCTTCAAGGTGTAGGGAAACACCTCATTCAAAGCTTATCCTCATTTATAATATTGAAAGGGAAGGTTTGGAATGTGACATAGAAGCCCCTAATGAAGGAAAGAGAATCATCATTAGGCAGCCCATAGAATAAAGGAAGCATGAAAAAATGAATGTTTTTCATGTCATAAATTTGTGCTGCCTCACCTAGTTGGATTGAGGAAATTGCAATGCCAATAATTAGCCTTTCAAATTCCTTCATGGTAGTTTCTCTACCAAGTCACTGATCCCCCATTTTTAAGAGTTAAGGTAAGGATTCAAGGTTAGGTTCGATGTTTGATTTAGGTTTAGGTTGAAAAGTTTCAAAGTTCAACCTTCTTGACAGTTTCCTAGGTTTATTAATGTTATCTATGTACGGTGTGAGGGGATGCCCTAAAGATCTCCTACCTCGCATAGACTAAATAAAACTAAAGTTTGAGCACACCTGTCAAGTAAAGAAAAATAAAATGACTATACAAAAAGAAACCAGATTGAATAAACTATACTAAACATTCAAACACTATACACAAATTAAAATAAAAAAAATGAAAGTAAACAAATAGACTAAGAAAAAGAAAGAAAATAAAGTTAACTAAATATTTTTTAAAAAAATTAGAATTAAAATTAATTTTTTTATTAAAGAAAAATTAAAAATTAAAAATTAAAAAAAATAAAAAGTAAATTTTTATTTATTTATTTTATATATATATTTTTAATTAAAATTAAAAAATTAAATGTTTTTTCAATAAATAAAAAAATCACAATTATTTACAATCGAGAAAGTTTTTAAAATTTTGATAAATAATTTAAAAATGATATTCTTTCCCTCGCAATGACGCCAAAAACTTGATAAAAAAACTAACATCGGGTTAGTAATACCGGTTTTTCAAATACTTTGGATTTATATTTGTAGAAATCTTGGAAGTGCACGAATTATTTTTATAGAAAATGACAAGTATACTCCCAAGGTCGATCTAAAGAAAGAATCTATATGTGTTTAATTTATTATTCAAACTTTTAAAAACGGAATTAAATCCTAAACATGCTATCACGATATTTCAATTTTTTTTATGTTTACTAATCTAATAACATAAAAAAAATAAACATAGATATGAATTAAATAAACAATTATACAAATTTTTATCATTCATAATAGTGAAGTATTTATGGATATAATAATTAAGTTAATCATGTCTGCTTATATTATTTAGGTTATTGAAGATATAAATTGATATTTATTTATTCTCTCTTTTTTATATAAATACTACCTATGGTGGGGTTAAATATTCTTTGCTAATTAAAAAAAATCAATTAACACCTATGAATGGAATCAATAATTAATTTGGTTAATTAAATAAATGCATTTTTCTAAGAGATTGAAAATGAATAATTTAAATGCTACATTTACATTTAGGTTATTAAAGATATAAATTGATATTTATTTATTCTCTCGTTTTTATATAAATACTACCTTTTGTGGGGTTAAATATTCTTTTCTAATTAAAATAAATAAATTAACACCAATAAATGGGGTCGATAATTAATTTGGTTAATTAAATTAATTCATTTTTTCTAAGAGATTGAAAATGAACCATTTAAATGTCACAATTGGCGGGGTTAGACATTTTAAACTTTATTCAAGGTGTATAAATTAAACCTAAGAATTTAATTACTGGAGTACTAACTTTCAAGTTTTAAAATCATTACTAAAAATATGTTGTTAATACCGTTTTAAACAATAATTCTTATAAAAACTTGCTTCCCTCTAAGTACCGGACGATTGTACAACAAATAAAAGTGCACTACTCTAAATCAGATCGGATAATTAAACCTTAAAATCTAATTTTTAGATTTAAGTTTATAATGAAAAATAATATATTTCTCTTTAACATACTTAATATAAAATTTTGAATAAAAAATCAATTTATTTTATAGAAATATTTTTTCTATTTAATATTTCGCGATCATAACAACGTTATTATTATATCATATTTACAAATAGATAAACATGTTAAATTTAATCACAAATAAATTAAATGTAACATATAAGAATAAAATAAAAATAACTATAAAGAATTCATTATAAAATTATACATCAAAACAATTATTACAGAACTTTTGATCGTAATTTTGTTTCTTGAAAACCTTGAAATAGATTTGAATTATCGTTTATTGAATCAGAAACTAGAAATTTTAAAAAACATAACTAGTTCTTCTTAAAAAGAAAAGAACTTTAAAAGTAAACAAACTAAAAAAAATAACAAAGCTTTCTAGAGAGAGAAATGAGTTGAGAAATGTGAGATTTGAGGGATCCTAAGGAATGATTTTTACAATGGGAAAGATAGCCCTTTTATAGGTGAGAAAAAGGCTAAAAAAGTGAAAAAAAACAAATCTTGAAAATGGGTGTTGGATGCGTTTGAATTGGTTTGCATGCGTGTAGGGGCACTGGAATGCGCGATTGAGTGTGGATGGGCGAGATTTGCAATGGGACGGGCACTAGCTTGTGTGGGTGTATACAGGTCTCGGTGGATGCGTATAGAATGGTCACTAGTGTGCAGGTTGGACTCGGCATGGCAGACGGGACGCGTGCGGACGGCAACGGCTTGGGGCATTTTTGACCTTTTGACCCATTTTGTCCAATTTTTCTATTGTTTTTTTTACTTTTCCTCATTTTGTCTCTCAATATATTTGTGATGTATTTCCTCTAGTATTTTTCTTAGAGTTTTTAAATTATTTTTGAACAAAAATACCTAAAAAATAATAAAAATACTCGTGATTCTAAAAAAAATATTTATATAAAAATATGATAAAATTATAGAAATATAAATATTTTTAATTAATTAAAATGCATTAAATCACGGTAATTTTAGTACTTTTTAAGTACTCATCAAACTATATATTTAATAACAAACCATAATAAAGAGTCTAACACCTAGTACATTACTAGGGTAAGGAGATATTGACTCCTTAGAGATTCATACTAAAAATAAATAATCAAAAAATAGAAGTAATAATTAGAAATCTATAAGCATGCTACAAGAAAAGGAAAAGAAACCATGCTACTACACAAAAAAATAATCTTTCTAATCAAAGTCTAAATTTAGTATAATTGAACCTACACAATACAAACTTAGATTATAATAACACAAACGAAGATCATGCATAGCAACATATATAATAAAGTTAACCCACATATAAACCATATCTATGTGGTAACATTCTCGGGTTGGTGAAGGCAATCACTTAGTAGCAAACAAATGTGGTGCAATCTGTGACTACATATCAGTAATAAGAAGTGTAGCTACTCTCAATCTTAAGAACCACCCTCAAACTCAAACAACATATCTCTTATTGCACATAACAAGAGATATGAGAACTCAAAGCATTTAACTAAGCTCATTCTCACAATGAGGCTATCAAAAATAAATAATTACATCCAAGCGACTATCAACGCACATACACTCACAAGTATGCATGGTTTTGCTCACATAATCATGAATCACTAATATTGAAAAATACTCGAGGTATTAGTGATTTAAAAATAGAAAAACAAAATATCAATTTAATAGAGCTCCATTAATACATCTTCTAGATAAAAAACAATTTAGAGGGATATTTATAGAACTCAAAATTTTCACCTCACCACTACTTTGCCACCACATCTGGCGAGGGCCTTGGAAAGCTTAATGGTGAGGTGGAAAAATCACACCTTTTATTCCAAAAATTAAGTACTTTCCATAAATACTCACCCAAAACGAACCAAAAAAACAAGGGATAATGTCAGCTTACTTGCACGCTCACTCACCAAAACCAATACTCCATACAGCACGCGCACTATAAAACCAAACCTTATATAGATAAGGACAAATACATTAAGTAAGAATCAAATAGAAACTATGTTTTGCACAAGAGAGGTCAACAAGTAGACACATGAGAAAAAGGACTTACAAATAGTTTTCTAAGTGTTCCAGAGCCAAAAAATAACAATTTAAAACTAAAAATAGAAAATTTAAATGAATAACCTAAGACTCATGAAAACCACTCAAATAAATTAAAAGAAGAAAAGACTATTTTACAAGAACAAAATAATACTTTCAATTTGAGTCTTATAGGTTTTAAGAAGAAAATAACAAGGTTATTATAGATGAAGAAAAAATGGTGCAAGGGCTCAAACAATCCAAGAAAGATGTAAAAAGGCTAACCATTGAAGTTGAAAGGTTGAGCATGGTTCTAGATTATTTATGAGTGCTTAAAAAGCACTAAAATTGCCATGATTTAATGTACTTTAAATGATTCAATAGATTTATATTTGTATGATTTTATCAAATTTTTATATAAATTTTTCTTTTCGCAATCACGGGTATTTTTTATTATTTTAGTTAAAAAATAACTTAAAGACTCGAAGAAAAAAATACTAGAGGCAAAACTCATAAATATATTGAGAAAATAAATGAGGAAAAGTCAAAAAGATGGAAAAATTGGAAAAAATGGGTCAAAAAGATAAAACAATGTCAAAAAGGCCATAATCGCACGCGTAGCCGTCCAACAACGCCAAAAAATGTGCGTAGCATGCCATACAATGTCGATCATCTCCGCCCATCTGCACTCACCTACACTATGCTGCGCGTGCACCTACATACTCCTCGTCGTGTCCCACATGCACTAGCCGCCCGTCTTCCATGCCAACCACCCATCTATCGAGATTTTTGCACCCCATACACGCACCAACCTATCCAAACTCGTCCAAATTCAAATTTTGAAATATTTTGCCCCCTTTTTTGGCCTTTTTTCTCATCTATTAGGGCATGATTGAAAAAGTATAGGTAGATAACCTTGTCTTACCTGTAGGTTTGATTGAATCAATGATGTGGGGACATTGAGTTTACTTAAAATGAAATCCCCCAAGTTGTGTCTTGCTAAGACGTAATAAGCGCTGAATGAGAGGCGACACATCATTTTAGGTAATTTCTTTTATTTTTTTATTTGTTTAATTTATTTTGTTTATTTTAGTTCAATTGCATGTTAATAATTTTAGAATTGTTAAAACTAAAAATATTTGTTGAGATGTTAGAAGTTCACAACGATTTGTCTGTGTGAACATTAATGATAAACATGATGGATACACCTGCATTTTTCCATCACTACTTGCATAGTCTCAGAAAATAGGTAACTTTTCTTCTCTTTTCTCTTAATCTTTAATTTATAATTATTACATTGAGGATAATGTAAGTTCTAGGTTGGAGGTGGTGAAAAGTTATCATGTTTAATTTAAAAAAAAATAACAATTTTAGAATTTTTATGTTCACATTTTCATTTTTATTGTGTTTGATTTTATTTTCTGTGTGGTTTAGTAAGTTTTAGAATTTTAGGATTAGTTTTTTAAAAAAAAATTGCAAAAATTTATCATTTCTTTAAATCAAATTTAAGTAAATAGTTAAATCTCTTGCATTGTTAGATTAATTTTTGAAAACATATCATGGAGTATATGATTATTATTTAGTTTTTGTCATGACTAGTATTTCTTTATAAGATGTGGAAATTATATTAAACCCAAAATTGGTGTTTAGGAATCAAATAGTGTAGACTACCCATGTGAGATATAATTTAAGCCTAATTTTCTTTATTCTGAGTGAAATTTGTTTTTTTACTCCAAATACATTTCTTATTTCTTCAAATTATTAGATGATATCTATAGGACTTAGCATTGAATGTCTGGATTTTTACATCTTAATGAAGTCTTATATATTTATTTTTCATTTTCTTAGATTAAATTATTTAAGTAGAAATTAATAGTGTATCTCTTTCTTCATTCATACATGACTTCTATTAAAAAGTATATATCTAGGGTTACCTTAACAAATAATAACATAAAACAAAAATATTACCCACTCACCTTACCATATAAATAAATGTACAATCTATATAGGGTTTCACTCTAAAAAATGTATTCTCTTATAAATAAGAAGAAGATCGAATATAAGAGAAAGAAAAAAAAATAATAGAAAGAAAGAGAGAAAAGAAAAATGAATAGTATAATCTATATACTATGACTAAAAAAAATCATAAAAGTTGTGATAAATGGTTTAATACAAAAGAAAATATAGGGAGTAATTCCCTAAGAAGTCATTGCATATTCCTACATTTTCTAAAAGGCATACTACTTTATATTTTTATTTGATGAATTTGATTGATGCATGAAAGTAATGTATAATATTTTATAAATCCTTACATTTGATTAATTTCATGAGAGCAACATTAAAATAACACTTTGAGCCTTTATTATTTATACATATGCGAACATGTTAGTTCATTCCTATACATAAACTCTTTCGCATATAAACTAGTATGAGTGTTTGAACCTATAGGATTCAATATTTTTGAGAGTATTGACTTGTGAGGAATAAAGTCAAAGCGAATTCAAATTTCTAACACTGAAATTGGGTAAAATTAATATGGAATATGAAAATGATTTTTAACTAATTATTATAACAAATCATGAATGTTTAGGAAGTTGAAATAATTTATGCTTAAGATTTTAATTATGAAGTTTAAAAGAGATTATAAGCATGATATATTTTTTGTATTTCACTTCTTTATTTTATGTTAGTCTTTTTACTTTATTTTAATTTTAGTTAGCTTCTTATTTTATTTGTTTTATTTTGTTTTCATTTTTTCTTGTTAATGTTTGTGGGTATCATTATTGAAAACTCTCACGAGACTTAAACTCATCCACCAGGGAAACCCAGGGGTTTAAAGGCTTGTTGCATACGCTAAATGTAACCTTGTCAATCCACATAAGTGATTTATGATAGTTTAATTTTTAGTTTTTATTGTTTCTCTTGCTAAGGGAATAGCAAGAATTTAGTTGGGGGTTGTGATGAGTGCTTAAAAAGCACTAAAATTACCATGATTTAATGTAATTTAATTGATTAAACAGATTTATATTTGTATGATTTTATCATATTTTTATATAAATCTGTCTTTTTGGAGTCACGGGTAGCCGCTCAGCCGCGCCGAGAAATGCATGCAGCATGCTCAGCTGCACCAAGAAACGTGTGTAGCACACCCAGTCGCATTGAGATTAACACACCCAGCATGCCTGTTTTCCATGCCAACTGCCCATCTGCCGAGATTTTTGAGCCCCATATATACGCGCACCAACCTGTCCAAACACGTCAAATTCAAATTTTGAAATATTTCCCCCCTTTTTTGGCCTTTTCCTCATCAATAAAAGGACCCTTTTCCCCCATTCTAAAAAATGATTTTTGGAGCTCTTTCTCTCTCTAGAAAGTTTTATTTTTTATTTTTTTTAGCTTTTATTTTTAAAGTTCTTCTCTTTTTGAGAGAAACTAGTTATGTTTTTATAAATTTTTAGTTTTTTATTCAATAAGTAGATATACAAATTCGTTTGGAGGTTTTCGAGTAATAGAATTAACATCAAACTGTTGAAAGGATTCTTTAAAGGTATTATTTTAATAGATTCTTTATAGTTATGAGTTTATGTTTTATTCTTATATTTTATATTTAATTTTTCTGTAATTAAATTTAACATGCGTGGCTATTTGTAAATATGATATAACTATAATCTTGTTATGCTTGCGAAATATTAAATAGGTAAAATATTTCCATAAAATAAATTGATTTTGTTTTTATTCAAGATTTTATATTAAGAATATTAGAGAGAAATACATTATTTTTCATTACAAACTTAAATCTGAAAATTAGCTTTTTAAGGTTTAATTATTCGGTCTAATTTAGAGTAGTGCTCTTTTGTTTGTTGGTACAATCACCCTGTAGTTAGAGCGAAACTCTATTTCAATTTTTTTTTATAAAAACTATTATTCGAAAATGTATTGACGACATATTTTTAGTAGGTTTTAAAACTTGAAAGTTAGTACTTGGAAAATTAAATTCTTAGGTTTAATTTGGATACCTTGAATAAAGTCTAATTATTTGACTCCGCCTAAAGCTGTGATTAGATGGTTTGCTATTTTCTTAGAAATAAAGCTAAAATTTAATATTTAATTAATTAATAGCCGAGCCTAAGGATATTAGTTAGTTAATATTAAACAAAAGAATTAAGTTTGTATTTTTAGTAACTTAAATAATATGAGCAAGCATAATTAACTTAATTATTATATCCTTAAATGTTCTACTGTTATGAATGATAAATTTTTCATTATTTTTTATTGAATCTATATCTATGTTTATTTTAATGTTATTAGATTAGGAAATAAACAACCCAAAATATCGTGACATGATGTTTAGGATTTAATTTTGTTTTTAAGATTTTGAAAATATAAATTAATAACCACATATATTCCTTCCTTAGATCGACCTTGCGAGTATACTTATCATTTTCTATAAAATGATTCGTGTACTTGCAAGAGTTTTACAAATAATAAAATCACAAAGAGTATTTCGCAAAATCGGTATTTGCATTACTAGTCTTATGATTCATTCATCATCAATTATATAAAACCTTTTGAAGAAAAGAGAGAGCTAGGATATGTAGATGAGCACACTACACCTCTTCTAAATCAACTATGTTTGTAAAAGCTTCTGATCCTTAGTCTTCACACACTACACACACATCTCATGCATCTACTTCTAAATTTATTCCTATGTGCCATAATTGTGGTAGAAAGGGACATATTAGACCTAGATGTAGATACTTGATGACTTATAACTATATTGATAATATATATGCATCTTATTCAAGAATTAAGAGTCATGTTCGAAAAATAATCACATGATTTAAAAAAACTAGAAAAACTTGTGTTAAAAAATTGAATTTAAATTGTTTTGTAGCCCATATTGCATTTAAAGCTAAATCTTCTATTGGTTGATATTTTGATAGTGGTTGTTCTAGACATATGGCTACTGATTGTTCTCTTTTCAAAACTTTTAAAATATATAATGAAAGAACGGTTAATTTTGGGGATGGAAATAAATCAAGGATTATTGCTAAAGGTACAATTCAGATTGAAGATATGCCTAGGTTGGATGATGTACTCTATGTTGATGGACTTAAATCCAACCTAATAAGCATCAATTAAATTTGTGACAAAAATTACAATGTACACAATTTACCAATAATCATTGTATTATAACAACCAAAAAGGTAAGTATGTGATTAGAGGAACTGGGTCTCATGATAATTGCTACTACATCGATAGAGGCTCTAGTAATACCACTTTTAATTTAGCTAATGATAATTATACTTCATTGTGTCATCAAAAGATAGGACATATCAACTTTAAAGATCTTGTTAACTTGAAAAAAAAGGAAATTATGCGTGATCTATTTACACTTTTTGAAACTGAAAAAAAAACTTTTGTTGACCATGCCTACTTGGCAAACAAACTCACTCCTCATAAGAAAATTATAGGAGTTAGCACAAACATAATAATTGAGTTAATTAAAATTGACCTCATAAGTATTATGAGAACTAAGAGTTTGGGTGGCAGGAAATATATCATTGTTATTATTGATGATTTTTCTCGTTTTACATGAGTTGGACTCCCGAAAGAAAAATATGATGCATTCAATTTCTTTAGTTTTTTTGTGTTATAGTGTAGGTTGAAGTGAATAATAGAATAAAAATGTAGTGAGACTAATAAATGATCATGATAAAGCATTTGAGAGATCAAGTTGTGCTAAATTTTGCAAGCAGTATGGAATAGCATATGAGTTCTCATCACCAATTATTTGTAACAAAATGGGATTGTTGAAAGAAATATTTGGGTGTTACAAGAGATGGTAATAATTTTGCTACATGCAAAGGAAATTCCTAAGAAGTTTTTGGTTGTAGCAATAAGTACTTCTTGCTACATAATAAACAGTGTCTACCTATATTCAGGTATAAGCGAAACTCCCTATGAGTCATGGAAAGGTAAGAAACCTAATCTTAAACATCTACATATGTTTAGAAGTAAATTTTATATCCTTAAAGATTGTGATAATCTAGGGAAATTTTAATCTAGAAATGATAAAGGTATCTTCCTAAGTTACTCATTAACAGTTCATGCTTTTAGAGTGTTCAACTTGAGAACTAATACTGTGATGAAGTCCAACAATGTTGTTGTAGATGATGCAAGTACTAGTACTACATTGACTGATGATAAAGATAAATCTTTAAGCATAAGCTTGCCAAATGAGGAATAGAATGATGAAGCATCTGACATTGAAAAGGTAGATAATGAGGACACCATACCCAACACTCAAACTCAGAGGCTAAGACGTACTGCCAAAACTACCAAACTGAAATCATCATTGATGATCCAAACTTGCCAAATAAGGAATAGAATGATGAAGCATCTAACATTAAAAAGGAAGATAATGAGCTAGATAAAGAGTCAGCCTTGGATGATGAGGACACCATAACCATCACTCAAACTTAGAGGCCAAGATGTACTTCCAAAAACCACCCAACTGAAAACATCATTTGTGATTCAAATGCAAGCAAGGTAACCAGAAGAAGATAGATAAGTAAGGTAATAATCTTTATTAGGTTTCTCAAGAAGAACTAAAATATGTTAATGAAGCATTAAAATCTGAATTCTGGATACATGTCATGTAGAATGTGTTAGCTCAATTCACTAGGAATGATGTTTGAACTTTAGTACTTAGACCTAAAGATAAAAATATCATAGGAACTAAATGGGTGTTTAAAAATAAATCTAATGAACATGATGTTGTGATTAGAAACAAGGCTAGACTTACTCCTCAAGGATATAAACAAGTTGAGGGAATTGATTTTGATGAAACTTTTACTCATTTAGTTAGGTTATAATCAATTAGGATTTTCGTTGATATTACATGCTTCATGAAATTCAAACTCTTTCAAATGGATGTAAAGTCTGCTTTCTTGAATGGGTTATTTAGTGAAGAAGTCTATGTTGAACAACCAAAAGGTATTTTTGACCCATAATTTCACGAACTTTTTTATAAACTCAATGAGTCCTTTTATAGTTTGAAACAAGCTCCTAGAATTTGGTATGATAGACTTATGACTTAGCTTTTAGACAATGAATTTATTCGAGAGGGAGTTGATAAAACTCTTTTTATTAAAAGGACCGAATAGGATATATTCATTGCTTAAATATATGTCGATGACATCTTTTCTGGGTCAACATCCAATTCTCTTGTCAATGATTTTATGAACATAATGATTAGTGAACACTACTACAAAAATGAGCTTTAAAGTCGGTTTGCCCGGTCAATCGACTTTACATTTTATGATTTTTTTTATTCTCATTTTTCACTCCACCACAAAATTCAATATTCAATATATATAACATCAAAAAACCAAAATATAAATAATAATACAGATAATTAAATTTTTTAATATAATTAATTACTTGATAATTAAATTTATTACAAAAACAAATAATGTATATACAATACATATAGTTAACCTAAATTACAAATAAAATAATGTCGTCAAAGTATAATTGGATTGTGCAAGCAAGCTTGCTTGGCTTAGAATCACCAGCATTTGACAAGGAAAATGGACGAAAAACAACTGATCCATATAACAATTCACTCCCCTACATACATGAGCACGTAAACATTCATCAAACAAGTAGTCTAAACTTCAGATACATACGAATGGAGAAATTAAATCATAATAAATATTACCATCAAAAATAGATTACTACAACGACATCCGAGTGATATAATCCTTCGAACTCATATTAGAATTTTATTAATCATGTGACACTTACATGGTTGCAAAACCAATTAATAAGTTCTCACTTATGTTCATCATACAACCATTTTTCTCCTCCTTTTTTTATAACGAGGATCAATCTTCAATAAGTTTAAATGCATCCTGTAATGTTATTAAATATATATGAAGTATATATCATCATTAATAGTTAAATAAAAAATGATTTTTGCATAAATGGAAAGGTTGAACATCACTTACTCTATGTATGGTTGTGCCTCATTATTATTTACCAAAATGATTCGGTGTGCTTTTTCCCATCGAGTGCGATCAATAAAAACTTTCTTACTTCCACCAAGCATAGGGTTACCTATCTAGATCATGTGACATTCTAAGAACAACTTGTGCGTAGGATTCCCAATTTTAGTGAAACCACTAAAGTATTCAGAACAAAACTCAATGGCCTCTTCAACAATGTAGCGCTCCACCATGCATCCTTCAGGTCAATTTCTATTATTTACATATCCTTTAAGGACTTGCATATATCTCTCACAATTATACATCCATCTTAAGTAAGTAGGACCCCACAATTGAACCTCTCGAACTAAATGAACACACAAGTGAATCATTATATCGAAGAAAGAAGGAGGAAAATATTTTTCAATTAGACACAAAGTTCTACAACATCTTTCTGTAAAGAATTTAATTCGCCAATTGATATAGATTTCTTGCATATTGTATTGAAGAATGAACAAAGCTGAATTATTGATAATCAAACATGCTTTGGAACATGCCTTAATATCTCAACACCTCGCAAAGGTCAGGTTGCATGATCATGATCTTCTTCACCATTGAATGGTTTCTTTTGGTATCTAAGCTTGTGTCCATATGGAAAAAATCCTCTATGTCTTCTATAAGAAATCTTTCGTTTGTGAACAAGATAAGTTGCAGAAGTTCCATCTCTACATATATGGCATCCCTTGTAACCCTTTGTTGCATGTCCTGATAAGTTTCCATAGGTAGGAAAATCATTAATTGTCCCTAAAAGGACCCACTTCAAGTTAAAGTGTTATTATTTATGTGCATCATAAACATTTAAACCATCATTGCACAACATCTTTAAATCATCTATCAAAGGCTGCAAATGTACATCAATATCAACACCGGGTTGTTACGGTCCTAAGATCAATAATGTTAACATCATGAATTTTCTTTTCATACACAACCAGGGAGGAAGGTTGTATGTTACCATAATTACTGGCCAACAACTATATCTACTACTAAGGGAACTATGTGGATTAATTCCATCAGTAGCAATGAAAAGATGAAGATTGCATGGATCAGATGCAAATTGAAGGGATAAATTATCTACTACTTTCCAATTTGGAGAATCACAAGGATGACGTAGCACCCTATCATCAGATTGATTATCTGAATGCCAAGTCAACATCTTTGATGTCTCTTTACTTTTGAACAACCTTTGAAAGTGAGGAATAAGAGGAAAGTACCAAAGAACCTTTGCAGGCACGCCTTTCTTATGTGTTGTCTCATTTGTACCATGCTTCCATCTCGATTCTTTACACGTCAGACAATCATCTAATGTCTCATATTCTTTTATATAAATAATGCAATCATTTGGACAAACGTGAATCTTATGATATTCCATGCCAAATCGACTAAGAGATTTCTTCACTTCATACATTGAAGATGGCAATTCAATACCCTCAGGAAACATATCGACTAGTAGATTTAGTAATTCTGTAAATCTCTTATCAGAAAAACCATGTTTTGCCTTCACATTGTACAAATGAACCAATCCCAACATTTTAGTGTATTTTTTTGCATTTTGGATACAACGGTTTTTCGACATCTTCTATAAGTTTTTTAAAGGTTTCAGGATCATCCTCGCGTAATTCGTCTTTAACACCATGAAACATATTTTCTGTCTGTACATTATGATAAGATCTATGTAATTCACTCACATTCTTATTTATCTCTTCCCCGTGAGTATTATCAATATTTTTCCATGATAATACCAACATTTATAGCTCAAAAGAATATCATTACGAATAAGGTGATACTTAACCTCATCAAATTCATGAAATCGGTCATTTTTATATTTAACACATGGACATCGAATCATACTAGTTCTAGTATTACTATTTCTATAAGCAAATTCCATGAAACTTTTAACTCCTCAAATATAGTCCTCCTCAATTCTACACTTTGACATCCAAGATTTGTCCATTTTTTATTAATGACATTAATTAAGCATATTAATTAATTATGTATCCAATGAATATATTTCAAGTATTATTATATATAAATTCCCTAATTATTAGAACATATACCAAAACATACATAATATAAAACAGTTATCATTTTAATCTTTTTACAAATTTATTACTTGTACTTAATAAAATATAATTATTTATATATAAATAAAAATTAAGCATATTAATTAATTATGTATCCAATGAATATATTTCAAGTATTATTATATATAAATTCCCTAATTATTACAATATATATCAAAACATAAATAATACAAAACAGATATCATTTTACAAATGTATTACTTTTACTTAATAAAATATAATTATTTATATATAAATAAATAAATTAAGCATATTAATTAATTATGTATCCAATGAATATATTTCAAGTATTATTATATATAAATTCCCTAATTACTAGAATATATATCAAAACATACATAATACAAAACAATTATCATTTTAATCATTTTAATCATTTTACAAATGTATTACTTTTACTTAATAAAATATAATTATTTATATTTAAATAAATTTATCCACGTACGGTAAATATTATAGTCCCTCAAACCCACAATATTCAGATATTATTATCACAGAAAATAAGCCAAACATAAATAACAAGCATAATAAAAAACATACATAAATCAAAAATGTATACAAAAAATTAAAACAAATTGAATAATAAGCTGCAAAATTAATAGAAATACTTACAAGAATGTTATGAAGTCACTAAATGAAGGAAATGAATAAGGAAAGGGTGTTTTGTAAGTAAGAATAAGTGAAAAAATTGGTATAAAAAATTTGAGTATTTTGCTCAAAACTATAGTAGATTTGAAAGATAATGAGAAGAGGAATATAACCCATAAAACGGCATTGCAAATGGTGGTCGGAGGTGGTTGGAATTTGAGAAAGAGGGTGAGTGAGCTCGGTTTTGGGAGAAGTGGAAAAGAGAAGTGAAATTTTTTTGGGTTTCTACAATGAAGAAGAGAGCCGAACAGTAATATTATGTGGATAGCATCAGTTTGACACGTCAACCGATGCTATCCACGTGGCTATCATTGTTTCGAACGTCAACCGATGATACCCACGTGGCTAGTGTCGGTTCACCACGTCAACCAATGCTATCCATGCAATTTAAAATTGAATTTTTTTGTCAATTATTATTTTATTTAAACTCTTATATATATATATATAAACGTACTATAGAAAAAGAAAAAATATAATAATTTTACAATAATATTTAAAACAAATACATAAAATTAAATAAAGATATATTGTTTGTAAGTATATAAATTTAAATATCCAAACAAATAAATAAAATTATATAATTTTAAAAAACTAATTGTCTAAAAAAAAGAAAAAAAACTATACTATATATATTTATATATATATATCAAACTTAAATTTTAAAGAGTGAAATAAAATAATAATTGACCTAAAAAAATTTCAATTATAAACTGCATGCATTTTTTAATTTAAAAAATACACGTAGGATGTAGCATCAATTGACGTGGCGAACCGATGCTATCCACGTGTGTAGCGTCGGTTCTCCACATCAAACGACGCTACGTCCTATGTGGATAGCATCGATTCTACACCGAACCAACTTTAAACAACGACTTAAATACCCCTTTTTGTAGTAGTGGAACTTGAAATGTCTATGATGGTGAAAAAATTAAATAATGGATGAGTAATAGTGCCAAGATTTCAACGGATGAGTTAGGTAAAAGCATTGATCAAACGCTATATAGAACCATAATTGGAAGCTTACTGTACCTCACATCAAATAGACATGATAGTTATTTTAGTGTTAGTGTTTGTGCCCATTATTAATCAGATTCTAAGTAATCACACACTCAACATATTAAAAGGATCATCACGTATGTCTTTGGAAACAAAAGTTTGGTTTTTGATTTACTAATCATACTACATGTGAAATTATTAGATACACAGATATAGATTGGGTAGGAAATCAAGATGTAAGAAAAATCACTTTAGATGGATATTTCTTTAGTGGGAACAATCTTGTATCCTTGCTTAGCAAGAAACAAAACTTCATCTCATTATCTACTGTAGAGGTACAATATATTTCTATTGGAAGCTTATGCATGCAACTTTTGTGAAAGAAGAACATGCTTAAGAAATATAGTTTTGAATAAGATACAATTTCCCTTTACTGTGATAACACTAGTGGTACATATATCTCTAAAAATCCTATTATGCATTCTTAAACAAAACATTTAGACATTAGACATCATTTTATTAGAGAACTAGTAGAAGATAAAATTGTATCCCTTGAATTTGTGCAATTGAAAGGCAATTAAATGATTTTCTCACTACGACACTTGATACCCAAATTTTGAGTTTGTTATAAATGTCTAAGGATGTATACTATTGACTAAATTTCCCTAGTATTGTTTTTTGAATTCTTTACTCATTTTTTTTCTCATAGAATAATATTAATAAAAAATGGAGGAGGAAGTAGACTTTCTTTAAATTGACATGAACATTACATACTACTTATATATTCCTTGACTAGCATTATGTAAATGGATATTATGACTTGTATATTTACATATTTTTCACATCTGGTGATTGATGTCAACATGAACCTACTCACACACTCACTAGACACATATGTATGTCATGCTTGAAGTTTATAATTAATTATGTGAGATTTAAGGGCTTGAGATAACCTTAACTACAAAGTTGTGGTTAAATTCTATCTTTCACCTAATAAAATACTGCTATAGAGAGATACCTAATTTTAAAAGGGCTACCTACTATGATGTGTAAAAATCATCATACTAGGTATATATGTTCGTTCATATTTCCTTCACAAAAGAAAAATAATATAATAAAAGAAATAACTATATACAAAAAAAATTATGCATAAAAAAACTGCCACAAATGGTTATGCAAAAAGAAAATAAATAACCAATCCCCCATACAAAAATTATAATAAATAATGATAGGGGATACAAAAGAAAATTTTAATTAAGTTTTTTCCTACTCTAATAATTTTATTTTGTATAAGATTGAATTCAATTTCTTTCATGACAAGTGATACTCGTTTCCTTTAAATCTCTCATAACTAATTATGAATGGATTAATTGAATACTTCTATAGATCCAATATTCATCTCACTCTTGGTGACTATGGATATGTCACTATATGTGTTATTTTGTTGTATGCTCTACTTACATATGTTTATGTTGTTAATTAATAGTTGCACTTTGAACATAATTTAATTTTCATAATTGTATGTAATGTTGCATTTTTATTTAACTTAAGCTACTACCCTCTATTAAAAAGGAATTTTTTAATCTTATTTTTTAGTTGTTTATTCATATGACAAAAACAGGGAGAAAAAGTGAAACAAAAATTAGAAAAATTTGAATATTAATTGAAAAATCTACAAAATGTGGAGAACTAATTTAGGGGAAGAATTAGCTTGAAAATATATTTTTTGGAAATATTACACATAGAGGGAGTTGTTTTTTTAATTTCTTTCTGATAATTACTCACTCTTATGAACAATCATTACTTTTATATTGTTATATACACTAAACTAATAAAAAATGAGTCTTTTAAGATAAGTTATTTGGTTCTTTACGTTTTTGTCTTTTAGTATTCACATGAGCTATCAAGATTGAAGCAACGATGGTTTCACTGGATCATAAGATAGTTCCACTATATAAAATTTATTTTTTTCAATGAATATTATATATGTAGTGAAAGTGAGGTTTTATTACACAAATATGCCAAAGAGGGAGATAGTAAGGTTTATAACTATTGGTGATATTCATGAATAAAACATCTAAATGTAATTTTAGTTTCTAGGTGTATCTTTAAATAATATTTTCAAGCCAAAGCAAATATCGAGGTTCAATGAATACATTTCAAGTATATCTCTTTCTTATGTACATTAGATTTCATATTAGACATATAGTAACATTTTAAATTTAGGCTACTTGATTAATTAAGGCATGTCTAGATCAATCGAGATGAGTACAATGACAGAGAATCCATCTACTCAAATTAAAAGTTCCATAATTAATTTTTCATTTGAGTAGATCGATATAGTTATTAATGGTTGATCGATAGAGCTCTAAATCGTTCAAAAAATGACTAGATCTATCTACCTGCCTTGGGATTTATTTATTTAATATCCTAGATTAATCAAGAATTATAAGATCGATCAAACTTTTTAACTCAATCAATCGAGTGGCTAGGTTTTAAACTTTACCCTATATTTTACTTGAGCCAAATGTTTTAATTATAATTTTATCCATATTATTTACTACTTTATGAATTATTTAATGAACATAATTGTAAATAAATTTTGACCTAGCATTAGGGCTTCAATTTATCCTATATAAAGAACCTAATGCTTCATATTTTATTTAACCACCCTTGAATCAATTTTTACATTCTAAACTTTATCTCTAAATCTATTTTTGCAAAAAACTATTCTGGTTTGCTTTTTTCATTAGTTAGTTTATCAAAAATTGTGTGGTTGTATTTGATTGATTAAAAAAAGTACAATATTTGAGCTATTTTTCTTCAACATCTGCTCTAGGGTTACTAGTGATTTTGATTTTATTGTTTCTTTATTAAAACATATAACTTGGATGTTTCATTATTGAATCTACTATACGACACACATTTCACTTGTGTTATTATGCTAACATTTTAGGTACCTATTGAACAACTTCGGTAACTTATTGGACTCGAGTTTATCGAATCATTGGTCTAGATCCAAACATATTGCCTTTGAAGATTGTGAAAGAAAATGGATTCTTGTAAGTAGGTTACTTGAGGGCATTACCTTAGTGGTAGATTGAGTCCTAGCCTTCTAATTAAACATTATTTTCATAGTGAATAGTTATACGGTTCAGTGGATTGGTAAATTTCCTCTAGGTGATTGTTGTGGCCTAAGTTATTTCCACCTAAAAATCTTATGTGTTATTTTATTTTTCCACATTATTTTATGTACACATGATTTCATGTCTAGCTATCTATAAAAAAATTAATTTTTCATATTTTCACTATTTATCTATTCACCCCTCTAATTAATTATTTATGTAACTAAATAAACTTTCACTATTCTACCTTTGGCATATCTCATCAATCGTATGCCAAGTCATGTTCTCTTATTTGACACACCACTTCAAAAATTAAAACCCTTCTTTACTACATACCATTTACAGTCAAATTTCACTCTCAAAGCATTTGGTTGTACTATGTTTGTTCTAGACCATTTACAAAATAGGTCCTAACTTGATACAAATACGAATAGGACATTTGTTAGTCTTGATGTTACATTCTTTGAAAACATCTCCTACTATCAAAAGCACTCCTTAGGAAGAGAATAATATATGTGAGGATAGAATACTTGGTCAAAACTTTGATCTCATCCTTGATCTCACTTAGACTGAACTCACTTCAACCACTATTACTCATGATGAATCCCATACCCCAAACAGAGAATTCTAGCTAAACATACCTTCCCACACTACTCTTCCATTCATAGAGAATAATTTGGACTTAATGGGAGAAACAAATAAATAAAATAACAAAGAGACAACTACTTACTCACAGAGGTCAAAGTTAAAAAGTAGAGAGAACCTCACATTTGAAACATCAAGAGGGTCAGTACGATGGTACATCCAAATATCCATAAATATATATTAAATCTAGGTAACCCTAAATCCTCTAAATATCACGTGTTACTGATTAGTTTGAGAAAAAAAAACATAGGATGTAACATAACTACCAAAAGGAAAGATTCCAAATGGTTGTAAGTGGATTTTTACAATAAATTACAAGGTTGATAGGACTATTAATACAAAGCTCAACTACAGACAAAATGATTAAAATAAATATATGGACTTGACTACACTAAAATGTTTGCTCCTCTGGTCAAATTGAATACAATGCAAGTCCTATTTCTCGCTTTAAACTTGGATTGATAGTTTCACCAATTGGACATAAATAAATGGAGAATTAGAAGAAACTTTCATAACTATGAATCCAGGGTTCTACAAAGTGCAAATACCATATCTAAAGTAAAGAAATCACAACATTGCCTTGAAAAATTTCCAATAGCTTGATTTGATAGATTTTCAAAGGTAATGAGGAAATAAGGATACTAGTAAGGACAATCAGATCATACAATATTTTTTGACACACTGTTGATGGGAGGAAAACAATTTTGATATTATATATCGATATCATCATGACTAGAGACAATCTAGAAGAAATTGAGGAATTGAAGAAAACCCTGTCCATAAAATTCAAAGTCAAGGATCTGGAAAAAATGATGTATTTCTTAAGTATAAAAGTCGTAAGGTCATAAAGGAAAATTATTATATGCCAACAAAAATAGACTCTCAATTTCCTTTTGAAAACTAGCATGCTTGGACGTAAACCAAGTGATACTCCAATAAAGGTTGGAAAGGAGAATGAAGATATAGGAAAACTAATAGACAAAGAAAGGAAACAACGATTAGTAGGAAAGATGACCTACTTATCTCATATTGAACTTGACATCGTATTTGTAATCTCCGTCGTAAGCTAACACAAACACTCTCCAAAATAAGTACACTTGGAAGTTGTTTATAAAACTCTTAGATATCTTAAAGTGTCACTAGGAAGAGGATTGTTCTTTAAGAAAATGAAACTAAAGTCATAAAATCTTTTCCGATGTTAGACTTGGTTGGCTAATGAGTAGAAGATAGAAAATCTACTATTGGGTATTATACTTTTGTTTTTGGAAACTTAGTAACTTGAAGAAGTAGGAAACATTATATAGTAACCATAAGAAGTGTTGAAGTAGAGTTTAGAGCAATGGAAAATGGAATATGTGAAGCTTTATGGTTAACACAACTCTTAAATGATCTCCAAGTCATAAGAAAGTCCCCAATCAATCTTTACTATGAAAACAAAGCTGCCACTAGCATCTCTCTTAATCCAGTTCAACATGACAGGACCAAGCATGTGGAAATGGACATACATTTCATTATAGAGAAGATTAAAGATGATACTATTTGCATGACTTATGTCCCCACAAAGGAACAAACAATAAACATATTTACCAAAAGACTTCATCGACCAAACTTCAATGATTTTATTTAAAATTTGGATATGATCAATATTTATGATTTAACTTCAGGAAGAATATTAAAATTCTTGACAATTAATGAGATTGTTGAAACTCAAAAAGTAATTGATAGGGATTTGATATGATTTATATTGATTAGAAAATTGGGATCATTTTGGAATATTGTGATTTTATTAGGAGTTTATTGCTATCATAGTTAGGAGAATTTTTTTCCTTTTTTCTTAGACCTAGTTTGTCCTATAAATTGAAAATAAAGCTAACGTACAAACATAATTCGATATTTAGAAAATACATTAGAATAAATTGGTCTACAATCCATTCCTTCTATTATTAACTCAAGAAAAACATTTAGAAATACTTATTTCTTTGTCCCAATAAATTAGATTAAGTTTCGCAATCATGTCATATTGTGTTTGCATGTTGCTTAACTTAATAAAAAAATTGATTTATTTCAGGTAAATTATTTATAATAGTAAAAAATGGTATGACTTTTGAATTTATAAAGCAATTAGTCATACATTCTAATATAATCTTATTTTGATTGTGTAATAGTCATGTTCATTACGTGTTTATGTGGTGTATTACCACCCTATCCTTTAATGAAAGGGAATATAAGCAAAAAATATATACTTTATTATTATTTAAAAAAAAGTACCCATTGGATCGGGGTCCTCCTTATGCCGCTTATGTGGCCTGACTGTTGGTCGACTTAGAGTTCTTGAAAAATTTATTCACTTGTACTGATGTATATAGATACCATGTATAACTTCTTTGTTAACTTGAATATATTATGATTGAATTTTTTTCCCCTCGAGAAGAAATTTGTTATAGATAGTAACAAAAAGGGGTAGGGAATGAGAAATAAGGAAGAAGTTGTAGAAGATAAGAGGTAAAATTGGTGTAATTCTTCTTGTCTTTATTCCATTAGCTAAGGCGTTAACTGATTTTGATGTTCTAACAGAATTGGTAGTGGTTCCCTCATGCACCCATCTCTACATGTTCTGCACCTTCAGGTACCTTCGATGCGCCCTTCGCACACCACAATTGTGCTTGTTGTTGCACGCCACATCACTTGAGCTGAATCTGTTTGTATCATTCCTCCCTCTCTTTTAGAATCCTTATCTGCGAGGATGAACTCCGGGTAGGACTTAGAAAAACGCCATTCATTTTCCCAGGTTGCTACTATAGTTGGGCTCCAACCCATTTGATTAGAATTTCTACTTTTGGTCGATACTTGCCCTTCTGAACCATTCGACAATCCAAGATGATCTCAGGTTGTGGCATGATTGTTGAATTATCTGAGATATAAGATAGTTGAGGGTTAATAGGTGATTGTGGTTCCCATGCGTTTCCTTAATAAACTGACGTGGAACACATCATGCATCTGAGAGCCTGGGGTAAGTACTAATCTGTAAGCCATCGGACCAATTTTTTCCATAATTTTATATGGCCCAAAGAAGCATGGAGCCAGCTTCTTAGATGAGCGAAAGCCCACAGAAGTCTGTCTGTATGGTTATAGCTTTAGGTAAATATAATCTCCGTCAAGGAAGGTGAGCTCCCTCCTACGTTGATTGGACTGACTCTTCATCCGATTTTGGACTTTTAGAAGGCTGTGATGCAGTTCTCTTAGGATGGTGTCACGATCAGGCAAGTACTTATCCACAGTTTGGATGTTGGAGGTCCTTGGAATGTAAGCTATATGATGGGAGGAAGGAAACCTATAAACAGCTTCAAATGGGGTGACTTTGGTGGATGAGTGTATTGAAATGTTGTAGCTAAACTCAGCCCATGGTATCCACTCAACCCACTGTTTTGATTTATCACCAGCAAAATAACGTAGGTACTACTCCAAAGTTCGAGTAACCACCTCATTTTGACCATCTGTTTGTGGATGATAACTGGAGCTTATAAACAATTGTGTACCCTACAGCTGAAATAATGCTCTCCAAAAGGAACTGATAAAGACCTTATCATGATCACTTACTATGGAAGTTGGAATGCTATGTAGTCGCACTATATTAACCATAAATATCTTGGTAACAACCAGTGTAGTAAAAGTATGTTTCATAGCAATGAAGTGGGCATATTTGGTCAACCTATCTACTACCATCATAATTATTGTGTTCCCCTTAGAAAGTGGAAACCCTTCAATGAAGTCCATTAGGATTTCAGACCATACCTTGGTAGGAATTGGTAGGGGTTCTAGCAATCCAGCTAGTTTCATGCAATCATTTTTGAACCGTTGGCATGTGTCACACTTGCACAGGAATTATTTTACCTTATAGTGCATATTTGGCCAACAAAAATTCTGCTTAATCTTAAATAGTGTTTTCTAAAATCCAAAGTGTCCTCCAATGGGTGATGAATGGAATTCTACCAAAAAATTTGGTATTAAGGAAGACTTGGGGCTGAGGTAAACCTTGCCCTTTTTTACCCATACTCTATCACGATGGCTTATCTGAGGAGCATATGCAAAGGAGGTCATGATCCTCAACTTATCATAAAAAAGATCTTGCTAGACTTCCTGTTAGAGTGTTGGCCAACAAGTTGCTTTGGATTGTGAGACAGATAGGAACTGGAACTCTACCACTCTAGACAAGGAGTCAACTCCTTGATTCTCAGAGCCCTTTTTATATTCAATCCCATAATCATAGCCTATAAGTTTAGGCAACCAACGTGCCTGTGCTGGGGTGGTTATTCTTTTCTCCAGTAAATATTTGAGACTCATTTGATATGTTCACATTGTGAGGGTACTTGTCTTTGATAGTGAGGGCATTCAGAGCTCGATAATCCACATAGAATCTCAAAGTACCATCTGTTTTCTTAACCAACAACACAGGTGAGGAAAATGGGCTATTACTAGGTTTTATTAATTGGGATTGCAAGAGCTCCTACACCATCTTCTCTATCTCAATTTTTTGATAATGTGGGTAACGATATGGTCTAACATTCACTGGTTCAGAGTTAGGTTGTAAGGAAATTCGGTGGTCATGTACCCATGTAGGAGGTAAATTTATGGTTGATTCAAAATTTTTAGGAAATTGAGTCAGTAACTTACTTAACTTAGGAGGATATGTTGATGAGCGAAAACCAGCATCGCCGATTCTGCCAATACTTTGGTTTTATATTTATAAAACTCTCGCAAGTGCATGAATCATTTCGTAGAAAATGATAAGTATACTCCCAAGGTCGATCTAAGGAAGGAATATATGTGGTTTTTAATTTATTATTCAAACTTTTAAAAACGAAATTAAATCCTAAACATCCTGTCATGATAGTTTGGTTTTTGTGTTTCTAATCTAATAACATAAAAATAAACATAGATACAGATTCAATAAATGTTTATGCAAATTTTATTATTTATAATAGTGGAGTATTTATGGATATAATAACTAAGTTAATTATGCTTGCTCATATTATTTAGGTTATTAAAGATATAAATTGATATTTATTGATTCTCTCTTTTTTATATGAATACCACCTTTGGTGGGGTTAGATATTCTTTGTTAACTAAACAAATCAATTAAAACCTATGGGTAGGGTTGATAACTAATTTGGTTGATTAAATTAATTCCTTTTTCTAAGAGATTGAAAATGAACCATTTAAATACTACCTTTGGTGGGATTAGACAGTTTAAACTTTATTCAAGGTGTCCAAATTAAACCTAAGAATTTAATTATCCGAGTACTAACTTTCAAGTTTTAAAATCACTATTGAAAACATGTTGTCAATACATTTTCACATAATAATTCTTATAAAAACTATTGAAATAGAGCTTCACTCTAACTACCGGGCGATTATATCAACAAATAAAAAAGCACTACTCGTAAATCAGACCGGATAACTAAACCTTAAAAATCTAATTTTCAGATTTAAGTTTGTAATGAAAAATAATATATTTCTCTCTAACATTCTTAATATAAAATCTTGAATAAAAACAAAATCAATTCATTTTTAGAGATTTTCACCTATTTAATATTTCGCAAGCATAACAACGTTATTATTACATCATGTTTACAAACAGCCAGCAGAGTTAAATTTAATCACAGACAAATTAAATATAACATGTAAGAATAAAGCATAAAAAATAACTATAAAAAAAATAAAATCCTTACATTACTGCGATCCTATTTCCGTTGCTGGAAAACCTCCAAAGGGATTTGCACTCCCATTTATTGAATCAAAAAACAAATAAATTACAAAAACATAACTAGTTCTTCTCAAAAAGATAAGAACTCTAAAACTAAGAGAAACTAACTAAGAAAAGCTAAAAACTAAGAAAAAAAACTAAGAAAAGCTTAAAAACTAAGAAATGAGAGAAAGAAAGAGAAGAGAATATGTGTTTTGAGGTGTGCTTATTTATGAAGAAAATGGTGGAAACGCGGAGTAGTGAATGATGATGTCATTTGATGATGTCACCATGACGTGGGTGACTGCGCGCGGATTGGGGCGCAAATGGCAGCAGCACGCGCTGGACTGGGCGTGCTCGGCGCGGCTGCGTGCGCGATTTCCTCCTTTTTGACATTTTTGACCCATTTTGTCCAATTTTTCCATATTTGTTGACTTTTTCTCATTTATTTTTGAATATATTTGTGATGTATTACCTCCAGTATTCCTCTTTGAGTCTTTAAGTTACGTTTTTAAGCGAAAATACCTGAAAAACAATAAAAATTCCCGTGATTCCGAAAAAGACAAATTTATATAAATATATGATAAAATCATATAAATATATATATTTTTAATCAATTAATGTGCATAAAATCATGGTAATTTTAGTGTTTTTTGAGCACTCATCATATGTCTGAGGAGAATTCTAATGGTTAGTTGTTGGTCTTATCTATAGGAATAACCCCACGCCTTGTAAACTATGGCATTCTTTATAGGTTAGGGTTTTCATATTGGCTCTACCCAACCCTTGGAAGGTGTGTGAAATTCCTTCAGCATCAAAACTTAGGGTAAGTTTCTTGTAGTCCATCTGAATAGGCCCAAGGGTTTCCAGCCATTGAACCCCTAGAACTAGTTGGCATACTATCACTGGTAACACATAGTAATTAGCCTCCACAAGGTACCCTTGGATGATGAGAGTGAGGTTACAACATTGTCCAACACATTCTAATTTCTCATGGTTAGCCACCATTACTTCCAGTTTCTTTCCTTTGGCTATAGGTAAGTCAAAATGGGTAGTTAAGGCCTTATCAATGAAATTATGGGTACTACCTCCATCTATCGGTACCAATATGTTTGTATTCTTTAGTTTTCTCATAATTCGTATGGTTTGAGGGTGTTCAGTACCTGCTATGGCATGGAAGGAGATTTCAGGTACTATTTCTCGATGGTCTTGTTCTGGTGTAGGTTCCTCACACTCATCTACATCACTTTGATTCAAATCTTCCATCATAAAGAGCTGTGGACATGTACAGCGATGGCCAGCCACAAATTTATCATCATAGTAGTAGCATAATCCTTTCTCTCACCGTTCTCGAGCCTCTTGATTGGTCAGCCTCCAGAACGCTATTGGTTGATTTGAGTTACCGCGTTGAACCGGGGTAGGCCCTAACAACCCAACGCTAGTGTTAGTTGCTGATTTGGCTTGGTTGATTGGTAGTTGATAATGAGAGTTGGTCGTTGATATCTTTTGTAAGAAATTTCTTTCCTTGATTAACCTAGCCACCCCAATGGCGTCGGTCAGAGTTCTTAGTTGCTTGATTTTAACATCAATTCGAATATCATCTCTTAACCCAGCGATGAAGCAACCAATGAGGAAATCCTCAAGTCACCCATCCATACAATGAGAGAGTTTCTCGAAGGATTCCTACCACACTCATGGTGTGCCTCAGGCGAGACAACACTTCGGAAGGGTCCTTATAGTCGGTAGGACCAAATCTCAATTGTGCAGCTTTGGTGAACTCCTCCCAGGTGACAGGTCCACGAAACCTTGTGAGCCACTGGTGCCATTACAACGCAATGCCTTCTAAATGAAAGGAAGCCAGTTGTACTTCTTGGCCAACAGTTACATTAGTAAATTCAAAGTACTGCTTGGCCTTATAAATCCACCCTATGGGATCTTCTTTGGCAAACTTTGGAAATGAAAAATTCAGGTGGGGTTGATTGTTTTCCGTAGTTGATCGCAACGTGTAAGGGTGTGATTTTATGGTTTCATCTCTAGTAAAAAGGTTATGCACAAGTAAGTTGCGAGCTGTGCGCAACTTACTTGGGATTCAGTAAGCATTGCATGTAAGGTGGAGTCATGACGTGCGAGAGTCTCCATTACATCATTACGATACTCGACATTGGATTTTCCTCAAGTATCCATACTCTCGTAACCAGCTCTGATACCGATGTTATAGATAGTAACAGAAAGGGGTAAGGAATGAGAAATAAGGAAGAAGTTGTAGAAGATGAGAGGGAAAATTGGTGTAATTCTTCTTGTCTTTATTCCATTCACTACCGGTTTTATATAGCCTTACATTTTAATGATTAAAGAAGAAAGGAACGCATGAAGGAGGCGCGCTAAGGTGCTAACAGATACTGACGTTCTAACATAATTGGCAGTGGTCCTCTCGTGCGCCCGTCTTTGCACGTTCTACCCCTTCAGGTACCTTCGATACGCCCTTCACGCATGGTAGTTGTGCTTATTGATGCACGCCACATCACTTGAGCTGAATCTATTTGTATCAGAATTGAGGCTTAATAGTGACGAAATTGTTCGATAACGTAACAAACATGAAGATTCTATTACGCCATAAGAACCTTTACTTGGTTCTTTATCTCGATCTCATGCTGCTTAATTCCACACAACTAGTTGATATGACATCCAAAGAGGAATATCTAAAGAGTGAAACATATTCTCTATATGGTATTTATCTTTCACCTATGCAGTTTTGCCTTGGCAATGTAATCATAACCGTCATTGTATTTTGGTTCAACTTTGAAAGTCTGAATTATATATGGTGATTTCTTGGTCTTATATTATTGATTCCAATTACAATTAATGGTTAGTTAGATATATATGTCAAAGGAAGCTAGCAAGTCAACTCTTTGAGATGTACATTTAAACTATGGGTCATCGACCATGTGCTTTGGCAATGGCCAATCTGCATGACCCCAGAAGGGAGTATTTCCATGATAGAGTGATATAAAGGGATAACTGTACCCATAGACCTCAAAAGGGACTTGATGTGGTGCTTGGGCAAGAAAGTTATGTTCTCACATCCTCAATGATAATGTAAGTAGTTGATCTTGATTATATTGGGAATTTAATTTCATTTTCTGCTGGCACAGGAATGAAGTGGCTTTTGCTTATTTGCTAATCGAGTTACTTGCCTAGAAACTTTTTTGCTGCAATCGGCATGCCTTAAACTTTGATAACCAAAGATGCATGATTCAAACCTGATTAAAGGATAAAACATTAAGATTTACTTTTTATGTGATTTACTATTTCATACGAATCTTGATACGTCCAAAATTTACAATGATAGTCCAAGACGCACATGATTCTATGATGTGTGCCCCGGCCAGAGTTTACAGTAGAATCACTAGAGCTTGTTATGTCTAGTAACATACTGGAATGAACTTAAATATGTCGGCCATGTATTCTTGTTGGTTTATCTGGTATATAATGTTAGTGTACAAAAAAGTGTAGTATATTTGATTAAGAAAGATAACTAGTAGAATATCTAAGTACTATGAGACTTACCTTCATTTAAAGATTAGATGATTTATGTTACTTATACACTATACAAAGTCTAATTGGTATCTTAATTTCACGATCAATGGGCCAAGAAAAAAACTAATAGACCTCCTGCAAAAAACAAATGTACTTTGCAAAAAGAAAGAAAGACAAGTGACTCAATAATATGTATATATATAAAATTTAAATAGGTTAAAACACAAAATGTTTGGTCAAAAAATCCACACTTTGAGGAGAAATGTTAGTATATAAAAAAAATGTCATACATATAGTGTTTATAAATAGTTCGAGATTTATCATTTGGGGATTAAATTTTTAGATTTGGATGTTTAATGTTTCTTATACAATATACAAAATTTACATGATATCAGAGATCAAGACAAAAAAATTAATGAGCCTCCCCAAGAAAAAAAATACATAAACCTTGTAAAAAGAAATAAAAACAAGGGATCCAAATAGAATTAAAATATTATATAAATTGGTTAAAAAATGTTGGGATTAAACAACCCATATTTTAAGGGGTGATGTTAGTGTATAACAAAAATGTCCTATATTGATTAAGAAAGATATTAATAGTCTAGTGGAATGTTTATAAGTAGTATGGGAATTACTTCCTTTATGATTTACCTTTTGGGATTAGATGATTTATATTGCTTATACATTATACAAAATTTACATATAATTCCTTATTTCAATTGATGATCTTAAGCAATTTCTTACTTCTAGTGTTATATTGGATTTCTGGGAAGCCATGCATTTCTTCAAGTTTTTTGCATCAGAATATTTGATCAATGTAACAATCATCTTTATGATGCAAAAAATAAGTTCTGCTTTTTGGCGAAATTTCCCTTCGCAGTCTAGGTTGACATTCATTAACATGAGCAAGTAGAGAATGTTGTGCTTCATCTGGATACAAAAATTCATGCTTGTCATGTTAGTTCTGCTACTACTTGCACTAAAAGATGTTGGAATATTAGCTTCAGAAATCTTTGTATAATATTTCCTTAGGTATAGTGAACATCATTCCCTTAAGATCGCTTCGCTTGTAATATGATTTTCAAATACTATCCATTGTTGCAGGCATGGATCAAGCATAAAGGCAATTTGAGATAATGGAAAGATATCATTTCTACCTGTCAAGTTGTAGTCATTTTGGGTTCAATTGCAAGTCTCTTTCTGAGTTGAATGTATGTCCATCATCCTATGCCTTTTTTGTTTTTTTTTCTTTTTTCGCTTTCAAAGTTCTTTTATGCTAACAATTTATTCGGGGGAACCTTTTCTTAGGAGCTGAGCAACAACCTTCTTAACAGATATGTGAGGCAGGTTTGGTTATTTTTATGACATTTATCTACTTTTTAAAGACTCGGTTTTTAGGGTACCATTTATCCTTTCAACTTAATCACTGATTTAACTATTGATTTCCCTGTGGATGATGATCAAGCAGTTTTCAACTACAGCCTGTTAATTTCTATATCTATGATGTTCTTTTGCTGCTTTTTCTCAATATCAATCACATTTAAGTTGGCCATGGGTGATGATGTTTAGATTTTGTGTTACTGTTTTAAACAGTTTATTCATTTTTGAAAACGTTTTTTTTAGGTACCGATCTAAATAGTTAAACCGAATGAATAGATAGTCACCAGAATTAAGACAAATAAAAGTTTTGTAAATGGTAAGACATGCAATCTAGTTTAAATAAAATAATATAGAAATATGAAGATGATACATGAGATTTTTAGGTGGAAACAATTTATTTCACACCAATTATTTAAGAAAGAAATTATCGGTCTATTTGACCACCTTACTATCTACTATAAAAAATAAAATCCAATTATAAAATTAGGACTCAAATTATCCACCAAGGTAACACCCTTCCAAGTAATTTATTTACAAGCAGTTGCTTTCATCATAGTCTCTACAAGAAAAGTATTCGAATCCAGATCAACGATTCAATGAACTCGATTCACACGAGTTAATCGAACTCATACAACTGGCCCGTAAGAAGTTAACACAATAATTCAAATGCAAATTTGTGTCATGGAGTAGATTCAATAATGAATAACCTTAACTAGATGATATAATAAATATATCAGATAAATAGAAATCAACTAGTAACCTTGGAACAATCAGTTTAAAACACAATATCATAAATATTATAGGTTTGTTAATTCATCAACTACAACTACAAATGTTTGACAAATTAACTCAATGAAAAAGCCTACTTAAATCTTTTTTGTAAAACAAAAGAGAGAGAATAAGATGAAGAGAAAATACTCTTGTACAGTTAATAAAGTTGTGTGTTTAGGTTTATATACATAGTATATTTTGAAGCACTAGGTCAAAGTAAAATTATTATGTTATCCATAAAATTAGTTAAAAGAGTTTCAAAGAAAAGGAAAAATATAGTATAAAGCAAATTCAATTCGAGTTAAAAAAATAGGTTTTAAAATCAAAGTCCTGGCCACTCGATCGATCTAATATGTGCTTAATCGATTGACTACTCAATTAGATCGATCCAATCAGTTCTCGATTGATCTAGTCAATGAAAAAAAAATTAATTTGGGACTTTTTAAATTGAGTAGATCGACCCTTGATCAATCTATATAGCTCAATCAACCTAGTCATGTCTCAATCGATCAGTTAGCCTAATATCAAAATATTTCTACATGTTTAATATGAAATCCAATATGCATAAGAACATAGAAATACCTGAATTGTGATCATTAGAGTTTGATAGTTTTTTGACTTGAAAATATTATTTGAAGGACACACTTAGAACTGAAATTATATTTGTATGTTTTGTTCACAAATCTCGCCAACACTTACATAAACCTTACAATCTTCCCTTTTGGCATATTAGTATGACAAAACTTCTTTCTTACTACATAACTCTCATAGGAAAAATAATATTTTACACAGCGATACTATCCTATGATCCAGTGAAACTATCTTCTCTTAAATTTTGAAGCGCATGTGTATACTGAAAAACAAAAACATAAACACTTGAACAATTTGTCTCGAAAGACTTATTGTTCATTAGTTTTAGTTTAGTGTGCATACCAATAGAAAAAGCGAGCAATATTCATAAGAGTAAGTTATCATAAAATAGAAAGTAAAAGACATTAGTCCATTTATGTATAATAGTTCAAAAAATTTCAAAATTGATTCTTCCCTTGAACCTTAATATTCTAATTTTTCTCCTTTATTTTTTGTAATATGAATAAATAATATAACATTTTAGCTTAAATCTAATATGATGAAAAAGAAGATATATTCTATGAATGACTTTTCCCTAAGTTCTATTACTTTCCAAATAAGGTAAAACAGATAAAAAATTATAAAATCTGATTAATATAGTTTTTTTTGTTAATATGGGTATTCGGTTGAGTTAAACATAACTGTAATATTACACATAAATATGAAAATTGATTTGTATGACTATTAATTAACAATATAAACATATGTAAACAAGACACACAAACATACTAACACATATAGTGACTTAACGACATTCACTTAAAGTGAGATAAATATTGAACTATAGCAGTATGCCAATTAATCCATTTATAATTAGTTACGAAGGATTTAAAGAAAAGAGCATCACCAATCATAAAAAAATTAAGTTGAATTAACACTTGCATATAATAAAAAATTTCTTACTAAGAGGAAATTTTTAAAATTAATTTTTTTATTCCCTCCTAATATTTATCATATTATTTTTTATTTTGTACGAGGGAATGATTATTTTTTTTCTTTTTATATAACCATCCGTGACTTTCTTTTTATGCATGCAATTTTTTTTTATATTTTTATAACTATTTTCTTTATCATATATTTTTTTTGCAAAGGAAGTATGCACAAATCAATATACTTAGCATTATAACTTTCACACTAGTTGTGAGGTAGTCCTCTTTTCTCACTAAAGTAGCTTTCACACGTTATAATATGTAGCCCTCTTAAAACTATGTGTCTCTCTATAGCAGTATTTTTATATAATGAAAAAAAGAAGGTTAACCATAATTTTCACAGTCAAGGTTATCTCATGTCCCAAAATCTCACATAATTAATTATAAATTTTTATCATGACATACTTATTTTTTTAATATATTCTAAAAAACAATGAAAGAATACTAGGAAAATTTAATCAATAGTGAAAATTCATAAGGCACTTCTAAGTTATTCAAATCTTTGGGTATCAAATGGCTTAGTGAATAAATCAACTAATTACCTTTCAATAGGCACAAACTGAAGGGATAAAACTATATCTTTTACTAGTTCCTTAATTAAATGATGTCTAATGTCTATATGTTTTGTTCGAGAATGCAAAACATGATTTGTAGAGATACATATAGCACAAGTGTTATTACAATAAAGGAGAATTGTATCTTGTTTAAAGCCATATTCCTTAAGTATATTCTTCATCCACACAAGTTGTGTGCAAGAGCTTCCCGTAACAATGTATTCTACTTTTACAATAGATAATCAGATGGAGTTTTTTTTTTCTTAGTGTGCCATGATACAAGATTGTTCTCAATATAGAAGCGTCCAACTAAAGTGATTTTTTTTACATCCTAATTTCCTTCCCAATCTACATTTATGTTTCCACTAATTTTACATGTAATATCGTTAGTAAACTAGATACCAAATTTTTTTTCTTAAGTTAACAAGATCTTTAAAATTGATATGTCTCATATATGAATACCATAATGAAATATAATGATCATTAGCTAAGTTACAAGTACTAGTAATAGGGCCTATATCAATGCATGTAGTAGGAATTATCCTGAGACCTAGTTCCTCTAGTCACACATTCACCTTTTGGACCTATTATAATACAATGATTTTTGGTAAATTTTACATTATAATTTTTGTCACAAATTTAACTAAGTCCATCAACATGTAGTACATCTAGGCATACCATCAATTTGAATTATACCTTTACCAATAATTCTTGAATTATTTCCATCACCAAAGGTAATTTTTCCTTCATTATATTTTTCAATTTTTTTGAAAAGAGAACGATCACCAATCATGTGTATAGAACAACCACTATTAAAATACCATACATTAGAGGTTTAGCTTTAAATACAGTATGGGTTGCACAACAATTTAAATAAGATTTTTTAATCCAAACTTTTCTAGTTTTTTGAATGATGTGCTTATTGGTGAAAACATTGTTTCTTGAATATGATGCATGCAAGTTATTAACATAATTATAGATCATTAAGAATATGCATCTAGATCTAATATGTCCATTTCTACCACAGTTGTAACATATAGGAATAAATGTAGAAGCAAATGTAAGAGATGTGTGTGAATGGTAGGGAATAGAAGGTTTTACAAAATAGTTGATTTTGACGAGGTTAGTGTAGTGTACTCATATACATATCCTAGCCCTCTTTTATCTCCAAAATGATTCCAATAATCAAAAATCTTGTTCAACCTTTTAGCTCCAATTGTTAGGCTTTTTACAAATTCCATGGATTTCTTTTAGCTCTTGCAAAAAAATTTCTTTATCAGTAGCAAGCTTATTATTTTCTTTCTTCAAACTTACAAGACTCAAATTCCATGTATTATTTTTTTCTTGCAAAATCTTATTTTTAGAAAGAATAATTTTTTTTAATTTGCTCAACATCTAATCTATAACCCCTAATAAGATAATCCTAACAAGGTTCTAGGCATACTAAGTGTATTTAGTGACCAACTCTGATACCAAATTAAAAGTTTTTTTTGTTACGGATATAATTAGCTAAAAGGGATGAATAGCTAATTAGTAGAATCATAACAAATTAAAATTTTACAAATGGCAAGATATGAAATCGCATGTAAATAAAATAATTCAAAAATATAGAGATGATACATGAGATTTTTAGGTGAAAACAACCTAGGTCACTTCAATGACTTAAGAGGAAAACTATCAATCCACCAGACCACCTAGTTATCTACAATAAAAAAATAAGGTCCAATTACAAGGCTATGACTCAAACTCTATCAAGGTAACACCTTCGTATAATCTACTTACAAGCTATTACTTTCATCATAATTTCTACAAGAAAGCTATTTGGATCTAGACTAACGCTCCGATGAACTTGAGTCACACGAGTTAATGAAATCCATACAGTTGGCACCTAAAAAGTTAACACAATAACACAAGTACAAATATGTGTCCTATAGCAGATTTTATAATGAATAACCTTAATTAGATGCTTTAATAAATATAACAGTAAATTAAAATCAATTAGTAACTTTGGAACAATCAGTTTAAAGCATAATATCAAAAATATTGTATCTTTTTAATTCATCAAATACAACTAGAAATGTTTGACAAATTAGTTCAATGAAAAAGGCTACTTGAATCCTTTTTGCAAAACAAGAGAAAGTAAGATGAAGAGAAAAATGCTTTTATGTGGTTTATATATATAGTATATTTTAAAGTACTAGGTCAAAGTAAAATTACTATATTGTTAATAAAATTAGTTAAAATAGGTGTAAACAATGATAATATAGTAAAAATTCAATTCAATTTGAGTTAGAAATTGGTTTTAAAATCAAAGTTCTGGCTACTCGATTGATTGAGTACTAATTTCAATCGATCCAAATAATTTTGATCGATCCAGTTAATGAAAACTAATCTCAAAACATTCTTATATGTCTAATATAAAAACTAATGTGCATAAGAACAAAGATATACCTAAATTGTGATTCTTGGAGCTCGATAGTTTCTTTGGCTTAAAAATATTTTTTGAAGGACACACTTTGAAATTAAATTTATAATTGTATGCTTTGTTCACAAATATTGACACCATTCATAAAATTTACAATTTTACACACCATAGCTATTGATATCTGTAAATAATGAAGCATTGAAGGAATGTAAAATTGTTTTCAGCCATATCTGTTCAACCAAATTCCCAACTAAAAACCATCCTCATTGGAGAATGGTTGGACAGAAGGGTGCCATTTGTTTAACAGAAGTTGACTGCTGAGTGCTATATGTAGTCTTAAATGAGCAAAGAAATGTCATTGGGTAGTAAAAGAGAAGTATTTTTTGGTCTGATTACAATGGATCGAAGCCTCAAATTAATCATGGAAAAAGCCTCCTGAAGATTATTTTTATCTTAGCAAAGTGAAAAATCCAACTAATAAGGAATTTATTCTAATACTATCATATTAATAATTGTACATAGTGTTATATTTTTCTAGGCTATTTTCATAGGTCTAGTTCCAACAGTATCTTCAGCCATCAAAAGGGAAGAAAGGTAGGTATGCGCGAGGGTGGTGGCAAGGAATTGTAATGGTGAGCTAATATGGTCTAATATAATAGGTAGTTCTTATGTTTTATGTTGTGAACTACAAGCTATATTGGCTACGTGTAGACGTGTTGAATACCAAAACCTTGTTGAGTGTTATAAATTAGCACTTGCGGAAGCGAAGTTTGGGTCCAATTTTGGTTGCATAAATATATAATTACCGTTAACAAAAAATAATAAGCAGTGAGAAAATAAATGACACATAAGGATTTAAGTGGTTCGATTTTTCAATGTGAAAAGTCTATTCTATTAACGATGACATGCCAAGGAAAATCCACTAATAAACAAATGAAGATACAAACACCAATATTCAGAGAGCTTCATAAAATATACTAAAAATCCAAAATATACCTAGAAAATAACTCCTTCTAATTTACTGGTAATATATATAGCAAGATAAATTAATAAACTTGTTATTTAATCAAATATTACCATACAAATGAGTGAAATTTCACCAACAGCAGAAATGGACAACTTGTCCTTGGGGGCTGAGGACGTAATATCTCTCTTATTCCTTTATCCTTAGCAATATTATATGGTTTTCTCATGTTGCTCTTCTGTTACATCATAAGCAGAATCATCTATCTCATCCATAGATGGCTGAACTGAAGTGCCTTCTTGCACTTGACTAAGAGCTCCACTCTTAAGCTCCACCTGCTTACTAACATCGTGATCTTTACCTGCAACAATAAACTTCTTTTTCTTTTCTAACATGAAAAACTCATCAAACTTAACATCTCTACTAATAAAAAATTAGATAATTTGGATTCAACACACTATAATCTATAACCCTTCACCCTAAAAAGATATCCCAAAAATATATATTTCAATGCTCTAAAGCATAAGTACAGGGGCAGAGCAATTGGGATAGAAATAGGAAGCAACAAAAGGTAGCAAAGGGAAAGAAAAACTCTGCTTTTTTTCTCTATCCTACAGGCTCTCATCTGCGTTTCTTTTTCTCTTAGCTAAAAAGTATATATGTATATATATAAGGCAAATAGGGTTTTTAATGGGTTAATTAATGGGTTTTCGGCTCGAAGTTTTGGGCCTCAATAGCATTGAGGTATGTTTTGAATCTGATAGTGTGTAAGCTATCAACTTGATTATAATAAGGGTGGTTGTTCATAAATATGGAAGGTAAGTAGAGGAAGAGAATACAAGTTTCAATATAGACCAATGGAGGCTATGATTTTGAGAGATTAATCAAATTTTCATATTCATATTAAAAAAAAAAGTTCCAGTAGTATCATGTCTAATACAGTTCTAGTTAATTAAGTCAAACAAACAGTTTTAGAGTCTGATATAGTTCAAATTGACACATAATTAGTTGAGAAATTTTGTAAGGATTTAATTGAATCGATCCACTAAAATCTTTCTTTATTCTTGCTAACTCAATGTTTTTTGTTGCCCCCTTTGACAATAAATTTTACTAAATATCTTTGCTTCTCTACATGTTACTTAGGCTGCAATTTACAAAACATTTCGTTTTTATAAAATGAAAACTGGGCTTTGTATTGAGAACAAAATTATCTTATCTATATGGATGCATGTCAAATTATTCAAAGCAGCATTTGTAAGCTGCTTGGTGAATCACTAATGTCAGTATCTTCCACGTACGTACGAAAGGGAAGTAAAAAAGAAAGAAGAAAAACCACAAAAATATTATCTTAAAACTTATAACAGTAAATTAACATATTTTATGTTTAATTTATACATTTTAATAAATAAATAAATCTGACAAATTATTTTATTCTAGATCCTGTATAATTATATGTTTTTCAAATTGTAATATAGTAATTTAACTATTTTTAATGTTTAATGATTTTTAATTAGATCATATTTAATATTATTGAGTTTTATTTTTATTATTATAAGTTTTATTAATATTTTTTTTTATTATAATTTTTCGTTTGAAAAAAAAAATTTGTAAATTTTTTCAAGTTAAGCATTATCATCTTCATCTACCAGTCCAAATTCCCAATAATTGAAAAGAAAGAAAGACTGTTTAGCAAGATTTCCAAAGTGTCACAATCCGGTCAGTATCAGAACTTAACAAGAAACTAATTGACATAAGTGATTGGTAAGAATAAATATATTAGATTAAGTTATATTGAATTGTATTATTAAATTAAATATATATAATATTTGATTAGAATTTGTATAATATAAGTGGATAGAATTGATTATAAATATTTGAATAAAATAATTTTTATTTTAAAATTTATTAAAATTAATATTAAAATTATTTTTATATTCTTATTATATTTTAAAATAAAAAATATATTATTTTAATATCAGATAAAAAAAATTAAAACACATAATTTTATAATAAAAAATTCATACAGATTATAAAGTGTAACTCACACTTTCTAATCATATTAAATTTTTATATAAATAAACTATTTATTTATACAATATATTTTAATTTTATAATCAAATATATTAAGTCAAGATCATTCATTAACAAAAATACCCTTTATCACAACAAACATATTAAGTCAAGATCATTCATGTAACAAAAATACCCTAAAACCTCATGCACCTTGTTTTGATTTTTCGGATATCTAAAAGGTGTCTCAATATTGCTCCTATTAACAGGGACGAATGTACATGCTAGTTCTAAAGTCTTTAAGTGTTTAAGCTCATATTTGAAGTCTATAATGTTTTAAGTTACATTTTATGTGTAAACTTGATAATATTTTTTGTTAAAAAAAAAAACCTACCTTTCGATATTTGTTTGCTTAAAATGTTTCATTTAAAATTTGTTAATTTTGATTTTTAATTTATTTTTTATATGTAAATTTTTCTTACAAATTTTTGTATTATTAATTATTGATAGTTGCCTTTTAAATTTGAAATCGATACGAAGTAAAAGCGATTAATTTGAACGAAAATCATTATCGGCCTAATAATAATATTAATAATAAAACAAAAGAAGAAAACATGCCGTGTTCATCTTGTCAATCGGAAAATGGGCACACGTATACCTAAGACTGGTTCTTATCAAAAAGAAACATCAACTAATTATTCTGACAGTTTTTGATGGGTGTAAGCAACGTAGAGTAACTGAAAATGCCTAACAATTATGACAATTTGTTTTAATACATTAGTTGCTGAGTCATTAGTTTTAGATCAATTAATTAATGCCATATATCTTATAGAAAATTGAAAGTGACGTTAGATAATAGTAATGTATATGATACAATGACTTATCAACATAAAATTTATATCAATATGTAAAAAGATTAGAATTACGATTATGAAAGTAGTATAATTTAAAAAAAACAGTAATGAAGTTGGTTATGATATAATTGAGAGAGAGAGCGAAATGGTAAAATATGAGAGATAATGTACTATTTCATACCCTTTGTGACTTATTTATAGGTCATTACAAATAAATGTCTCATATACATAAGGGGTTGGTGTACACATGGGTTGTGTCAGATGGGGGCAAAAGGGATAGATTACAAATTCTAGGTCGTCACATGTCTTCGTGTACAATTAGGACCAGTACATCGGTCCTTGTTCGTGGTTGGTCTTTATTTGTCTTACTTTTTCTAACTTATAGAATTTATATTTGTTCAAAAATTAAGTAAATTTTTGAAAAATCAGATTTATAAGAAAGTAAAATAAATAAAATAATACACAAATTTGATAACGTTTTTGGACCTGTTATAGATGTTTTTACTGAAAATGAAAGAAATTATACAAAATATTTATAATAATCACAACTGATGACTTTATAAAAATAGAATCATTAGGGCACTTTTTTTTTACATAATATTTACTTTTTTATTTAATAAATAGTATTTTTATGCAAAAAAATTAAAATATAAATTTTATAGTAAAAAGGGGTGAAAATATAATTTTTGGAATTTTTGTTGGATTTTTATGGAATTTTTCATGAATTTTTAATGCAGGATCAATTAGAAGCTACCACATGGCATACCACACAAGCAGATGAGCTGACTGGGCAAGCCACGAGGACACCACATAAGCACTGAGAGCGGATCACATCGCATCGCGTGGGAGGAGGACGAAACACAAGCCACGTGTCACCACGTCATTGCTCCGTGCGTTCCACTCGTGCGCCATGCCATTCGTTCCCGCGAATTATGTCGCGCCATATGTTGCTGACTCGGCAAGTGTTGACTTCGATTGGTCTCCCCAACCACACATCGCTCCCTGATTCTTCCAATGAATTTCTAATGCCACATGTTGCATTGTGGTTGGCTAAAACAATCAATTTTGCTTGTTTTGATTGTAGCCCTTGATCTAAAGCTGATCAGATGGTCTAGATTGCACCTGAGCTTTATTTAAGCCCCTAATCACTCCATAAACCCTAATTAGCCTCCATTAGCATAATTTTGGTCAATTTTTAGAGCTAAAAAGAGATAAAAATATAGAAAATATAGAAAAATTCAAGAGAAGACACAATTTTGGTGGAGATTCAAGAGGAAATTAATTCTACAGTTCAAGATATTGATTGTAGTTCTTTTTCTACTATTTTCTTTATCAATTTTATGTCTTTCTTTATGAAAAATATGAGCTTTATGAACACAATTATGTGTAATTAATATATTAATCTAGGGAGCTTATGAACCCAATTTTCACCATGTAATGATATAAAACTTTTTCCCAATTATAATATTAATTTAATTATATTATTTAATCTGATTTTTACGTTATTAATTGTTTGGCCAACAATTTATCTATATGGACAATTAAATAGATTTGAGAGAATTATTTAATTGTTTGTCTTGATTAAATAACATGCATGGTTTCTAGGCTGAGATGTATGATTCTTATGTATGTAATCCATAATTGATGAACTTAATGAGTAGTATGCAATTTAATTAGCATGAGAGTGTGATTAAATTAATTACTATATGGTGTGTTGTTTACTTTAGAGAGGAATATATGTTAGATTAGATTCAATTGATCATATAATTAATTGATAATTATATTGAGAGGATTTTAGCGATTCACATGTTTAGAAAATTGAGGGATTAAGTATTCCTAGATATTTTCTTATATACCTTTTTAGTTAGCAAATTTGATTTAATTAATTATTGCTATTTAATTTTAGTTATTTTAATTTTGCTTCATTAAAATATAAAAACACCAAAAAAATTGATTTTTATTATTTTTAGTTTTAAAAATTAGTTTCTAATAAAATGATCTCCGTGAGAACGCTATTTTCTTATCATTATATTACTTGTTACGATACATATACTTGCGTAATCATTGCATACACCTCACAACCCAATTATACTCAAGAAAATTGCTTTCAATTTTTTCTCACTAAAGCTTTTTTTCTCTAAGCTTTTCTCTCAATTGGAATGATCATTTGATGATTAATTCATTACAATTAAACATTTATTTGTAGGGAGATTCTCTTCTTGAATTACTCCTTAAATTAAGGGTTCCTTGAATTTCTCCTTGATTTACTCCTTAATTTGCTCCTTAATTTGCTCTTTGAATTAAGCTCAATTATTCAACAATCTCCCACTTGAAGACTGATTCCAATCTGTCTTCACACCTCGATCAATGCAGTAGCTTTTCTAGTCTTGTTACTCTAGCAGACACTACTACAATAAGGGGTATAAAAGTCGGTTTTTAACCGACTTTAAACAAATTTAAAGTCGATTGTATGAACCGACTTTAAATTCAGAGACTTAAATTGTAAAGTCGGTTGTCAATAGTCACCACCTTAGTCAACATATCAGCTGGATTTTTGCTTCCTTGAATCTTCTCCAGTATTAACACATCATCTTCCAATAGAGATTTGATAAAGTGATAGCGAAGCCCAATATGCTTGGTTCTTGAATGAAATGCTAAATTCTTCGCCAAGTGTATTACACTTTGAATATCATTGTGCAGAACATTCTTCTCCTATTTGAATCCCAACTTAGTTAACAAACCTTGAAGCCATATCATCTATTTACTAGCTTCAGTCACTGCTACATACTTAGACTCTGTAGTGGACAGAGTAACAACAATCTTCTGTATATGTGACATCCAACTAATAGTTGTAGTTCCAACAATAAATATATAACCGGTGGTGCTTCTTCGGTTATCAACTTCACCTTTAAAGTCTACATCTACGTAGCCTTGTACTTTTAACTCTCCTTGACTAAAGTACAAATACTTCTCTGCAGTGTCTCGTAGATACCTCAAAATCCACTTGACTACTTCCTAATGAATTTTCCCTGGATAGGCAAAAGTGGATTGGCCAAGGGTGTGCTAACTGGCTTGGCGTCGCCCATGTTAAATCTCTATAAAACACAGTTGATGTACTCTACCTGAGATAACTACAAGGATCCTCTCTTTTTATTTCTTGTGATTTACATTCCAAAAATAGTTTTTGTTGGACCCAAGTCTTTCATGTTAAACTCTTTTAACAATTGCTACTTCAACCTTCTGATATCATTCATATCTGAACCTACTACTAACATATCATCAACATAAAATAGTAGAATGATATAACTGGACCTATATCTCTTAAAGTAGCAACGCTGGTCGACATTGCACTTCTAGAAACCTTTCTTATGCATGAAGTTATCAAACTTTTTGTACCACTTTCTCTAGGTTTGTTTCAAGCCATACAAACTCTTCTTACGTATGCACACCATATTCTTCTTCCCTCTTTTTAAGAAACCTTCTAGATGGTAAATATATATCTCCTCATCTAAGTCTCCTTGAAGGAATACAATCTTCACATCCAATTGTTTAAGATGAAGATCTTCAACGACTACAATACTCAACATTGATATAATAGTATTGAGCTTCACAACAGGAGTAAAAATGTCAGTGTATTCAACTTCTTCCTTTTGTTGAAATCCTTTGACAACTAGTCGGGATTTGTATCTCTTTGAACCATCATCCTCCTCTTTCACTTGGTACACCCATGTTTTGTGAAGTGCCTTCTTCCCTATGGGGAACTCAGCCAATTCCCATGTTTGGTTGGAGATGAGAGATTTCATTTCTTCTTTCATGGCAAGCTCCCATTTGCTAGAATCTCGAGTCTGATAAGCTTCATCATAACATTCAAGCTCCTTTCCATCAGTCAACAACATATAGTTCATGTATCTCCTATTAGGCATATGAGGTCGAGAAGACCTTCTTAATACATGAGTTGGAGTATGAGGTTATGGTGTGTTGGACTGTTGTATACTACTTTGTCCAAAGAGTTCCTATGGTTGAGGACTTGTTACAATTGGTTTCGTTATGGAACTATTTGAGACATCATCTGTATATGCAAATACTAACTCATTCTGCTCTGAGGTGTTGGCATCTATTTTATGCATGTCCTTATACATCACCCTTTCGTTGAAAATCACATCTCTACTACGGATCACTTTCTTGTTTTCATCATCCCAAATGAGATAGCCAAACTCATCCTCACTATAGCCGATAAAGGTGAATTTCTTGGATTTAGGATTAAGCTTATTCATGCCTTGATCATTGATATGCACAAATGCTACACAGTCGAAAACTTTTAGATGTGATAGTTTTACCTCTTTTCTACTCCATACATCCTCTGGTATTCTATGCTCCAATGGAACAGATGGACCTCGATTGATCAAGTAAGCTATCATGTTGACTGCTTTTAGCGAAAATTGCTTCGGTAGACCTAACTATATATGAATGTTTCTAGCTTTTTTTGTCAACATTCAATTAATACGCTCAGCTACACCATTGTGTTGAGGCGTTCCTGACACAATTCTCTCCATTCTGATCCCGTGCTCATAGTAAACTTTTTTGAATCTAGTGTCTTCATATTCACCATGATTATCGATTTTGAGCTTTTGATGTTCAAACATGTCTTACTTTTAATCATAGCTTTCCATTTTCTAAAAGCCTCAAATACTTCAGACTTATGCTTTAAAAAGTAAACACATACCTTCCGAGAGTGATCATCGATGAAAGTTATGAATTAGTGTTTCCCACCAATGGATAAGATGGTCATTAGTCCCCAAACATCAAAGTGAATGAGCTCTAGCCTTTCCTTTTTTAGGGTTCTACTACCACTTATCTGAAAGTTAACTCTCTTTTGCTTTCCAAGTATGCAATCTTTACACATGTCTATCTCTGAAAATTGTAGACCTGGAAGTTTTCCCTTTGAGTGCATAATCTTCATCCATTTCTCAATTATGTGGCCTAGTATCTAGTGTCATAGATTTGGTGTTTCATTGCCTACTGCAACTGCGATCGAACAACATGCCTCTACTGTCATGTAAAGAGTGCCACTCTTCTTGCCTCGAGCAACTGTCATTGCACCCTTTGAAATCTTCCAATCATCACCATCACTAGCCAACTACACTATTGAGATTAAGTTCCTTCTTAAATATGCCGGACATCCTTTATCTCCCAAACAGTCCCGTTCAACTTAATCTTCACTACACCTTTTCCAATAATAGTACATGGTTGATCATCACCAAGATATATCTTTCCAAGGTTTTCGAGGACATATTTATCGAATAATTCTTTCTATAAAGTAGCATGGAATGATGCTCCAGAGCCAAACACCTAAGATTCTTCCTTACTCTCTAAAGAGCATATCAATTGATTATATCCTCTTGAGGTGGAAGTAACCTTTTCCTCTACCTTCACTTTTCGGTCCTTCGTTGCACTCTTGTACTAATTTTTTTAGTGCCTGGTTCTCCCACAATTCCAACACTCGATAGTCTTCGAGCTATGCAAATTATTAGGATTCCTAGATTTGGACCTCCTGTCCTTTGATCTACCTTAGTAGTCTATTCTGCCATGTCTATTCCCTCTGGTTGAATTTCTTCCTCTTGAATCTATATGCAAAACTGAAGGGGTTAAGGATTCACCCAACTCTCTACATCGGATCTCTTCACTGAGAACCAGATCATGAACATTGTCAAATTTCAACTTATTTCTTCTTGACGAGCTATTGACAATCATGACAGTAGCATTCCAGCTTTCTAGTAGAGAAGATAAAGTATCAATGCTCATACTTATTCATCGAATTAAATTTAAATTGAGCTCAACTGGGTTATGACTGTGTTGAGTTCATTAAGATGTTGAGCTACCACAAATTCAACAAATTCCTCATCAGGTGCACTTTGTTTGAGACTAATGGCTTCTCATACATATTGGAGAAAGCTGCCATAAGACCCGCCATGGTCTTTTCCTTTGCTATGTTGAAAGCAACATTGCGGGATAGTATCAATCGAATAACTTTGAGGGCTTGTCTGTTTATAAGATTCCATTCTTCTTCCTTCATAGCCTCTGGCTTCTTCCCTGAGAAAGGTTGATATAGATTTCTTTGATATAGATAATCCTCTATCTACATTTTCCAAACCACTGTGTATTAGAACACCTCTATTGACAAACCGATAATCCTCTATTCAAGTGAATAGTAACCTTGTACAAAATTGACAGAAATCAGCACAAAAGCTATGATACCAACTGTTAGAAAATTATACAAATTCCTGGTAAGCCAGATTTATAAGAAAGAAAAATAGACAAAATAATACAAAAAATTGATAATGGAGTTTGACCAATTTTACTTACGTCTCTGGACCTACTGTAGATCATTTTACTGAAAATGGGAGAAATTATACAAGGTGTTTATAACACTAACAACCAAATTACACCCAAGAAAATTGCTCTCAATTTTCTCTCACTAAAGTTTTTTTCTCTCAATTGGAATGATCATTTGATGATGAATTCATTACAATTATATATCTATTTATAGTGAGATTATCTCCTTGAATTACTCCTTAAATTATGAGTTCCTTGAATTGTTTCTTGATTTTCTCCTTAATTTTCTCCTTGATTTGCTATTTAATTTTTTCCTTAATTTGCTCCTTGAATTAGGGTCAATTATTCAACAATATTGTATTAGATCATATCTATGTTAGATCAAATTTTGATATTAGAGTGTACTTTATACTCAAACATCAAGTTATTAAACTCTTTTAACTCGATATCAATATACGACGTCAAAGAGTAAATGTGATATAACCATTGCGTATTTCTCGATATAACACGAAAGCAATATTGTCTAATTTTTTTGTTTGACAATCATTTCAACTTCTTTATGTGAAAATAGTTTCAACTACTTTGCAAAACAACCATTTCAACTTCCATTTTGATTTATAAAAACAATATTGTAAAGGATATTGCTTTTGTGTTGGCATTCATGTGTGTAAAACACAAAGTCTATATATTTTTACTTAGTGTATTGTCATCCTCTATATATGGTCAATTACTATTGTTTTAATATTTAATACATTTTCATAGAATTTATGTTATGATATAGCCACAAATACAAAAGGAGTTTTGACATGCTAACCTCAAGTGCATGAATCATCCAAGTAATATATTGTATTTTAAGTATGGACATCAATTGCTTGAAGAGTTGAAAAACTTCCTAATTGAGTACATATTTGAATATCACTAATACTATTTGGACAATGGAAATATAAGTGATGAAATTTATTAAACTAATGACTAAAATCACTAAATTAACAAGTAAATATATATCTATATATCATAGAAATATCTAGGAATCTTAATCCCCTAATTTTCTACACATGTGAATGACAAAAAATCCCTCATATAATTGCTATAATAATCATAAATGTAATTATATCTAAACTATCGCATAATTCCTCTTTAGAGTAAACTACGTTCCATATAATAAATACTCGGATTATACTCCCATGCTAATCAAATACATATTATTTATTAAGTTCACAATTATTGATCTCATGCATATGAATCATACATCTCTGCTTAGACCATACACATTATTTAATCATGACAAGTAAACAATATGAATTTTAAATAACAATCATAACAAGTTCAAATTAATTAATTCACATAATAGAAAATTAGGCTCATAAAACCAATAGAATAAAATATAATAACCTCTACACATCATTTTTCAAACTCATAAATTCAATATATAAGATATTGGAAATTAAAACACTATAAAGAAAGAATAGAATATAATAAATCTCTTAACTTGTAATGGCTCTATCTACGATCTCCTACAATCTCCTTGCTTTATTTCCTTAATTGTGTAGTTCTTCTCTTTGCTATGAGGATTGTGTTTCTCTCTTAATTAATAATTGTTCTTATTAATTGTGTCAATTGTGTATCTTTTATGGCCTCCAACAATGTTTATATAGGTTAAAATAAGTCCTAATAATTTTAGGAATTGTATTAGCTTTGATCCAACGACTAATATTGAATGTTAGACTTAAAAAAAAGATCGATGTGTCAAATTTTTCTATGCTCGATAGGTCGAGATCTTGCTTCATTGATCCCACTATGTCATCACTTAACTCGAGAGCACTTGATGAAAGATCAATCGAAGCTTGATCAATCTACTTCTACTCAATCGATCTAACTCTACTTCTTACTCATTAGTGTATATGGGTGTGAATCGGATCGAAATCATTGATTTTATACTCATTTGATCATATTTGACCTTTCAATCAGATTGAAGCAATCTAATCCGTAACCAATCCAATCACCTTTCAAATTCGTTGAAATTTGATCTGTAATATATTCGGATTTGATCAGTTGAATCTGATATCCGTAACCTATTCAGATTGAATCGGTTGAATTCAATCAATTCAACAAATCCGAATAACTTCTTTTCTTTTTATAACTTTCCATAGTTTACATCTTCATTAAACACTTTTTTGACAACACAAAAAATAAATATTTTTTATAGTAACCAAAGCAAAGATCAATATTCCAGAAAATATTTTTTGTTAAAAGCTTGCAGTAGAATTAAATTCAATCAAATTCTAAAAAAAGTAAAAATAAAAAATTAAAGAAACATGTCAATTACATTGACACAACTACTCAATGAAAGTAAATATCAATAAAACTTTCAAGGTATAATATCATTCCTCATTTTATCATAAACCAAACATCATAGTACCTTATTGTGTACTAACATTGAGAAACATGAGGGAGTGATCAGTTTCTTTCCTTTCCCCTGCGGAGTCCATAACAATGGTAGAGACACCACTAACAGATATAATAGCCGACAAAGATGAAGATGAATCATTGTCGCTGATAGGTTCCGCCATAGTTGGTGCCTTCAAAGTGTAAGATAAACAAGGACAAGAAAACTTCCTTCGAGTAAAAGATTTGAAGGAAACAACAAAGAAACTCGAAGGAGAACAAAGGGAAGAAAAAGGAACCCTAGGCCCGATGAAGGATGAGGAAGATGGAGAAGAGTAAGAACAAGAAAAGGATAAACATAGTCTTTTAATTATAAAAAATGTTTTAGGGTTTTTAATTTTGTTAATGTGTGATGTCATGTATAATACAAATAGGAATGACCAATGAAAATATGACTAATGTATAAATGTAAATATAAATTTAATTATTTTTGGTCAGATAGGATGAGATCGTATGATATATAATGAAATCTGTCATCTGATCTGAACTTAACGAATTGAAAAAATTTCCATCCTATTCGATCTGATGTTCGGATCAAAACCATCAAAAAATTAACATATTGGATTGGATTGGTCGAATTAATCGGATGATCAAATTTTTTGCACACCCCTATTAGTGTAGATGTTTTGCTTCCTCGATTGATCTTCGACTATCAAGTCTATTTTGATCCTAATTTGTCCCAATTTTCTCCTTTCATATCCATTGGATATCATTTTTCCTATATTAACATATCTAAACATAAGATAAGCCTTTTAACAATATTTATACCAAAATACGACAATTAGCTAGCTTCAAGTGAGTAAATAACTCTACTTTCGTAGAATTATCAAACCTATAAAATTGAATCTTTGCTTTTCTTCAAGAAAAATTAAGGCTAAACTAAATTACTAAAACATACAAGCAAGAATTACATATAATATTCATAAAACATCTCCTCCAATACATGCATTTTTGACAAAAAATATTCCTCTCAAAAATTGTGCAATCCTTTTATGAAGAATTTCACAAGGCTATCAATCCACACTACATTACTCTAAGGGAATGCATGGTTTTGAATGAAATAATCTATATTGTGTGACTTTGCAATTAATGTCATTCAATGCATTCAAGAGATAAACTTATTTGAGTATGTCATTAGATTATAGTCTTAATATGCTTCATAAGTCCACTTTCCACATATATCTCCACTAATGTATATGATGTATATAATTTGAGATCAAAAGGATTTCATATCTTGTATAATTAGGCTTAAGTGGGGTAGTAAATAGGTATAATTAGGCCCAAACTTTTCATTGTTATGCAACTAAACTTTTCTTCATCACCTTAGTACATCCTTTTTGATATATTTTTCTTTCTCTCTGCAATTGTTTTTTTTCAATGCAACTCAACACCCCTAAATTTATTTCCAAGTTTATTTATTTTCTTCTTATGGAAAAAAATGGTGTTGGGACTTTATTTTATTTTATTTTTGGATGCATCATGTTTGATCTAGCTTTTTGACATTCCACATGATTTCACATACTCACAAGCTAAATGTGTTAAGGTATAGGTAATATATTCTGATTGTTCATATATAATGAATTATTTCAATTAAAAGCAAGCATGCATATTATATGATTAATGCAATAATTTAAATAGTTACATGCTAGATTCTTTATCATAGTCATGACAACCAATTCTATCATTGGGTACATGTATTTCTTACCAAACATACATGCATTTGAATTCAACATATTCATCCATTTCTACCCATTTAAAAATAAGCATAAATTTAAACATACTAACTAAAATAAAGATAATAAACTAATAACTATAATAGAGAACAAATTTCCCTCCCCATACTTGAGTTGTACATTGTTTCGAATGTGCAAATACTAATTCAAAGTAGTTAATGATAAAAGAAAACTCCTTTAATAGTAGCACAACGTGCGTGATCACCAAAGCTTTTCCAAGTATTACGCCATTGTATTATACTCATTATTTCCTACAAAATAATAAAATCATAAGTAATAAAATGTTAGGTTGTCTCACAACAAGAGCCATGTTTAATGTTCTTAGTTAGATGAATCCACAAGTTCCTAAGATGCATCTCTTATTGTCATCCATTCCTCATCATTTGCTACAAGATCTCTATGTTATTGTTTCACTTGGTGCTCATTGACCATAATTTTTTCTTTCTTATTTTTTTTAAGTTCAATGGTTCCATAGTTTTAGTAATGACATGCAATCCTGACCACATACTTTTAAGCTTACCCAGAAACAACTTAAGTCTTGCATTGAATAGTAATACCTTTCATCTTGGTTCAAAATGTTAGTTTGAAATTCTTTTTTCATGCTGATATTTTATCTTTTCCTTGTACAATTTAGCATTTTCATAGAAAATTAATCTTACCACATCAAACTCATCCAATTGAAACATTCTCTTCTCATAGGTGACATCCAAATACATATTCAAGTTTTCCAAATTCCAATAGGCTATATGAGCATCTTCAAATAGGATGTATTACTATTCAATTCTGGTACATAGAGAGCTTTCCCTAAAATCAACCAATGAAGAGTTGTGCCAATAGGTGTTTTAAATGTAGTTCGCTATGCCTATAAGGCATCATCTAACCTTATTGCTCAATTCTTTCCAGAGATGCTCACCATTTGTTTTCAAGATTCTCTTTACCTCCTTATTTGAGACTTCAACTTGCCCAGTTGTTTGTGGAGGGGAGGGTAGGGAGTTTAGGATAAATAATTTATATAGTACCTGAAATTTTTGCAAAGGTACATATTATTATCAAAACTATGCAAGGGTACACCATTAGTACCTTATTTTAGTAAGGGGTACATTAGTTATCTTTTTCGAAATACAAAATTTAAAAAATATGAAATGGAATGCACATGAGAATTAACAATAACAAAATAGTAAGTTTATCACTTTTTAAAAATAAAAAATAATTATTCATTATTATTTTATACTGGTCAAACTTGATTAACTTGGTCAAATTTTTATGGTCATTTTGGACTAAATTGTACCATTTTTCAAAAGAAAAAGGATTTCTAGAGTGCCCTATAATAAATATAGTACTTTGGTGTACCTTTTTTAAAGGTAAGATAACAGTTGGTACCCAACCATGTATGCTTTATGATTCACTCTATATTTAATTAGTAGTGAATGAAAAACTTTTTAAAAGTGACTATCTCCATCACTAATAAATATCGTAGATATTTCAAACCTAGTAAAAATGTTTTTCTTTAGGAATTTGAGAACTACCTTAGCATCACATGTGGGGCTAGCAATGGCCTCTACCCACTTGGAGATATAATCTATGGCCACTAATATGTATTGGTTTCCAAAGGATTGTGGGAATAGTCCTATGAAGCCAATACTCCATACGTCAAATAATTTAACCTCAATAATGTTGTTCCATTGTATATCAATTCTTTAGATATGTTAGCCACTCTTTTACGTTTATCACACATTTTCACATATAAGAAAGCATCTTTAAAAGTAGTCGGTTAATAGAAACTAGATTGTAGCACCTTAGATAGTGTTCTTGTGCTCCCTAGTGGCGGCCTCCATATTCTAAATTATGGCAATGGTATGGAACACTTTCAACCTCCTTATAGAGGAGACATCTTTTCAATAGACCATCACTACCTTCTTTGAATAAGTAAGGGTCATATTAATCCTTTGGGGGTGATTTTGGTAGAAATAAAGTTGGATATGTTTTTAAACCATAAGATATCCACTTGTGCTACATATTGGAGTTATTCATAAAAAAAAGTCTCTAATAGCTACATTATCCCCCACTTCAACTCCCATTTCTAACCTAAATAGGTCATTTTCCACTAGGTTCTCAATTCCCTTTTTATCTCGGTTCTCTAGATTAAATTCTTGCAAGAGTAGTACATAATGAATCAACTTAGGTTTGCCATCTTCCTTTTTTATAAGATACTTGATGGATGAATGATCCATATAGACAATTGCTTTAGTTCCTACTAGGCAGCCTCTAAATATTTTGAAAGTAAAGACAATTGCTAGATGTTTCTTTTTCCATAATGACTTAGCAAAATTTATGTATCATCCAAGGTCTTACTAGCATAATAAATTCCATGAATTATTTTTTCTTCTCAGTACACCAAAATATCCTAATTATAAAGTCTCTAGTATTACAATTCAATTCGAATGGTTTGTCCAATCTCATGCTATAATAACTGATGCATATATTAGTTTCTTTTTAATACCCAAAAATATTCTAAGCACTTGTCATTAAATTTAAATGGAACATTATTTTTTCCAAAAGTTCATAGGCATTTGGAGATTTTTGTGAAGCCTTTAATGAACCTATGGTAGAAATCCGCATGCCCAAGAAAACTTCTAATTTCTTTCACATTAGTTAGAGGTGGCATTTGCTAAGTTACTTCAATATTGGCTCTATCGACTTCATTACCTTTAGAAGATACCTTGTAGCCTAAAATAATACCTTTAGGACCATGAAGTGCATTTTTCCAGTTTAACACTGAGTTGGTTTCTCCATATCTCATTAATACGAGGGATAGATGGTGTAGGCATTCATGAAAACTATCCCCAAAGAAAAAAAATTCTTCCATAAATATTTCAAGTTGTTTTTTCACCATATTTGAGAAAATGGCCATCATACACCATTGGAATGTAGTAGAGGCATTCTCCTAAAAGTAAAGGTCTCATAAGGGCATGTAACGTGGTTTTCTCTTGGTCTTCAAGTGCTATAGCTATTTGATTGTAGTCAGTGTACCCATTAAAAAGACAAATGAAAGAATACCTTGCTAGCTTGTCTAGTATTTGGTCCATAAATGGTCGAGGAAAATGATCTTTTTGAGTTTATTTCTTTACCTTGGAAAAATCCATGCATATCCTCTAACCTATAACAGTTCTTATAGGTATCAATTCATTAGATTTATTTGGTACCATAGTCATTTCTCCCTTCTTAGGTACACATTGTATTAGGCTACCTATTGACTATCAGAAATTGGATAGATTATTCCTATATCTAATCATTTAACCTCTTATTTCTTCATAACCTCGTCTTGATTGGGTTTAACCTACATTCAAAATATTTAGTAGGTTTATCACCTTCTTCTAGCAATATTTTATGCATAAAAATTGATGGGCTTATACCTTTGGCATCTATAATGGACCAGCCTATAGCTTTCTTAAATTTGCTTAATATATCCAACAACTGTTTTTCTTATTCTTGGTTCATGCTAAATGAGATAATAACAGGAAGTTTCTCCCTTTCACCTAAAAATGCATAGCATAAATTTTAGGAAATGGTTTAAGATCAAGTGTGAGAAGTTTCTCTATGGATGGTTTTAATTTTGAACTTGTTTCAAGACACTCAAACAAAACATTATAAACACATATTGGAAGGCTAGCCTCCAAATAATTCACACAATTCACTATGTTAATTTGCCTAAAATATTTTATATTTTTGATTAGATGATTATCATGTGAATCAGTTTCATTAAGCATAGTATCATGTGTTAGGAATGCAAGTGTGTTTTTTTTTTGCATTTTCATTGTTCCTTGATTTCAACTTTCAAAGACTCCTCAATGTGAAGGTGTGTGCCCAATTGAGTGTCATAAACATCGTCAATTGTATGAATAGAATTAGCTAGAAAAAATCTTAAAGCATCGCCAGGAGACAAGTTAACATGCACATTGTTATCAAATTCATCAATAAAATCTATGCTAAAATAATTAATAATGTTATCATTATCAAGAAATTTCATTGCTTTGAAAACATTAAATGTTACCTTTTCATCTTACATTCTCATGATTATCTCACCTTATTCGATATTAAAGAGAGCTCCTCCAATGGTTAGGAATGGACAACCAAGGATGCAAGAAATTTTATGATCCTTCTCCTTGTCAAGCACAATGGAGTCCGTTGAAAAGATGAATTAATTGTCTACTTTAACTAACATATCTTCTACCATACCTCAAGGTCTCTTGATTGATCTATCTACAATTTTCATGTTCAAGATGTAGGTTTAGCTTGACCCACTTCTAATCTATTGAAAATTGAAGTTCTATGAGGTTTATGCTAGCTCCCAAATCATAAATTGCCTTCCCAAGTTGAATATTACCAATAGTGTACGTGATGTCAAAGCTCCTAGATATATCAATTTTGGTGGTAGGATTTTATCAAAAATATCATTATAACCTTCAGTCAAGGTTATGATTTCATGATCACCAAGTTTCTCTTTCTTGAGGGAATATCTTTCATAAAATTGGCATAGAAGGTCATTTACTCAAGTACATCTATGAAGGATAGGTTACCCTAAGAAAGTTAACTTTTTGAAGATATCCAAGAATTATAAATATTGATTATTTTTAGGAGGTATGAGTTCATCATTAACTTTTTCCTTTTTAAGTACTCTAATTTAGGCACTTCCTCTCTTTTTGTTTCTCTTCCATTACCTTGCCACTTTTAAGAGCTATGGCTTTACAATATTTTTTACCTTCCCTCTTAAGGTTTATATTAGTATCACTAGGAAGAGTCCATTGGGGTCTTTGATTGATAGCTTGGGCTAGTTTCCCAATTTGAGTTTCTAAATTTCATGTAGATGCCTTTCGAGTGGTTTCAAGATTGTTTACTCTAGCGTTTATTGTTTGAATGATGTCTTTTGTAATTCCCACCAAATCTTCTATATTATCATAAAAAGTAGGTTTTTTTTCTTGATTATGTTGATGTTGTTGTTATAGTTGTTTGAAACATGAGGATGGATAAGTTTGGTGATTAAATTAATTACCACCTCGATTATTGTTCCATGAAAAATTAGGTTGGTTTCTCCAACCTTGATTATATGTGTTAGAACAAGGGTTTCCGTAGCAATTTTGATTATTCAAATATTTTACAACCTTAGGAACATTTCCATACAATTCAGTTGAATGAGGTCCATTATAATACTAAACAATAATAAAAGGGTTTTACACCATGTTTATCCCAACTGAACGTATTCCAACTTTTAGAAAACTCCAACAACAAAGCATTGGTTTGACCTTGCAATGTTGTACATGTATCCACATCTACTACGCCAACTACTTTATTTAAGGAACGCCTATCCATAAGCCATTTGCAGTTGTTCGAGACCATTTCATAAAATAAAGCAAAAATTTCATCTTCAATATTACTTATTAAAGCACCTCATGCTTGAGAATCTATTATGATCCTTGGTTGCCCCATTAATCCATTATAAAATATTTGTACCTAAGACCAAGTAGTAATACCATAACGTTGGCATTTCCTTAATAGCTCTTTAAATCATTCCTATGCCTCATAAAATGATTCACTATCAAATTGTTGAAATGAGGTGACATCATTCCTTAGCTTGGCTATCTCTAAAACTAGACAATATTTAGCCAAAAATATCTGAGTTAGTTTCTCCCAAGTAGTAATGGATTATTGTGGTAGTTATTCTAACAATTCCTTAGTTGTGTCCCTTATTGAGAAAGGGAATAAACGATGGTGTATTGCATCATCTGAAACACCATTCATTTTGAAGGTATCACCGATTTTGAAAAATGAAGTCATATGAGAGTTAGGATCATCATTAGCTAGCCCCTAAATTGATTCATCTGTACCATTTGAATGCCAGTTGGCTTGAATTTGAAATTGTTAGCATTGATGCTTGGTCTACTTATAGATGATTTGACTCTATCCACTTGTGGAAGAGAAAACTCTTTTAGAGATTTAGAGACTCTAACTACATGTTGATCATTATTTTTTACAATTATGTCTTGTTGATAATGTGGTAATATTTCTCTTCTTAACCGATGTCGATTTTTTTCTCTCAGAATCAACAGATCCAAGAGAGCACTTGTCAACTTGGACATATAACATAAACACTATAATAAAAATTAAAGATCCAAATTAGTGTAGTAACATTCCTTATTGATTTCCTTTACAAAGTGATTAAAACTCCTAAGTCAGGAACCAAACACTTAACATGTTACCCACAAGGGCATGAGTTGTGCAAATAATATAATGTATTCTAAGTATGCATATTGATTTGACAAAGAGTTTAATTACTTTATAATTAAGTACCAATTGGAAATAGCATAAAGTTATTAAGCTAATGACTAAAATTACTAAATTAACAAGTAAATAAATATATTAGAGAAAGATCTAGGAATCTTAATCTCCTAGTTTCCTATACATATGAATGACTAAAACTCCCCATATAATTGCTATAATAATCATAAAATCAATTTCATTTAAACTAGCGCATAATTCCTTTCTCGATCAAACTACACTTTATAATTAATAATCACAGTACACTCTCATACTAATAAAATTACATACTATTCATTATCTTTACATTTATTGATCTCATACATATAAATACTACATATATGCCTAAAATTGTTTATCATTTAATCATGACAAACAATCAAATAATTTTCTTGAATTTATCTAATCGACTTTATAGATTAATTATTGGCTAAACAATTTAGAATGAAATCAAGATTAAATAATATGAACTTCAAATAATAGTCATAATGGGTTCAAGATAATTAATTCACATAATAGAAAATTGGGTTTGAGAATTTCATACATAGGAAGAATTGCACAAAAGTCAATAGGTCTTCTAACCTAAATAGGCAACTCGGATCTAGATAAGGAGTGAAAATGTCAACCCATGTAATCTTTTCGTAACCTCTATTCCAACTCAAGCAAGCAGACCTCATAATGTGAATATAGATAACATAGCAAAAATACAAAACATCACGCTTAATTCAACAAAAAAAAAGAAACTAGTGATTCACAAAAACTTGATAGTCAAATTTTATATTTAATAAAAGCTCACAGCTGCAAGAACCACTTATAATAAGCAATATGTATACTTATGAGGTTGGTATAAAGAGAAATTATAAGATTTTAAATAATTCATCAAATTTCTTAAAAACAAACACGAAAGCAAAACCTAAACATCCTATCAAAATATTTGGGTTTTTGAAAAGATTAAATGAATGACCAAATAATAAAATGATAAAAGATATAAATAGATTTGATTCAAACAATTCAAGGTATATATACAATTAAAAATAAGTAAAAAATTTATGGCAATAATTAGTTTGTTGACCATGCTTGCTTAGAATTAATTTGGTTATTAAAGATATAAATTTAGGTTATTGATTTTTTCTTTTTTTGTCAAAAATATCCTTAAGCAAGGATCATATTCTTTGTTAATCAAATCAATTAATATCCTTGGGTGGAGATCATCAACCAATAGATTAAATTATATTTTATTTATAGGGAAATAACAAACCATTTAAATCACTACTTTAGGCAGAGCATATTTTAAACTTTTATTCAAAGTGTCAAAATTAGATAACCTAACTTTTATATTTTAAATCTATTTAAAAAAAATATATATCATTAATATATTATTCAATAAATTTTGTAAAAATCTTGAACAAATAAATAATCTCAATTTATTTTATAAAATTATTTACCTAAATTAATCTTCACAAACATGGTAACAAAACTAAATTCCCATAGTAATAATCAAATAGATATGCTCAGATTTAATAAATGATCAGTCGATTTAAAATAGTATTCAAAAAATACACAAAGATTAATTTGTGTATATAATTAATAATTACAAATACGATCTACAATACGAATTAAAGATACACGAGTGTATCCTACTACGTAATTGAGATCTTGATCCTTAATGTATTCTTTAATATACATATATCTTTTGTATTTTTCTTAACTTAAAAAACCTCCAAATGATATGCCTCTTATTGGTAATGAATCAAACATGTTCTAAAAACTACAACTATACAATAAAACTCAGCTCTAATGGTTGAGAGAAAACTAAACAAAATTATAAAATCTAATATTATGGTACGTAAAATTGACTACTGACATAGAGAAAAAAACATATATATATATATATATATATATATATATATATATATATATATATATATATATATAGGTTGAGGTTGGCATAAAGGCTTCGGGCCAAATTAAAACTGAGGCATCGCGACCTAGTAGTTTCATTGCCACTACACAAGATACGTAACACTTGAAAAATGTAATTCCAAGTAGGTTATGCCATGGTACACTTATTTTACTGTGTGGCATAGAATGAACAATGTACCTAGCGAATCTGTGTAGAGAGGAGTGCATTGTGTACACAATAATCTTCACGATGACATGATATGTTTAACTTGAATTCTTTCTTTTCACCCATTACATATTAATTCGATTTTCATGTAATGCCTATATGCATGCCTTATTCTTCTAAGCTCCTAGGGTGTAATTTGAGTGCTTAAGGTATTGTTCTTCATATGTTGATCAATTTATATATTTGAAGCTAAAAACACCTGAAATACAACAGAGAAATCCCATGATTTCAAATATATATATTTTTGCTTAAATAATAATATAAACATGCATGTCAAAATATATTTATCACATTTAAGTGTAATAAGATCATGAAATATTAGTACTTTTTAAACGCTCATCACAACCCCTAACTAGTTTCTTGCTAACCTATAGCAAAGAAAGTGATAAAAACTAAAAATAAAAATAAATAAACTAAATTAAACTAACCTATATCATTTTTATAGATTGTCACGGTTGCATTGCCTTTAAACCCGTAGGTTTTCCAAGTAGATGAGTCTATGTTTCATGTGGGATTTTAGTGATAATACCCATAAACATCTTAAAATGCAAAATAATAACAAAAGTAAAAAAAAATATAAATGAATAAAACAAAAACTAAAATTAACAAAATAAAAACTAAAACTAAAAATAACAAAACTTCTCAAGCTTTAGCCTCTTTTTAGTTTACAATTAAATCTCAAGCATGAGTTAAATTAATATATCAAAATATCACAGTTTATTGTTTAATTCAGTTTCAAATCACAAATTCATGTTCCATTACATCAATATATCAATTTTGACTCACTTAATCTTAATGTTAGGAATCTAAATTCCCTTTGACCCTGATACTTACAAGTTAAACACTCAATATTACATTGCTCATATGGGTTCAAGAATTCAATAAAGATACATGAGAATAGAAGGTATATAAAGAAACGAGCTAATAAGTTCAAATATTATTAAGCAAGAAAGGCTCACAAAGTGCATAACATTGATCTTCTGAAAGGAATCAAATGACATTATTAACAAATAAATTACATTACTATTTTCATGCATCAACTAAAATCACCAAGCAAAAATTTGTGTATATTCCTTAAAATGAATGAAAATGCAATGACTTCAAGGGAATTTATTTCCTATTTTTTCTTTTGTAATAACCATCTCACCACTTGAAGAAATTTAGGACCATAGTATTTAGTTATACTATTTATTTTTCTCTCTTTTTATACTCTTTTTTTATACTTTTTTTAATATTTGTTTTAAAGAGTGGACTCATGTACATATGTGTGTTTGGTGAGTAGCTAATTTTTTGGCTCTTTTCGTATTGGCTTTAGGGAACCCCATATATATATTTTTTTGAAAGTCAAGCATGAATGAGATAGGCATACACTTTAAATTCTAATCAAATCTTTTAATCTAAGCAATAAAAATAAGTATATAATTTTTCATCAGATGTTAAAAATCCAAATCTTTTAATGCAAATTCTATAGAGATCGTCTACAATTTGAAATAATAAGAAAAGTGCTTAAAGGAGTAAAAACATATTATCACTTATAATAAAATGATATAGGCTCAAAATATTATCTCACAAGGTAGTCTCCACTATTTAATTTCTAAACACCAATTTTATGTTTATTTCAATCTCAACATCTAAGTATGAAACACAAGCTATAAATAAAATAAAAACTAATCCTCACAATATTCTACCAACTTGTTTAAGATATCAATCAAAGAGTGCAAAGACTCAATTATTCACTTTAAATCCACTAAAGGTATAATAATTTTGCAAAATTTTTAAAATGAAGCTAAATATGCACAAACAACTAAATAAATGAAAACACACTTAATCGCATGTTTAATAAAACAAATTTAAAATACATAAATTCATATGTGACTTTTCTTCCACCCCAACTTAGAATCTTTATTATTCTTAATGTATCAAATGTAAATCAAAGACAAAGAAATAAAGAAAAGAAAGTTTTCCATTTTTCTTAGCTCGATGTGATCAAGCAAGGGATTTGGTTACTTGATGGTGCATCCATCATTTAACACAGTTTTATCATACAGACAGAATGGTGTGTATTTCTCATAAATCACTTCTTAAAAAATAGTTATAAATTTAATACTTCTAAATAAAATAAACATGGTTCACATTAATAGAAAATAAAATAAAGTAAAATAAAACAAGATACATTCAATTTAAAATAACCGAAAACAAAATAAAAAACAAAAAATAACAATATTAAAAAGAAAAGAATACTACCTAACACAATGGGTTACCTTCCATCAAATACTAGTTTAATGTCTTAGCTACATGCTACCGGAGACTATGATTTATAACTTTACTTTACTCAATGTCCCACTTTTCATTGAGTACGTGTCTAAATATACTATAAAAATATACATTCTCTCTTAAGACTATCATTGATAAAGTTCCTATTTTGAACATCAATAATTGTCTTGGTTAAGGCTATCAAATGCATATCAAGAAGTATATTTTTCTTCTTGTCCCTTTGTAGTGATTCCTACAGTACATCTGAAATCACAAAATATGCAGGTACATTAAGGTTATCTATCTATACTATTAAGTCATCTGACATGCCCTTTGAATAAATTTGAGATTTATCCCTAGGTCTAACTTAACATTTACCTCATCTTTATCATCAATAGTGATACCTATATTAAAAATTTGAGAATCTATAGAGGCATCATTAGAATTATTTGTGTTTAGGGTGTAGAAAATAAGGTTTGTAGAAGAAAAAGAAGATAAAATTAGTGTGCATCTAATTTTAAATTTGTTTTCTAGGATTTTTAGTGTTAAAATTCATCATGAGCTACAACACAAGTTATTTCATGCCATGATGTGAAAGAAAATGAAACACAATTAAAACGTTCAATGACTAGTATGCCATGACACTCTCAAAAGTCATGCAAAGTGCGAAGTTATTTTCTTCATCCCTTAATTCTATCTCGAATGTCCTATGCCGTGGCCCACAATAACGCCATGTCGTGGCATAGTTTTAATTTTTTTCTTTAATCTATTTAGGTTTTTTAAATTAAGTTCTTATAACTAATATAATGCCAAACATTTAATAAAAACTAAGTACTAGACAATTGTAATAAAATAAAGAAAAACAAACATGTAAATAAAATAAAGTAAATAAATAAAAGCAAATAAAAAGAAATAAAAAGAAACAAGAAAGAAAAAAACCTAAAACATAGAAAAATAACTAGCCAAATCTTATATATTAAAAAATGACAAAAGAAATAAATAAAAATAAACTACTAAAAGAAAAAAAATAATAAGTACAAGTAACATAAACAAATAAAAAAATTAATAAACAAAAGAAATAAAATAAAATACAAATAATAAAAGAAACTAACATAAATAAATAAGGTTAGTAAATAAATAATTAACAAAAAAACAAGTTAATAACAGAAAATATACAAGAAATAAAAATTAGTAAATAAAAATACTAAAAAAAATAATGTTACTAAATAAATGAATAACTAAAAATAAACTAAAATATTTTTCTAAATTTTTTTGAATTTTTTTGATTGCTTTCAATTTTTTTATTTTTAAAACAATTGACAAATATTCATAAAAATCACAAAAAGAAAAATCACAAATATTTTTAAGAATTTTGATAATAAAAATTTAAAATGCTAGTCCTCCCTAGGATCAACGCCAAAATATGTATACACAAAAACTTGATAGTAAAATTTTGTATTTAATAAGAAGTTCATAAGTGCATAAATCACGTAGAATAAATGATTATATTCTTAAGGTCGGTCTAAAGAAAAACTATATTGTTTTAAATAATTCGTCAAATTTCTTAAAACTAAACAAGAAAATCAAACTTAAACATGGTATCACAACATTTGAGTTTTTGAAAAGATTAAACTAATGGAAACTAATAAAATGATAAAAGATAGAAGTATGTTTGATTTAAACAATTCTAGATAGATTTGTAATTAATATTTGGTGGAGAATTTGTAGAAATAATTATTTACTTAACCATGCTTGCTTAGAATTAATTTGGTTATTAAAGATATAAATTCAAATTATTGATTTTCTCTTTTTTTTTTATGAAAATATCCTTAGGTGGCGATAAAATTCTTTGTTAATCAAATAAATTAATATCCTTAAACATGAATTATCACTAATAGATTAAATTATGTTTTATTTCTAAGAAAATAATGAACCATTTAAATCATTGCTTTAAACGAAGCACATAATTTAAACTTTTATTCAAGGTGTCAAAAACTAGACATAGATGGTGTTTTTAAAACCTAACTTTTATATTTTAAATTTATTATGAAAAATATGTCGTCAATATATTAATTAATAATAAATTTTGTAAAAATCTTAAATAAAGAAATAATCTCAATTTATTTTATAAAAGTGTTTATCTAAATTAATCTTTGCAAAGTTAAAGCCAATAAAAAAAGATTGCTTTATGGGTCACAAAGTAGTGTAACTTAGACTTCTTAACCCATCCTCTTTTGATTTTGAAAGTTTGAGCTACTGGTTTCTTAGGTTCCTTTTTTTGTGTAGTTCTTGCAATAAAAACTTTATGTTTAGAAATTGTTTTAGGTGTTCTAGAAACATTTGTATTCATTATAGAATCATAGGTACAATGAAATCTACACTTAGGTCTAATGATTCTTTTCCTACCATAATGATAACAGATAGGAACAAACTAAATTTTCTCAGAGTTATAAGGTGCAGAACTTACCTTCCCTGCCAAAGCAACGGTAGGTTTTACAAATTGAGTTTTGGATGATGAAGGTGTTGATTGTTCATCTGTGTATCCAAGACCTCTTTTATCTCCATACGGATTTCCATAGTCTAGGAATTTGGTCAATTTGTTTTGCACTTAATGTCAAATTCCTCACCATCTCTTTAGCAATACTAAGTTCTTACTTAAGCTTTTGCTAATCTGTTTTTTTCCTGATTGATTTCTATAAGACTCAGATTCAGGGTATTAATATGTTCAAACAATTCATTTTTATCTTTCTCTAGGCTAAAGGAATTTGTTTTGTGAATGTTGATGATATAATTAAGTTTGGTTACTTAAACAAGTAGTTTATCTATCTCTTTCTTGGCACCTAAACAATCCATGAATAGTTTATCGTAATTTGATACATTAAACTTAGATAGTAAGAGAGAAGAGTTTATTTCCTCATTTTCTTCATACAAGTTAGAGTCTGAGTCATTGTGGTGTGCTTTGATAGTTACAGTGAAGGCACAATAGTTAATGTCATCGTTTTTTGAGTTAGTATTATCCTGCTCATTTTCTATGTCACTCAGTGTAGCATTAAAGGCTTTTCCAACTTTTTTTTATTGATTACACATTCTGTAGAAATATGACCAAAGCCTCCACAAGTAACGTATTGAGGAATAATGGGCTTAGTTTTCTTACCAACATAGTTAACATGCTTGTTTCCCCTTGACTTTTGGTCCTTCGACCGATTGGGTTATCCTTTTTTAGATTGATTATTCTGTTGACCTTTCTTTTTTAGGAACTTCTTAAATTTTTATGCTAGAAAGACCAGTAATTCATTATTCATATCCTCATCGCTATCATAAATGTTCTTTTTGAAGCATTTGAATGTCATTTCCTTGTTTTTCTTAGGTGGATTAAGAGTAAGTTCTTGGGGTTTTGTCTATAATAGCCATATCCCACACAATAGTTTAAAAATGTGCATAAGTGAGATTTTTTTAAAAAATAGGCAAGATCTTACCTTAAACTTAAAAGCAAAATTTTTAATCAATTTTACTTAAAAAAAATATATTAGTTCCATTTTGTAAAACATAATTATTATAAACATAAAAAAATATTAACATCTTATAAATTTATAATTAATTTTAAATACATAATTTTTTTAATCATATCATATATTAAAAAACTTATTTTAAAAAATAAAAAATAATTTATTTTACAATAAAATAAATATATATTTATATATATATTGAAAATGATATGCTAAATATTTTGATAATTCATAAATAATATAATACATTATTATTATTATTATTATTAAATATAATTATAATTATATTTAATAAAAAATTATAATTATGATATAAAAATAATTAAATTATTAAAAAATACTGTGAAGCCTCTATATCTAATTTTTTACAAGATACAATACAAATATAGAACATTATATCACAAATTTTATGAGAAATTATTATATAATATAATATTATTATAATTATTTTTATTATTAATATAATAAAATATTTAAATTATATTGAATTAATTATATTTTAATACTTAAATATAATTATTGTTAATAAATATTTGTTATATTAGTAATAATTAAAATTATAATAATATTAGAGATATTTGTTACAATGTAATATATTTTATAATTTTTTTAATCTTAAATAATTTATTTTTTTTAAATGTCAATAATTTTTCATAAAAAATATTGTAACTATTTAGTAAAGTTTTTAATAATTTAAAATTTTATAATTTATTATTATTATTATTTTTAATTATTTTATAATAAAATTTTGATAAGTTATTTGTTATAAAAAAGTATATATATTTTATTATATAAATATAAATTATTTTATAAAATTTTATTTATAATAAAAATAAATTATTATTTATTAAAAGTTAATGAATAATTATATTTTAAGAAAATGAGTAAAGATAAAAAAAAGACAAAAATATTTTTTTATTATAAAAATGGGGCTCTTGAAATTAGTGGAATGATAGTTAGAAAAAGACAAAAAAAAATGACCGGAAAATTGTTTAATGGGTTATGATTTGCCCATTTTTAAAATAAAATCTAATATAACCTTTTTTTAAAGTATTATAAAATATATGCCCTTTTTAGAAAAATACCCTAAGCTCATAGATTTGGATTGACTCAATGAGTTCATCAATGTTTAATGTGTCCACATTTTTTTTCTTCTATTGTTGTAACTTTCATCTTGTAGTCTACTGTTGAGGAGCTTAGGAGTTTGTGTACTTATATAGGTTATGGAATTTTCTCACCAAGGTTAGAACAAGAATTAGTGATATCATAAAAGTGAGCATAAAATTAACCAAAAGTTTCAGTGTTGCTCATTTTATTGGAATCAAATTGAGATGTTAGCAATCTCAATTTTATTTGTTTCACTTGGGAAGTTTTCCCATGAGAAAGAGCAAGTGCATTCCATGAATCTTTAGCAGTTTCACAGTTAGAGATGCGACATAACTCATCCATGAGCACTGAACAAAGATTTAGCTTATACCTTTTTGGTTTGCCCTACTAAGGGTGTCTTTTTTAGTGGTTCATTATTTTCTTGGCTTTATGGTTGTTACACAATCTTTCATTATCGAAAGTGCTTCCTAACCATCAAGATTAACATCCTAGTCTTTTTCATCTTGTTTGAGAAAGGCTTACATGCAAGCCTTCCAGTAAGGGTAATTATACTCATCAAAAAGTAGAGGTCTAATAGATGACCCAACTTTTTTCATTTAATCCATAAGTAGGAGTGTGTGTCCCTAAGAATCAAACTCACTAAGTGTGTTTAGTGTTAGCTCTGATACTAATTGAAAGTTTATAAAATATATACCTAATTAACCTAAAGGGGATGAATAAGTTATTTTCAATTTTTATTAATTTATAATTTAATAACATAAATAAAGCAACTAAACATGAAATTGTGTATAAGAATAAAGTACAGAAACAAAATAATAACACACCATATTTTTAGGTGAAAACTGAAGGATGTGTATTTTAAAAGTTATTCTTTTTGATAAAGATCTATGTATTGTTCATGATTTTGAATATTAGGTATTCTTGTTCCTTGAGATTAACATGTTATGTTTTGGAAGTGTTCAAGAAGATGCACTTGGTCTTAAACAATAAAACTCTTAAAATGAGAAACATGTAATCCTAAATATGTTCACAATTGTGGTAATTAAGGAGGAACATTAATTATCGTGAAAGATTGTCATGTCAATTAAAATTACATTGTAGTTCTATAAATATTGATAAGGGATTATCATTTAATGACATGAGTATATAAAATGTGTAATTTATATATTGAACATGACCTAACTAGATGGAACATTATATGGATTGTGTTTTGTGTCATTAATGTTTCTACTGTATCTTTAGAATCTTAGATATGAGATGTGTAGGTTTTTCACATGAGAAGTATATAATGTGATTGCTATTTAAATACTATCTTATGATAGGAATGAAATAGTAGTTCGTTGTGTACAATATGTCTTGGAGAAATCTATATGTTAATATTATCATTGTCCCTCGATTTTGAGTTATGATATTACTGGGCTCCTTGGTAAAGTGGAATTATATTGCATGTAATATAACTGATCTAGTTATAATTATAATTCACTTGAGAGACCAAGAAAACGAATATAATGCAAAAAGTGACATGATACTATTTTGCATATTATTCATAATATCATGTGACAAGGATATTCACAAAATTAGTGGATCGAGTAAATAATTACTATGTCATTTGAAAAACTATAATGTAATGATAGAACCTCTTATAGTCAATAATATAAAGTTTTATATTATTGCCAAGATGGCATAGATCTTCTATACGTTTACTCTGATTGAAGAGAAACAACGAGTATTTACATTTCATAATGATGTATAAGATAAAATATATGAGATAAAATGCTAAAATAAAATGTCATAATATGACATGCTTAGATCATAAATTAATTTATAAACCAATCAAAAGTTGAGATTAAAGAGAGAATAATATGACTAAACAAGACTAGTGGCATTTGTGTAATTTATTCAAACCTTACACAAAGAGTTGCCCTAAGCCTAGCCTATTTAAGGAGGCATTATTAAGGAAAATGGTATTCCATTTGTTGCCCTTTAAACCCTAGCCAAAATATGCATTTTTTAGCAGCCAATTTTTTCCTTCTACTAGGCCAAAAACTTGGAAAGGCTTGCACAAGGCCAAAACCTAGGTGGTTCAACCCTAGGCTGATAGTCTCTTCTTGCTAGGTGGTTGGATCTAAGTCTTGAACTCTACATCCATCTATCTAAGAGGTGTGGTAGTTTGTTGTTTAGGTTCAAGGTGAACCAAGAGGTGCTTCCGAAAGAAATATGGTTTCCAAGAGATCTAGAAGGGAAATTGACTTCTCTCTACTCAAGAGATTTGACAATCTTTTTAGGTAAAGGTAATCTTCTTCATCTCTAGCAATAAGTAGATGCGATTTATTTTATTTATTTAGTGTACATTAGGTGTTTGTTGAAATGCTTAAGAGAAATCTTGCTTGCAATTGTCATACAAATGAGGTCCTTTGTGTATTGAGCCAAGTAGTGATAGGAAAATTTTAAATTCTCACCATATAAGGATACACATGAAATCCCAATAGAAACAAAATATGTCACAACCATGACTTAAGAGGAAAACCACCAGTCCACCAGACAAACTAATTTTCCATTAATCATGTGATATGCTTGCTAGTTTTGATTGGATTGATACAAATTTTTATGCAACTGTTCATTATTGATTTTGGTGTACCTATTGAGAAAAAATTTGTAGTGAGTTATACGATTTGATGTGATCTACCATCTTTTAGAATCTATTTGATCATCCCTTGAGGCAAAATTTTAAATAGTATTTAGCAAGAGAAATAACTTGTGCCTTATTTAGATCGATTGAGCCTTTCAAGACCATTGTTAATATCTGTAGTCACTCATTTGAGCTCGATTAAGAACTTTTCATATCTTTAAGTCACATTTTATGCATGACCAATAATCATTATCTTGACCCTTGCACCTTTAGTTATATGAAAAGAAAAAAAAATGCAATCATATGTTATGTTATAGAGTGAGGTTAAATGGAATGCACCCTATAAAAAGCTCACGACACAATTATCCCTTTAAAGAATAAGAAAATAAGTTTAGGAGTGTTGTGAACTTACAAAAAAAAGATGAGTAATAAAAGAATATGAAAAAACAATAAGATAGGATACATTAAAATATTAAGTAAAAGTGCATCATGAATAAAAAATAGTTAAAAAGTGCATCATGACTAAAAAGAAAGTTAAAGTGTGAAAGAGTCTAAATGTTTTCATTTATCAATAAAATTCTATTTAGAAAATACACAAAGATTAATATGTATATAAAATTACTAAATACAAATAAGATGTATAATATCAATTAAAGTTAGACGGGCATGTCTTTCTTTGTAAGTGTGATCTTAATCCTCAATGTATTCTTGAATGCACAAATATCTTTTGTATTTTCCTTGGTATGGAAAACCTCCATAATATCGGCCTCTTATTGATTATGAATCTAGCCTATTATAAAAAATACAACTAAACAATGAAACTTAGCTCTTACGGCTGAGAGAAAATTTAATAAAACTCTAAAAACTAATATTATGATACATAAAACTTACTACTGACCAAGAGAAAAAGTAAGCATATATATAGTATAAGGCTGGTGCAAGGGTTTTGTACCAAATTAAAATAGGTGTGTCGTGGCCTAGTATTTGCACCATCCTATCCCAAGATACGAAACACTCACCAAATGCAATCCCAAACAAGTCTCATCAAGAAATGATGAACGAAATTGGGGATGATACCAATTTCGTAAATACCTATTGATTTTAAATTTTATTAATTCTAGTAAGTGTACAAATCATTTATAGAAATGATAAGTATACTCCCAAGGTCGATTCAATGAAGTACTATGGTAAGGTTTTTAAATATTATTCAAATTTTAAAAACAAAATTAAACCTAAATATTCTGTCACAATAATGTGGTTTTTGAAAAAAACTAATCTAATGCATAAAGATAAAGATAGACATGGATTCAACAAATACTCATGCAATTTAATATATTCATAAATAGTGGAGAATAATTTATATAATAATTCAATAATTATGCTGACTCATATTATTTAATTTATTAAAGATATAAATTGATATTTATTGATATTCTCTTTTTGATATGAAAATATCCTTTGGTGGTACCCAAATTCTTTTGTTTAATATTAATTAACTAATATCATTAGGTCGAGCCTATTAATTAATTAAGTATTAAGTTTTAACTTTATTTATAAGAAAACAGCAAACCATCTAATCATAGCCTTATTTAAGGTGTCCAAATAAAACATAAGAATTTAACTATGTGAAAAATAACTTTTAGATTTTAAAACTATTTAAGAAAATATGTCGTTAGTACATTTTCAAATAATAATTCTTTGTAAAAAACATTTGAAATAGAGTTTCACTCTAAATATCCAAATAATTAAATCTAAATTAAAAGAGTATTACTTCAAATTAAGTCCAGGTAATTAAATCTAAATTTTAACTCTCATATTAAGTTTGTTATTAAGAGTAATGTACTCATTCAAATAAAATTCTTTATAAAAATCTTGAATAAAATAAAATCAATTTATTTTAAGAAAATGTTTTACCTATTCAATATTTTGTAACATTACAACATTATTATTATATCATATTTATTATCAGGTAGACATGTTATAATTGATCACAGACAAATCAAGAATGACACCAAAGAAGCAACACAGATATATAGACTACAAAAGGAATATAATTAATACATTAACAATATCCTTACATAACTTTTGAAGAGTTGATTCTAAGATTGGAAAAACTCTGATAGTAATTTCACTCTACAATTTTTTGAATCGAAAACTAGAAACTACTAAAACATAAACATGATTTTCCTCAAAATTGAGGGAAGAACTAAATAAATTCTAAAAACTAAAAATATAAAAATTTACATAAAAGGGGGAGAGAAAAACTTATATTTTTGTCGCAACATGATCAGATCACAACTAGATTTTTGGCCAGTTCAAACCTCCATGTGTCGTGGCATACAATTATTTTTTCTTTATTTTCCATTATCTCTTTCTTCACTTTGGATAATATCAAATAAATGATATTCATTTAAGCTCCAAAAAGTGTGATAAACATGCTTAAAGTATTTTTCTTTATTTTAATATTTATATATTAAAATACCTGCAAAACACTACAATATACCCATTAATCTGAACAAATATATTTATGATGACTGATCACACAATATTGGATGGTGCATGCTTTGGAGGAGAGTAGAGTTTGTGTGTCAAACCAAGTTGTTATGAAGGTATTTAGATAGAGGTTCCGACTAATAGAGGTAATGAGGTTTTATTTTGGTTAGGGTTATAATTATTTTATTGCTTAGTGGATTTGTTTGTTGTCAAGTGATTGCCATAAGAAGTTAGAAGATGTTACCATATAGATAGGGTTTCTATGTGGGTTTATCTTATTATATCTTGTGTTGTACATACTGTATTGTTGGCTAGTATAATCAAAGTTTAAATTGTGTATGTCTCTATATAGAAAGCTTTTATTATTTATTGCTTTCTTTATGAATATTGAATATTAAATCTACTTCATAATATTGCATGTCTATGTTTATTTTCACTTCTACTTTGACTATCCATCAAGCATTTATTTCACTGTTGTTTCTATGTTTAGGATTAGTCTTTAAGGAGCTAGTATCTCCTTAACCTAATCTTTTATCAAGTCTTGGAATCCTTTAATGTTTTATGCATGAACAGATTGTGGGATTAGTATAATTTGAATTTCAATCATGTATGTTTGTACACATTAGATGTAGACTCTGATTAGAAAGCTTTTTAGTTATATATTGTTGCATGCTTTCTTTCTTTTTTGTATACCATGCCTATAGCCTTCTATTTTTAATGATTTTGATGTATTAAAATAATATACTTGCTTCCTAGTTGATTTACATTGCTTCTATGTTTGATATGTATGCGAGTTTGGTATGAGTCTCTAAGGACTCAATATCTCCTTCCCTAGTAATGTACCAGGTGTTTGTAATGTATGATTGCATGTTACTAGCCTAGATAGGAGCTTGTATGGCACACTATCCCTAGTATGTCACAACATTTTGTTCTTTCTTACTACTGGTTGTTTTTGTTATGTATTGAATTAAGCATGTCGTTTTGTACTTTATTTTTGTTATTTCCTTAATTCTCATTTGTGAGGCTAGCTTGACCAAATTGGTATAGAGCTTGCAAAAAGATTCCATGAATTGACTTTTTAATTATACTGACTGGGAAAGCCATACAGATGCCATTACAACAAAGATGCCTAATAACTGTATTTTATATAGTTATTTTCACCTATTTTATTAATTATAATTGCTATGTTTTTAATGTTTTTAGTTAATTTTAGTTTAATAAATTAGTATTTACTATTTTTTTATATATTTTAATAAAATTAAATAATTTGTATCGAAAAACTTAATTAATTGCAAATTTATGTCTAAAAATATAATTTCAAATAATAGAGTTCTTAATTACAATTTATAAAAGTCAAAAATATAATTTAAATTTAAATCGGGCTTAATTTTAATTGTTAAAAGTTTAAAAATTTAATTTAAATTAGAAAAGGGCTAAACTGTAATTAAAGAAAGTTGAAAATGTAATTTGAAATATATTTGTGGGTGAAAATGCAATTAATAAAAGTTTTTGGCGCCGTTGCCGGGGATTTGTTTTAACTATTTTCATTGTTGATATTAATACCAATCAATATGATTTTAATTAAAAAAAAATATTATTGTTGTTTATGTTTGTTTGTTTGTTTAGTTTATTTTTCAATTTTCTCGTAAGTTGAGATATTGTTTGACACACAAATCTTAACTTACAAAAAGAAAAAAAACATTTTTATTTTTGCTTGTTTAATTTATTTTTCAATTTTCTCGTAAGTTGAGATATTGTTTGACACACAAATCTTAACTTACAACAAGAAAAATAAATTTTATTTATTTATTGTTTCTTATTTTCTGTATTTTTCAAGTAAGTTGAGATTTTGTTTGACACACAAATCTTAACTTACAACAAGAAAAATAAATTTTTTTTGTTTATTGTTTCTTATTTTCTGTATTTTTCAAGTAAGTTGAGATTTTGTTTGACACACAAAACTTAACTTACAAAAAGGAAAAAAAATCATTTTTTTTTTGTTTTGCTTATTGTTTCTTGTTTAATTTATTTCTCCATTTTCTAATGAGTTGAGATTTTGTTTAACACACAAATCTTAACTTAAGAAAAAGAAAAAAATATATTATTTTTATTTTTGTTTGTTTAGTTTATTCTTCAATTTTTTCGTGAGTTGAGATTTTGTTTAACACACAAATCTTAATTCACATAAAGAAAAAAAAAACTAATTTTTTTTTTGTTATTTATTTCTGTTATTTTTGGCTTAATTTATTTTTCAATTTTCTCGTAAGTTGAGATTTTGTTGACACACAAATCTTAACTAACAAAAAGAAAAATAATTGAGAAGTCAAGCTTACGACTATAAATCAAGCGCTTCATGGGAGGCAACCCATGTGTTTTATTTTATTTTATTTTTCTTATTTATTAGTCTTTTTTATATTTTGTTATGTTAATTTTTTTTCTCATAGGTGCAACTTGGAAGAAATGAAACTATTTTGAATTAACCATTCAAACAAACCAGGAAGTGTCTTTAAACCATTCTCATATGTTCTTTAACTTTCACACATTGAGGACAATGTGTATATTAAGTTTGGGGGTGGTAGATATATTAAACTTAATTGAAATATTTTCTGGATGTTATTGCTTGTGAAATTATATTTTTTGTTTGGTTGATTGAAGATATTATGCGAAGAATAGTGATTTAATTTTATTTCTTTGTTTTAAATGATGCATAGCTCCTTGAAAAAGTTGAATATTGTCTAAGCGATGAATAATTTTTATGTATGTTGCATTTTTACAAATTAAAATATTTATGATCACTTGTCTTGAATTTTGAATTGCTATGGTAATTTCGAAAATGCTTATGTGAGTATTGAATTTGACTAATATTTGTGGTATCACAATGCTTAGAATTTGTTTGATTTTCTCTTGAGGCGAAATTATAGATAACATTTAACTAAGAAAATGATTTAGGCCATCTTTGGATCGTTTGAGCCTTTCTATCTACCTTCACATGCTTTATCCATAGTATACCCTTTTGAGCTTCAAAGTTCTATATATATTTTTATTTCATTTCAAAAGCCTACTAAAATATATATATATGTGTGTGGAGATATGTCTATTTTTCTTATCGAACTAACATGTGACAATTGTTAGTAAATATTTAATGATATATCGGAAAAAAGAGGATACTGAAAAAAAAATATTGTGAAAAGAAAAAGAAAAAAAAACAGAAAAGAAAAAAAAATAAAAGGGTTATTGTATGTGATGTTAAATCCCAAATTGGGAAGTATTTATTGTGATGATAGAAGATCTCTTGTTTCAATCCTAAAATGTTGTTTAGAAAAAAATGAGCTAAATATATCTTTTATCCTACCTTTACCTAAGCCATACATTACAAGCTTATTAAAGTCCTATTGATTTTTGGTTGTGTTTGTCTACATTAGTGGAGAGAGAAATGAAAAATAAACGTATGAGATTTGTGATTTCATTAAAATCTGTTTGATTTTATATTTACATAAACTGGTCCAGATTGCATGCGACTAAAAATGAAAAGATTTCACACACACACTACAATTCATTGTGAAAATGGAATATATTTTTAAATTGATTTTGATACTTAGACAAAATTCTTTTATTTCTTTGAGTTATGTAATTTGGAATGATTAAAAAGAAATATTTTGAAAATTACTATTTTAAATGCAGTTATCTTTGTTTTATTTCTTTTCTTTTGCTCGAGGACTAGCAAAAACTTAAGTTTGGGGGTGTTAATAACTGTATTTTATATAGTTATTTTCACCTATTTTATTAATTATAATTTCTATGTTTTTAATGTTTTTAGTTAATTTTAGTTTAATAAATTAGTATTTACTATTTTTTTTATATTTTAATAAAATTAAATAATTTGTATCGAAAAACTTAATTAATTGCAAATTTATGTCTAAAAATATAATTTCAAATAATAGAGTTCTTAATTACAATTTATAAAAGTCAAAAATATAATTTAAATTTAAATCGGGCTTAATTTTAATTATTAAAAGTTTAAAAATTTAATTTAAATTATAAAAGGGCTAAATTGTAATTAAAGAAAGTTGAAAATGTAATTTGAAATATATTTGTAGGTGAAAATGCAATTAATAAAAGTTAATTTCTAAGCAGGAGAGAAGAAGCCACGCGCCCTAGTCCAAGCGCGCAATGTGGACTGTCCGATCAAAACAGAAACGGCTGAGATTCGCGCGTGCAGATCACGCCCGATCAAATCGCATGGGAGCAGATTCTGTTTCACGCGGCTCGCCGTTCCAGTGGGGCCACCTATCGTGTAGGCCGGCGTGCAGGGTGGGACCCACGTGTCGGTTACGCATATGCCAAAGGTTGTATTCGCGTGCGGCTGAACCACGTGCAATCATTCCCCCCAGCCAATTAAAGTCTTCCACGTGTCCCACTTTCCCCTTGAACGAATCATCAGCGGACGCGTGGCACATTTCGGTGAACGCAAAAGCGCCGAATCTCGCATGCGTTCCAGCCATTGCCACACGTTTTGCGCGCCCCAATTCCGTGCGACAATTTCTGCGCGCGCCCATTTCCTTCAACAAATGAGGTGCTACCACGTGTCCCACTATTTGTTTCAACGAATCAGATCGCGACACATGGTAGCATGGAATGAAAATAAAAACAGAAACGTGCAGCTCTCTCCACTCACATTAGCCGCATTTTCGATACATTTTTGTCCCCCACTCGTAATTTTGAATTAATTTCTCCATCATTAGTTGTCTCCCGCGTGTATAAAAAAAAATATTTTTAAATGTATTTTTTTAGAAATTTAATGTTATAAATAGGAGATAAGATGATAAAGTTTGAGAGTTTTTTTTAGTTTTAGTTTTAGAAAGTTTTGTAAGTTTTGGAGTTTTGGGTAGAGTTTAGTTTTCTTGTGTTGCTCGGTTTTGGACGGTAGAACACGTAGAAGCCATTTTTTGGCTTTTGTTGTGTTCTGCGTGTGCCAAATATTTGTTCTAAGTATTGTTTTAATTTTCCTTCTTCTTCATCTTATTTTTCTGTATTTGTTGTAATTTTTATTTTAATTTTATGAAGTAATTTAATTTTTCTAGGGTTGCATTTGATCTAAATTTATGAAGCTTTTATTTTAATTATTTTTGATAGATTTATAAGACGTTCGATTTGTTCGTTCTATTTTTGTGCTTAATGCTTTTTGATTATTTACGAATCTTATCGAAACGATCCGTGGCACATAAATAAACTTGGAAGAGGCATTTGTGTGTATATTGCTCGTAAATAGAATGACATGTATGATGAAGGATAGGAATATACCCTAATTGTATGTATGGCCATTGGAAAACTTAAAACGTAATGAATCTCGGTGAATTTAATTCTCATAGGAATATAGTGAATTAATTTAACGAGGTGTGTTTGTATGGAGCTCGGAAGAGATGTATGAATAAAATTAGAAGTTTTCGGTTGACATATTAAATGTACTAAAAAATATAAATCAAAAGAAAATGACATGATTTGAGTTGATTAATTTGGTGAAAAATTGCAATCCTAGATTTCTTTTATTTTTTAGACTCTTTTCTTAAATTTGTTACAATGAACGATTGTTTTGAATAAAATCAAAGAGAGATAATTTTAGTACTCAACAAACTATAGTAACAAATCTTTGTGTGAACGATAACTTACTTATCAAATTTATTACTTGTGACTGTGTATGCTTGCACGTTTTTGTGTGTTGTAAAACACACAACAATGCCCAATCATAGATCTCCATCTGTATAGTGTGACGCAGCGCTCACCACATGTTAGCATGACATCCAACCATTCCACACTTGCACCACGCCATCTGTTATAGCATATCATATTGCACCGCGTGGTATATGGCATGCTCTTATTGGCTAGTGTTGTTAATTTTGCTTGTTTTCATCTTAGTCCTTGATCTGAACTGATTTAATGATCCACATTCCACATTAGCTATATCTAACCACCTAATCACCTTATAAACATTAAGGAGTAGTAATTAACATAGCTTTTATGAGGTTTTGGAGCTAAGAAGAGAGAAAAATACAAAAAAATCAAAGGGAGATACAATTTTGGTGGAGATTCAAAAGGAGATTGGTATTACAATTCAAGAGATTGATTGTATTTCTTCTTCTACTCCTTTATCAATACATATATCTTTCTTTATAAAAATATAAACTTTATGAACAAAATTATGTCTAGTTAATTTATTAATCTAGGAATCTTATGAACCCAATTTTTACCTTGGTCTAATATTTTACCTCAATTATGAATTCAATTTATTCATATTATTTAATCTGATTTTTATACTATTAATTGTTTAGCCAACAATTTATTTATAGAAACAATTAAATAGATTTGAGAGAATTATTTAATTATTTGTCTTTATTAAATAACATGCATAGTTTCTAGGGAGGGATGTATGATTCTTATGTATATTATCTATAATTTATGAGCTTAATGAGTAGTATAAAATTTAATTAACATGAGAGTGTTATTAGGTCAAATACTATATGATATGTAATTTACTTGAAAGTGGAATACACGCTAGATTAGATTCAGTTGATCATGTAATTAGTTGATAATTATATTAGAGGAATTTTAGTGATTCACATGTTTAGAAAATTGGGGAATAGGTATTCCTAGATATTTTTTTATATATATTTTTAGTTTTCATGTATGATTTAATTAATTATTGTTATTTATTTTTAGTTTTTAAAATTTTTCTTTCTTAAAATATAAAAACACAAAAATTGATTTTTTTATAAAAATTAATTTTCAATAAAATAATCTCCATGTAAACGATATTTTCTTATCATTATATTGCTTTTTACAATACGTATACTTGCATATTCATTTAACACAATTTGTGTACTAATCAAGTTTTTTGCACCGTATCCGAGGATTATAATTATTAGAAATTAATTTTTTATTTTATTTTATTTTAGTTATTTTTCTTGATTTATTTTTATACTTTAATTTATTTAGTTTTTTTAGTTATTTGTTTTTATTTACTTAATTTTATTTATTTATTTTAGTTATTTTCTTGATTGTTTTTAAATTTTAAGTTATTTTATTTTTCATTTTTATTTAATTTTAATTTAAACACATCCTTTAGTGCTATTTGAAGCATAGTTTAGAAAATAACTAGCAATAATTATCAATGACCAATGGACAGAATAACTTCCACAAGAAGAAAAGCTAGAGTGTATGAGGTAAATGATATTACGGAACTTACAACTCAAGTGTCATCTTTTGTAAATATTTTGAAGGCTCAAAACTCATCAACAAGCATAAACCAAGTCCATGATTCATGGGTGTCTTGTGTGTTTTGTGGAGGAGGTCATTTGTTTGACAATTTTCCAAATAATCTTGAATTAGTATTCTATGTGGGTAATGTGAACCAAAATAGTAATCCATACTCAAACACATATAACCCAAGATGGAGACAACATCCAAATTTATCTTGGAATAACAACAATCAGGATGGTAATCAATTTAATCTTCACTAAATTTCACCACTTAGTTTTCAAAAACCACAACAATCATAAGCCCAAAAGAAGAAGTCACATACTGAGGACAATACAAATGATTTAATGGTGATGATGAAAGACTTCATCCAATCTTTACATACCAAAGTGTCTATGATGAGCGAAAACTGGAATCACCGATTCTTGCCAATACTTTGGTTTTAATATTTGTAAAACTCTCGCAAGTGCACGAATCATTTCGAAGAAAATGATAAGTATGCTCCCAAGGTCAATCTAAGGAAGGAATGTATGTGGTTTTTAATTTATTATTCAAACTTTTAAAAACGAAATTAAATCCTAAACATCCTGTCACGATATTTTGGGTTTTGTGTTTTTAATCTACTTACATAAAAATAAACATAGATTCAATAAACATTTATGCAAATTTTATCTTTTATAAATAGTGGAGTATTTATGGATATAATAACTAAGTAATTATGCTTGCTTATATTATTTAGGTTATTAAAGATATAAATTGATATTTATTGATTCTTCCTTTTTATATGAATACCACCTTCGGTGGGGTTAGATATTCTTTGTTAACTAAAAAAATCAATTAACACATATGGGTGAGGTTGATAACTAATTTGGTTAATTAAATTAATTCCTTTTTCTAAGAGAATGAAAATGAACCATTTAAATGCCACCTTTGGTGGGGTTAGACAATTTAAACTTTATTCAAGGTGTCCAAATTAAACCTAAGAATTTAGTTATCCGATTACTAACTTTCAAGTTTTAAAACCACTACTGAAAACATGTTGTCAATACATTTTCAGATAATAATTCTTATAAAAACTTTTGAAATAGAGCTTCACTCTAACTACCGGACGATTGTACCAACAAATAAAAGAGTACTACTCTAAATCAGACCGGATAACTAAACCTTAAAATCTAATTTTCAGGTTTAAGTTTGTAATGAAAAATAATATATTTCTCTCTAACATTCATAATATAAAATCTTGAATAAAAACAAAATCAATTCATTTTAGAGATTTTCACATATTTAATATTTCGCAAGCATAACAACGTTATTATTACATCATGATTATAAACAGCGAGCAGAGTTAAATTTCATCACAGACAAATTAAATATAACATGTAAGAATAAAGCATAAAAAATAACTGTAAAGAAAATAAAATCCTTATAGAACTTCGATGCTATTCCCGTTGTTGAAAAACCTCCAAGCGGAATTTTCACTCCCATTTATTGAATCAAAAAGCTAATAAATTACAAAAACATAACTAGTTCTTCCCAAAAACGGAAGAACTCTAAAACTAAGAGAAATTAACTAAGAAAAGCTTAAAACTAAGAAAAAATAAAGAAAACTAAAAAATCTAAGAAAATAGAGAAAGAAAGAGAGAAGAGAATGTGTTTTTAGGTGTGTTAGTGAAGGGAAGGGGGGGGGTATTTATAGGTGAGGATGGAGAGAAAAAGTGAGTGAAAAAATGTTAAAAAAATGTGAAAACACGAAGTGCAATTGCTGAGGTCATTAATGACGTTAGCATGACATCATGGGGGCGGCTGCGTGCAAAAATGGGGCGAAATGGGCATCGGCACGCGTGGAGGGCAGCTGGCGACTGGCCAGCGCGGCAGCGTGATTTTCTCCTTTTTGACATTTTTGACCTTTTTGACCCATTTTGTCCAATTTTTCCATATTTATTGACCTTTCCCCATTTATTTATTAATATATTTGTGATGTATTGCTTCCAGTATTCCTTTTTGAGTCTTTAAGTTACGTTTTAAAGCCAAAATACCTGAAAAACAATAAAAATACCCGTGATTCCGAAAAAGACAAATTTATATAAATATGTGATAAACGATATAAATATATATATTTTTAATCAATTAATGTGCATAAAATCATGGTAATTTTAGTGCTTTTTGAGCACTCATTAGTCTACTCAAGACATTTCAATTCAGAATTTAGAGAACCAAATGGGGCAACATGCATAAGCCATAAGTCAAAGGCCTCAAGGTAACCTTCAAAGTGACAAAATTGTAAACCCATGAAGAGAAGGTAAGGGGCATTGCAATTCCATAGACTTGAAGAGTGGTAGAACTCTAGAGGAAGAGCATGTGACTTAAAAGGATGAAGAGGAAAAAGAGACTCAAAAGGATGAAGAGGAATATAGGACTCAAAAATATGAGGAGGAAAAGGAAATTAATAAGGATTAAGAGAAATTATAGGATAAAAAGAGTAATGGAAAGGAAATAATTCAGCCAAAAAAGAGCAACCTCGACAAACCCATTATTGCTTTCCCATAAAGAATGCAAAATTAAAATTCAGATACATAGTCTTCAAAGTTCCTAGAAGTCTCCAAACATAAACATATCATTTGCAGATACACTTGAACAAATGCCTTATGCTAAATTTTTTAAGGACATCCTGTCTAAGAAAAGGAGGTTTATAGATGATGAAACAATAACCTTGACTGATGGTTGTTGTATCATTCTTGCTAGAAATCTACCCTAAAAACTAAAAGATCGAAGTAGTTTTTACATGCCTTGCACTATTGGGAACATCCAATTTGACAAGTTATTGTATAACATAGGTCCTAGCATTAACCTTATGCCATTTTTGTATTTTCAAGAGATTAGGTATTGGTAAATCCAAATCCACTTCAATAACATTATAAATATAAGATTGATCAATTAAGAGACCTCGAGGTGTGGTAGCAAAATGTGCTAGTAAAAGTAGACAAGTTCATCTTTCTAGTGGGTTTCATTGTACTAGACATGGAAGATGACCATAACATTCATATCATACTTGTTTGGACAGTAATTTATTTATATAGGCTATTAAATATATTTGAGAGAATTATTAAAAAAATTATCTTGTTAAATAACATGTATAGTTTTTAGGCATAGATGTATGACTCTTATGTATGTGATCCATAATTGATGAATTTAATAAGTAGTATGCAATTTAGTTGACATGATAACATGATTAGTTTAGTTACTATATGGTGTAGTTTACTTTAGAGAAGAATACATGCTAGATTAGATTCAATGATTATGTAATTGGTTGATAATTATATTGTAGGAGTTTTAGTGATGTTTAGAAAATTAGAGTATTAAGTATTCTTAGATATTTTATCCTATATCTTCTTAGTTTTCAAATATGATTTAATTAATTATTGTTATTTATTTTCAATTCTTTTAATTTTTCTTTCTTAAAATATAAAAACACAAAAAATATGTTTTTTGTTTTTTTTCATAAAAATTAATTTCTAATAACATAATCTCCATGGAAATGATATTTTGCTTATCATTATATTACTTGCAATACATATACTTGTGTATTCATTTAACATAAATCATATGCCAATCAATAGTTGTTATGTGAGGTCTACCAAATGCTAGATGCAAAGGCACATAATAGATCGATATCAACATCATGAGTTGTCCCATAATTAAATCTATTGTTGTTGTTACTTTCTTCTCTATTCCTTCTTCCAAAACACGAGCTTGGAGAATGAAGAGATAAGAGGGCTCTATTGAGAATGTGGTTAGAAATCCATAATAGAGTCTAACCACAATGACCAAACTGATTATCTTCATACATAAGGATACTATATTTTCTAGTATAAAAATTTTAAAAACACACATTGGGTTTAGGGATAATTAGGCTCGAACTGATGACTTTCACCATGTCAAGTAGGCTCATTTGTCTTTATGTTGAAGATTATAGGCCTCTTGAATCTTCTATTATCCTATCATCAATATTGTTTTGTTATTATTTGTTGTATGTAATAAGACTTACTTTACTACCGTTTTCTTTATTATAGATAGGAATTATTTTGTTAAAATAAAACCCATTTCGTCGCCCAGTAATTTATTGGGCACTATTGAAAATGAGTCAAATCAAATGAAGCTTATCATCATCGTCTCACTAGTCAACCTTGACCCCTATTGTTTTGAGGTCATATCTAGTATTCAATGTTTGCCTCAATTTGGTACCTCTATCATGGATCATATTGAAAAATTTCTTTACCAATATATGTCCAATCAAGTGCTATACTTCAATACATTTTGGGAAAAACCAGCTAGCTCTGGGTTAGAGTGGCATTTCACCCTTAACCCCAACTCAACCATTGATTCTTCAACATCAGTCAGTTTGAACTTCCACTTAGTTTCACCTAAGGTTTTCTATTAATGGATAGATTACCCAGGTTTGGGTTCAAAAGCAATGAAAAACTCTTTATGAAGACTTGCTTTCACTACAACTCTGGTGTGTTCCCTTAATCAAGCCAGTACTTATGAGTCACTGGCTTATTCTACAACAGGTATGCGGTTAGAGCCCTAGGCTCTTCCTACCACTAGGAGCTTACAATTTTATATTCTATTTCACTCCTCAAAATATTCAGTAGAGCCAGGATAGTTTTTGTATGAGCTATACCCAATGCTACATATAGAGGCACATAATAGATCTATATGAACAACATGAGCTCTTCTATAATAAAATCAGATTTTGCTGATACTTTATTCTTTGTTCCTTCTTCCATAATGCAAGCTTGGAGATGGAAGAAACAAGAAGGCCCTATTGAGAATGTGGTGTTAAATCCATAATAGAGTTTGACCACAATGGTTAAATTGATTACCCCTCATTTCAGTCTCCAAAAATCATTCCAATAATTGTATATCCAATTCGACCTATGGACAAATATGTAAGCATACATTTCATGCTTGTTTGAGTACTAGCAATGAGATTCCCCAATATTGTTCTATGAATAGCTAGGATTTTATGAAGAAGATGTCATTCGTTTGATGAGAAATAAAAATAAATATAAAAAAGTCAAGTCGCTAAAGTTGAAGCATCTACCATCAAAGTAACAAAAAGAAAAGAAAAAATTGGAGTGGGAGAATTAGAATTGAAAATAAGATGAGTTCTTCTTAATTTTATTACTTTTTTCATCATATTCGGGTAGAGATGAAAGTTCTTGAGTAGCCAATCCAGCAGAACAACTCAAAAGATAAAGAAGTATTGTTAATTTCTTCATGCTCGTTCCAAGTTTGAAGTATCATTTCTAGAAATAAGAATTCCTTTCATTACCGTTACATGATTTCTTCTTCGTATAGATAGATATATAATCTATAGAACAATTACTTAGAAGAAATTTTTGGGCAGTAACTCTTCCTATCTGATAGAAATGGATCGTATGGTCCTGAACCAATATTACCTGGGATCACAAATCCCAAGTTTTTCTATGAAGAGTATATCTATTTATATTAGTGTCTATAATTGATTTGAAAAACACATATGAGGTACCTTGATGATAAAAATAAATAATTGTTCCTATGGAACCTTCTACTAGAGATTAGCCACTAATACATGAACCAAAGCATTCAATTCTTTCCTTTTGTTATTATCATAATAACTATTACCACCTATTACCAAATAAAATGACCGCAACAAATGTAAAAAAATAAAAAAGGATGAATTCGCTCTTTGAAATTATGAAATTCTACAAATGATTGTTCGAAAGGAATGTTATTATGCTGCCTTGAATGGTGCACTAATCCTTTGAATCTGGTACCATCAGGTACCATCCTACCTAGAACAACATTCTCTTTCAAACCTTTCATCCGATCAATACCACCACGTAGAGCAGTTTTTGCTAAAACTTGAGTAGTTTCTTGAAAAATCGCTTCGGATATGAAACTTGTGAGAACTTAAAAACCCAATGAGTTCTCTAGGAAAAAACATCAGACATTCCATCTTCTGAAACCAACAATTTTGATGTTATTTGACGTACAATAATTTCTATATGTCTATTATGTATCTACACCCTCTGAGATCAATAAACCTTTTAGATCTTATTAACTAAAGAGATATGACTTTGCACTATATTTAACTCAGCACCAATCAACTATACCCAAGGAATTCCAAGAACTTTTGTTATATGTATGTTCCAACGCTCAACTCTTTTTTCCAGGATCATCGGTATTGAATCAATTGAACGTACTTTTAATACTTGCTTTTGGAAGACCTTTTGTTATATCACTAGATCTCGATTTTTCATATATAAATGTATTTAATGTATATCTTTTAGAAAGGATTTTTCCATAATAGCCATGAATAGTTTCTCCTAGGGCAACCAAATAAGGCTTTGTAGATCTTATTACGACAGAATCCATTTAAAAAATCATAACCTAACCCATTTTTAGGTGTTGTCCATTTTTGACTATCCATACATTTTCATAAAGAAATTGCCCAAGGCTAATTATTAGGCATGTTTCATCACAATTATGATAATTATGATGAAAAACGGCCAATTTAAGTTGCATGGATTCAAAAGGATTTTGCTGCATGGATTGAAATTAGAAATTCTACCACTTTCCACCATTTAATAATATTTAATTACTTGAAAAGTATATTTTAAATTTTTAAGTTGTAAATTTTTAGTTGAAGAGATCTTATTATGGGTTTTTAAAAGGTAATAATAATTCACAATTTGAGAGGTTGTTACTAAAGGACCTAACGAATTACAAATTGGAATTCTAGGATCTATTTGAATTGATTCTTTTATCACATTAAAGTTTCCATCATTAAATGGGCCTATTTTAAAACAATTAGACACTGACAATATTAGCAAAGATTGGGACTCTTTACTTCTATTAAAGAACGTAAGAATAGATCCTTGATTTTGGCTAAATAGTTATTGAATCCTTTTCCTTGGGATAAATAGAAAAAAATGGGTTAATGATATCTGCCCTATTATTAGAGATCCATCCTGAACCTAAGAGATTCTTCCTTTTTTTTCATATATGAAATATGGGATTTGAATTGATGCCTTTTCATTGTGTCCTCCTAAATTGCATTGATTTATACTAAAGATTTCATTTCAATTGGAAATTGATTTTTCACTAACGCCCTTCATAATTGCGTCGGTGTACCTGTGTTATGAGGGTTCTCAACCACATGGATAGTTCAATGTGTTCATCAGCACCTGATCGTGAGATATGGATAATCCAAGGCATATTAACATGGTGTACTTCTCCTTTTTACCTTTCATGGTAGATTGACTAAACCAAGAAAAATAAAAAGGAAGTAGCATTGAAATATATTTTTATTGACCAATTAGAATTGCCTCCAGGATCTATAATTGCCTCAAAAGGTTCAATATACACCCATTATTAGACCTTTTGAATAACAGTCAAAAAGATCTAATTAAAATGAATCATTTTTGTATAGAAGACATAAAACATATATTGAACCTTCTAGAAATTGAAAAGCATTTCACATAAATTTTATGTTTAATGGAATACTTTAAAAAAATGTCTAGAGAATAGTCACTTTTGAATAAAAAAAATTGAAGAATGGAGTCAATCATAAATCCAAAGGAGGTTCATGGTCAAAGGGTAAAGATGAACAAGTCATTTTTATTTTGGAATGTACTTGTTGTGTTCGAAATTGTGTTAATGTTAATAAGGGTGTTTCCAAATATATTACTCAAAAGAATCGACATAATATTCCCAGTCCATTGGAATTGAGAAAATTATGTCCCTTTTATTACAAACATACGATTTATAGGGAGATAAAGAAATAGATTGAACTACTCACTCGTGTATCTGCCCTCACCCTCCAACCCAAGGAAGGTGAAAACGTGTACTTGTTGTGTTCGAAATTGTGTTAATGTTAATAAGGGTGTTTCCAAATATATTACTCAAAAGAATCGACATAATATGCCCAGTCCATTGGAATTGAGAAAATTATGTCCCTTTTATTACAAATATACGATTTATAGGGAGATAAAGAAATAGATTGAACTACTCACTTGTGTATCTACCATCGCCCTCCAACCCAAGGAAGGTGAAAACGGCATCTTATATTCTAATATAGATATATAAGATATTCTAATATATATTAGATATTCTTATTCAATGAAATAGTGAAAGATAAGCAAGATAAATCCTATTTCTAGTTATCAATTTTAAATTTAATATTATTGTAAATTCAAAATCTTATTAATTCTAAATAATTTTTTATATGATTGAAATAGGATTAGGGCTTTTAGGATAAGGAATAAACAAATCATGGATAAATGCAAATGATTCTTTCTTAAATCCAAGCGATCTTTTCATAAGTGTTTACCCTCGCTTGAAAGTTCCCAAAATTGGTACTATATGGTCAAGTGAATTTAATAATATATGCTTGTTGATTTTCCAGCCTTCCTTATGCTTTCAAGGGCCATTAGGAATTATATAACTCCTATTTATTCACTATCTATATTACATCATATCTTCTATGGATACAAACTTTTTAGTGCCACAAATTCTAATTTTTTGGTTTTGGGCCTCGAGAGTTATTTGTTTCAATTTCTAACTACTTCTACCTAACATAATCCATTGTCAAAGTAAAAACTATTCTATATAATTATTTTTGTCAGTAGTTTTCATGAGTAAACCAAAATGTCAAACAAAAATTCTATGATTTTCAAATTAATGATCAATGATTGTACAATGAAAAAAATCTTATCTTCTCTTATGTTTAAGCAAAATAAAGAACAAAAATGAATTGGAATTCTACTTTTTACCAAATGTGTAAGCCATAAACAAACATTACTTGAATAAAGTAATATTTCTCGATGCCTTACATAAAGTTTTTTGGCCTCAATTTATTTGATATATATTTATGTTGTCCAATTTTATGTTTGTATCTATCAAGCCCCTTCTTCAACTTGAAGTTCGTGTAAATGAACCATAACTATGGCACCGTATTCCTAATAGATTAAATCCAAAATTCCAATTATAAGAAAACCAATCGAAGACACAATTGTAGAATTTATACTTTCAAAATTTTTATTTGTTTGAGTATGTAAATAAATTACAATTATGGTCCAAGTAATAAATTCCCAAGTTTCCTTAGGATCCCAATTCCAATATGATCCCCATGTTTTAATAGCCCATACAACTCCCAAAAGAATATCTATGGTTAAAATGATGGATCCTAGGCTAGGAGGAATGTTTTTATGAAATGTTAATGATTTAATAACTATCTTTGTAGCTATATAATGTTTCAATTTATACTCTCACCTATTATCTAGATATACCAAGAAAGATGTACAGTCTAATGAGCATACTACAAAATATTTACTTATGGGTAGGGCAAGCTATTATATTCTGGTTCATGGTTTTTCTTGGATATATGGTTAATCCAATGGAGAGTTCAGGTTTCAAGAAATAGTTAGTAGTCTTATCAATACACAAATGTATAACTCCTCAGGATCTTCAATTGCACTTATATTTATCACTATAGGTATTGGGTTCAATCTTTCCCCAACCCCTTCTCATCAAAGGACTCTTAATGTATATAAATGAGTGTGGTACATTTGATAAATTCCTACCTCTCTATCTCTAAGATTTTTGGATTTTTCAAAAATCCATGGACATACAAAAGAGAATCTCTATCTCCACTCAAATCAAACATAACTTTTACTTATTCAAATAAAAATTAAGGTAAAGTAGGGTTAGGAACAATGAATCTCTTTATCATTAAGAGATTCATTTTGCAAGTTCGTTATTAGGGGTAGTTCCTACAAAGGATCGATTAATGATGTATATAATACTTTAATTTTCAATGTAAATGCTACATAGTTGATTCTCATCCTTTAGAGACTACTAGTGTAATAGGAGAATTTGTCGACAAAAGGATCACCCTAAGATATTCATCTTATGGCTATTGAGAATGATTCGAATTAGATGGTTCTATTTCTCAATCTTTCTGACTTACTCCTATAGATCTAGGGTCAAAAAGATTGAGAAATATTAGTCATTCATAATCCTTTTTATTTTAGAAATTCAATGGATTCGAAAATGATAAGATCTTTGGTGTTAGAAGAAGGAGTTGATCCCTATCATCTTGACTTAATTCTTATTTCTCTATTTTTTTTAAGAATACCGAGTTGGGTTCTTCTCCTACTTGTATTGAATATAACATGTTGAGCTAAATGTTTTTCATGTAAAACATGCTTTATTTAGATCGAGAAAATCGTATGGTTTTATGAAACCATGTGGTCTGGCTTGAATCCATAGTCGATCCCTAGAGTATATTTTTATTTCTCATCAAATGAGTGCATCTTCTAGAAATCCTAGCTATTCTTAGCATGATATTGGGAAATCTCATTGCTATTACTCAAATAAGCATGAAACATATGCTTGCATATTCGTCCATAGGTCAAACTAGAAATTTAATTATACGAATAATTGTTGGAGACTTAAATGGGGGATATGCAAGCATGATACCTTATATGTTATTCTATATCTCTATGAATCATGGAAATTTTGCTTGCATTGTATCATTTGGTCTATGTACTGGAACTGATAACATTCGAGATTATGTAGGATTATACACGAAAGATCCCTTTTTGGCTCTTACCTAATAAGTTTTTCTACTCACCCTCTTTAATTGATTTTGTATCTTTTTCATCTTCATCCTACTTTATTTCATTTTAGAATGCAATTTTTTTTCATTGCGTCAAAATTGGAGGAAGAAAAATAAGGCATATAAACATAAGTTTTTTTTATATGCTTTATTTTTCTTTGCTTATTTGACACACTAACTGATTATGACATTTCATTAATAGCCTCTACTCGCATCCCAGCTAGTTTGAGAGCCAAATTTTTCTCAATTTTTTATCTCTTGCCTTCAACTTTACTCAAGTTAGCTTCCACTATTTCAAGAGTTTGGTGAGCTTCTTATGGATTAATTTCACCACCCTTCTCTACATCATTAACTAATATAATGACCTCATTATTGCCTATTCTAGCAAAACCGCCCATCAGAGCCATCATTAACCATTGGTCCTTAAGGTGAATTCTCAAAATACTGATATCTATAGCTGTATCAATAGGAAAATGATTGGGTAATATGCCAATTTGCCCACTATTAGTAGATAAAACAATTTCTTTCAATTTTGAATCCCAAAAAATTTGATTAAGGGTCAATACACAAAGATTTAAGGTCATCTCTTCAATTTACTCTCCATTTCTAAGCTAGTAGCCTTCACAATATCTTCATCAATGTTCCCTACTAAATAAAAATCTTGTTCAATAAGACCATATAATTCTCTAGAAAGGATCAATTTAAAACCTCTAATTGTTTCTGCTAGACCAACATATTTTCTTGGGGAACCGGTAAAGACTTCTACTACAAAAAAAGGTTGTGATAAGAAACGCTTAATTTTTACTACTCTTGTAAAGGTGCATTAATGAGCAAGAAAATGCATCTTACTATAGATAGGATAAGATTCCTTAAGTAATCTTCTTTGCATAATATTTTTTAACTCTTTACATAGTTTCATAATGTTCTTTACCAATGATCTAAGATGGAAGTCTTCTTTTTTTTCTCGATGGTGAAGTAAGACCAAGCACATGAGCTTATTATCCTAGGTCAGAATAAGTTGATAGGATCCTATGAACTTATTCTGACCTAGGATAATAAGCTCATAGGCTTGGTCTTACTTCATCATCGAGAAACAAAAGACGACTTCCATCTCCAAGTTTAACTCATACGTAGCTCACTTCTTTTTGGGTATGAAGTAATGTCAAACAAAAATACCCAACAAGCACCAGCTCTCATTGAAAAGATGGGGATCCAGTTGCACCTTCTAGTACTGCCACCTTGTTATGGCTTCACTTCAGTCACTAGCCTTACCTTCGGCATCCCTCTCATTAAAATTAAAGTAATGAATTTAGGAACAGAGAGCTTCTATTATGTAATGGACAGTGTGTACATGGCCCAAGAATGAATTCACCGACATATGACTAATTGGCAATTACTAGTGATTTTGACTTCATGTATGCAAGTTATAGCCTACAATCTAAACTAAGGATGGGTTTTTGGAGTTAGCTCATATTATTTTATACAACTTATAGCCTTCTTTATACAATCATCTGATGAAGTATCATCTAAGTGCCTTTCCATTTACCATTGATTCTAAAAAACAACAAAGAAATAATCCAAATTCCAAATGAAAAAAGAAGAAGGGGGATTTCCATTTGGAATAAAAAAGGGTTTTACTTTTAGTTAATTAAAGAGCAAAACCATAGCCTATGGTCCGATTAGTATGTACAATAAGAAAGACTCCTAAGAAAACACCTTCTTTGGTCACACTAGTATAAGCATTATATTGGTATTAGGAATGTAATCTAATTTTTAATGGCATCAAAAAAGTGAATAGAGAATGGAGAAAATCTCATCAGTAGATGATAAATCAATTTGAAAGCTTACATATTGTTATTCATGATATTGATCTGGTTTGATTACATCAAGATGTAATTCAACCCATTGAAGTTATAGATGAAATCTTTATCATCTCTATGAGATAAAATCCTGAGTTATTGCAAATTAAAGAAAAATAAAATAATGTTACTATGGAAGTATATATTCTAGTATTTATTTCTACTTCACTATTAATTTTAGTCCTTACTGCCTTTTTACTTATAATATATGTAAAAATAGTTAGGCAAAGTCAAAGTGATTAATTTGGATTAAACTTGACATTTTGGTTCTTATCAATGATTGAAGAAAAAAAAAGGAAAAGGGTTCAAATTTTGCATCTTAAATGAAATGAGTGAATCATAATTAGCAGTATTTTATGAGAGTAGTATTTTGTAAGAGATGATAATATGGTAGAAAGAAAATTAAATTTCCTATTCTATTATTTAATAGTATATTGAATCATATATATATATATATATATATATTTATAACTTAGGAGACTCTAAATGAAAGTATCTTTCTCTCATCTATTTTTTATCACATTCTCGGAAGAAAAATCAATATCGTATGTGTCTATAGGGATAAATATGATTTTATGTATTAATTATTTCTATAGCAATATCATATCTTGTGTGTTGGAATTCAAGAAATTCAAATGTCTCTTAAAGTAACGGAGTAGCAATTTATTTATATAGCACGTCTAGAAACAAGAAGTTTGGTATTGCTCTCTTATTTTTCTAAATAAATGATTTACTACAAAATGATGTTTTTTAGTGAACATGTAACAATTTATACCATTCAATATTTTTTCTTTCAAACTCTACCAATGGTATGACGAATCTCTTATTTCATACAAATGTGTAAATGATACTAGCCACACTTAAAAGCCGAGTACTCTACCATTGAGTTAGCAACCCAAAAAAATAATTAGAATGGATTCGGTCTTATACATATACGAGGAACCAAGGTCAAAAATATTTAGAAATATAGCCATATAATTTGATTATTTCTCAATTTCCATGAGATTATTATCTTAGATTATCCTTTTGTTGATTGATAATCTTATTACACTTGTAGTCTCGAAAGGATGAGAACCAACTAGGTAGAATCTACATTGAGAATTCAAGTATTGTATACATCATTAGTCCAATCTTATGTAGGAACTACCCATAATAATGAACTTGCAAAATGAATCTCTTTATGATAAAGAGATTCGTTGTTCTTGACCCTATTTCACCTTAATTATTATTTGAACAAGTAAAATTTATGTCTTGGTCTAGGTGGGGATTTTATTTCTATAAACAGGAAATCAAAAAATGCTTCGAGGTAGGAATGAATAAATTTCTACAATACCTGGACTAAATCAAATACAATTTGAAGGTTTTTGTAGGTTCATTGATTAGGGCTTAATAGAAGAATTTTATATGTTTCCAAAAGTAGAAGATACGTATCGATGGATGGATAAGTAAATCGTCTCATTCACATACAGACCATGAATGTTTGGAATCCATATTATGCAAGGAGACATTGATCCTGCTCATGAAGGTAATGAAATTATTCTTGAGACTTTTAAATAGAGTCCTGAACTAGCTTCTACTTGGGAAGTATGGAAGGAGATCAAATTTTAATTTCAAGTTATGGATACTTCGTAATCTCATAATTACTTACAACATATTATTTTTTGTAAGAAAAATAAATGAATAAATATTAGAAAAATCATAATGGGTATGGTTGGCAAAAATTTGTCTACTTAAATTTATTTAGAATTTGAAGGTGTTTATCATTTTGAAAACAAAAATTCATGTATTTTACTAGAACATACTATGTTAAGAAAATATATTTTTTTGTGAATGAACAAGATATTGAGAAATTTTCCATATGTAAAATCATAATTCTTGATACGGGTCTTCTCCATATAAAAGGGAATCATTTGTTAAAGAGAAGTATAAATGATATGGATTATTCAAGAATCGAATTCGATTTGCTTTATAAAAATAAGATATCAATGAACTTCTATGAAATGGTTTCATGGGATATAGATAATTGTCTTGATTATGGGATATCATTGAGAAAAAGGAATTCGTGTTATCGAAAGATTTCCTATGATTATTTCTAGAATGGAATGAGTCAAATCATGCACTTTGGTATCTTATTGAATAAAAATAGTGATATTGTGATAAGTATACTCCCAAGGTCGATCTAAGGAAGGAATGTGTGTGGTTTTTAATTTATTATTCAAACTTTTAAAAACGAAATTAAATCCTAAACATCCTGTCACGATAGTTTGGTTTTTGTGTTTCTAATCTAATAACATAAAAATAAACATAGATACAGATTAAATAAATATAATCTAATAACATAAAAATAAACATAGATACAGATTCAATAAATATAATTTAATAACATAAAAATAAACATAGATACAGATTCAATAAATATTTATGCAAATTTTATCATTTATATTTATGGATGTAATAACTAAATTAATTATGCTTGCTCATATTATCTAGGTTATTAAAGATATAAATTGATATTTTATTGATTCTCTCTTTTTTATATAAATACCACCTTTGGTGGGGTTAGATATTCTTTGTTAATTAAACAAATCAATTAACACCTATGGGTGGGGTTGATAACTAATTTTCTTAATTAAATTAATTCCTTTTTCTAAGAGATTGAAAATGAACCATTTAAATGCCACCTTTGGTGGGGTTAGACAGTTTAAACTTTATTCAAGGTGTCCAAATTAAACCTAAGAATTTAGTTATCCGAGTACTAACTTTCAAGTTTTAAAACCACTACCGAAAACATGTCGTCAATACATTTTCAGATAATAATTCTTATAAAAACTTTTGAAATAGAGCTTCACTCTAACTACCGGGCGATTGTACCATCAAATAAAAGAGTACTACTCTAAATCAGACCGAATAACTAAACCTTAAAATCTAATTTTCAGGTTTAAGTTTGTAATGAAAAATAATATATTTCTCTCTAACATTCTTAATATAAAATCATGAATAAAAATAAAATCAATTCATTTTAGAGATTTTTACCTATTTAATATTTCGCAAGCATAACAACGTTATTATTACATCATCTTTATAAACAGCCAGCACAGTTAAATTTAATCATAGACAAATTAAATATAACATGTAAGAATAAAGCATAAAATATAACTGTAAAGAAAATAAAATCCTTACAGAACTTTGATGCTATTCCCGTTGCTAGAAAACCTCCAAGCGGAATTTTCACTCCCATTTATTGAATCAATAAGCTAATAAATTATAAAAACATTACAAGTTCCTCTCAAAAAGAGAAGAACTCTAAAACTAAGAGAATTTAACTAAAAACTAAGAAAGAAACTAAGAAAAGCTTAGAAACTAAGAAAGAAACTAAGAAAATCTTAGAAAGTAAGAAAGAAACTAAGAAAAGCTTAAAAACTAAGAAATGAGAGAAAGAAAGAAGAGAGAAGTGTGTTTTGAAGGTGTGTTTTGAAGTGAAGGGAAGGGGGGGTATTTATAGGTGAGGATGGAGAGAAAAAATGAGTAAAAAAATGTTAAAAAAATGTAATAACGCGTAATGGAAATGCTGAGGTCATTGATGATGTCATCATGACGTCATGGGGGCGGCTGCACGTGAAAAATGGGGCGAAAAGGCGTCGGCGCGTGCGGAAGGGGCTGCTGGGTGCGCGCGAGGGGGTGTCGCTGCGCGCGTGAACAGTAGCCGCGCACTAGGGCGCGCACGGATTGGGATGCTGGCGCGCACGGGAAGGGGCGTTGGGGCACGCGGGCATGGGCGCTGGGGCGTGCGGCTGGGAAGCTGGGGGCGATTTTCTCATTTTTGACATTTTTGACCTTTTTGACCCATTTTGTCCAATTTTTCTATGTTTTTTGACCTTTCCCCATTTATTTATTAATATATTTGTGATGTGTTGCTTCAAGTATTCCTCTTTGAGTCTTTAAGTTGCGTTTTTAAGCCAAAATATCTGAAAAACAATAAAAATACTCGTGATTCCGAAAAAGACAAATTTATATAAATATATGATAAAACATATAAATATATATATTTTTAATCAATTAATGTGCATAAAATCATGGTTATTTTAGTGCTTTTTGAGCACTCATCACAACCCCCAACCAGCTTCTTGCTAGTCCCTTAGCAAGAGAAGCGATAAAAACTAAAAATTAAACTATCCTAAATCACTTTCGTGGATTGAAACGGTTGCATTTAGCCTATGCAACAAGCCTTTAAACCCCTAGGTTGCCCTAGTGGACGAGTTTGAGTCTCGTGAGGGTTTTTAATAATGATACCCACAAACATTGAACTAAATGTAAAAATCAAAAGAAACAATAAAAGCAATCAAATCAAAAACTAAAATTACAACAAAATCAAAAATTAATTTAAGGATAAAATGAAACAGAATATCACAAAAATGTCTCATACTTTTTAATCTCTTTTAAGATCATAATTGAAATCTCAAGCATAAGTTATTTTAATCTCTTTAAACAATCATGATTTATTATAATAATTAGTCAAAAATCATTTTCATATTTCCTGTCAAAAATGTATCAATTTAATTTTACCCAATTTCAGTGTCATGAATCAGAATTCGCTTCGACTCTATTCCTCACAAGTCAATACTCTCAAAAAACTGAATCCTATGGGTTCAAACACTCATAGTAATTTATATGCGAAAGAGTTGATGTATAGAAATGAACTAATATGTTCGCATATGTATAAAGAATAAAGGCTCAAAGTGTTATTTTAACATTGATCTCATGAAAGGAATCAAATGTATAAATTATAAAGATATCATATATAAAAATTATTTTCATGCATAAATCAAACTCATTAAGAAATAATTTCAAGATATATGCTTTTTACAAATGAAGAAATTGCAATGACTTTTTAGGGAATTACTTCCTATATCTTTCTTTTGTAATTAGCCTTTACTCACAATTTTGTAGGCAATGTGGGTCATAGTATGTAGATGATACTATATTTTTTATCTCTCTATTTTTTTTTTGAAGATATTTTTTTCAATATATGTATTTTTTTTATAGAGTCAACCCATGTACAGATTGTACATTTTTTTGGATTTTGGTGAGTGGTTAATTTTGTGGCTTTTCTGTTTGATCTTGGTTTAGGTAACCCCAGATATGTCTTTTTGTTTTTGTAGCAGTCATGCATAAATGAGATATAAGCATATACTATCAATTTCTACTCAAATCATTTAATCTAAGCAAAAATAATAATAAAAAATATATGATACTCTATTAAGATGAGAAAAAATTCATACATTCAATGCTAATACCTATAGAGATCATCTAAAAATTTGAATAAATAAGAAATGTGTTTGGAGTAGAAAAAATATATATTTCACTCTGAATAAAAGAAATTAGGCTCAAATTATATCTCACAAGGGTAGTCTCCACTAAAAAAAATTCATAAACACCGATTTTAGGTTTACTATAATTTCCACATTTTATCAAGAAATACTAGTTATGACAAAAACTAACTAATTATCAAAAATAATTACAAAATATTTCATGATATGTTTTCAAAAATTAATCTAACAGTACCAAAGACTTAACTATTTACTCAAATTTGACTTAAAGAAATGATAAATTTTTGTGAGAATTTTATTTTTTAATTTTTTAATTTTTTTAATTTTTTTATATATTTTTTATTAAGCATGGTAACTTTTCACCACCCCCAACCTAGAACTTACATTGTCCTCAATGTAACAACTACAAATTAAAGATAAAGAGAAAAGAGGAGAAATATTACCTATTTCTTGAGAATGTGTAAGTAGTAATGAAGAAATGCAGGTGCATCCATCATATTCATCATTAAAGTGTATACAGACAGATCGCTGTGAACTTCTAACATCTCAACAAATATGTTTAGTTTTAACAATTTTAAAAATTATTCACATATAATTAAACTAAAATAAACAATAAAATTAAGTAAATAAAACAAATAACAAAAAATTACCTAAAATGATGGGTTGCCTCCCATGCAGCGCTTAGTTTAACGTCTTAGCAAGACGTATCTTTTTGGTGCTAAGGGTTACTCAGCCAAATGCAATCCATTTCAGCAATGTTGTTTGGTTCTTCTAAATAAGGCTTGACAGATGGCCATTGACTTTGAACGTTTTTTGTGTCTTGGAGTCCAATAGTTCTACTACTCCATGTTCAAATACCTGAACTATTTTGAATGGTCCATCCCATCTTGATCTCAGCCTTCCTGGAAATAATCTCAAACGAGAGTTAAATAAAAGAACTTTCATTCCAGGGTGAAGAGTCTTAGGAACTAGCCTCTTGTCATGATAGTGCTTAGTACGCTCTTTGTATAATTTGGCATTCTCATAGGCTTCATTCCTAATTTCTTCCAACTCATGAAGCTGGGGTAATCGTTTTTCACCTGCTTTATCTAAATCCATGTTTAACTCTTTAATTGCCCAGTAAGCCTTGTGTTCAAGTTCAACTGGAAGGTGGCACGCTTTCCCAAAGATTAACCGGTAAGGGCTCATCCCAATAGGTGTTTTGTAAGCGGTGCGGTATGCCCATAAGGCATCATTTAACTTAAATGCCCAATCCTTCCTTGAAGGACGCACAGTGCGTTCCAATGTTCCCTTAATTTGCCTATTACTTACTTCCACTAAACCGGAAGTTTGAGGATGATATGGAGTAGCTACTTTATGTGTGATGTTGTACTTGTTTAGTACTCCATCAAAGAGTTTGTTACAAAAATGGCTACCTCCATCACTTATTATAGCTCTAGGCGTTCTGAACCTGCTGAATATTAAATCTTTCAAGAATTTCACAACAACATTAGCATCATTGGTTTTGGTGGGGATAACTTCTACCCACTTAGATACATAATCCACAGCAACCAAAATATATTGAAAACCATTAGATGGGGGAAAAGGACCCATAAAAAGTTAGCATCATTGGTTTTGCTTATGTTTCCTGTTCTTTGACATCTATCACATTGTGCACAAAACATATGAGCATCTTTAAAAAGAGTGGGCCAAAAGAATCCAGACTGTAATACCTTACGGGCTGTCTTTTCACCACCAAAATGACCCCCACAATGAAGTTCATGACAAAAAGTTAGAATGCTCTTATGTTCTTCTTCAGGTACACATCTCTGGATGACTTGATCTTGACCAATCTTGTATAAATAAGGGTCATCCCAGAAATAGTCCTTAATAGTTTTAAAAAACCTTTTCTTGTCCTGATATGAAGTGTTAGGTCGCAAAACACCAGTGGCAAGATAGTTTACAATATCAGAATACCATGGGTTCGGACCTATGAAAAATAACTGTTCATCAGGAAAGGTTTCAACTATATCTTCATTACTCTCATCTTTAAGAGAATTGAAGTCAGAAATCAACCTAGACAAATGGTCAGCTACTAAGTTTTCACTGCCTTTCTTATCCTTGATTTCTAGGTCAAATTCTTGTAAGAGTAAGACCCAACTGATTAATCTTGGCTTGGCATTTGGTTTACTTAATAGGTATCTTAAAGCAGCATGATCAGAATGCACAATCACTTTAGATCCTACTAAATAAGACCGAAATTTGTCTAAAGAAAACACTATAGCCAAGAATTCCTTTTCAGTGGTGGTATAATTCATTTGGGCATCATTGAATGTTTTGCTAGCATAGTAGATGACATACAAATGCTTATCCACTCTTTGTCCCAGGACTGCTCATATAGCATAATCAGAAGCGTCACACATTATTTCAAAAGGTAAAGACCAGTTTGGTGCCATAATAACAGGGGTAGATGTTAGTTTATCTTTCAAGGTATTAAAGGAAATAAGGCAGTCATTGTTGAAATCAAAATAAGCATCTTTGGATAGCAAGTTACATAAGGGACGACTTATTTTAGAGAAATCTTTAATAAATCGTCTGTAAAATCATGCATGTCCTAAGAAGCTTCTTATCCCCTTCACAGATGTAGGGGGAGGTAGTTTGGATATCAATTCAACTTTTGCCTTATCAACTTCAATACCCTTGTTTGAAATTATATGTCCTAAAACTATCCCTTGTTGAACCATAAAATGACTTTTCTCCCAACTAAGGGTGAGATTGCATTCAATGCATCTTTCTAAAACCAAAGTCAATTTATGTAAGCAATCATCAAATGAGTTCCCAAAGACAGAGAAATTGTCCATGAAAATCTCAATGAATTTTTCCACCATGTCCGAGAAAATAGATATCATGCATCTCTGGAAAGTAGCAGGGGCATTGCATAATCCAAATGGCATTCTGCGAAAAGAAAATGTCCCAAAAGGACATGTAAATGTGGTCTTTTCCTGATCTTCTGGTGCTATGGGTACTTGATAATATCCAAACAATCCATCCAAAAAACAGTAAAATTCGTGCCCAGCTAATCTTTCCAACATTTGATCAATGAATGGAAGAGGAAAGTGATCCTTTTTCGTATATAAATTTAGTTTCCTAAAATCTATACACATTCTCCATCCAATGATTATTCTAGTGGGCACTAATTCACTTTTGTCATTTTTAACAACTGTTATCCCAGATTTCTTTGGTACCACATGCACTGGACTAACCCACTTACTATCCGCAATAGGATAGATAATCCCTTCTTCTAATAATTTAAGAATTTCTTTTTTAACTACCTCTTGCATATTTGGGTTTAGTCTTCTTTGGGCCTCTCATATAGGTTTAGCACCATCCTCCAAATTGATCTTGTGCATACACATTGTTGGACTAATGCCTCTTATATCCCCTATACTTCAACCTATAGATTTCTTAAACTGTTTAAGCACTTTGATGAGTTCCTTTTCTTGTGGTTTGGTCAAGGTTGAAGAAATTATTACTGGATAAGTTTCTCCTTCTCCCAAAAACACATATTTTAAGTGCTCAGGTAAGTCTTTGAGTTCAAGTTCAGGTGGATTGGCCTCTTTATTAGATGAAGAACTGGGTAGATTTAAAAGTGTACTAGATTTTGTCATTACTTCATCATTGTCTAGTTGTTTAAGGTACCCCTTAATTTCCTCATCTAAATCTTCTTCGACCTTTTCAAGTGTAAGAACAATTTCAAGCTTGTCTTCTATTCTGGTTTGGAAAAAGGTGCTTTGGACAAGATTATCCAAAGGGTCAACATCGAATATTTCATCGATGGCAGAAATAGAAGGAAAATGTGAAGAATCAAAAACTTTAAAATGAATAGTCTCTCCTAAGACTGTCATTGTCAAATTTCCATCTTGGACATCAATAATAGTTTTAGTAGTTGCCATAAATGGTCTACCAAGCAATATTGTGTGCTCTCTGTCCAATGCTGGATTTTCTTGCATATCCAGAACCACAAAGTCAACATGTATTATCAGTTTGTCTACCTGTACCAACACATCCTCAACTATTCCCTCTGGATATTTAAGAGATCTATCTACAAGTTGAAGGGACATAGTTGTGGGTTTTAAATCCCCTAGATTGAGCTGTAAGAATATAGAGTAGGGCATCAAATTTATACTAGCACCTAAATCAAGCATTGCTTTAGCAACCTTCCTATCCCCCATAATTATGTTTATAATAAAACTTCCAGGGTCTTTCAACTTAGGGGTAGTTTGTGTGGAAGTACAGCGCTAGAAATTTCTGATACTACTACTCGTTCATTCAGTTCATACCTCCTTTTCTTAGTATTCAACTCTTTGAAAAACTTGGCATATGAGGGCACATTCATGATCACTTCTAATAATGGTAAATTGATATTTACTTTCGATAGCATATTAAAAAGATCATAGAATTGCTTATCTTGTTTGGATTTTTTTAACCGGTGGGGAAAAGGTACTTGCATCTGGTGTGGTTCTGTTGTCTTTTGAATTTTGGGGGTGTCAGATGACCCCCCAATGATTTTTTCAGAAGGCTTGTTAAGTTTAACACTTGTTTCTCCTTTTTGCAAGATTAGAATATGGCCTTCTTTGTTACCTGAACTACAAGGTAGATTGTTAGAGATTTCAGGTAAACTGGTATTGACTACCTTACCACTTCGAAGGGTTCTTACATCCTTTGCTTGTTCTAGTTGACTGGGCAACTTTCTTGGTTGTTTCTTTTGCATTTGTTCAGCTAGTTGCCCAACTTTAGATTCAATCCTTTTAACCGAAGCCTCCATGGTGTTCAACCTTTGATTAGTCATCAATTGGTTGTCACGACTAACTTGAATAAAAGCATTCAAGCTATCTTCTAAGGTTGGCTTAAAAGATTGGCTTGGTGGGTAAGAGTGGTTGTTATCTGACCTTAGTGTTGGATATCGGGTGTAGGTTGGGTGATTAAAGGTGTTTGGATGATACCTTTGAAAAGATTGGACTTCCTCTATGGCATCAACACTAGAATCACAAGTATTTGAACAATTATGAGTACCATGCCCAATTGAACAACACACTTCATATACCTCTTGATTTGAAATTTGGTGGGTAGTGAGAAATTGCACTTGTTTAGTCAATTCAGCAAGTTGCAAGGTTATCTCATTATCAGAGCCAACTTCATTGACCCTTGCTTTCCTTCTACCACCTCTTTGTTGGGAATTAGAACCCAATAGCTCATAAAGATTATAGGTTTCCTCTGCGGTCTTTTCTCCTACAGCACCTCCAGCAGCATTATCAACCATGTATTGACTCTGCAGTGTCAATCCATCATAAAAGAATTGGTTTTGTAGCTATAATGGAAAGCTATGATTTTGACATTGAATGAAAAGGAGTTTCAATCGTTCCCAAGCTTCATGAAAGAGCTCTTCATACATTTGAGAAAATGTTGCTATCTTTGTCCTTAGATCAACAGTCTTTTCATGGGAGTAGAACCTACCCATAAAAATTTCATAGACTGCCTCCCAAGTTTTAAGAGAACCCGACTTTAGAGTAATGAACCATGACCAAGCTTTATCTTTGAGGGTGTAAGGAAAACACCTCATCCTAAGTTGATCTTCATTAATTGCATGTAGTGGAAAGGTTTGGACAATAGCATAGAATTCTCGAATGAAATGCAAAGGGTCTTCATTAGGGATACCGTAAAAGGAAGGCAACAAAGAATAATGAATCTTTTTCAATTCATAATTCCTTGCAGCCTCTTGTAATTGGATGCCGGAAGTTACATTGCCAATGATTGGCATTGTATAGTCTTTCATCTTTTTCCGCCTATCTTCAGCATCTCCCATGGTTGTTTGTAGTTGAAAATGATCCTCCTCTTATTGTGTATCAACATTTTGCTCTTAAAAAAACAATAGTAGATATCTCTAAGAAATATTTATAACTTGATAAAACGTAAAGGCTTAAAGCAAAAAGATGCAAGGAACCTAAATTTTTGTTTTGTTTTTTTTTTATTTTTTTTATTTTTTATTTTAACGAATGGACACAATTTTTGAAACAAACGAATTTATTTCATTTGAATTTTATTACACGCAAAATAAAACTAAAACAAAGGAAAATACAATAATGGGTGACCTCCCATGTAGGACTAAAATTTATCGTCTTCTAGTAAGACGTTGCTTGGAGATTGCAGAATGAAAAACTCAATGTCTCCTCTTCATTGAATTCATTTGACTATCAAATTAGTCTTTGCTTTGTGTTTGCAAATGTTCAACTAACTGCTCTACTTGAACTTCCACCTTTTTGATAGAAGCTTCCACAGAGTCCAACCGTTGATTGGTTTTAGATTGGTTATCCCTACAAACTTGAATAAAAGAATTCAAGTTGTCCTCCAGGGTTGGTTTATTAGGAATGCTTCTTGGAATAGGTGGGTGGAATTGCTGGCCTGACTGGTTTGAGCTTTGAGTGAAAGGAGGGTTGTTTTGCCTCCAGGAGAAATTTGGATGATTTCTCCACCCAGGATTATAGGTATTTGAATTGGGGTCAAACCTTAGTCTCTGTTGATATGCTCCCAACACATTAACCTGTTCAGGTCCAGTTGTTGTTTCTCCTTGATATGGACAGGCTTCAGTACCATGTCCCATGTTGCTATACAAACCATATTGTTCATTATTGGTGTTGGTTTGTGTAGCGAGAAGGGCAACTTGCTTAGTCAGTTGAACAAGTTGTTGTTGAACTTCATTACTGGAGTCGATTTCATGAACTCCAGCTTTTCTCACTCGGGAGCTTTTCTGTTGGGAATTAACACCCAACATCTCAAAGAGGTTATACGTCTCTGAGGCAGTCTTTTCTCCTATTGCTCCTCCTGCAGCGTTGTCGACAATGAACTGACATTGTTGTGTAAGTCCATCGTAAAAGAATTGGTTCTGCAACTGGAGGGGAAAGCTGTGATGGGGACATTGAGTGAGAAACATTTTGAACCTATCCCAAGCTTCATGGAATGGTTCTCCTTCCATCTGAGAGAAAGTAGCAATCTTTCCTCTCAACTCTGATGTTTTTTGGTGGGAATAGAATTTTCCCATGAATTTATTGTAAATGTTCTCCCATGTCATCAGAGAACCTGGGGGAAGTGACATTAACCAAGCTCTGGCCTTATCCTTTAAGGTGTAGGGGAAACATCTCATTCTAAGTTGATCCTCGTTTAGAATACCGAGGGGGAATGTTTGGACCGTAGCATAGAAATCTCTCATGAAGGAAAGAGAATCTTCATTAGGTAGCCCATAAAAGGAAGGAAGCATAGAAAAATGAATATTTTTTAGGTCATAATTCCGAGCAGCCTCACCCAACTGGATAGCGGCAGTTGCCGTGCCAATCACCGGTCTTGCAAACTCCTTCATAGTGGTTTCCCTAACATGTTGGTTTTCTTCCATTTCTTTCGGTTCTAGTAAAGGATTAAGACTTGGTTCTATGTTTGGCTCAAAAACAGGTTGATGGGTGGAATCCAGTTTCGTTGACACTTGTTTAAATTTATGAATATTATTTACATATGGTGTAAGGGGGTTTCCTAAGGATCTCCTACCACGCATAGACTATTGTAAACGTAAATTTAAAACTCCTGTCAACAAAATAAAAAAATTTAGAGAAAATTTACATGGTATTTAATACAAAACACTAAACAAAACTAGTTAAAAAAATTATTTTTTTATTTTTTTATTTTTTTTATTTTTTAAATAACATAATCAGTATTAACCAAGAGTGCTCCCAGGAAAGAATGGTGGTGCAACGGCTCCTTAAAAACCATTCTCCTAGCCAGAACAACGTTCCCAGGAAAGACTAGTGGCACAAAGGCTTCCAAGAACTAGTCTCCTAGACAGAACTCCCTTAGATTTTTACTTTTCATGCTATTTAGTTAATTAGGTATAAATTCAATTTTTTTTTTAGCGGTAATTTTATTTTACTATTCACGCTATATTATTTCTTATTAACTTAAAATTTTTGAAATTTTAATTTTTTTTATACTATTCATGAACGGTAATTTTATTTTACTATTCACGCTATATTATTTCTTATTAACTTAAAATTTTTGAAATTTTAATTTTTTTTTACTATTCATGAACGGTAAAAAAAATTATTCAAATTTCAAATTTCTAAATTATTTTAACTATTAAAAAAAATTTATTTTATTTTATTTTATTTTTTTAATTTTTTTTTTATTTCTTATGAATTTTGAAATTTGATTATTATTTTTTTTATTATTAAAAAAAATCACAATTCTTTACAGCAGCACAAAAATGTTTTTAAAATTTTGATAAATAATTTAAAAACGCTATTCCTTCCCTGGCAACGGCGCCAAAAACTTGATGAGCGAAAACCGGCATCGCCGATTCTTACCAATACTTTGGTTTTAATATTTATAAAACTCTCGTAAGTGCACGAATCATTTCGAAGAAAATGATAAGTATACTCCCAAGGTCGATCTAAGGAAGGAATGTGTGTGGTTTTTAATTTATTATTCAAACTTTTAAAAACGAAATTAAATCCTAAACATCCTGTCACGATAGTTTGGTTTTTGTGTTTCTAATCTAATAACATAAAAATAAACATAGATACAGATTAAATAAATATAATCTAATAACATAAAAATAAACATAGATACAGATTCAATAAATATAATCTAATAACATAAAAATAAACATAGATACAGATTCAATAAATATTTATGCAAATTTTATCATTTATATTTATGGATGTAATAACTAAATTAATTATGCTTGCTCATATTATCTAGGTTATTAAAGATATAAATTGATATTTTATTGATTCTCTCTTTTTTATATAAATACCACCTTTGGTGGGGTTAGATATTCTTTGTTAATTAAACAAATCAATTAACACCTATGGGTGGGGTTGATAACTAATTTTCTTAATTAAATTAATTCCTTTTTCTAAGAGATTGAAAATGAACCATTTAAAGGCCACCTTTGGTGGGGTTAGACAGTTTAAACTTTATTCAAGGTGTCCAAATTAAACCTAAGAATTTAGTTATCCGAGTACTAACTTTCAAGTTTTAAAACCACTATCGAAAACATGTCGTCAATACATTTTCAGATAATAATTCTTATAAAAACTTTTGAAATAGAGCTTCACTCTAACTACCGGGCGATTGTACCATCAAATAAAAGAGCACTACTCTAAATCAGACCGAATAACTAAACCTTAAAATCTAATTTTCAGGTTTAAGTTTGTAATGAAAAATAATATATTTCTCTCTAACATTCTTAATATAAAATCATGAATAAAAATAAAATCAATTCATTTTAGAGATTTTTACCTATTTAATATTTCGCAAGCATAACAACGTTATTATTACATCATCTTTATAAACAGCCAGCACAGTTAAATTTAATCACAGACAAATTAAATATAACATGTAAGAATAAAGCATAAAATATAACTGTAAAGAAAATAAAATCCTTACAGAACTTCGATGCTATTCCCGTTGCTAGAAAACCTCCAAGCAGAATTTTCACTCCCATTTATTGAATAAAAATGCTAATAAATTACAAAAATATTACAAGTTCCTCTCAAAAAGAGAAGAACTCTAAAACTAAGAGAATTTAACTAAAAACTAAGAAACAAACTAAGAAAAGCTTAGAAACTAAGAAAGAAACTAAGAAAAGCTTAAAAACTAAGAAATGAGAAAAAAAAAGAAGAGAGAAGTGTGTTTTGAAGGTGTGTTTTGAAGTGAAGGGAAGGGGGTATTTATAGGTGAGGATGGAGAGAAAAAATGAGTAAAAAAATGTTAAAACGCGTAATGGAAATGCTGAGGTCATTGATGACGTCAGCATGACATCATGGGGGCGGCTACACATGAAAAATGGGGCAAAAAGGCGTCGGCGCGTGCGGAAGGGGCTGCTGGGTGCGCGGGGGGGTGTCGCTGCGCGCAGCTCGGCGCGCGTGAACAGTAGCCGCGCACTGGGTTCGCGCGGATTGGGATGCTGGCGCGCGCGGGATGGGGCACTGGGGCACACGGGCGCGCGCGGGCATGGGCGCTGGGGCATGCGGCTGGGCAGCTGGGCGCGATTTTCTCCTTGTTGACCCATTTTGTCTAATTTTTCCATGTTTTTTGACCTTTCCCCATTTATTTATTAATATATTTGTGATGTATTGCTTCAAGTATTCCTCTTTGAGTCTTTAAGTTGCGTTTTTAAGCCAAAATACCTGAAAAACAATAAAAATACCCGTGATTCCGAAAAAGACAAATTTATATAAATATATGATAAAACATATAAATATATATTTTTTTAATCAATTAATGTGCATAAAATCATGGTTATTTTAGTACTTTTTGAGCACTCATCAAATTGTTCCCCAATTGATCAAGAATTTCCATTTTTGGGAAATATCATGATCATCCATCCAATAAGAGGAGTTTCAATTTTTTCAAATAAATAATTTGAAGACCTATTGATTCTAACAACTCATTATAGAGTTGATCATTTGGACCTTTCAATTCATAGATATAGATCTCAAACCTATGTATAGACATATTCGCAAAACTCACAAAGAAAAAAGGAAGTGAGTTAGACAAAAAGAGAAGAAACTTGGACAAAAAAATGTAACTTAGACAAAAAGAAAGGAAGTGACTTAAATAAATATTTTTTGTTGATAACCTCACACCAATCAATAGAATATTGATTAATACATAAGTGATCAAACACTACTTGAAAATGAAAGTGGCACTTTTGCTTAGAAATGAAATAGTCCAAATGTTCTTGTAATAGCATGCTACAATTAAAAAAAATTGTATCTATATGCATTAGGATACTAATTCATGGATCTCTCGGTTGGAGAAAGAAAAATATGAGGATCGAACCATTTCTTCTGACTCGTTCTCAAATTTGATAAATGTTGGTTGATCGTATATTTCATTCTAGTTCTAGGATTCAGAGTATCATTTCCTATTTGATCCCTCTGAATTTCATATTGGAAGTTATGATAGAATTTATTCATTAAAAAAGAATCAATCCAATACATTTCTTATGTACTCATAGGTGCTGTATTGGATTTGAATCAGATTTTAAATAAATTTATATTGATTGACTACCTCCATTATGTTGTTTCTTGAAAATACCACTATTTTTGGTTAGGAATCTTCCAAATCATTCCTACAAGAAATCTGGAACATTTTTTTCTGATCCTTTGATAAAAAATATTAATTTTATTCAAAAAAAAGAGGGGGTTGTACAATTTCAAAAATTCTAATTATTAAGAATGTTAAAATGAATTAATATTCAATTAATAAATAAAAATAGATTTAGGGAATTCTAGAATTGTGATTAGAATAATCACTTTATGAATATCAACGATGGATCAAAATTACATAGAATCATGAAAGGAAAAATATTTTGTATTGAGTTATACGAGTTCATTATATTGACAATTTAAAAAAACTATTCATACTATGAACATAGTATGGTGGCCGTCGGAAAAGGTAAAAGTCCTACTTCTATTAATATATGAACTAGAAGTGGAAGAAAAGGTATGATCCATGAATATTGATATGTATATTCCATAAAAAATTAATTTTTAATTAATTATTTCTAATTTACTAGTACATAGTTCTTTTGAAAGGGTTCAATTACTAAACAAATTAAGTGTACAAAATAAAAATAGAATTTTCTAGCTCTAATTTATTTTGAATCTTTCTCAAATATTTCAAATCAGAGGGTTTTCAATTTAAAGATAAAATTTTCTTTATGTTGTGTCTATTTTAGAAGAAGAAAGAAAAAAATATCAAATGATATAAATTCAAATATTTATAATCTATAGAGTATAAGGGCATATGTAGCTAAGTGGATCAAGGCATTTAATTGTGAATCCAATGATGTGGGGGTATAAATAAGGGGATCCTATCAACTTATTTGTACCTAGGATAATAACCTCATAGGCTTGTCTTACTTCATCAATCGAGAAACAAAAGAAGATTTCTATTTCCATGTTTAATTCAGACATAGCATGCTTCTTTTTGGGTGTGAAGCAGTATCAAACCAAAATACCCAACAAGTATTAGGTTTCCTTGAAAAGGAGGTAATCCAACTGCACCCCAATCGAAATATCTTCTCTTTCGCCTAAGAAAAATTGATGGAACCATAAAAAATTTGGAGCATAAAATAAAGTGAAATTAAATCTATTTTGAGGGGTACATAGATTAATATTATTAACTAGAATAATTTAAGGTTTACTTGGTTAGATCAATGAAATAAAGTATACAAGCTCTTTTTATAACAAAAAGAAATTGGTAATATATTTACTACTTAATTCATATTTAATATTCCATTTATAAATACAAATGTTTTCAAGTTGTTAAGGAAAATTAATTTCATTAATCAGGATTTTTGTTAAAATGACTCTAGAATCCTACTATATCTAAGATACAAATAGTTGATTTAAGTTATGGAAGAAAGACATGTATATGTGATATTTGATATTTACTTGGTATATATGAATCAAAGATGTATCTAATTTGCCCCTATGTTGTGTCAAATTCACATTGAAAAATGAAATAATTGTTTTCCTATTCATAGGAAGATTTTTTTTTTCCATAAAATCTCGGCTACTAATCAATTTACTTTTTATTCCAACACAAAATGAGAATGAAAAGGACAATATATGGGATGGATAGAAGAAATTGTTATACTTGACTCAATCCATACTTTGAGACTACAAGATACACAGTTAATATAGAAATTCCAAACATATGAAATTATAATATTAAAATTATAATAATATCAATTTTATATATAAATAAAAGAAATACAGAAAAAAAGAATACACAACCAATCCAAAATACACCAACCTTAAGGATCCATAGGATTTATAATGGATCCAAGACAACAATAGAAAGAACTTACAAGAACATTGCATGCATTTAAGAATTAAGGCCTTATAATCACTAGCCAATATGCTTTTCTCTCATGCCTTTCTTCATTCATGATTCGATATTGTGGTATCCTAGGCATAGAGGAACCATAACAATCCATCGCGAAGAAATATTTGAATATCAATCTCATCGTTGTTGTCAATTTCATAAGTATCATACCCAATCCCATCAATCAAATCACTTTTTTGAGAAATATGAGACATCTAAGTCATAGAAGTAAAGAAATCTATTCATTGATAAGAAAATGAAAAAAACATGAACTGTGATTGGATTGATGATAAAATAGAATCCTAGGTCTCAAATAGTGTTTCCATTGATGATAAAGAAAGATAATTTCATCTTCAATTCTCCTTCTTAACAATAGAAAGGGTATTGATCAAATTCTATTTAATATGACTCATATTGATCATTTATCAAAAAATGACTCTGGTTATCAAATGATTGAACAACCAAAAGCAATTTCCTTATGATACTTAGTTGACATTCATAAAAAGTATCTAATGAATTATGAGCTCAAGACATCCTATTTAGTAATAAGATAGATATTCCTTACTTATTATCAAACAATCACTTATTCATAAACCCCATGCGGAGCTAATAGCTTTCATTTCCCATCTCATGAAAAACCTTTTTTGCTCCACTTAGCCCTATCCTCTCTAGAGGTATTTTAGTGATAGGTTCTATAGGAAATGGATGATCCTATTTGGATTTGAAATCATTGCTTATATACCTGGTATTGGCCATAATTTACAAGAACATTGTATAGTCTTTGTAAGAAGAGGAAGGGTTAAATATTAACCTAGTGTGAGATATCATATTGTTCGAGGAACCATGGATGCTATCAGAGTAAAGGATCATCAACAAAGGCATTCTAGTGCATTGTAGATTCTTATCCAAGGCTTATATTGATGATGCCATATGAATCCCTAGAAACATGTGAAGTGTTTGGCTAACTCAATAACGAAAGTTTGTAAGGGAATCAAAGCAAGCTACCATAAGACAAAATATTTTTTTCTAAAGAAATTTCTATTTAAAACTATTATATGTCCAAGGTCCAATATTGAAATAATTTCAAAGGTTTTTCTTGACTTTGTCTATATCAACATACACGACGGGCTATTATCTCAGTGGTACAACATGCCCTTGATAATTGCATCATTATGCTTGAGCTGTGAGGGCTCTCAGCCACATGGATAGTTCAATATGTTCATTGATGATTGACCCTAAAATTTGGATCATCCAAGGAATATTAGCATGGCTTACAATCCACTGCCTTGGTCCACTTGACTACATCTACCCCTATACTCTATATATTAAAATTATTTCAATTTATACCATTCAATGTTTTTTTCTTTGTTCTTCTAAAATAGAACACAATATAAAGAAACTTTTATCTTATATTGAAAATAAAAGTTTCAAAAGAAAAACAAAAAAATAATAGTTAGAAATTGTGGCACATTCACTTAAAAATAACCCTTTTGTATCAAATCATTTATTAATAAAAATAAGGGAGAGGGATAGGGCTAAGCGGAGCAAAAAAAGGTTTTATATAAGATGGGAAATGAAAACTATTAGCTCTGTAGGGGGTTTATGAATAAGTGATTGTCTAATAATGAGTAAGGAATATCCACTTTTATGCTAAACAAGATTTATTGAACTCATAATTTATTGGATACTTTTCATGAATGTCAAGTAAGTATTGTAAGGAAATTGCTCCTAATTGTTCAATCATTTGATAACTAGAGTCATTTTTTGATACTTTATCACTATAAGTCAAACTCAATCGAATTTGATCAATCCCATTTTCTATCATTATGGTGGAGAACTGAACCAAGAATTCCCTTTCTTTATCATCAATGGAATCACATTTCAAGACCCAAGATTTTATTTTTTGATCAATCCAATCACCATTTATGTTTTCTTCTTTTCTCATCAATGAATAAATCTATTTACTTGTATGACTTAGATGTCTCATATTTCTTGAAATAGGGATGCAATTGATGGGATTAGGTATGATACTTATGAAATTCATTCCCACAACGATTGGAAACCTCGTGTTTAGTTACCACCATTGAGTTTGGAACCTTAAGCAGACTACTGATGATATGTCGAAGGAAGGTGAGGATGACGTCAAGTTATCATGCCCCTTATACCCTAGGTGACACATGTGCTACAAGGTCAAAAATATTGAGAGAAGTTAGTCATTCACAACCACTGATGAAGGATTCCTCAAAAAGTTAAGGACTTGTAATCCTTTTAATTTTAGAAATCGAATGGATTTAGTCTTATACAAACATAAGGAAGGTAATCAAAAAAGAAAGAAGATGAGTTCTTCTTTCTTTTATCACTTAGGAGTCGTGTGAGATGAAAGTCTCATACATGATTTTGAATAAGAGAAAGAAATAAGGAATCATCTTTTTGACTCTGAATTTTCCACTCTAGTTGTTGCTTTTCTTTCTTTTATTTCGGAAGTAGCTACTTCAGCTTCAGCCACTCAAATTTTTGATATTCCTTTTTATTTTTCATCAAACAAATGTCATCTTCTTTTGGAAATCCTAGCTATTCTTAGCATGATATTAGGGAATCTCATTGCTACTACTCAAACAAGCATGAAATGAATATTGTTTTCTTACAATAAGAGGCTCTATGAACTCTGAATAACTTTATAAACAATGAGTTACATTTACGTACCATTAATCACTACTACAAAAAGGGGTATATAAGTCGCTATGTAAAGTCGGTTTTTTCCAAAAACCGACTTATAATGAATTTAAAGTTGGTTATCCATGTCAATCGATGCTATCTACGTCACGTAGCGTCGGTTGACGTGGATAACCGATGCTACGTCATGTAGGTATCGTCGGTTATCCACGTCAACTGACGCTATCCACGTGACGTAGCGTCGGTTATCCACGTCAACCGACGCTATCCACGTGACGTAATTTCGGTTATCCACGTCAACCGACGCTATCCACCTAATATATTCCCACTCGGCTCATTTTGTACGTAGATTCCAGTTTTCTTCCTCTCTCCTTTCCTCACTCAGAACCATTTTCTCCCAAAATCTTAACTGTGCGCCACCTTCGTTCTACATTACCGGCCACCTCCGACCACCATTTGTAACGTCGTTTTGTAAGTTATATTTCTCTTCTCACATTATCTGTCAGTTCTTCTTCTTTTTTAGCAAAATATTAAAATTTGTTTATACCCATTTTCTGTTATTGATTTAGGTACTTAGCCAAAATCAATCTCAATCTGTGCTAATTTTATGAGCGTGTAATTGTAATTCGTTAATTAGGAACAGCCTCTCAAATTGCAAATTTTTATTACCTTTTAAAAACCTAAGATCTCGTCAACTAAATATTTGCAACATGCCCAATATTGGGCAGTTTCTTTGTGAAAATGTATGGATAGCCAAAAACGGACAACACCTAAAAAATATGTTTGACTTAGTTTATGCAGAATGCAGCTAGCTTATTATTCGATCAATTTGTTTTATATTTTGTATAAATTTTTGATTTAGTTATGTTTTTTAGTTTGCCTGTAATAATAATGTTTAACTTATTGTATGTATTCAATAATATCTTAAATGTTGTGTGGGTTTACGTGGATAAATTTATTTATATGTATAATTAATATTACTTTTTAATTATGATATAGTAACATGCTTAGAAATTAGAATCAACCGCGTGATTGGTTTATATATATATATTCATTGTAAAATGATTAAAATGATAACTGTTTTGCATTATGTATGTTTTGATATATATTCTAATAATTAGAAAATTTATATATAATAATACATAATTAAGTAATATGTTTAATTAATATCATTAATAGAAAATGGACAAATCTAGGATGTCAAAGTGTAGAATTGAGCAAGACTATATTTCTGGAGTTGAAAGTTTCATAGAATTTGCTTGTAGAACTAGTAATATGATTCGATGCCTATGCATTAAATGTAAAAATGAGCGATTTCATGAATTTGATGAGGTTAAGTATCACCTTATCCATAATGGTATTTTATTGAGCTATAAATGTTGGTATTATCATGGAGAAAATATTGATAATACTCATGGGAAAAGTATAATAAGAATGTGAGTGGATTACATACATCTTATCATAATGTACAGACAGAAAATATGTTTCGTGGTGTTGAAGATGAATTACGCGAGGATGATCCCGAAACCTTTAATAAACTTATAGAAGATGCCGAAAAACCGTTGTATCCAAAATGCAAAAAATACACTAAAATGTCAGGATTGGTTCATTTGTACAATGTCAAGGCAAAACATGGTTTTTCTGACAAGGGATTCACAGAATTACTAAACCTATTAGTCAATATGTTTCCTGAGGGTATTGAATTTCCATCTTCAATGTATGAAGTGAAGAAATCTCTTAGTCGATTTGGCATGGAATATCATAAGATTCACGCTTGTCCTAATGATTGCATTCTTTATAGAAAAGAATATGAGACATTACATTATTGTCCTATGTGTAAAGAATCGAGATGGAAGCATGGTACAAATGAGAGTACAAAACATAAGAAAGGCGTGCCTGCAAAGGTTCTTTGGTACTTTCCTCCGATTCCTCGATTTCAAAGGTTGTTCAATAGTAAATATACATCAAATATGTTGACTTGGCATTTAGATAATCGATCTGATGATGGGGTACTATGTCATCCTTGTGATTCTCCAAATTGCAAAGTAGTAGATAATTTATCTCCTCAATTTTCATCTGATCCGCGCAATCTGCATCTTGCCATTGCTGCTGATGGAATTAATCCACATAGTTCCCTCAGTAGTAGATATAGCTATTGGCCAGTAATTATGGTAACATACAACCTTCCTCCCTGGTTGTGTATGAAAAGAAAATTCATGATGTTAACATTATTGATCTCAGGACCGAAACAACCCGGTGTTGATATTGATGTATATTTGCAGCATCTGATAGATGATTTAAAGACGTTATGGAATGATGGTGTAAATGTTTACGATGCATATAAAGAAGAATACTTTAACTTGAAGGGGGTCCTTTTATGGACAATTAATGATTTTCCTACCTATGGAAACTTATCAGGACATGCAACAAAGGTTACAAGGGATGTCCTATATGTAGTGATGGAACTTCTACAAATTATCTTGTTCACGGATGAAAGATGTCTTATAGAAGACATAGGAGATTTTTGCCATCTAGACACAAGTTTAGATACCAAAAGAAACCGTTCGATGGTGAAGAAGATCATGATCATGAAACTCGACCTTTGCAAGGTATTGAGATATTAAGGCAATTGAATGAGATGACATTCAAACGATATGGAAAGATGAAAAAAACTCACCAATTGATCATGAAACTAATGAAATTGGTGAAAATGAAAAAGAGTTTGAACCGAATTACCATGGTTGTTGGAAAAAAAATCAATATTTTGGGAATTACCTTATTGGAAAGACCTACACATTCGTCACATCTTAGATGTCATGCACATTGAGAAGAATGTATGTGAAAGCTTGATTGGCACTTTATTTAATATACCTGGAAAAACAAAGGATGGCATTAAAGCAAGATTGGATTTAAAGAAACTAGGCATACAACCTGAATTGGAACTAAGGGTGGAAAATGATAAGAATCGAACATACTTACCACCAGTATCATATACAATGTCAACAAAAGAGAAGGATGTGTTTTGTAAATGTTTGGAAGGTGTGAAAGTTCCTGATGGTTACTCATCCAACTTAAGAATTTTGTGTCTATCACCGATAAGAGACTGTATGGATTGAAATCACATGAATGTCATATCTTAATGCAACAGTTATTACCAGTTGCTATTAGATCAATTCTTCCAAAACATGTTCGAATATCAATAATTCGGCTTTGTTCATTCTTCAATACAATATGCAAGAAATCTATATCAATTGGTGAGTTAAATTCTTTACAGAAAGAAATTGTAGAAACTTTGTGTCTAATTGAAAAATATTTTCCTCCTTCTTTCTTCGATATAATGATTCACTTATGTGTTCATTTAGTTCGAGAGGTTCAATTATGTGGTCCTACTTAAGGTGGATGTATCCTTTTGAGAGATATATGCAAGTCCTTAAAGGATATGTAAATAATAGATATCGACCTCAAGGATGCATGGTGGAATGCTACATTCCTGAAGAGGCCAGTGAGTTTTGTTCTGAATACTTTAGTGGTTGCACTGAAATTGGGAATCCTACGCACAAGTTGTTCTTAGAACGTCTCATGATCCAAGTAGGTAACCCTATGCTTGGTGGAAGTAAGAAATTATTTATTGATCGCACTCGATAGGAAAAGCACACTGAATCATTTTGGTAAATAATAACGAGGCACAACCGTACATAGAGTAAGTGATGTTCATTGTTTCATTTTTTATTTAACTATTAATGATGATATATAACTTAATATATATTTAATAAAATTACAGGATGCATTTAAACTTATTGAAGATCGATACTCGTTATAAAAAAAAGGAGGAGAAAAATGGTTGTATGATGAACATAAGCGAGAGCTTATTAATTGGTTTCGCAACCACGTAATTGTCACAAACAAAAAATCATGCATGTATCTTCCTAGATCTATTCAATGTTTTAAAACTTTGCTCTTAACACATTTCGTGTTTTTGTATACATAGATTCAAGATGAACTCAAGAAACCCAATCATAAAATATCAGAAAGTTTACAATGGCTTGCACATGGCCCAAAATTCGATGTCAAATCATTTCATAGTTTCACAATAAATGGATCGAGGTTTACGACTCAAGCTAGGGACAAAGTCCAAGTAAATCAAAATAGTGGGGTGAAGATGGTTGCACAAACTATGCAATTTTCCAGTTCAAAAGATGCTAATCCTGTACTTTCTGATAGAACATATTATGGTATAATATAAGAGATTTGGGAATTGGATTATGAGGTCTTCCATGAAACAGTTTTCTTGTGTGATTGGGTCAAAGATGTTATCAATGTTGGATATAAAATAGATGATTTTGGATTTACCCTTGTAAATTTATCCAGGATAAGTGACACAGATGATCCTTTCACGTTAGCACTTCATACAAAACAAGTATTTTACGTGAGTGATCAAATTGATCCAATATGGTCTGTTGTGTTAACGCCTCCACAAAAAGAGTTTTACCATTGTGATGTTGTAGAAGATGATGACTCTATGCTTGATACATTAACCAATATTAGTAATTTCTCAAATAAATTGCCTAATGTACGTGATGATCTAATTGATGATTATGATTCTTCAACATGGACTCGAAATGATTGTGAAGGAATATATGTATATGATCAACAACCTAATTAAACATAATGTATGTTCTATATTGTTGTAATAACTCTTGTGTATATGTGTGTTCCTAAAATTTTCATTTAATTTATATTTCTCCATTGTTTGCAGATATTTCATGGATATTCAGCTTGTAGATCCAAATGATTCATTGGGGTATTTGAAAAGAAGGGGTTGGGAAAATATACCTGATGCTCCACTTAACCCAGATGATAGAATACCTGTTATATTTGATGCTACTGGTAATCCAATAGGGGAAAATGGTCAACAATTGAAATCTTCTATTGGTCGACTGGCAAAGTCCAGTATACCAATCAATATAAATCATTGGTCTAAGGTTGACGATGCAAAAAAGTTCAAAATATGGATAACCATTTATGTAAGTCTCTTATATTTTATAATCAATATATATATTATATTAGGTGTATTATATCTAATCTTTTGTACTGTCTTTTTACAGAATCGTTACAAAGTCGATGATAGTTGGCAGGGCAAGTGTTATAACATTGCAAATAAGGCGTGGAAGGAATATAAGACTTCCAGATTGGAAAAAAATTATGTGTTTCCATATTTGGAAACACTTGATGAGAATGTGATCTACAAAATCCCGGAAGGATACCCCTGGATTACACCTCAAGTTTGGAAAGACTTTGTGGATTATAGACGTTCAGATGAATTTCAAATTATTAGAAAAGATCATTAGAATGTCCAAATGCATAACATTCTTCCTAACCGAACTAGGAGGTCTTCAAATCCTGAAGTTAGATATAGAATGATATTATTAATTTGTCTTAATTTTATAAATATTTTTATATTAATTTTTCTCAATTTAATTTCATGTCATTTTTAATAAAATTTTCCTAATTTATGTAGGAAGCTGAATTGGGAAGACCTGTTACCCGAATTGAATTGTACATAGAAACAAAGACTCCCAAAATGAAGAATGCAAGAGCGATGAGTCAACGAGGAGAAGAACAATTGAATAAGTTGGTTAGTAATTTCGGTTTATAAAAAGTCTGACTGATATTTACCAATTGATGTAATAATGAATGATATGTTTGTGTGCTTTATTATTTGTAGAGAGATGTTCAAGAAAAAATATCCAAGGGTGAAATAATCGAAGAGCCTGGGAGAGATGCTTTATATCATGCATTCGGACGCGAGCATCCTGGTCGTGTTAGGGGAGGTTGATGAGTGCTCAAAAAGCACTAAAATAACCATGATTTTATGTACATTAATTCATTAAAAATATATATATTTATATGTTTTATCATATATTTATATAAATTTGTCTTTTTCGGAATCACGGGTATTTTTATTTTTTTTCAGGAATTTTGGCTTAAAAACGCAATTTAAAGACTCAAAGAGGAATACTTGAAGCAATACATCACAAATATATCAATAAATAAGTGAGAAAATGTCAACAAACATGGAAAAATCGGACGAAATGGGTCGAAAAGGTCAAAAATGTCAAAAAGACGGAAATCGCGCGCCGCAGCCCAGCCGTGCGCGCAGCCCAGCGCCCAGCCGCGCGCGCCCCAGCGCCCCATGCCGCGCGCGCCCGCGCGCGCTGGCCTGCCCAGCTGCGCGCAGCGCAGCGCACAGGCACTGTTCACGCGCGCCGAGCTGCACCCAGCAGCAGCCCCACCGCGCGCCCAACGCGTTTTCGCCCCATTTTTCACGTGCAGCAGCCCCTGTGACGTCATGCTGACGTCATTGATGACATCAGCAATTCCAATACGCGTTTTTACATTTTTTAATATTTTTTTAACATTGTTTTACTCATTTTTTCTCTCCATCCTCACCTATAAATACCCCCCTTCCCTTCACTTCAAATCACACCTTCAAAACTCACTTCTCTCTTCTTTCTTTCTCTCATTTCTTAGTTTTTAGTTTCTCTTAGTTTCTTTCTTAGTTTCTAAGCTTTTCTTAGTTTTTCTCTTAGTTTTTAGTTCAATTCTCTTAGGTTTAGAGTTCTTCTCTTTTTGAGAGGAACTTGTAATGTTTTTGTAATAATTTAGATTTTTGATTCAATATATGGAAGTGCAAATTCCACTCGGAGGTTTTCTAGCTACGGGAATAGCGTCAAAGTTCTATAAGGAATTTATTTTCTTTATAGTTATTTTTATGCTTTATTCTTACATGTTATATTCAACTTGTCTGTGGTTAAATTTAACTATGCTGGCTGTTTAGTAAATATGATGTAATAATGACGTTGTTATGCTTGCGAAATATTAAATAGGTAAAAATCTCTAAAATGAATTGAAATTGTTTTTATTCAAGATTTTATATTAAGAATGTTAGAGAGAAATATATTATTTTTCATTACAAACTTAAACCTGAAAATTAGATTTTAAGGTTTAGTTATCCGGTCTAATTTAGAGTAGTGCTCTTTTATTTGTTGGTACAATCGCCCGGTAGTTAGAGTGAAACTCTATTTCAAAAGTTTTTATAAGAATTATTATGTGAAAATGTATTGACAACATGTTTTTAATAGTGGTTTTAAAACTTGAAAGTTAGTACTCGGATAATTAAATTCTTATGTTTAATTTGGACACCTTGAATAATGTTTAAATTGTCTAACCTCACCAAAGGTGGCATTTAAATGGTTCATTTCCAATCTCTTAGAAAAAGGAATTAATTTAATTAAGCATATTAGTTATCAACCCCACCCATAGGTGTTAATTGATTTGTTTAGTTAACAAAGAATATCTAACCCCACCAAAGGTGGTATTTATATAAAAAAGAGAGAATCAATAAAATATCAATTTATATCTTTAATAACCTAGTTAATATGAGCAAGCATAATTAATTTAGTTATTATATCCATAAATACTCCGCTAATATAAATGATAAAAATTTGCATGAATATTTATTGAATCCGTATATATGTTTATTTTTAGATAATTATTTATTGAATTTGTATCTATGTTTATTTTTATGTTATTAGATTATATTTAATTAATCTGTATATATGTTTATTTTATGTCATTAGATTAGGAACACATAAACCAAACTATCGTGAGAGGATGTTTAGGATTTAATTTCGTTTTTAAAAGTTTGAATAATAAATTAAAAATCACATACATTCCTTACTTAGATCGACCTTGGGAGTATACTTATCATTTTCTTCGAAATGATTCGTGCACTTGCGAGAGTTTTATAAATATTAAAACCAAAGTATTTGCGAAGATCGGCGATGCCGGTTTTCGTTCATCAAGTTTTTGGCGCCGTTGCCGGGGAAGGAATAGCGTTTTTAAATTATTTATCAAAATTTTAAAAACATTTTTGTGCTGTAAATAATTGTGATATTTTAACAATAATCAAATTTCAAAATTCATAAGAAATAATAAAAATAAATAAATAAATAAAAAAATTCAAAAAAATTTTAAGTTAATAAGAAATAATATAGCGTGAATAGTAAAATAAAATTACCGTTTATAAAAAAAAAAAATTCAAAAACTTAAATTTCAAAAATTTTAAGTTAATAAGACATAATATAGCGTTAATAGTAAAATAAAATTACCGTTCATGAATAGTAAAAAAAAAACATTACTTGAATTTATACCTAATTAACTAAATAACATGAAAAGTAAAAATCTAAGGGAGTTCTGTCTAGGAGACTAGTTCCTGGAAGCCTTTGTGCCACTAGTCTTTCCTGCGAACGTTGCTCTGGCTAGGAGAATGGTATTTAAGGAGCCGTTTGCACCACCATTCTTTCCTGGGAACACTCTTGGTTAATACTAATTATGTTACAAAATAAAAAAAAATTATAAAAAAAAAATAATAATAATAAAAAAATTAATTAAAAAAAAACGATTTCTTTTTTTTTAGGGTTTAACTAGTTTTGTTTAGTGCTTTGTATTAAATAACATGTAAATTTTCTCTAAATTTTTTATTTTGTTGACAAGAGTTTTAAATTTACGTTTACAATAGTCTATGCGTGGTAGGAGATCCTTAGGAAACCCTCTTACACCATATGTAAATAAATTTCATAAATTTAAACAAGTGTCAACAAAACTGGATTCTACCCATCAACCTGTTTTTGAGCCAAACATAGAACCAAGTCTTAATCCTTTACTAGAACCAAAAGAAATGGAGGAAAACCAACATATTAGGGAAACCACGATGAAGGAGTTTGCAAGACCGGTAATAGGCACGGCAACTGCCGCTATCCAGTTGGGAGAGGCTGCTCGGAATTATGACCTTAAAAATATTCATTTTTCTATGCTTCCTTCCTTTTATGGGCTACCTAATGAAGATTCTCTTTCCTTTATGAGAGATTTCTATGCTACGGTCCAAACATTCCCCCTCGGTATTCTAAACGAGGATCAACTTAGGATGAGATGTTTTCCCTACACTCTAAAGGATAAGGCCAAAGCTTGGTTGATGTCACTTCCCCCAGGTTCTCTGATGACATGGGGTAACATTTACAATAAATTCATGGGAAAATTCGATTCCCATCAAAAAACATCAGAGTTGAGAGGAAAGATTGCTACTTTCTCTCAGATGGATGGAGAACCATTCCATGAAGCTTGGGATAGGTTCAAAATGTTTCTCACTCAATGTCCCCATCATAGCTTTCCCCTGCAGTTGCAGAACCAATTCTTTTACGATGGACTTACACAACAATGTCAGTTCATTGTCGACAACGCTGCAGGAGGAGCAATAGGAGAAAAGACTGCCTCAGAGACGTATAACCTCTTTGAGATGTTGGGTGCTAATTCCCAACAGAAAAGCTCCCGAGTGAGAAAAGCTGGAGTTCATGAAATCGACTCCAGTAATGAAGTTCAACAACAACTTGTTCAACTGACTAAGCAAGTTGCCCTTCTCGCTACACAAACCAACACCAATAATGATCAATATGGTTTGTATAGCAACATGGGACATGGTACTGAAGCCTGTCCATATCAAGGAGAAACAACTGGACCTGAACAGGTCAATGTGTTGGGAGCATATCAACAGAGACCAAGGTTTGATCACAATTCAAATACCTATAATCCTGGGTGGAGAAGTCATCCAAATTTCTCTTGGAGGCAAAACAACCCTCCTTTCACTCAAAGCTCAAACCAGGCAGGCCAGCAATTCCACCCACCTATTCCAAGAAGCATTCCCAATAAACCAACTCTGGAGGACAACTTGAATTCTTTTATTCAAGTTTGTAGGGATAACCAATCTAAAACCAATCAACGGTTGGACTCTGTGGAAGCTTCTATCAAAAAGGTGGAAGTTCAAGTTGAACAGTTAGTTGAACATTTGCAAAAAGGCAAAGACTAATTTGATACTTAAATGAATTCAATGAAGAGGAGACATTGAGTTTTTCATTCTGCAATCTCCAAGCAACGTCTTACTAGAGGACGATAAATTTTAGTCCTGTATGGGAGGTCACCCATTATTGTATTTTCCTTTGTTTTAGTTTACGTGTAATAAAAATTCAAATGAAATAAATTTGTTTGTTTCAAAAAAAAATTGTGTCCATTCGTTTAAATTTAAAAAAAAAAATTAATTAATTTAGGTTCCTTGCACCTTTTTGCTTTAAGCCTTTACGTTTTATCAAGTTATAAAAATATCTACTAAAAGCAAAATGTTGATACACAATAGGAGGAGGATCATTTTTCAACTACAAACAACCATGGGAGATGCTGAAGATAGGCGGAAAAAGATGAAAGAATATACAATGCCAATCATTGGCAATGTAACTTCCGGTATCCAATTACAAGAGGCTGCAAGGAATTATGAATTGAAAAAGATTCATTATTCTTTGTTGCCTTCCTTTTACGGTATCCCTAATGAAGACCCTTTAAATTTCATTCGAGAATTCTATGCTATTGTCCAAACCTTTCCACTACATGCAATTAATGAAGATCAACTTAGGATGAGGTGTTTTCCTTACACTCTCAAAGATAAAGCTTGGTCATGGTTCATTACTCTACAGTCAGGTTCTCTTAAAACTTGGGAGGCAGTCTATGAAATTTTCATGGGTAGGTTCTATTCCCATCAAAAGACTGTTGATCTAAGAACAAAGATAGCAACATTTTCTCAAATGTATGAAGAGCCCTTTCATGAAGCTTGGGAACGATTCAAACTCCTTTTCATTCAATGTCAAAATCATAGCTTTCCCTTACAGCTACAAAACCAATTCTTTTATGATGGATTGACACTACAGAGTCAATACATGGTTGATAATGCTGCTGGAGGTGCTGTAGGAGAAAAGACCGCAGAGGAAACCTATAATCTCTATGAGCTATTGGGTTCTAATTCCCAACAAAGAGGTGGGAGAAGGAAAGCAAAGGTCAATGAAGTCGGCTCTGATAATGAGATAACCTTGCAACTTGCTGAATTGACTAAACAAGTGAAATTCCTCACTTCCCACCAAATTTCAAATCAAGAGGTATGTGAAGTGTGTTGTTCAATTGGGCATGGTACTCATAATTGTTCAAATACTTGTGATTCTAGTGTCGATGCCATAGAGTAAGTCCAATCTTTTCAAAGGTATCATCCAAACACCTATAATCACCCAGCCTACACCCAATATCCAACACTAAGGTCGGATAACAACCACCCTTACCCACCAAGCCAATCTTTTAAACCAACCTTAGAAGATAGCTTGAATGCTTTTATTCAAGTTAGTCGTGACAACCAATTTATGACTAATCAAAGGTTGAACACCATGGAGGCTTCGGTTAAAAGAATTGAATCTAAAGTTGGGCAACTGGCTGAACAAATGCAAAAGAAAGAACCAGGAAAGTTGCCCAGTCAACCAGAACAAGCAAAGGATGTTAGAACCCTTCGAAGTGGTAAGGTAGTCAATACCAGTTTACTTGAAATCTCTAACAATCTACCTTGTAGTTCAGGTAACAGAGAAGGCGATACTCTAATCTCACAAAAAGGAGAAACAAGTGTTAAACTTAACAAGCCTTCTGAAAAACTCATTGGGGGGTCATCTGACACCCCCAAAATTCAAAAGACAACAGAACCACACCAGATACAAGTACCTTTTCCCCACCGGTTAAAAGAGTCCAAACAAGATAAGCAATTCAATGATCTTTTTAATATGCTCTCTAAAGTGAATATCAATTTACCATTGTTAGAAGTGATCATGAATGTGCCCTCATATGCCAAGTTTTTCAAAGAGTTGAACACTAAGAAAAGGAGGTATGAATTGAATGAACGAGTAGTAGTATCAGAAATTTCTAGCGCTGTACTTCAGCACAAACTACCCCCTAAGTTGAAAGACCCTGGAAGTTTTATTATAAACATAACTATGGGGGATAGGAAGGTTGCTAAAGCAATGCTTGATTTAGGTGCTAGTATAAATTTGATGCCCTACTCTATATTCTTACAGCTCAATCTAGGGGATTTAAAACCCACAACTATGTCCCTTCAACTTGCAGATAGATCTCTTAAATATCCAGAGGGAATAGTTGAGGATGTTTTGGTACAGGTAGACAAACTGATAATACCTGTTGACTTTGTGGTTCTGGATATGCAAGAAAATCCAGCATTGGACAGAGAGCACACAATATTGCTTGGTAGACCATTTATGGCAACTACTAAAACTATTATTGATGTCTAAGATGGAAATTTGACGATGACAGTCTTAGGAGAGACTGTTCATTTTAAAGTTTTTGATTCTTCACCTTTCCCTTCTATTTCTGCCATCGATGAAATATTCGATGTTGATCCTTTGGATAATCTTGTCCAAAACACTTTTTTCCGAACCAGAATAGAAGACAAGCTTGAAACCGTTCTTACACTTTAAAAGGTTGAAGAAGATTTAGATGAAGAAATTAAGGGGTACCTTGAACAACTAGACAATAATGAAGTGATGACAAAATCTAGTACACTTTTAAATCTACCCAGTTCTTCATCTATTAAAGAGGCCAATCCACCTGAACTTGAACTCAAAGACTTACCTGAGCACTTAAAATATGTGTTTTTGGGAGAGGGAGAAACTTATCCAGTGATAATTTCTTCAACCTTGACCAAACCACAAGAAAAGGAACTCATCAAAGTGCTTAAACAGTTTAAAAAATCTATAGGTTGGAGTATAGGGGATATAAGAGGCATTAGTCCAACAATGTGTATGCACAAGATCAACTTGGAGGATGGTGCTAAACCTGTACGAGAGGCCCAAAGAAGACTAAACCCAAACATGCAAGAGGTAGTTAAAAAGGAAATTCTTAAATTATTAGAAGAAGGGATTATCTACCCTATTGCAGATAGTAAGTGGGTTAGTCCAGTGCATGTGGTACCAAAGAAATCTGGGATAACAGTTGTTAAAAATGACAAAAGTGAATTAGTGCCCACTAGAATAATCACTGGATGGAGAATGTGTATAGATTTTAGGAAATTAAATTTATATACGAAAAAGGATCACTTTCCTCTTCCATTCATTGATCAAATGTTGGAAAGATTAGCTGGGCACGAATTTTACTGTTTTCTGGATGGACTGTCTGGATATTATCAAGTACCCATAGCACCAGAAGATCAGAAAAAGACCACATTTACATGTCCTTTTGGGACATTTTCTTTTCGCAGAATGCCATTTGGGTTATGCAATGCCCCTGCCACTTTCCAGAGATGCATGATATCTATTTTCTCGGACATGGTGGAGAAATTCATTGAGATTTTCATGGACGATTTCTCTGTCTTTGGGAACTCATTTGATGATTGCTTACATAAATTGACTTTGGTTTTAGAGAGATGCATTGAATGCAATCTAACCCTTAGTTGGGAGAAAAGTCATTTTATGGTTCAACAAGGGATAGTTTTAGGACATATAATTTCAAACAAGGGTATTGAAGTTGATAAGGCAAAAGTTGAATTGATATCCAAACTACCTCCCCCTACATCTGTGAAGGGGATAAGAAGCTTCTTGGGACATGCAGGATTTTACAGACGATTTATTAAAGATTTCTCTAAAATAAGTCGTCCCTTATGTAACTTGCTATCCAAAGATGCTGATTTTGATTTCAACAATGACTGCCTTACTTCCTTTAATACCTTGAAAGATAAACTAACATCTACCCCTGTTATAATGGCACCAAACTGGTCTTTACCCTTTGAAATAATGTGTGACGCTTCTGATTATGCAATAGGAGCAGTCCTGGGACAAAGAGTGGATAAGCGTTTACATGTCATCTACTATGCTAGCAAAACACTCAATGATGCCGAGATGAATTACACCACCACTGAAAAGGAATTCTTGGCTATAGTATTCTCTTTAGACAAATTTCGGTCTTATTTAGTAGGATCTAAAGTGATTGTGCATTCTGATCATGCTGCTTTAAGATACCTATTAAGTAAACCAAATGCCAAGCCAAGATTAATCAGGTGGGTCTTACTCTTACAAGAATTTGACCTAGAAATCAAGGATAAGAAAGGCAGTGAAAACTTAGTAACTGACCATTTGTCTAGGTTGATTTCTGACTTCAATTCTCTCAAAGATGAGAGTAATGACGATATAGTTGAAACCTTTCCTGATGAACAGTTATTTTTCATAGGTCTGAACCCATGGTATGCTGATATTGTAAACTATCTTGCCACTGGTGTTTTGCGACCTAACACTTCATATCAGGACAAGAAAAGGTTTTTTAAAACTATTAAGGACTATTTCTGGGATGACCCTTATTTATACAAAATTGGTCAAGATCAAGTCATCCGGAGATGTGTACCTGAAGAAGAACATAAGAGCATTCTGACTTTTTGTCATGAACTTCATTGTGGGGGTCATTTTGGAGGTGAAAAGACAGCCCGTAAGATATTACAGTCTGGATTCTTTTGGCCCACTCTTTTTAAAGATGCTCATATGTTTTGTGCACAATGTGATAGATGTCAAAGAACAGGAAACATAAGCAAAAGAGATGAAATGCCTTTGACATCTAATTTAGTTGTTGAACTCTTTGATGTATGGGGGATTGACTTTATGGGTCCTTTTCCCCCATCTAATGGTTTTCAATACATTTTGGTTGATGTGGATTATGTGTCCAAGTGGGTAGAAGCTATCCCCACCAAAACCAATGATGCTAATGTTGTTGTGAAGTTCTTGAAAGAATTCATATTCAGTAGGTTCGGAACGCCTAGAGCTATAATAAGTGATGGAGGTAGCCATTTTTGTAACAAACTCTTTGATGGAGTACTAAACAAGTACAACATCACACATAAGGTAGCTACTCCATATCATCCTCAAACTTCCGGTTTAGTGGAAGTAAGTAATAGGCAAATTAAGGGAATATTGGAACGCACAGTGCGTCCCTCAAGGAAGGATTGGGCATTTAAGCTAAATGATGCCTTATGGGCATACCGCACCGCTTACAAAACACCTATTGGGATGAGCCCTTACCGGTTAATCTTTGGGAAAGCGTGCCACCTTCCAGTTGAACTTGAACACAAGGCTTATTGGGCAATTAAAGAGTTAAACATGGATTTAGATAAAGCAGGTGAAAAACGAGTACTTCATCTTCATGAGTTGGAAGAAATTAGGAATGAAGCTTATGAGAATGCCAAGTTATACAAAGAGCGTACTAAGCGCTATCATGACAAGAGGCTAGTTCCTAAAACTTTTCACCCTGGAATGAAAGTTCTTTTATTTAACTCTCGTTTGAGATTGTTTCCAGGAAAGCTGAGATCAAGATGGGATGGACCATTCACAATAGTTCAGGTATTTGAACATGGAGTGGTAGAACTATTGGACTCCAAGACACAAAAAACGTTCAAAGTTAATGGCCATCGTGTCAAGCCTTATTTAGAAGAACCAAACAACATTGCTGAAATAGATTGCATTTGGCTGAGTAATCCTTAGCACCAAAAAGATACGTCTTGCTAAGACGTTAAACTAAGCGCTGGATGGGAGGCAACCCATCATGTTAGGTAATTTTTTTTTTGTTATTTGTTTTATTTACTTAATTTTATTGTTTATTTTAGTTTACTTGTATGTGAATAATTTTTAAATTTGTTAAAACTAAAATATTTGTTGAGATGTTAGAAGTTCACAGCGATCTGTCTGTATACACTTTAATGATGAATATGATGGATGTATACACTCACAAAAATTTATCATTTCTTTAAATCAAATTTAAGTAAATAGTCAAGTCTTTGGTACTATTAGATTAATTTTTTGAAAACATATCATGAAATATTTTGTAATTATTTTTGATAATTAGTTAGTTTTTGTCATAACTAGTATTTCTTGATAAAATGTGGAAATTATATTAAACCCAAAATCGGTGTTTATGAATTTTTTAGTGGAGACTACCCTTGTGAGATATAATTTGAACCTAATTTCTTTTATTCAGAGTGAAATATATATTTTTTCTACTCCAAACACATTTCTTATTTATTCAAATTTTTAGATGATCTCTATAGGTATTAGCATTGAATGTATGAATTTTTTTCTCATCTTAATAGAGTATCATATATTTTTGATTATTATTTTTGTTTAGATTAAACGATTTGAGTAGAAATGGATAGTATATGCTTATATCTCATTCATGCATGACTGCTACAAAAAAAAACAAAAAGACATATCTGGGGTTACCTAAACCAAGATCAAACAGAAAAGCCACAAAATTAACCACTCACCAAAATCCAAAAAAATGTACAATCTGTACATGGGTTGACTCTCTAAAAAAATACATATATAAAAAAAATGTATAGAGAGATAAAAAAAATAGTATCATCTACATACTATGACCCACATTGCCAACAAAGTTGTGAGTAAAGGTTAAATACAAAAGAAAGATATAGGAAGTAATTCCCTAAAAAAAAAGTCATTGCAATTTCTTCATTTATAAAAAGCATATATCTTGAAATTCTTTCTTAATGAGTTTGATTTATGCATGAAAATAATTTTTATATATGATATCTTTATAATTTATACATTCGATTCCTTTCATGAGATCAATGTTAAAATAACACTTTGAGCCTTTATTCTTTATACATATGCGAACATATTAGTTCATTTCTATACATCAACTCTTTCGCATATAAATTAGTATGAGTGTTTGAACCCATAGGATTCAGTGCTTTGAGAGTATTGACTTGTGAGGAATAGAGTCGAAGCGAATTCTAATTCATGACACTGAAATTGGGTAAAATTAAATTGATACATTTTTGAAATGAAATATGAAAATGATTTTCGACTAATTATTGTAATAAAATCATGATTGTTTAAAGAGATTAAAATAACTTATGCTTGAGATTTTAATTATGATCTTAAAGGAGATTAAAAAGTATGAGATATTTTTGTGATATGTTGTTTTCTTTTTAAATTAATTTTTGATTGAGTTGTAATTTTAATTTTTGTTTTGATTGTTTTTATTTTTTTACATTTAGTTCAATGTTTGTGGGTATCATTACTGAAAACCCTCACGAGACTCAAACTCGTCCACTAGGGCAACCTAGGGGTTTAACGGCTTGTTGCATAGGCTAAATGCAACCGTTTCAATCCACGAAAGTGATTTAGGATAGTTTAATTTTTAGCTTTTATCGCTTCTCTTGCTAAGAGACTAGTAAGAAGCTGGTTGGGGGTTGTGATGAGTGCTTAAAAAGCACTAAAATAACCATGATTTTATGTACATTAATTGATTAAAAATATATATATTTATATGTTTTATCATATATTTATATAAATTTGTCTTTTTCGGAATCACGGGTATTTTTATTGTTTTTCAGGAATTTTGGCTTAAAAACGCAATTTAAAGACTCAAAGAGGAATACTTGAAGCAATACATCACAAATATATCAATAAATAAGTGAGAAAAGGTCAACAAACATGGAAAAATCAGACGAAATGGGTCGAAAAGGTCAAAAATGTCAAAAAGACGGAAATCGCGCGCCGCAGCCCAGCCGTGCGCGCAGCCCAGCGCCCAGCCGCGCGCGCCCCAGCGCCCCATGCCGCGCGCGCCCCAGCGCCCCATGCCGCGCGCGCCGAGCTGCACCCAGCAGCAGCCCCACCGCGCGCCCAACGCGTTTTCGCCCCATTTTTCACGTGCAGCAGCCCCTGTGACGTCATGTTGACATCATTGATGACATCAGCAATTCCAATACGCGTTTTTACATTTTTTAATATTTTTTTAACATTTTGTTACTCATTTTTTCTCTCCATCCTCACCTATAAATACCCCCTTCCCTTCACTTCAAATCACACCTTCAAAACTCACTTCTCTCTTCTTTCTTTCTCTCATTTCTTAGTTTTTAGTTTCTCTTAGTTTCTTTCTTAGTTTCTAAGCTTTTCTTAGTTTTTCTCTTAGTTTTTAGTTCAATTCTCTTAGGTTTAGAGTTCTTCTCTTTTTGAGAGGAACTTGTAATGTTTTTGTAATAATTTAGATTTTTGATTCAATATATGGAAGTGCAAATTCCGCTCGGAGGTTTTCTAGCTACGGGAATAGCGTCAAAGTTCTGTAAGGAATTTATTTTCTTTACAGTTATTTTTATGCTTTATTCTTACATGTTATATTCAACTTGTCTGTGGTTAAATTTAACTATGCTGGCTGTTTAGTAAATATGATGTAATAATGACGTTGTTATGCTTGCGAAATATTAAATAGGTAAAAATCTCTAAAATGAATTGAAATTGTTTTTATTCAAGATTTTATATTAAGAATGTTAGAGAGAAATATATTATTTTTCATTACAAACTTAAACCTGAAAATTAGATTTTAAGGTTTAGTTATCCGGTCTAATTTAGAGTAGTGCTCTTTTATTTGTTGGTACAATCGCCCGGTAGTTAGAGTGAAACTCTATTTCAAAAGTTTTTATAAGAATTATTATGTGAAAATGTATTGACAACATGTTTTCAATAGTGGTTTTAAAACTTGAAAGTTAGTACTCGGATAATTAAATTCTTATGTTTAATTTGGACACCTTGAATAATGTTTAAATTGTCTAACCCCACCAAAGGTGGCATTTAAATGGTTCATTTCCAATCTCTTAGAAAAAGGAATTAATTTAATTAAGCATATTAGTTATCAACCCCACCCATAGGTGTTAATTGATTTGTTTAGTTAACAAAGAATATCTAACCCCACCAAAGGTGGTATTTATATAAAAAAGAGAGAATCAATAAAATATCAATTTATATCTTTAATAACCTAGTTAATATGAGCAAGCTAATTAATTTAGTTATTATATCCATAAATACTCCGCTAATATAAATGATAAAAATTTGCATGAATATTTATTGAATCCGTATATATGTTTATTTTTAGATAATTATTTATTGAATTTGTATCTATGTTTATTTTTATGTTATTAGATTATATTTAATTAATCTGTATATATGTTTATTTTATGTCATTAGATTAGGAACACAAAAACCAAACTATCGTGAGAGGATGTTTAGGATTTAATTTCGTTTTTAAAAGTTTGAATAATAAATTAAAAACCACATACATTCCTTCCTTAGATCGACCTTGGGAGTATACTTATCATTTTCTTCGAAATGATTCGTGCACTTGCGAGAGTTTTATAAATATTAAAACCAACGTATTTGCGAAGATCGGCGATGCCGGTTTTCGTTCATCAGAGGTAGCCAATATGATGGTTCTATGGAGTATTTTAAAATTCCAAAACATAAGCCTCAGACGGTAAGTAAGGAGAAATACACTAAAATTGAAGAAGAATTCAACTCCTTTAAGGCCTCAGTGATGAGTGAGATTGCCACTCTAAAAGAACATCAATCATAACAACTGTCAGCCATGACATCATGCTACAACCAGGGCATGCCATATTGGCCAAGCATGCAGCCATCCATGCCAGGCATACCACCTTCCATGCCAGGCATACCACAATCCATGCCAAGCATGCCACCTTCCATGCCAGGCATGCCATCCACACAATCTCATTGTGCTCAAACTACATCTAGTATAGGATATAGCCATCCTATTGGTCCTCATTATATGCCAGGAATGCATATGCAATCAAGTAGTGGTTCATTTTCTCCAATGCAATCTGCACATTCTTACCATAAATCAAACCAAGATGAACATTTTGGTGAGAATGTACATCTAATAGCTACCCCACATGAGAGTCCTTTTCTATTTGATGTATCATATGTGGTAAGATTTTAATTTCTGGTGTATATAATTTATTATTTTTAAATTCTTATTATATGTTTTATTTTTTATATATAACATTTAAAATTTTTACAGAATATGAAATGTTTGTTGAAACATCCTTCGTCAACGGACTATGTTGCTATTGGAACGGTACAACAATTGAGCGATGATCAGATGATTCATAATCAATATTTTCCTAATCATTGGCGAATAGTAATTGATCAATCATTGTTTCATGATTTTCCACTACTTGTGCCTTCTGATGCTACCACAGTCCAAGAGGCAGTTGGACAGTATGTGGCTTGGCCGTCGATTCAAGTTTTTCTAAATTTTGACATGGTACTATTTTTTAACTTAAAAAATAACACTTGTTTACTACTATTATTTAATTATATCTTATATTGTTACTAAAAATACATATATGATACTTTTTTGGTAGTCTATTATACCAGAACTCTTAAATGCGGCACATTTAAGAGATACGAAGCAAGTATCTCGTGCTAAATCTATGACTAGTGGCCAATCATCGTGCACCAAGTCATTCAAGAAGAAGCCTTGGAAAAAGTATAGTCATACTTATGCGTTAAATTTCAGTAGAAATCTTGGCACTTTGATGACTATTGTTGGGAGGGCATCTAGCATAAATGATGGATGGACTGTGTCACTTCCTATTGAAATTTCTGGTGTAGACCTCGGCCAAACTTATATATCGATCGAGTGCTTGTTGCAAATATTTGAATATCAAATGATCGATTTAAGTATAATTCAAGTGGGGACAAAGTGAGTCCTCAATCTAGTTAGTTTTCTTTTATTTATGCAGAACATATATAATTATATTTATATTATCTAATTATATATATATATATATATATCTTTTATATAGGGCGTGCTATTATCGACTTCAACATAATCACTCATCACATTTAGCAATGTTCTATGATTCTTCATATGTCAATCAATATCAAGAGAAGGATGTTAACATCAGAGCTAAACAATTATGTGATAGAGCATCAACGCTTAGCAGAAATCGAAAGTTGATAATCCCTTGGCCATTAAGGTTTGAACAAGGCCAAGATCATTGGATGTTGGTAATCATTGATATGTTCAATAATCATGCTTGGTAGTGTGACTCAGCGTCCATAGAACTGAGTAAAGATACAAAAGCAGTTGTTGAAATGTAAGAGTTATATATAGTTACATATTAGTTTTTTCTATTATTTTTTGTAATATTTAATAAAAACTAATCGTTTTATACCTTGATAGGGCATGGAATTTGTGGAACAAGTTTAGGGGCATTGTCCTTAAAAAATCTCATAAACTTATATGGACAAAAATTATGGTATGTACAATTCAATATTAATAATTTTATTAATTTTACAATTAAATAATAAGGATGTTCGAATATGAAAATTCATGTATACATGCACTTTTTTTTGTAGGTTCCACAACAAAATAATGGAGTCATGTGTGGTTATTATGTCATGAAGTTTATGAGCGAAATCATCACAAATATCAAAATTCCAATTTATGATGTGGTAATATATTTTACCCATATACATACAAGTTTTTAACATATTTGAGTTTGTTTTTGTAAATAAATGAAATTATATTCTTATTTTGATTTTGAATACATGTTGTTCTTTGGTTGGAACAAGACGGGTTACAACCAGCAAATATTTGATAATTTATGAGAGGAATGGGCAGAACACATGGTTCAAATTATATCATCACAAGAAGAATCAGGAGAAGATTCTCATGATCTTGAATAGCATATGACAACATAACAGTAAATTTTTTAATGATTTAATTTCTCTATCTATTCCTGTGTCTGACATCACTTGTTTGATGATGATTAATCATATATATGCTCATGTATTTGGGGGAATGCATTGTTTTATGGACCTATTTTTGGCCCAAACTACATCTCATCTCTCTTTCCTACTTTTCTTACGAACTCATATTAACACTTTATTAATCATTTGTTTATAAATATGAATTTATCTAGAATCTCTGCTAGTATTTTTAATGATATAATGAGCTCTAAATGTACAAATCAGGTGTACGTAACTCCAATTTGTTTCTTGGTTTGTATGAGTTTTGGTGCACATGAACGTGTTCTATATGTTTAAGGGCACCAAAACTCACACAAGCCAAGTAAGAAATCGAAGTTACAATTGATTTCATATTTAGAGTTCATTATATATAGCATTATAAAATACTAGTAGAGATTCCAGATAACTTCATATATATATACAAATGATTAATAAAGTGCTACTATGAGTTAGTCAAATGTCGATGTACGTGGTAATCTCTTTTTGATGGTAATATTTATAATGATTTAATTTATTTATTCGTATGTCTGAAGTTTAAACTGTTTTTTTGATGGATGTTTTACATGCTCATGTATGTAGGGGAATATTGTTATATGGATCAGCTATTTTTTTGTCATAATCCTTGTGAAGGCCAATCAAGATTCTAAGCCAACCAAGCTTACTCGATCGCATAATAATTATACTTTGACGACATTATTTTATTTGTAATTTAAGTTAACTATATGTATTATTTATGCATTATTTGTTTTTGTAATAAATTTAATTATCAAGTAATTAAATATATTTAAATTTTTAATTATTTGTATTATTATTTATTTTTTAGTTTTTTTATGTTATATATATATATATTGAATAATACGAAAAATAAAAATAAAAATAAAAACAAATATGAAAATGTTACACGTAAAGTCGGTTCACGGGATGAACTGACCTTACACGTAAAGTCGGTTCACGGGATGAACCGACTTTAATGCCTATTTATGTAGTAGTGAATACTAATATTGGAATTATGAAAAAAATAATGGGTTAGTCCTTCTATAACAAGCATTATTTTTTTGTGTTTCAAACAAACATAAAGAATTAAGAAATACTTATCGTAACTATTCGTGTAGATGAAATTAGTAATATTATCCATGAACATATTGAGCAATATAATAGAGAAGTAAAAATTTTAAATACCGATATTGCACTTCAAGTAGGCAATGACTTTACTCATAATTTTGGTCTTGATGAAGTAATGGCAAGTGAATTAGTAGAATTTGAACAAGGTATGATAGGAATTGCTCTAAATTTGGAATCAAATAATGTCATTGTGGTATTAATGAGTGATGGTTTGATGATACAAGAGGAAAGTTTTGTAAAAGCAATAGGAAAAATTGCTCAGATACCAATAAATGAGGCTTTTTAGGCCATGTTATAAATTCCCTTGCTAAACCTATTAATGGTCGAGGTGAAATTGCAACTTTTGAATTTTGATTAATTGAATCTCCAACTCTGGGTATAATTTCAAGACATTCTATATGTGATCCTCTTCAAATAAGAGTTATTGCTATTGATTCGATGATACCTATAGGATACGATTAAGTAGAATTAATTATTAGGGATAGACAGACTGATAAAATAACAATAACCACAGATACAATTCTTAATCAACAAGCGAAAAATGTAGTACATGTTTATGTAGCTATTAGTTTAAAAGCATCTTTTATGGCTCAGATGGTGACTACTTTATAGGGAAGGGGGTGCAATGAAAGTAGCTAAAATGGCGGATTCTCTGGCTACATTACAATATTTGGCTCTCGTCATTTGCTAAGGTATGCTTCCAAATAGTGAGCTTTAGTACACAAGTCATTGAATCCCTTAAAGGTTTGGAGCAAAAATATCCATGAAAATTCATGCCTAAAGTTGTTCATTCACATCTTAAGGAGCTCATACTGAGTAAACTTCTGGGATAGGAAAAAGTAAGGGCTCACCATCTTGCAATGAACTCCATGATAGATTCATTTTCCATTTTCTTGATCATGAGTTATTCAAGAAATCCAATTGAATATATATGAAAAATAGAGGAATGGAATATTGATATATTGATATTGACTAATATATATATATATATATATATATATATCTGAGGTGAAGTTCAATTTTGTCTCAGATTTTGTCAGAAAACATCCATCCTATTTTATAAAAAAGGAAAGGTGTATACATTAATATTCATAAACCTAACCAATGATTAATCATGATTTCATAATTGAAAAATTACATATAGGTTTTAAAAGAAGGGAATGTTATGGTAAAACTTCATTAAAATGATAAGCGAAGAGCCAACATTGAGGTGCTAAACCTTCCAGTTGATGTGAGCTCTTTGAAAAGATCAGCCTATTATCCCTAGAGTAACTTTTATCCATTGAGTGATGGCCCTTCCAATTGGCACTGTCAGATCACTAAGGCCAAATTTCATCCTTGCTCGACGGGTGGGTCTTGCAATCAAGCTCCCTTCTGCCTTTGCACTCAAGGGTCAATCTTCGTCTAGTCTGAGGAAACCTTTACATGTCTCTATTACCTTTTGGGAGGATTTTATATCATTTATACAAATACAATATTCTGATTATTAAGAACTCAACGGAAAAGGGAAGTTTGGTTTCAAACCCCCGTTTGAACAAGAGAGGTATGCCATACTAATATGGCTTGGATGATCCACATCTCAAGGTCAGGTGCTGATGAGCACATTGAACTATTCATATGGCTGATAGCCATCATAGGGCAATCATAATGATGTAATTATTAGGGGCTTTTGTCAATCTTTTCAACCTTGGTTCATAAGGACGTAAATAAGGAAAGAGAGGGTTGGTGTTTCTCTCACTTTTGGCATAGCAGACCCACAATGAGAGGCCCATATGACAGACTTTTAGCTTAGTTGTAGAGCATACCCATTTTTATGCCCTTTTCATAAAAGAAAAGAAAGGGATATGGCTTCTCTCTCTTTTGGCATAGCGAGCCCCCAACGGGAGGCCTGCACGATGTGCTATAAGCTTAGTTGTAGAGTGTGCCCTTGATAATTGCATCATTGTGCCTGGATTGTCAGGGTTTTTTGCCACATGGATAGTTTAATATGCTTATCAATACTTCATCCTGAGATGTGGATAATCCAAGGCATACTAGCATGGTGTACGTTTCCTGTTCGAGTTGAGATTTGAAATTGAACTTCTTCTTAGAAGGATAGATTGAGTGATTCAGGTGAGATCTAATGTAGATCCAACTTTATATTCACTCTGGGGATCCAGACGATTCAGGAGGGATCACCACAACTTCTCTCTTCTCAATAATCCATACATCCCTTATCAATATATAGATAGTTATCTCTCAAGCACGGGTTTAGGTTTGACCTCAATGGGAAAATAAAACGAAGTACCAAACAACATATCTTCACAGGCCTTAACTCCCATAATTCTCCCATTAAAAAATAGAATATATATCTTTCTATCAATAGAATGGAAAGAGGAAGAAAAAAATTATATTTTCTCTCCTATTTAATACGGTGCTAAAGAATCAAATTATCACTATATTTATACATATTTCTAGTTCTTCTTCCAAGTGCATTCGTCATAAATTTTAAAATTCTAAAATTTCCTATTTTAGTGAACATAGTCTTCCAAAAGTTATATATGGACAATGAGGAAGAACATAACTCTTATTTTGTTTTACTTTTTATTTCTTTTTAATTTTGATTGTTCAAAGAGTTTGTTCTTGCATATCCCTACTTGTTTTCCAAATTAATCTCGTGGATATGAGTAATTCATATACAACATCTCTTTCTTTTATCAACGGTTATACCAATTGATATGCTTCAATAAATAACCAAAATTTAATTTCTTGATTTGTATCTTCAATTTTTAGAAACTTATAAAATTCTTCGATTATGCCTTAATCAATGAATCTAAAAAAACCATGATTCAATCCAAGTATTATAGACATTTTTTCATTTCCACCTCCAAGCATTTTATGATTTCTCGTTTATAGAAATAAAATCTTATTTCATTGTTTGTTCATTCTTCATCAAATAATATGAATCGATGTGGAAATTATGAAATTTTTATTCTATTTACTGAATCACATGAAATTGTACCCATGTAACTCTATATAATATATGGAATGTATAAACTATAGAAGAATAATGGAAATTTTTATATTCAAATTGGAATTTAATTTGTAATAGATAAAGATGTAAAGAAATTAATAAATATCATTTAACTTATGGAGTTTCGTATAGAATATCAAAATTCAACTTCTTTTATTATTATGATATTTTTATTTTAATTGGATGCCATAAATGGAAATGGATTCGTGATTTTATACTTTAAATAAGTACATAAATCGTTTTCTTGTTTTGTTTAATAATTGGGGTAGGCTTCAAAAATTATAATTTATAATTAATCCTATTATGTATGATCAACAGAACCACGTGGGAAGCTCGTATTATTCCTCTGAACTCAGAGCAGAGATTTATAGCCATTTTTATTGTTAAGTTAATATGATATTTTAATTGAGCTATTATAATTTAATAGATTCTCAAAATATATTTAATTATTTGAATTAATTAAATTTTATCACATAATTGAGATTTTAATTTAAATTAAAACATAAAAAAATTTCAAGAAATTTAATGTCAAAATAAAATAATCAATTTTCTTCTGATCAATATTGATCGATCTTTATATTATTTTAATTTATCTAATTTGTGGTTTAAGTATTATAAATATAATTTTCATACATTTTAATTTTATAATTATTAATATCAATTTCTTTGTCTCTTTTTTTTTCTTATTCATTTTCTTCTTTCTTTTTATTATTATTTTATAAGTGAGAGTAGAAGGAATGAGGGAGAGAAAAAGGGTGAGAGTGAAAAAAGTAGGAAAAATATTTAATTTTTATTTTAATTTTAGAAAATCTTAATTTTTAAATTTTTTTTAATTTAATTGATAATATTTTTAAATTATATAAGTAAAATGAAGTAATTTCTAACATGAGTTAGACAAATTAATACAAAATTCATGAAACTAAATTATTGAACATTTGTTGGTTGAAGATAGGGATGGTAGGGATGCGAGGGGCGGTGGGACAATATGTCAAATGTTTGTATCGATTTATAGTGTATTTGAATAATAATTATAATTATGAGCCTATAATAACTTTTTTAGGATTTAATTAAATTTTAATTTTTTTAATAATTATTTTAGAAAGTTAAAATATTAATATATATTTATTTAATTATATTATTTCAAAATTAATATTAATTTTTATTAATTAATTATTTATCGTATATTTTAAAATAAAATTAAAAAACTTATATGTAAGAATAAAAAAAACTTAATCTAACTATTTAAGGAGTCTTGTATTTAATATTAAAGCATTTTTTTTTTATCTAATATGTACATAAACAGATATAATATTAGTTAACTACCGTTTTATTATTATAATAAGCCTTATACTTAATCAATGGTTATTTTTGAGAAAGATAATCATAATTACAAATTTAATTATAAATGAATGAAATTTCCATGTCTAACTGAAGAGTATCAATTCAGTTCATAAAAGAAAAAAAGGTTAAAAGGAATTAAATTGATGAGTGGTACGTGGTCAAATTTGACAGCTTATCTTAAAAGAAAGAGAGAAGATAATTAAATTACGTATACGAAAAGCTTGTCGATAGAGTCTACGTCTCTGCTATTTAAAAGCTTCAAAGCTCACTTGTCATGCAGTATCTGAGAAACTATGACAAAGTAATTTTTATACGATGAAATACGGTAATAACTAATGTAATCGGTGGGATTATTATTACATTTTATTTTATTATTTTTATAATATATTTATTATTAAATTTAAAAATTATCAAAATATATTATAAAAATAGCAGTATAAAATAATCCCACGTTACAATTGCACCCATTTCCTTCACATAACCAGCTTGCATTGATGGCTGTCATCTCACAGTCAGACATAACTCGTATTTTTTCATTACTTTTTAAATATATTTTTTATTAATTTTGTTATTTTTCTATTAAATATTAAATATTTATTATAAAAATAAAAATATATTAAATTTAAATTTTATTAACTTAAAATATAACTTAATCAAAAACAACAGTAAATAATTTCCCTCCACCAATATTGATGAGTAGTGCTGTTAGACGTAAAGTTGTATATATGGATGGATAAAATAATGGGTACGTGTAGTATAATGTTTTACTTATTTTAATTTTATAAATTTAAGCAAATATGTTTATATATATCATCACTTTTTATTAATTTTATTCTAAAATAATTTTTTTACCATTAACTATATATATAGTCATCTTAAAATAAAAATAAAAAGTATTATATTAATTTTTTTAAAAATTTAATGCATATTAATATATTTTAATCATTTTATTATTATATTTTTAATTTTTTAATTATTTTTTAAATATTTTAATCTTTTTAGATATATTTTTTTAATTTTAACATAATCTTAAATATAATGGAATTAAACTTAATGAGGAGGATATTATATGTTTGGAGCAAAATATATATAAAAAAATTTTAAAAAGAAAAATAAAATAATAAAAATGATTAAAATTAATATAAAATGTCTACAATATCTATAAATATAAAATAAATAAAAAATATAATTAATTTATAAAAATAAAGTGATGGTATTCTTATCTAAAATAATTATGGAACTTATTAATAAAAATCAATTAAAATACAATGGGTTAATTATCAAAAATAACTCAAGTTTTAAAATAAAATCACATATATTTTTAATATTTCAAAATATCATAAATATTTCCAAACTTAACGAAACTAAAGTAACAATATTGAATAATAATCTTTTATATATAAAATTGGCAAAACAAATTGATATATCTCAAGAATCAAACATTAACTCCTTACAAAATATAAATAAAATACAAAAGAAACTTCTAAATAAAATAAGAAAATATAGCAAAACATACATAAAAAATTTACAAAATTAAAGAATGAGAAAAGAAATATTGAGAAACAACCCAAAGATAAAGAAGTTATAATCCTAGTTTAATGGAATATAGAAAATAATTTGAAGGATAGTTTATGGGCCTTGAGAATAAGGATATAGAAAAATTAGTTATTTTGTTAACCCTAATAGATGAAAAACTAAGAAAATATTATGATAAAAAAACTTCGTATAAACAAATAGGAAGATGATATGACAATGATTAGTGAAATTGATTATGGACTAGAAAATATAATTCCAAAAAATCATATAAAACCAATTTCATTACCAATTTTTATCAAGAAAGGAAAATCAGACCTACATATAGAAAAAAGAAATAGGGAACGGCCAAAAAAATCTAACATTCCTTATAGGTGAAAACAACAACCCAAAATAGAAGAAGTATTACATTGGAAAACTAGAAGTAGTATCTCACCATAATCCAAACTTCGTAAAAATTATAAATATAATTTTTTAGATTTAAATTGTATAAGAGACTGGAAAAAAGCCTTGGATAAATGGTCTAGTAGTATAAGTATAATTGTACATACTTTTTCAACCACAATCAAATCCTTGAACTTGTACATTCTTAGTAGCTCATAAAATGACAGAAAATATTAAAATTTGATTTACAAACTTAATAGAGCAACCAATATTTACATACGTAGGGGAATGCTCCCATGGGTATGGACTACTTAGATACTGTAGTAAATGAAATATACAAGAAATTTATTGAAGAAGATAAAGATAGGCATATCACTGAATCAAGTGAAAATAAAATTGAGGAAGCAAAATGGAATTTAACAAGTATAAAAATATGTGACATGTGTCATATAAATTCCTTTATTTTTGAATATGAAATATATTTATCATAAATTACCTCCCTCGATGCAAGAAAATTATAAGGAAACATTTTTCAAAATTATCTAAAAATATTACATAAAACTATAATAGAATAATGGAATAAAAGAAATAGGAAAACTATGTACACACTTCAAGAGGAAGAATAAAAAGTCTTAAAAATTTAAAACTTATTAAATTTCAAGAAATATAGGAATATAAACAAATATATGAAATGATAAAAACTATTGTGATAAAAGAGATTTTAGAATGCCAAAAAATATTTATGTAATTAAAATCTTACAAATCAAAGTATAAAAAAATATAAAAAATACAAAACGTTCAAAATATATAAATTTTGAAAATATGACTTTCCAAAAGATAACATAATGTATAATAAATAACCTTATAAAAAAAGATATTTTAGGAGAAAATGTATATAATCAACCCAAATTGTGTGCAATGGGTACACAAATATATGTGTCGCAAACAATTAACCTAACTATAAGAAAAGATTATTCTCATGGATATTATATTATTAAAAACTAATTTTACAACTAAAAATAAATATCAATTTTATGGTATTTTGAAAAAGTAAAATTAAAAAAACTAAAAGATAAATAACAGTAATTAATAACTCAAAATTAGCAGCTAAGATGATATATGAAAAAAATATCTTGGAATACTTAATCCTCTAATTTTTTAAGCATGTGAATCATAAAAACCTCTCGAATATAATTACCAATCAATTACATGATCAAATGAATCCAACCTAACATGTATTCGTTTCTCAAGTAAACTACACATCATATAGTAATTAACCTAATTACACTCTCATGTCAATTAGATTGCATACTACTCGTTAAATTTTTTCAATTATGGATTACATATAAAAGAATCGTACATCTCTACCTAGAAACTATGCATGTTATTTAATCAATACAGACAATTAAATAATTCTCTCAAATTTATTTAATTGTCTTAATAGATCAATTGTGGTTAAATAATTAATAGCATAAAAATCATATTACATAATATAATTACATTGAAATTATAACTAGGGTAAAATATTAAATCATCACATACAGAAATTGGGTTCATAATATCCCTAGATTAATAAATTAGCTTGGCATAATTAAGCTCATAAATCTTATATTTTTCCTAAAGAAAGATGTGAAAATTTATAACAAAGGGAGAATAATAATAAATACAATTAATCTTATATTTTTTCTCTTAATTATATTGAAAAAGCTAATCTATTTTAGAATTGTATTGAGATTGGAATGCAAAAAACGAAACCCAAATCGCACATTGTGCATGACAAGCACATTGGGATATATATATATATATATATATATATATATATATGTGTGTGTGTGTGTGTGTGTGTGTGTGTATGTATGTATGTATGTATGTATGTATGTATATGTGTTTGTGTGTATTACATGACACATGTTGTCATTTGAGATTAAGAGTTAAATAGTGCCACGCCAGTGGTTTTTTTGTTGTTGGAATTAGCATGTTGTGTACATCCATATGCCTATTAAGTGAATCCACTTCTTCTAAGTACATCCATGGTATCTCTAAATACATATATTGTCAAATAAAAAATCATAAAAATCCCAAAAAAAAATAGAAAAGAAATATTTTCTCATAATTAATTTGTAGCTCGTTCCACCTATATTCACATAATTAAACACATATTAAATATTTTTCTTGATATTTTAGCACAAAACAAGATAAATAAGTTCTTTAAAAGTAACCAAAATCCATTTAGCTAACATGATGTGGGTAACATATTCATAAATATATATATTAATACATGCATATTTAGCAAAACTATCTCTCTCAAAAATCGTACAATTTTGTGACAAGGATGTTCACATATTCATCAATCAAAGTTCCATAAATAAAATGGATATTTAAGGTTTTGGAAAATTGAGTTGTGTGTGTGTTGCAAGGGATATCATCCAATGCACTCATGAAATTAATCTATATGAATTAGTTCAATCTTAAAACAAGTCTTATAAGTTTATTTTTCACATCCCTCTTTACTAATATAAATATGTATTTAGCTAAAGATTAATAATATTTTACATGCTAGTAATGTAAGGCTTATGTGGGGGTCGATAAATAGAGACATTTAGGCTTTTGGTGGGGTTAGATATTCTTTGTTAATTAAAAAAATTAAATAACACGTATAAGTGGAGTCGATAATTACTTTGATTAATTAAATTAATCTCTTTTTCCTAATAGATTGAAAATGAACCGTTTAAATGCTACCTTTGGTGGGGTTAGACATTTTAAAGTTTATTCAAGGTATACAACAAATAAAAGAGCACTACTTAAAATCAAACCGGATAATTAAACCTTAAAATATAATTTTTAGATTTAAGTTTTTAATAAAAAAAATATTTCTCTCTAACATCCTTAATACAAAATCTAGAATAAAAACAAAATCAATTTATTTTATAGAAATATTTTACCTATTTAATATTTTGCAACCATAACAACGTTATTATTATATCATATTTACAAACAAATGGTTATGTTAAATTTAATCACACACAAATTAAACATAACATATAAGAATAAAAAATAAAAAATAAATGTAAAAAATCCATTTTAAAATTATACCTCAAAGGAATCATGCAAAACTTTGATGCTAATTATGTTGCTATAAAACCTCGAAACAAATTGGCATTTCTGTTTAATGAATCAAAAACTAAAAATCTATAAAAGCATAGCTAGTTCTTCCCAAAAAGAGAATAAATTTAAAACTAAAAACTAAAAAAACTAAGAAAAAAATAAAGCTTTTTTACGCACGAAATTTTAGTGTTTTTGACATTTTTGACCATTTTGACCTATTTTATCCAATTTTTTCATATTTTGACTTTTCCTCATTTTTCTCAACATATTTGTGATATATTGTCTCCAGTATTTTTCTTCAAGTATTTAAGTTATTTTTGAATGAAAATACCTGAAAAACAATACAAATACCTATGATTCCGGAAAGACAAATTTATATAAAAATATGATAAAATCATATAAATATAAATATATTTAATCAATTAAAGTATATTAAATTATGATAATTTTAGTGCTTTTTAAGCACTTATCACAACCCCCAACTAGCTTTTTTATAGTCTTTTAGGAAGAGAAGCAATAAAAACTATCCTAAATCACTTCCTTGGATTGACATGGTTAACATTAACAAAAAATGAAAACAAAATAAAACAAATAAAATAATAAGTTAACTAAAATTTAAAATAAAGTAAAAAGACTAAATTAAAATGATGAAATGAAATACAAAATACATCATACTTATAATCTCTTTTAAATGTCATAATTAAAATCTTAAGGATAGGTTATTTCAACTTTCTAAACATTTATGATTTATTATAATAATTAGTTGAAAATCATTTTCTTATTTCATATCAAAAATGTATCAATTTAATTTCACCCAAAATTATTGTCAATCATCCGAATTCACTTCGACTCTTTCCTCACAAGTCAATACTCTCAAAACACTAAATTCTATAGGTTCAAACACTCATACTAACTTATATGCAAAAGAGTTGATATATAGAAATGAAGTAATATGTTTGCATGTGTTTAGGCCCCTAATCACCATAATATCATCCATTTTTGCTTCCCTTTCCAATCTAAATAGATGGTCTACTACTTGATTTTATATTCTTTTTTATCATGGATTTTCAAGTCAAATTATTGTAGAAGGAGAACCTATCTTATAAATCTTGGTTTCACATCCTTCTCTGTCATGAGGTACTGTTATGTGTTTTAGGAGAAAATAAAACGTGCAAGCATACACGGTCACAAGTAATAAAATTTGATAAGTAAGTTATCGTTCCCACGGAGATTTGTTACTATAGTTTGTTGAGTACTAAAATTATCTCTCTCTGATTTTATCCAAAAGGATCGTTGATTGGAACAAGTTAAGAAAAGAGGTTAATAATAAAATAAAAGAAATCTAGGATTGCAATTTTTCACCAAATTAATCAACTCAAATCATGTTATTTTCTTTTGATTTATATTTTTTTGGTACATTTAATTTGTCAACCGAAAACTTCTAATTTTATCCATACATCTCTTCCGAGCTCCGTATAAACACACCTCGTTAAATTAATTCACTATATTCCTATGAGAATTAAACTCACCAAGATTCATTACGTTCTAAGTTCTCAAATGGCCACACATACAATTAGGGTATATTCCTATCCTTTATCATACATGTTATTCTATCTATGAGCAATTTACACAAAAATGCCTCTTCCAAGTTTATATATGTGCCACAGATCATTTGATAAAATTCGTAAATAATCAAAAGCATTAAGCACAAAATAGAATAAACAACTCAAACTTCTAATAAATCGTTCAAAAATAATTAAAATAAAAGCTCATAAATTTAGATCAAATGCAACCCTAGAAAAATTAAATTACTTCATAAATTTAAAATAAAATTACCCCAGTTACAGAAAATGAGATGAAGAACACAAAAAATTAAAACATCTCTTAGCACAAATATTTGGCACACGTAGAACACAAAAGAAGCCAAAAATGGCTTCTGCATGTTCCACAGTCCAGAACCGAATACTACTAAAAATCTCAAATTCTAAACTCTCAAAAAAACTCCTTAACTCTATCATAATATCCCCTATTTATAGCTAAAAAAATACATCTAAAATAATACATTTTTTTCAGAAACGCGTAAAATAATTGCATCGAAACTAAAATCGACACGTATCGATATTCGATATCAAAAACGTTATTTTAATTCACGTGTGACACACAAAGTAGAGCCGTTTCTGATTTTTAATTCAAAGTACATGCCACGTGTCAGCGCCTGATTCATTGCAAGGATTAATATGGACACGTGGCAGTATTTCATTGGCTACGGGAAACGATTGCACGTGGATCAACTGCACGGGAAAATAGCGCGAGGGACGTGGGAGACAACGGCTGCAATGCGGGCGTGATCCTGCATTTTCGTGCTCATCGTAACATGCCACGTGTCAGAATGTTATTGGCTGGAAGGGAAAGTGGGACACGTGGCAGATTGTGATTCGTAGAATAATCGGGCGCATGTGGATCGACTTCACGGGAAAATAGGCGTGCGAACGTGGGGAGACAGCGGCTGCAACGCGTCAGACACGTGCGTCCCACCTGCACGCCGGCCTGCGCGGCAGGTGGGCCCGACTTGGGCACCGAGCCACGTGATAGAGAAACCTGCACCCACTCGCGTTGGTCGGGTGTGATAGAGACGTGCGCATCATAGTCGTTTCTTCTCTGATCTGACGGTCCACGTTGCGCGTGTGGCTTAGGGCGCGTGGACTTCTTCTCACCTGCGCAGAAATTAAACTTTAATTAATTGAATTTTGACACAAAAATTTAATTCAAATTACATTTTTAACTTTCTTTAATTACAGTTATGCCATTTTCTAATTTAAATTAAATTTTTAAACTTTTAATAATTACAATTAAGCCCGATTTTAATTTAAATTATATTTTCAACTTTTATTAGGTACATTATTGCAAAATGATCCATGTAGATAGTCACTTTGGTTCTAACCAAATAATATCTGAATTTCTCAAAGGCATACAAAATGGAAAGGATTTCTTTCAATGTCTCATTTAGTGTTTTGCTTGCATAATATATGGAATTGAACATTTTATCTCTTTGTTGTCCAAGAACAAATCCAATAGCAAAATCAATTATGTCCCACATCAACTCAAAGGGCTTTCTCTAACCAAGTGTGACTATAACTGGTACTGACACTAGTTTCTCTTTAAGCACTTGGAATGCCTTTAAATATTTATCTTAAAATTTGAAAGGCTTATTCCAAAAGATTGCACAATGGTTTTGAGATTTGGGAAAAATATTTTATGACTATACAGTAAAAGCCCATGTGCCCAAGAAAACTTCTTACTCCTAGTACACTGATAGGTGGTAGTAGTTTTTCAATCACTTTTATCTTAGCTCTATCCACCTCAATACCCTTAGTTGAGATTTTATGGCCTAAGATGATATCTTCATATACCATGAAATGAAACTTCTCCTAGTTTAAAACCAAATTGGTTTCTTCATATCTTTGTAGCACTAGGGAGATATAGTGTAGACATTCACCAAATGTGTTTCCAAGTATCAAAAAATTATCCATGAATATTTCTTGATTCTCTTCCACTATATATGAGAAAATAGCCATCATGTAGCATTAAAATGTCATAGCTGCATTGCATAATCCAAACAACATTCTCCTGAAAGCAAAACTTTAATAAGGACAAGTGAAGGTGGTATTTTCTTGTTCTTGAGGTGCCATAACTATTTGATTATGACCAGAGTATCCATCTAGAAGGCAAAAGAAAGAATCCCTAGCTAATATATCAAACATTTGATCCATGAATGGGAGAGAAAAATGGTCCTTCCCAGTAACTTTATTCATTTTTTGAAAATCCTTACATAGTCTCCATCATGTGATAGTTCACCACAATGATTCCTCTTTTCTTTGGTACACATTAAACTAGGCTTATGCATTACCTATTTGATATTGTGCATCCCTGGTGGGTTTAGCTTTCTCTTTTAGCAAGATTTTTGCATGCATATGAAGGGCTTTATGGCTTTGATGTCGATAATAGACCAACCTATAGCTCTTTGGAAGTTCCTTAGCATATTTAGTAGTGCTTCTACTTGCTCCATACTTGGACTAGCAGAAATTATGACTGAAAGTGTCACATTATCACTACTACAAAAATGGGTATTTAAGTCGATACGTAAAGTCGGTTTTTTCCAAAAACCCACTTTAAATTGGTTTAAAGTCGGTTCGGTATAGAACCGACGCTATCCACGTAAGATGTAGCGTCGGTTGATGTGTCGAACCAACACTATGTGTGGATGTAGCGTCGGTTCTAGGTGTCAACCGATGCTTTCCACGTAGCATAGCATCGGTTGACACCTGGAACCGATGCTATCCACGTAACATAGCGTCGGTTCGACACGTCAACCGACGCTACACACGTGGATAAATCTTTTCTCTTCTTTCTTCCCAAACAGAAACTATTTTCAGCGTTGTAGAACTCTAAAAAACTGGAAACCTCATCCTCCACTCTTTCTCATTTTCTAGCCATTTACGATTACCATTTCCAGCATCGGTTAGTGAGTTTTCTTCCTCTCTAATTAATCTCTTAGATCCTCTATTATTCATATTTTTTTCTGTTATTATGTGTTATTATTTATGTGTATAGATTTTTGTATTATATATGTAGGTTTGTATTATAACATAAGGAGAAGAATATGACGATCTTGAATAAAATAGAACAAAACCATGGTAATTTTTCTGTTATTAATTAATATTTTATTTTTCAAATATTTGTATTATTTGAACTATTTGCTAAACTGATTTTGGTTTTTTTCTGCTCGAATACATGTTGAAAATGAATAAATTTAAAAAAAAAATAAATTAAAGTCGGTTCACACCTTGAACCGACTTTAAACTTTAAGTAATTTAATTTAAAGTCGTTTCATCAAACCGACTTTAATGCCCCTTTTGTAGTAGTGTATATCACCCAAAAATCTATAATGAAGATGAGTTGGTAAAGGTTTAAGCTCTAATTTGGGTGGCTCCTCAATGGATGCTTAAGCCTTGAGCTTGTCTCAAGACATTCCACAAATGAATTTGATACACATATAAAAGATGTGTCTTCCAAAATGTTCAAAAAATTCACGATATCAACCTTTGATTCCATGCTTTCAACATTAAAATAGGTTGAGTTATTTTCTAGTGAATTGATGTCATTGTTCATAGCATCATGTGTTAAAGTTTTAAGTGGGGTAGTTCAACTAGTTTTGTTAAGCTATCAGTATGAATGTGTGGGCCTAAGTGAGTGTTATGGTTTTCATTAGCATATGTGTTCATAGAATTAAGAAGTTCCTCCCTAAAGCATCACTAGGGCATATGTTATAAAGCACATAAGTGGTTAGCTCCTTAGTAACATCTCTATGCTCTCTTTATCCACTAGTTCCTCCCCATCCTTGTTAGTTTCCTATTTCTCTTCATCCTTTTTAGAGTCATATAAAATTTTATTACTCCTAAAGGCTAGGGATTTATAGTGATCCTTACATTTTCTTCTTGGGTTTATAAGTGTATCACTTGGAAGGTTACGTTGAGATTTTTAACTTATGACCTAAGCAAGTTGCCCTTTTTGAGTCTTTAAATTTTGAATTGAAGCCTCTTGAGTGGACACATTTGTATTTACTACTGACCTGATGAAATATTTCATTATCCCCATTAAAGCATTTATATTTTCCCTAATAGGTGGCTTCTTCTCTTGGATTTATAATTGCTGTGGTTTTTGAAAACCAAGTGGTGGAAATGATTGATGGTTGAATCGATTACAACCTTGATTGTTGTTATTACTCCAAGATAAATTTGGATGTTGTCTCGAACTTGGGTTATATGTGATCAAGTGTGGATTATTGTTTAGGTTCACATTACCCACATAACATGTTGATTCAAGATTATTTGGACAATTATCAAACAAATGAGATCCACCACAAAAGATGTAAGACACCCCTAAATCTTGGACCTTGTTTATACGTGCTAGCAAGTTTTGAGTCTTCAAAAGATTCACCAAAGATGAAACTTAAGCTGTAAGCACTATGATATCATCTACTTTAGGCACTTTAGTGATCAGGCACACAAATTGTGTGAAATGAATATGCAAGTATACATATTGTAACAAATAATATAATGATAAGAAAAAATTGTTTCCACGAAGATTATGTTATTGAAATTAATTTTTAAAATAAAAAATAAAAATCTAATTTCTATTTTTATTTTTATATTTTAAGAAAGTAAATTAAAAGATCTAAAAATATATGACAATAAATAATTAAATCAGATTTGGTAACTAAGAAGATTTGTGAGAAAATATCTAGGAATACTTAATCTCCCAATTCCCTAAACATGTGAATCACTAAAATCCCCCCAATATGATTATCAATTAATTACATGATCAATTGAATCTAACCTAGCATGTATTCCTCTATCAAGTAAACTACACACCATATAGTAATTAATCTAATCACACTATTATATGAATTAAATTACATACTACTCATTAAGTTCATCAATTATGGATCACATACATAAAAATCATACATCTCTGCCTAGAAACTATGCATGTTATTTGATTAGTGCTTAAAAAGCACCAAAATTATCATGATTTAATAGGGAAATTTCGCAAAGTAAATAAAGCTACATGGAAGGACCATTTTCCTCTACCATTCATGGATCAAATGCTTGACTAATTAGTTGGGAATTCTTTCTTTTGCCTTCTAAATGGATACTCTGGTTAAAACCTAATTACCATGCCACCTGAAGACTAAGAAACGACCATCTCTATATGTTCTTATGGAACATTTTCCTTCAGGAAAATTCCATTTGGATTATACAATGCACCTATAACAATTCAACGCTACATGATATCTATTTTCTCAGATATGGGGGAGAAGCATATATAAATATTCATGGATGATTTTTCGGTCTTTGGATACTTATTTGATGAATGTATTTATTATCTCTCTGTAGTGCTACAAAGATGCGAAGAAATGAATTTGGTTTTAAATTGAGAGAAGCTTCATTTCATGGTATATGAAGGTATAATCCTAGGCCATAAAATCTCAGTTAATGGTATTAAAGTGGAGAGAGCTAAGATATAAGTGATTGAGAAACTACTACCACCTACCAATGTATATGGAGTAAGGAGTTTTCTTAGGCATGCAGACTTTTATCGTAGATTCATAAAAGAATTTTCCCAAATCTCCAAACCTTTATGCAATCTTTTGGAAAAAAAGACATACCTTTCAAATTTGATGATAAATGTTTGATGACATTCCAAGTGCTTAAAGAGAAACTAGTGTCAGTACCAATTATAGTCACACTAGATTGGAACAATCATTTTGAGTTGATGTGTGATGCAAGTGATTTTTCTATTGAATATTTTCTTGACATCGAAGAGACAAAATGTTTCATGTCGTATACTAAACAAGTAAGATACTGAATAAGGCTCAAATGAATTATACTACTAGAGAGAAAGAGCTTATTTCCATTGTATATGCCTTTGAAAAATTTAGATCTTATATGGCTGGAACAAAATTAACTGTGTACATGGATCATTATGCAATAAAGTGTCTCATGATAAAGAAGGAAGCAAAACCAAGATTGATAAGATGGGTTCTCCTTCTATAAGAATTTGACTTGGAAATCTATGATAAAAATGGAACAGAAAACTATGAACATCTCTAGGAAGGATTGGTCAACTAAGTTGGATGTTGCTTTATGGGCGTATATAACTTCATTTAAAACACTAATTAGTACCACCATGTATAAGCTAGTTTATGGAAAGACATGTCCCTTACCATTAGAATTGGAATACAAAGCATAATGGGCACTGAAACAATTGAATATGTCCATAGATGCAGTTGGTGAGAAAATAATGCTTCAAATAAATGAATTGGATGAACTACGGTGGGATGCTTATGAGAATTCCAAGATTTACAAAGAAAAGACAAAAATATGGCATGACAAGGAAATTGTGCACGGTATCTTTGAACTAGGGCAAAAAGTGTTACTGTACAACTCAAGACTCAAATTGTTTCCAAAAACATTAAAGAGTAGATGGTCAAGTCCATTAATCATAACTAAGGTAACCAACCATGGAGCCATTGAATTAGAAAAATAAAGAGTGGTTTATGTTTAATGGGCATAGAGTGAAGCACTATTATGGAGAACAATTATCAAATAAAAAATCTGTGATAACCTTGGTGGATGCACCTTAGGACTTGAAATGACCATCTAGTTAAGGAAATTAAATGTGACGCTGGTTCAGAGGCATCCCAACATTATTTGACTTATATTTTTTTAGGTGAATAAATGTGGAGAACAATGACGCAACAAAAATAATCACTTCAACGACATATGTGGTGTGCCAAGACTAAGGGAATTTTCTTTCTTTTTACTTTGTGATATTTATATGTGTACATTGGGAACAATGTGAAATTTAAGTTTGGGGAGAGAACTTTATTCTCTATTTTAGTATTTAGTATGCATTTTAAATTTTTATGGATTTTTTTTTATATTTTTAGGATTTTTTAATCACGATTTAGATAGAAATTGATAAATATATGGAAAATAAGTGCATGCATGCTTGATATGAAACATATGAACTTAATGATAAAAATTGGTTGTCACGACTAGGATAAGAAATGTAACATGTTTGTTAAGATACTTACATTAATCATGTGATATGCTTGCTAGTTTTGATTGGATTGATTCAATTTTTTATGCACATGTCTGTGATTGATTTTGTTGTTCTTATTGAGAGAAATGTTGTAGTGAGTTATGCGAATTGATGAGATCTACCATATTTTAGAGTCCATTTGATCATCCCTTGAAGAGAAATCCTAAATAGTATTTAGCAAGAGAAATTATTTTGACTTTATTTGGATTGATAGAGCCTTTCAAGCTAACCATTGTCAAATATCTTTTGTCATCTATTTGAGCCTAACAAAGAACCTTTCATATCTTTAAGCCACATTTTATGCGTAACCAATATGAATTACCTTCACCTATGCACCTTTAGCTTGTATGAATAGCTTGTATGAAAAGAAAAAAAAATGAAATCATGTGTTATGTTATAGAATGAGGTGAAATGTAATGCACCCTATAAAAAAAGAAGAAAAGAAAAGAAAAACTCACAACACATTTATATTTCTAATGAAAAAGTAAATAAAATTAAAAATAAGTTTGGAGATGTTGCAAAGCTATAAAAAGAAAATGTGGAATAAAATAAGATGAAAAGAATGATAGTAGATGGTGCATTGAAATATCAAGTTAAAGCTCAATTGTAATTAAAAAGTACATGATAAATAGAAAGAAAAGATAAGATGTGGAAAAATCCTAAATGTTTTCATTTATCGACCTCCATCTAAGCTTTACATTACAAGCATGTAAAGTCCTTATTGATATTTAGCAAAGTGCATATTTATATTAGTGAAGAGAGATGTGAAAATAGACTTGTGAGACATGTTTTAAGATTGAATTGATTAGCATTCTTATATAGGTTGATTTCATGAATGCATTGGATGATATCATGTGCCGCACATACATACGAATCAATTTTTCAAAAACCTTGTATATCCTTGCATTGATGGAATATTGATTTATGAATATGTGAACCTTTTTGTCATAAAATTATAAGAATTTTGAGTGGGATAGTTTTCACTAAATATGCATGTGATTTATTTAGTTAGACTTGGCTTTACTTGAAGTCAAGCAAAGAGTTAAGTTTGGAGGTGTGATAACTCTATGAAAGTAAAGTCATCAGTGCACTTTTCTACTTAACAATATAAACTTTTTAGTGAAAAGGGGTGAAAATATAATTTTTATAAATATTTGGGATTTTTATAGAATATTTATGAATTTTTAACGCATGACCAATCAAAATTTGTCACATGTATGACACATAAGCATGTGAGCTAACGGAACAAGCCAAACTAGTAGAGGAACACAATCATAGATCATCGTGTGTATAGTGTGATGTAGTGCCATGCCACATGTTAGCACAGTGTTCATTTCGACTTCATCCCGCTTAGTCAATGTGCACGCCATGCATCTTCACCTGATCCATGCAACCAATCGACCTGTGTGCCACATGTGGATGATTTAGCTTCCATTGACCAATACTAGTCTCCTTTTCCACTCGTCACTCACTCATTCACACAGTGAATATCGTATACCACGTGTCACTCTTCTATTGGTTGCACTATAAAGTTTTCTTTTTTTTATCTCAACCCTTGATCTGAAGTTGATCTGGTGGCCCAGATTTCACTTGAGTTATAATTAACCCCTTAATCACCCCATAAACCCTAATAAGCTATAATTAACATAATTTTTATCAATTTTTGGAGCTAAAAAGAAAGAAAAATTCAGAAAAATTCAAAAGAAGATACAATTTTGGTGGAGACTCAAGAGGATATTGGTATTAGAATTCAAGAGATTGATTGTATTTCTTCATCTACACCTTTCTTTATCAACTTTTATGTCTTTCTTATGAAAAATATGAGCTTTATGAAAAAAATTAAGTCTAGTTAATTTATTAATCTAGGGGTCTTATGAACTCAATTTTCACCATTTGATGATCTAATATTTTACCCCAATTATGATTTTAATTTAATTATATTATTTAATCTAATTTGTATGATATTAATTATTTGGCTAACATTTGATCTATAGAGGCAATTAAATAGATATGAGAGAATTATTTAATTGTTTGTCTTGACTAAATAAACCCTCAACTAGCTTCTTGCTAGTCTCTTAGCAAGAGAAGCGGTAGAAACTAAAATAAAAAATAAAAATTAAACTATCATAAATTACTTTCATGGATTGACACGATTCCATTTAGCATATGCAACAAGACTTTAAACCACTAGGTTGCCCTAGTGGAGAGGTTTAAGTCTTGTAAGGGTTTTTAGTAATAATATCCATAAACATTAACCAAAAAGATGTAAACAAAATAAAAAAAATAAAATAAGAAATTAACTAAAATTTAAAATAAAGTAAAATGACTAAAATAAAATAAAGAAATGAAATACAAAAATATATCGTGCTTATAATCTCTTTTAAATTTCATAATTAAAATCTAAAGCATGAGTTATTTTCAACTTATTAAACAACCATTGTTTATAATAATAATTAGCCGAAAATATTTTTCGTACTTCATTTCAAACATGTTTCAATTTAAATTCACCCAATTTCAGTGTTAGAAATTTGAATTCGCTTTGACTCTATTCCTTACAAGTTAACTCTCAAAAACACAGAATCTTATGGGTTCAAGCACTGATACTAAGGCGTATGCAAATGAGTTGATGTATAGAAATAAACTAATATATTCACATATATATAAATAAGAAAGGCTCAAAGTGTTATTTTAACGTTTATCTCATGAAAAGAATCAAATGTATAGATTTTAAAAAATATCATACATTACTTTGATGCATCAATCAAATTCATCAAATAAAAATATCAAGTAATATACCTTTTATGAAATGTAGAAAAATTCAATGACTTCTTAAGTAATTACTTATATTTTCTTTTTGTATTAAACCATTTCTTGCAACTGTATAACCTTTTTGGGTCATAGTATATAGATTATACTAATAACTAATTACCATATACTCCATGATATGTTTTCAAAAATTAATATAACAGTGCAAAAGACTTAACTATTTACTTAAATTTGATTTAAAGACATGATAAATTTTTGTGGGAAAAGTTTTAAACACTAATCGTAAAATTCTAAAAATTACTAAACCACATAAATAAAATCAAACACAATAAAAATGAAAATGTGAACATAATAATTTTAAAATTGTTAAAATTGTTGAAATTAAGCATGATAACTTTTCATCACTCCCAACATAGAGCTTACATTGTCCTCAATGTAACAATTGTAAATTAAAGATAAAGAGAAAAGAGATGAAAAGTCATATATTTCTTGAGAATGTGCAAGTAGTGATAGAGAAATGTAGGTGCATCCATCATATTCATCTTTAAATTTCACACAAAAAGATCGTTGTTAACTTATAATATCTCAACAAATATTTTTAGTTTTAACAATTTTAAAATTATCCACATTCAATTAAACTAAAATAAAAAAAAGAAATTAAATAAATATAAGAAATAAAAGAAAATTACCTAAAATGATGAGTTCTCTCTCATCTAGCACTTAGTTTAATGTCTTAGCAAGCCATAACTTGGGAGATTTCATTTTAAGTAAACTCAATGTCCCCACATCATTATGTCAATTGATTTTACAAATAGGACATAGTTGTATACCTAGGAACATGATTGTGGGTTTTAGATAACCCACTTCTAGGTGCAAGGCAACTACCTCCTCTTATCACAGATTGTGATTAAAAACTTCTAAGAAAGCACTAGTGGCACCAAAGCTTCTAAGAAGTAATCTCCTAGACAGAACTTCCTTAGATCTTTACTTTTCATTCTATTAAAATCTAAGTTAATTAAATTAATAAATTAAGTTAAGTAAAAATCTAAGTTAATTAAATTAATAAATTAAGTTAAGTAAAAATCTAAGTTAATTAAATTAATAAATTAAGTTAAGTAAAAATCTAAGTTAATTAAATTAATAAATTAAGTTAAATAAAAATCTAAGTTAATTAAGTTAATAAATTAAGTTAAGTGAAAATCTAATTAAATTAAATTAAGTGCAAATCTAAGTTAATTAAGTTAAGTAAATATTTAAATTAATTAAGTTAATAAATTAAGTTAAGTAAAAATTTAAGTTAATTAAGTTAATAAATTAAGTTAAGTAAAAATCTATGTTAATTAAGTTAAGTGTGAATCTAAGTTAATTAGTTTTTTGTAATTTATTTATTTTTTAGAGCTCATTATTTAAATAAAAAAATTAAAAAAAAATTTTGATTTTTTTTTAATTTTTTTGAACTCAAAATAAATAAAAAAATCACAATTATTCACAACACAATTTTTTTCAAAATATTAATAAATAATTTTAAAATGATATTTTTTTCCCGACAATGGCGCCAAAAACTTAATAAACAAAATCGATAATGCCTATCATGCAAATACTTTGGTTTTATATTTGTAAATCTCTTTCAAATGCACGAATTATTTTATAGAAAATGACAAGTATATTTCTAAGATCGATGTAAGTAAGAAATATATGTGGTTTTAATTTATTTTTTAGACACTTAAAAAAGAAATTAAATCCTAAATATCCTATTATGATATTTTGTTTTTTGTATTTCCTAATCTAATAAAAAAAATAAACATAGATATAAATTTAATAAATAATAATACACATTTTTATTAGTCAGAACAATGAAGTATTTAAGGATATAATAATTGAGTTAATTATTTTGCTCATATTATTAAGTTATTAAAGATATAAATTGATATTTTTTGATTTTCTCATTTTGGTATAAAAGTTTCCTTAGGCTGGGCCCAAATTATTTTATTTAATATTAATTAACTAATATCTTTAGGCGTGGCCTATTAATTAATTATGTATTAAGTTTCACCTTTATTTCTAAGAAAATAGAAAACCATATAATCACACCTTTAGGTAGAGTTAGTTAATTAAACATTATTCAAGGTGTCCAAATTAAACATACAAATTTAATTATTTAAGTGCTAACTTTCAAGTTTTAAAACCATTACTGAATATATGTCGTCAATACATTTCCGAGTAATAGTTCTTATAAAAAAATTGAAATTAAGCTTCACTCTAACTACTAGATGCTTGCACTAATAAATAAAAGAACAATACTATAAATCAGATCATATAATTAAGCTTTAAAATCTAATTTTTAAATTTAAGATTCTAATGAAAAATAATATATTTCTCTCTAATATCCTTAATATAAAATCTTGACTAAAATCAAAATTAATTTATTTTATAGAGATATTTTTCCTATTTACTAATTCGCAAGCATAACAATGTTATTATTATATCATATTTACAAATAGCCAACCATGTTAAATTTAATCACAGACAAATTATACAAAAAAAAATAACTGTAAAGAATTCATTTTAAAATTATACCTTAAAAGAATCCTTACAGAACTTTAATGCTAATTCTGTTGCTAGAAAACCTCCAAATGGATTTGCATTTCTGTTTATTGAATCAAAAACTAAAAATCTATAAAAGCATAGTTAGTTCTACTCAAAGAGAGGAAAACTTTAAAACTAAAATGTATATAAAAAATTTCTAGAGAGAGGAAGAGCTAGGAAAATTGGACGTGTTTGGACAGGATGGCACACGTGTGGGGTGCGAGAATTACTACAGACGGGCGTTTGGTGGGTATGGCGCAGGTGTGTGCTGCTACGTATAGGACATGGTGCTAGTATATGCTGGCTTATATGGGAATCAATGCTTCGTGTGCTGGCTATGCACTGGTGTATGCTTGGCATTCATTGGCTATGTATACACGGGCGTGTGTTGTGCGTGTGGGCATATGCTGGGCATACACGTGGGACTTCGGCGTTTTTGACATTTTTGACCGTTTTGACCCATTTTGTCTAACCTTTTCATCTTTTTTATATGAAATATGAAAGTGGTGTATTGCCTACAGTATTTTTCTTCTTGTCTTTAAGTTATTTTTGAACAAAAATACCTGAAAAACAATAAAAATACAAGTGATTATGAAAAGAAAATTTTATATAAAAATATGATAAAATCATATAAATATAATACTGTAGGGAAATGAAAAAAATTGTAAAGTCATTTTTGTATTTTTTTTAATTGAATAGCACATAATATATTATTTAGTTTCAGTTTTAAAAATACTGAAACTCTATTATTTTAATTAGATCACAGTCATTTAATATCATAAAGAATATGTATAAAAAATTTTAATTGAGAATTTTAATTATTAAACTCATAACATTGTGCAGCCAAAATAAATTATGTTACTTATGTATTTATTGTGTTTATTAAATTATTTAGATTTCTTACCGTGTTAATTTTTAATTTAAATAAAGAAATACATTATTTAATGATAAATGTGTTAATTTAAGGTAATCATATTTCCACTATTATTTTTGTTAATATCATAATATATAAAAATATATGAATTAACTTTAATCCTATGATTAATTAAATATTATTATGAATTGTTGAATAAAATTGTTATTAATGAAAATAAAACTACATGAAATTTTGACATACACTAACTATATATTCATATAGAATATTTAAAAAGAACTGAACAAAAATGAACAAAAATATAAGACAAAGAACAGTCTAAGATGAAAAGAAAAGAAAATAACCTGATTCGATTCAATTGAATAGGAAGAATACAGCAACTACATGCAATTACGTACACTGGTTACTACTTATAGTAATCTTAGCTAACATTTTCTTTAACGGAATCTATAGCCAATGGACACAAGGCTCTATAAGCTAGAAACTTACAAACTCTGGTGTAGAAATCTCATACATCAAATACACACACTACATATAATATTCCAACGGCCCTTGTCAAACTAATGGTTTGGACAAGAAGAAGGAAAATGTAGAAGTTTGGTAAGAATGTCTGCAATGTCTCTAGTAAAAATTGATCAAGTTCAATATATTTTGAATATGAGTACAATATTGGATTATGGGCTAAACTTCGAGTACTAATTTTGTTACATAGGGGTAGAATAGAAGCCATCAAAGGTAAAATTATCAAATAAATGGGATCCATCACAAAACACACAAGACACCATTGAATCTTGGACCTGGTTTATACTCGCTAGCGAGTTTTAAACCATCAAAAGATTTATCAAAGTGGACACTTGAGTTGTAAGTGACATGATATCATTTATCTCATGCATTCCACCTACTCTTTTTGTGTCTATAATTTTGTTCATTGACCATGGATAATTATTGCTAGCCATTTTCTACTATATGTTTCTATTAGTACTAAAAGATATATCTAAATTAAAAATAAATAATAATAAAAATAATCAACTAAATAAATAAATTAAAGTTAAAAAATAAATAAAATAAATTAACTAAAATAAATAAGTTAGTAAAAGAAAATAAGTAAAAAAAATTAAAAATAAAGTATAGAAAACAAAATTTTAAAAAAATAAATAGAAATTATTAATTTCTAATATTTATAATCCCCGGCAACAACGCGAAAAACTTAATCGCCACACACGAAATGTGTACAATGAATACGTAAGTATACGTATCACAACAAGTAATATATATAATAATAAGAAAATATCATTCCCACAGAGATTATTTAATTAGAAACTAATTTTTAAAACTAAAAAACTAAAAATCAATATTTTTGGTGTTTTTATATTTTAAGGAAGAAAAATTAAAATAACTAAAAGTAAATAGAAATAATTAATTAAATCATATTTTGTGACTAAAAAGATATATGAGAAAATATCTAGGAATACTTAATCCTCCAATTTTCAAAACATATAAATTCCTAAAATTCCCCCAATATAATTATCAATTCACTATATGATCAATTGAATCTAACCTAACATGTATCCATCTCTCAAGTAAACTACATATCATATAGTAATTAACCTAATCGTACTCTCATGCCAATTAAATTGCATACTACTCGTTAAGTTCATCAATTATGTATCACATACATAATAATCATACATCTCTACCTAAAATTTATACATGTTATTTAATCAAGATAAACAATTAAGTAATTTTCTCAAATCTATTTAATTACCTATATAGATAAATTCTTGGCCACACAATTAATAGTATAAAAATAAGATTAAATAATATAATTAAATTATAATTATAATTGGGGTAAAATTTAGATCATTACATGGTGAAAATTGGGTTCATAAGATCTCTAGATTCATAAATTAATTACTCATAATTGTGTTCATAAAGCTCATATTTTCATAAAGGAAGAGATAAAATTGATAAAGAAAACAGTAGAAAAAGAAATACAGTAAATCTCTTGAATTTTTTTGTATTTTCTTTCTTTTTAGCTCCAAAAAATGACCAAAATTATGTTGATGGAGTCCAATTAGGGATTATGAAGTGATTAGGAGCTTAAATAAAGCCCAGGTGTGATCTGGACCATCAGATCAACTGCTATGATCAAAACAAGCAAAACTAACATTTTCATCCAATCACAGCGCGACACGTGGTAGGAGAAATTCACTAGGTGAATCAGGGAAGGACGCTAGGTCATCGACACATGGTGTGACGTGATTCGCAGAAATGGATGGCATGGAACACGGGTGGAACGCATTGTGAAATGGTGTGGTGACACGTGGCGATGAGGGTTGACTAATTTTCGAACTCAGATTGAACACTGTGTTGACACGTGGCACACATTTCATCCTCTTCACACGCGGCATAGGGTGATTCGCTCTCCATGCTTATGTAGCGTCCTCCTCATTAGAAGTAGACACTAAAATCCCATATTACAAGATTAATCAATCATAATTGAATTAACAAAACGAATTTAACAATAAAAGGCATCATACTACAAAAACAAATATAACTACTAAAAATACCCTTCTTGTTAAAATAGATTCTAGATCTCTAAATAAGTTGTTATTGGCTTCTCTAAATCATTGGACCTTCCTCATAATCAAGAGGTTCTCTTTATGTATTTTTCTATGATTATGGAAGGACTTTTAGATCTGATATAAATTCTATGTAAAATATGATTTCCTAAATTACAAATGAAAAGCTCTCTAACGTAGAAAACATAATGCTATATTTATAGGAAAAGTCGCTAAACAGAGGGTCAAAATCATAAAATGTCCAATGAATATTCTTGAGAGGTGTGTGCTGCGGAACACATAATCTTCATCTCGACATGCATTGTTTGTATTGAATTTTCGCCTTATACCCCTTACACACTAGTTTATTTTTATGTAAAGCTTATATGCTTTAATCTTTTTAGATCTTAGGATACTTTTTGAGTGCTCCAAGTGCTGTTTTTTCATGTGTTAACATTATCTATTTATTTTGAAGCTAAAAACAAGTAAAATACAAAAACAAATACCAGTGATTCCGAACATATAGATGTGCATAAATAGTCAAATAAAATACTATAATCAAACTTATTCATTTCAATTAAGTACAATAAAAACAAAAAAAATATGAGTGTTTTTCAAGCATATATCAATCACACCTTGACTTTATTGCAGGATGCAGTTTGGTCCTTTTTTCGGCGATTTGAGTGGGATTAAGCTAATCATTTCTTTTATCCTTATTATCTTGTACCTTTTTTGTATGTGGTTTATTTTTTTTTCTAATGTCTATTTATGCTATATTTTGTATTTTAATTTTTGAAAAATCAAAAACTATTTGTTTTTGATGGTTTGACACACTCTTTCTCTCTATCTCTTAATGTGACATATTATGCATTTATTGTTGAGCCTCACCACCATGTTTCCAAGGTGCTTGATAAGGTTATTCTTTTACATACTCACCAAGGGTCTCATCGAGTATAACGATGTGATCTTTTAAATATGCCCAACCACTATCATTTATTCACAACACAAACTTGTTAGCCTTTTTTTCTTGCTATACATTATTCATACCTTTTATCTTACAAAAATGGCCCCAAAATATTCACAAGGAGAGAGAAACTTTAAGAAATCTGAGCATGTTAAGCCTTCTAGACATGCTCCCATCCTTTATGAGAAACCTATTATTATCCTTGACTGTTTGTCTATTCAAGAAAGGTTTGCCTATTTCTCTTGGATTTTTTATTCCTATGATAAGGATTTTCTTAGGGAACTTTATCATAGTCTATCCCTTTTTCATGCTACTAAATTTTCTACCAATATCGTCTTTAGAGGGTGAAGTTTCACTTGGTTTAGAGATGATGTCGTTTAATTATTATATATTCTTGATGTTGAGGAACCTTCATTTCCTATCATCCCATTCAAATTTGAGAACCTTACTTATCCTTATCTTTCTTTTGAGTTTTCTCTGGTCACTAAGACGTATGGAAAACCAATTGGTTGGGCCAAACCATACATATAATGGAGGTGATCATACTATTAATAAAGATGTGCCTAATCATCGCCTCAACAATGTCTTTAGCATAGTCATTCATCCCATCTCTATCATCTTACTATTATTGAGTGTACAAGACACTTCTTTTTATCTATCCTTAATGGTGAGACTATAGATCTTACAAGAATAATTTATAGTACCATCATCTTATGTTTCGTTCCCCCTTCTCTTTCTTCTCTCACTATCCATCATTGATCTCTAGGTGGAACGACTCCTTATGTTGTCATATTCTTTTTTTTTTCATGGCTAAGTTTCCTTTTCACTCGTGTTATTTCCTTCTAGTAGAGGTTCATGATGAGTGCTTAAAAAGCACGAAAATTATCATGATTTAATATACTTTAATTGATTAAATATATTTATATTTGTATAATCTTATCATATTTTTTTATATAAATTTATCTTTTCGAAATCACAAATATTTTTATTATTTTTCAAGTATTTTTGTTCAAAAATAATTTAAAGACTTCAAAGAAAAATACTGGAGGAAATACATCACAAATATGTTGAGAAAAACGATGAGTAAAAGTAAAAAATGGAAATATTGGAAAAAATGGGTAAAACAGCCCAATCATTAGCGCATGCGTGAGTTTCCCGCACACATGAGCATGCCAGCACCTGTCATGTTGAGAATCCATGCCCAATCACACACATGCTAGTTCCGTGTGAACCTCTACCCATACACGTGCCAGCCTATATGAAACACCTTCAACACCCATTTCCACGATATTTTTCCCACTTTTTTAGCCTTTTCATCACCTATAAAAGGACCATCTCTCCATTGTAAAAAAACACCTAAAAATCTTAGCTTCTCTCTCTATAAATCTTAGTTTTTTAGTTTTAAATTTCTTATCTTTTTGAAAAGAACTAGCTATGCTTTTGTATATTTCTAGTTTTTGATGTAAATCCAATTGGAGGTTTTCCAAAAATGGAATTAGCATCAAAGTTCTGTATGGATAATTCTTTTGAGGTAGAATTTTAAAATTAATTCTCTACAGTTATATTTATGTTTTATTCTTATATGTTATATTTAATTTATCTGTGATTAAATTTAACATGATTAGTTGTTTGTAAATATGATATAATGATAACATTGTTATGCTTGCAAAATATTAAATAGGTAAAACATCTATATAAAATAAATTGATTTTTTTATTTAAGATTTTATATTAAGGATGTTAGAGAGAAATATATTATTTTTCATTACAAACTTAAATCTGAAAATTAGATCCTAAGGTTTAATTATCCAGCTTAATAGTGCTATTTTATTTGTTTGTACAATCACCCGGTAGTTAGAGTAAAACTCTATTTCAAAAGTTTTTTATAAGAACTATTATTAAAAAATGTATTAACAACATATTTTCAGTAATAGTTTTAAAACTTTAAATTTAGTACTAAGATAATTAAATTCTTAGGTTTAATTTGGATACCTTGAATAAATCCTAAATAACTCACTCCGCCTAAAACTATGATTAAATGGTTTGCTATTTTCTTAGAAATAAAGCTGAAATATAATACTTAATTAATTAATAAGCCCCACCTAAGGATATTAGTTAGTTAATATTAAATAAAATAATTTGCACCATGCTTAAGGACATTTTCATACCAAAAAGAGAAAATAAACAAATTTCAATTTATATCTTTAATAACCTAAATAATATGAGCAAGCATAATTAACGTAATTATTATATCCATAAATACTTCACTATTATAAATGATAAAAAAATTCATAATTGTTTATTTATTTTTTATTAAATTAGGAAACACAAAAATCAAAATATCAGGACAAGATATTTAGGATTTAATTTCATTTTTAAAAGTTTAAATAATAAATTTAAAACCACATATATTATTTCTTTACATCGACCTTGGGAGCATACTTGTCATTTTTTATAAAATGATTGATGCACTTGCAAGATTTTTACAAATATAAAACCAAAGTATTTTCAAGATCAATATTACTAACCCAATGCTGATTTTGTGTTATCAAGTTTTTGGCGCCATTTCCAAGGACTCTATTGTGCTCATATGTTCATAGTTTTCTTCAATTACCTATTCCTTTTAGTCTTCTCAAAACGATATTTAGTTCACTTGTTGTACTTATACTCCCATTTCAACTCACTCTTCTTTTCCTCCTATTGAGGAGGATGTTTCTCTTTTCCATCAATACCCTTACCGAGGAGTTGCATTCCTTCTATCAGAATTAATATATATCCTAAAGGCACAAGCTCAAGCTACTTCTTATCACCATACTTCTTCACTACCTACTTATAGCTCTCCTCACTCCTCAGTCTCCATTAGACCTCCATCTGTTGGATCCAGAGGCCCTTCTTTTCACTTTGGTGTCTTATCATTGGTTCAATTGTCGAACCACATAAGAAATTTTGGTGAGATAAACCTGACCTTTTGCTTAACTAGTTTCTTTATTTTCATTTCCATCATCAGTCTTATGCACCACTTACTGACTCTTTTGATCATAGAAAGTCTTCATATAGTTCTATTCATGATGATGGTGATGTTGGATATGGTAGAAAAGAGTGTTGAACTTGTTTTACGGTGTTTCTATTATATATATTTTGAAATAAAATCTTAATGAAAAGTTTGATTAATGAGAATGAGTTACTTCTTCATCTTCTATTTCTATGTTTTCTTCTAGCATATATTGTTTATTGTTATGTTTGCTTTAATCTTCTCTACTCTATTGAATAAGTGTTAGGATTATTGCATACTTTTATGTCTTCTTTCCCTTATATAGGGGTGTTCCTTTGACCTTCTATGTCAAAAATGAGGGAAAAGTTTGTTTGCAAAAGTCAATATTGGTTTCCATAGCCTCTATTGCATGGGATGTGTGTGTAATAATGCACTACATTGTTTTTACCTAACTTGCATCACTTAGGGGGAGTGTTACAGAAAGTAAAGGAGAGTTGTGTACATTGCATGTGTTTCTACTACATGTGTGACCTTGCTTAGCCTATTGGTATGTACCTATGTAGGGGCAACATGATAGTAACTAGATAAACTACACATTATTTTTGTATGATACATTTATGGGATATATGTTTGCTTCTTGTGTACAAGTTATAGGCATGGATTGAGACATTCAAGTTTTAGACTTATGGAGAGTACATGAGTTGAGAGCTTAGTGTTTTAGATTGGTAGAGTACAAATGTGTTGATCCCAAAGATGGATGAAGCACAGAGGATGGATGCACTTAGAGTAGGTGTTTTTTTTTTGTGTTGGTTACTTGTTGATGTTTTATTTATGAGAACAAACATCTTTAGGTCATATTCATGATCATATAATGTTTGATGGGTGTATATAATTAGTTGTGTAGTATTTTTCCATAGAAAACCAAAGGGAAAATTGTTAGTTCTGTAGACCTTTGTGTGTTTATTATCATTCTCATATGCAAAACACGGAGTATGTATATTTTACTTAATATAATTGGCTGTCTTTGTATAAGGTTGGCCACTGATGATTAGTAGTGCACACACACACACATTGTTAGATACACTTTATGTGCAAACATATTTATACACATCACAAGATTGGTTTTTGTAGCAGGAATGCAAGGTTGAGTGTTGTAGATTTTGTTTTGTTATATTTGCTAGTATTTTTGAAAAATTACTCAGTAACTTTTTAAAAAAATATTTATTTTTTTGTGCCTCAATGGACCCCTCAATGACCCCCTTGGCAAGCCTTGATACGTGGTCAACAAAGGTCAGTGAAGGTGACCAAATGGCTTGATTTCTTTCTAAAAATACCCATTCCTTTGTCTTCTTCAATAAAAAAAATATAAAGCAATTTTACCAAAAAATTTAGTATTTGTGAGAGTGAAATAACGCTCTTAAGTGGTGAGGACTTAAGACTATTTTACTATTTGGTTTTGAACAAAACTATACTTTTTTTTGGGTTTGGTATAATCTTAATATTCCTAAGACAATATTAGTTATTTTTTAAGGTTGAGGTGTTTCTCACATTTGTTTATACATTACTGATCTTTGGTTACCAATCACAATACCGTGTACGATGTTGGCTCTTGAGGAAAATCAAATTTGTGTGTTGGATAAAGTAGTTACAGAGATAGTGAACAAGGGCTACAATAGATAGTTAGGATAGTGTGGTCCTAAATTTTTATTGTTTAGTGGCTTGTTTATTACTAAGTGATTACCACAAGTCACTTGAGGATTTTACCACATAAATAGTGGTTCTATATGGGTTTCCTTTGTTACATTTGTTATTATGTGTGATTAGCTATTGTTCTAGTATAATTTGGGTTTATATTGTGTGTGTACCAACATATTAAGATCTAAACTCTAATTAGAAAGATTTTGTTATATGTTGTTGCATATTTTATTTTTTTCTTTATAGCATGCCTATAGATTTCTGATTACTACTTATGCTATCTTAAATTAATCTTTTTGTTCTGTGATTAATTTATTATTGCTTCTATTATCTTACTAGTATTTGTTTATTTTCGCTACTTATGAGTTTGGGACGGGTCTTTAAGGAGTTAGCATCTCTTGACCTTGATTATGTACCAGGTATTGAACTTTTTCACCAGTGATGAGTGTATCTTCAACATATACCAAAATTATCATATAAATTTGAGGTGTGTCAAGGAAAAATAGTGATGTATCATATACTAGAACTAAGATAGCACAAAGGACATGATTTGGGATTAACATAGAAATTAGAGTTAGTGTACGGGACAAACTAGGACATATTGACATATGATATGGACAAAATGTTTATTGGAACATTACATGCTTCTTCATATAAAATTTGTTAGCAACAATGTCATAACTAATATAAACCCTATTGTATTTTTGCATATCCCAGAGACACATTCCACGTACCATGGTTTTAGTTTTGTCTTATTATAAGTCCAAATGCAAGTACAACATTTACTCCCAAATATTCTCAGATAAGAAAAATCAAAGCATTTGCAATAAAGTGACTCGTATGGTGATTTCATTACAACATCTTAGAAGGTAATCTATTGAGAAGGTACACTATTGTTCTGAATGAACAATTCCAAAAATGGAAGAGCATGTGAGACCGTATAAGAAAACCTACACTCATTTCAACTATTCTCTAGTGCCTATTCTCCACAAATCCATTTTCTTCTGAGGTATGGGGACAAGTGCATTGATTCACCACACCTTCAAGTTCTAAAGCATGAACAAGTGGCTAAAACTCAACACACCAATTAGTTTGAAAATATTTTAAAAAAAGTATTAAATTTTACTTCAATCATCTTTTCGAAAGGAAAGAACACAATGATGCATTGATCCTTTTTTAATAGGAAAAATCTAAATAAACCTACTAAAATCATCAACAACATATAAAAAATTATTGTCATGATTATAGGAGAGTTTGATGCCTCATTGTACATTGCAAAACTTGTTGAATGAGTTTAGGGTAGACTATCACGGTGCCAAGCACTTTGTATAAGTCATTTTCACTATTTTCGTGCAAAATCACATCCTTCGTATGTAGATCCACGAAAGAAATCAATTAGAATAAAACTCAATAAAAACCTTATTATCCTCACATAATTTGTAAATTGATAATAAATTGATTAAGGTAAGATGAGTATGTAATAAATTATTAATAAATAGAATTCCATCATTCTCATAAAAAACTAGTGTACCAAAAAAACATTAGTAATGTCAAAGGTCTTACCATCCCTAATAAAAACATTACATGTACCAGTACAAATAGATGAGTGAAGAACTGGAGTCATCAAGTGTGATATGGTGACTTTCTCCGATGTCAAGTAACCAAACATTACTATTTGTAGAAGATCGAAGAAAACTCATGGGACACAAAGCGATAGGCATGTAAAGAAGTTGAGGTGATGTTTGCTTGCACATATTTTCTAGCCAAAACATGCCTTGGTACAAAATGAGATCATGCTATGTCACCAGGTTTGTCCCATATTTGACAAATAGGTCTATCTTTCTTGAAGTTCTTGAAATTTCTATGGGAAGGATTCCTATAACCAAGATTCACAAAAGATGATCCATGTGCTTGATCTTGAAGGAATTGATAAAATTCTTTAAAAGAAATGGCTTAGATGAGTTGGATTGATTACAATGCCTAGATATATGAAACGTTCTATTAGAATTAATTCCTTGCTTACCATTACTACTAAGAAATTAGCTTAAAACACATAATCATGATCAGTATACCCCAAGCATTCTTTCATAATTCTCACTATGACTACGTAAGATACTAATAGAAAGCCCAATTTGTGTTATGTTAAAAGAAGTCAAAACGTTAAGTACCTATGGCCAAGCCCATTTAAAACATACATTATACTAACTCTTTTTCAAGGATGATCTCACATGAATTTTTTAGATTATCAAAGAAATTTTTGGTCTCAAAGTATATTCATTGACAAATAATCCATTCTTTCTGAAAGAATGAAATTTTCCTCAATGCTCCATTACTCTAGATTGAGTTGTAATGAAAAATCTTTCCTCTAAGGCGAGCCATTGTGGACTAGAAATAGGAAAACCCACGAGGCCTACATTCAAGCAAGAAGAAACTAATCCATAGATCCAATTTTTTACATTTGAGTCATATTGAATCCAGGTATGAAACTTGCGAATTGGAATAGTTCTTTCTTGATCAAGAAATAAGCCATGCATTGGTAAAGACACTAGTACAAATTCAAGTGTTTAAGTCGGTTAGGTGAACCGACTTAAAACGAGGAGACCTAGAATTTAAAGTCGGTTCACGCTCTGAACCAACTTTAAATTCTACATTTTTTAACATATTTTTCTATCCCCAATACCTATTTCGATCACATAATAACAGAAAAACAAAAATATGTTTAAAAGAGTTTTTAAATAGTACAAATTATTGAAAAATTAATTATTAATTAATTACTTAAGAATTAAATTTATTACAAAAAATAATATATATACAATACATATATATATAAATTAAATTACAAATAAATTGATGACACATCTTTTGTCATGAATTTTGTGATATTCTCATTTTAGTTTAGGGAGAGGAAGTTTGGTTTATTGCTTAGAATCACCATCAATGTTCCATTCATAATGACTAGGGAACTCTCCAATGAGATGAGATGGAGTTTGGGCAAGAAAATAGGTCTAAACAATAATTCATTCCCCTAAACATCCATCAAACAAGCCCAAACTTCAGAGATATAAGAATAGAGAAATTAAAGCATTAAAAAAATTATCATGGTGTTGTCCTTTGTTATTCAATATCATCATATTCTTCTTATGATGTAATAATTTGAAACATATCTTTTGCCAATTCTTCACGTAAATCCTCAAAAATTTGCATATCATAGCCGAATTTGTTCCAACCAAAGAACTACATTTATTTAAATTCAAAATAAGAATGTAATATCATGAATTAACAAAAAATAACTTGTATATGTTAAAAAATATTAGTAAAAGAGATTACCAAATCTTTCATTGGAATGTTGATATTTGAGGTGATTTTGCTCATAAAGTTCATGACAAAGTAACCACATATGATTCCATCATTTTGTTGTGGAACCTATAAAAAACAAGTGTACATGGTTTTCTATATTCGAACATCATTATTATTTGATAGTAAAATTCATTAAATTATTAATATTTGTTTTTACATACCATAACTTTATCTCATATAAACTTATGTGATTTTTTAAGGGCAATGCCTCTACTCTTGTTCCACAACTTCCATGCCCTATCAAAGTTTAAAACAATTACTTTTTTAAGGCTAAGATCATTGGATTATCAACATCCAATGATCTTGGCCTTGTTCAAACTTTAGTGGCCAAGGGATTATCAACTTCTGATTTCTATTAAGTGTTAATAGTAACATTTATAACTCAAAGAAATATCACTACGGATAAGGTGATACTTAACCTCGTCAACATCACAAAATTTCTCATTTTTACATTTAACACATGAGTATCGAATCATACTAATTCCGTTATTATTATTTCTACTAGCAAATTCTAAGAAACTTTCAACTCTAGAAATATAGTCCTACTCAATTCTACACTTTGACATCCAAGATTTACCCATTTTCTATTAATGACATTAAGCATATTTAATATGTATCCAACCAATATATTTTAGATATTATTATATATGAATTCCCTTAGAACATCTATCAAAAATCATATAAAAATAATAATATAAAAATGATACAATTAATAAACTCATAATAACATTAACAAATATATAATAATAATAATACATATTAATAAACTCATTATATATTATATACATATAAAATATATTTTATATTATATTATATTATATATATATATATATATATATATTACATGTATATGTAAATAATTTTCAAAAATTTCAAGTTTAAAATAAATTAATATATATCAAAAATCTAAATACATAAAATTATTAAAATAAATAAATGAATAAAATATCTTCTTCTCTTCTAAGCTTGAATAAAAATGCACAACCTACATAACACAAAAATTTATACACATAATATATATTAAAATAAAAAATATAAATAATAAGTGTAAAATAATTCATAGAAATACTTACAAGAGTAAATGAAGTGACAAAATAAAATAAATGAAGAAAAAAGAGTGTTTGGTAAGTGAGAAAGTGAAGGAAAATGGGTTTGAAAATATGAGTATTATGCTAAAAAAAATATATTGGATCTAGAAGAGAAATTGGAGAGGATGAAAACCAAAGTGATAGCATTGGAAATAATGGTCGAAAGTGGCCGAAAAAGGAGAAAGAATATAGAGATAACAAACGATTTTTCTCTATAAGGGATGAGGGAAACACGAGCTAACACTATCGATAAATGGAGGACATAAGAAGATAAGGAAAAAAAGAATAAGGTAGCGTCGGTTGACATGTAGAATCGACGGTACATGTAGGATTTTAAGTCACTTCTACGTGTCAACCGACTTAAGCCACGTGTAGCATTGGTTGATACATATAGAACTGATTTAAAATCGTACTTGTAGCTTCGTTTCTATGTGTCAACCTACTTAAAAAATTGTAGAAAAATAAAATAGTAGCGTTAGTTGACACGTAGAATCAATGCTACATAGAATTTTAAGTCAATTCTGGGATTAGGGTTTTGGGTTTTGGGATTTAGGGTTTAGGATTTTGGAATTTGTTATTTGAGTTTAGGGTTATATTTGGGGTGGGGGTAAAATTGGAAAAAAAATTGAGATGGGAATGGAAACATTATTCCTGAAGAGGGAGAAGGAATTGTGATTCCTTTTCCTTTAGGAATCGATTTCATTCCTTACTCATTTTGCAGCACAACACTACTACAAAAAAGAGTATTTAAGTAAATATCTAAAGTTGGTTCAGTGTAGAACCGACGTTATCCACGTATAATCAATGCTACACATAATTTTAAGTCGATTCTACGTGTCAATCGACTAAAGCCACGTGTAGCGTCGGTTGACATGTAAGACTAACTTAAAATCGTACTAGTAGCTTCGATTCTATGTGTTAATCGACTTAAAAAAATTGTAGAAAAATGAAATTGTAGCATTGGTTGATATGTATAACGCACTTAAAATTCATTACAAGTCGGTTTTAAGAAAAAATCGACTTTATATTCCGACTTATTATATGAGTTTATATTCTCATCATGTCTAATTACGACAAACTATCTAGTGGAACCATGAAGGAATTCTGAGAAAACTAAGTCAAGAATATTTCTTCGGCCTTCAAATACCATTGTTAATTTGTTCACCATTGACATTTCTACTACCACTACGTTCAAATTGGTCGGAGGTACTATTGGCGTAGTGGATGAAGAAGATGAAAGCACATTTCTTACTGACCCTTATGACGCCATGATCATAAAATCACAGAGAATAACACTCTAAGATAAAAGAAAAGAGTAATCTGATTCAATTCAATCGAGTAGGAATAATATAGTGGCTACTCAGAGTAGTCTTACTCAACCGATTATTTAACACAACTTATAGCCAACGAACACGTGGCTCTACATACTAACAACGTACTAACTCTAATGTCTCAATCACAAACATCTAATACATACAGTACGTATCATATTCCAACAAAAAAATACAAGATCAGCGCCCAAGAAAAATCCTAAAATTATTGCACGCTGTGCATTTCTTTGTGTATCAAGCCATTATTAATTCTTAAAATTCATCAAAAATTCAGCCGTAGAAGAATTTATTATTCTTAAAGAGAATAAATAAAATTATGTGCAATTAAAGATTATGCTTTCGAAATAGAGAAAAATGAAAAATAAATGTCACTTAAAAAAGTAAATCATTAAAAAACTATAACAATTAATTTATTCGAAAAACCAAAAACACTCGTCATTTAAGTAGTTATATATTGGCCCATGTAAAAGTGGAAGTCAATAATGATTAACTATTAACTAAAATGGTAGTACTAAAATAAAAATTTGCAAAAAGTAAATACAAAGTTATCATATCATCAAAGGAGAGACAATACTATATCTTCAAAACTCCAAGCACCGACAGAGAATACTAAGGTGGCGTTTGGTTAGTGGAATGGAATCGAAATCGGAATCGGAATCAGAATCGGAATCAGAATGGAATGTAATGTAATGGAATGGAAACAATATTATTTGGTTTCATCACTGGAATCAAGCTCGAAATCAGGATTACAGTGTTTGGTTTGTTACTGAAATGGAATGAAAAAAACTGTAAATTATCTTAATATCTTACATTCAGTAAAATTCAAATAATATCATTTAATTACTATTTTTACGTCATACAAAATACATTATTGAAATCATTATTTTTCTAAATAATTAAAGCAAGTTCGCCGCCAACTGTAGCAGCACCATCCGCTAAAATTTGTCCTTTTTTAATACATTTACCTCGCGTAACTTGGGCTTTTTGATGCATACAAGTATTTTTGTTGGAACGCTGATATATAACTAATGGAGTGCTTAGAGTATAACCATTTCCCGATAAAATGATCTTATCAATATCCGTATAAATAATCTTTCCCTCATGTTCCGCTATAGCGGGAACCCCGGAATCTAGAGCCACTTGGCGTTCCAATCCAGTTCCAACAATGCACTTTTCGGATAAATAAATTATTGGGGGAACTCCATAGAATAGATTTATTCAATCGTTTACTATTTCGGAATCACATAAAAGAGGATAAAAAAACTGAGGATATTCTGGGATTAGATTAGTTGGTATTCGAAATATACAATTCGGGTATACAAGTCGAAAAAGAGATGGTTGAATCAAAATAATTCCTTTTTTTTTTTAGTTCTATTTCGTTCAGAGGGTCTATTCCTAGAATATCCAAACTATGCTATAATATTTATATACAACACATTACTTTACTAGAAAATTCAAAAAAAAAAAAAAAAAAAACTTAGATAAAATCATCATAATTCTTGATACGGGCCTTTTCCACATAAAAAGGGAATCCTTTGTTACAATAGAAGCAGAAGTGATGTGGATTATTCAAGAATCGAAGTCGATTTGCTTTATAAAAAGAAGATATCAATGAACTTCTATGAAATGGTGGTGTTTTTCAAAAATAAAACTTTGTTGTTCAGCATCTTGGACTAGCCATCCCTTAGAAGGTATTGTTAAAAGATCATCAATTCCTAATGAAATGGATGTAACAGTGGCTTGCCGGAACCCCAGAGTCTTTACTTGATCTAGGATGTGTGATGTATATGCCATTCCGAAGTGATCTACTAATCTACTAATAAGTCGTTTAATGGCAGTTCCATCTATCACTTTATTATGAAAGGCCAGATTGGCCCGTTCTGCCATAAGTACCTCCATATTGCGCTGAGTGGGGTTCAACAGTGGGTTTGAGTCAATGATTGGAAAACTTCCTTTTCTCGATCTTGATTCGCGTAGAAATTCAGGAGCCAAGGTCCGAGTTGAACCGAAGAGTCCTATAATCAATCATGAATGATTGACCAGATCATTGATACAAAAAATATCCAAATACCAAATTCGTCCTCTATATAACCTACGAAAAGTAGAATAAGTTTTTGGAAAAATAAAAGAAAGAACCTCTTCTTCTTCTGTAAAGAATTCTTCTAATAATTCCAAACCAGGTCTTTTCAAAAAAGCGCGTACAGTACTTTTGTGTTTACGAGACAAAGTTTTAACACAAGAAAGTCGAAGTATATATTTTATTCGATACAAACCTTTTTTTTTTTGAGGATCCGCTGTAAGTTCAAGACACATAAGAGCTCTAACCATATTTCGACTCGTGATCAATCCATAAATACCGATAGAAAATAAGTAGGCACTCAAAACAAGTACATGTTCGAGCATCATTGACCAACTCCTTATCAATTTTGATTTATTTCAATAGAATATGAACAACAATTCAATGGATTCAATTGATTAGAATAGAAAAATTACTGAAAAATATATATATTGATAATAAATCGAATAAAAGATTTCTGTTTTATAAATAAAAAATCTTCAATTATTCTAATTAAAGAGAAATAGATGCAATAACATAGAGTGAGGTTTCTTTTGGATTGTTGTTTCTAATTCTATAGATTTTTTTTTACTGGCGTGCCGTGGCTATTGCACCTATCAAAGCAACTAAAAGAATTATTGAAATGTTTGGCTGATGAATTAGTAGTTGTTGTTCTTGTTTCTTTAGTACCTTTAGTGGTTCCTATACCTGTCATGTTCCTTGGATTATTTACAAGTGGCATTCAAGCTCTTATTTTTGCAACCTTAGCCGCGGCTTATATAGGTGAATCCATGGAAGGCCATCATTGATTAGTTTTTGACATA